>JAVJGG010000074.1:78863154-78901641 GCA_035590195.1 Aviceda cuculoides
TGGTCTAGTGGAAGGTGTCCCTGCCCATGGCAGGGGGATTAGAACTAGATGATCTTTAAGGTCCCTTCCAACCCAAACCATTCTGTGATTCTACGATTCTATTTCAACTTTGAGCGTTTGAGACACTGGCAAGAGTTACAAAAGGACCTGCAGAAATGATTTGGGTTCCAAAAAGTATGAGAGGTGTATGAAGCTTAATCCAAACATACGGTTACTGAGTAGGGAGACACTACAAGAGGATGTAATTCCTAGTAGCAGGAAGCTTTTCAATACAGCATAGCAAGGAAGGAAAGATAGTATTCAATGCCTGGAAGCTGAAGATAGAAATAGCATCTTTAGTTCAAGGCTGGTTTTCTTTCTAGAAGAACCAGAGTAATCAAACAAAAGTCAGGAGACGGAATTCTTGTACAGAGACTCATGCTTCCCAGAAGATTCATGTAGCTGAGGTTAAAAGCTATTAACTCATGAACCTCCTGATCTTCCACCTAGGATATCTTGAAATGTTTAGCTAGATTTGTTTCCTTACAGTGTCACAAGTTTTTCTCGTTTTTGGTAATAGATGGCCTCAGAAATGTCCATCCACTAAGACAAGGGCAGTTTCCCAAGATGCTCTGCGTATCTTGCAAATTAAAGACTTCTATTTAAAAAAAACCAAAAGTGCTTCCACAAACCAGCCCTAAATCTGTAAGTTTGATCTTCCACAGAAGAGTAGTTTTTATATTTCTGTCCTTTAAAAGCAGTTCATTGATAGCTCTATGTACCTCTCAAGTAACCTTAGAAAAGTGCATGCATCCATCCGTCATATCTCAGAATGCCCCTTTTCTGGATTCCTTATTTGATCTGGTCCTGTGACTTCACAGATAGTTTACACATCTGTACAGTTAAGACGATAGCTGTGATACCCTGAGGATATGTTTTTCATCACAACTATGAAAGCTCCTGGCAAACTGGCACTGGCTGCTCACTGCCATTATGATTTTGACCTCCTGTCTTCACGTCTCAGCACACAGGTCATTTGGGACTGCTTGGCTCTGCTGCCCGATACCACACTAGCAGTGTTAATTGACGAAACATCCACTCATGCCAATGCCATGTTGTTCCCTTCTCATCTGTCCACTTCTTTGGGACCCAAGTCTCTCCAAAATTTCAGTCTGATATACTGCCCAATACAGCTCTACAGCGACAGCTGTCGGTGTAACAGCAGGAGCTAAAGCAGAGACAGCCCTACAATGTGTCACCCCCAGAATGATTTATTGGAGAGTATCTTGAATTGTAGTTTTGGGAAGACCTTGGTGTTTCTTTTCTTTCACAGTCACTGTATCAAAACAGGATCGGCTCCTGATAAACAGCCACGGGGTATGCTGCAGGGAGTCCTATTTTACCAATGCAGAGTTTTCAGAACCCTTCCAATTTTTAATAGACTGCTGTTTAGCTGTTTTAATCAAGCCCATTCCGATCACTCTGATTGAAACAAGCTGCTGATGTTGTTATCTATATGACCACCTGGGAGGCATAACAAACTATATGACAACACTTGTACATCAATAACATCTCAAAAACTACATTTTAGTTTATTGTTGCAAGCAATGGCTTTTTTTTCTTGTGGTTCTTAAGATTTTAGTACCTTCGTATGAGGAGTTCAGCACTATGACTTAAAGAACATCCTCAGCTACTGTCCTGGCCAATGAGTTCTGATGCCTCAAGCCTTTAAATTCATTCCTGTAAAATGTGTATTTGATTAATCCAATTGATTACACTTTCTATTTTGTAGCCACTGGGGACAAAGCTCCAGATTTGTCATACTGAACAACTCAGTGTACAAACTCACAGGCCAAAAAGCATAAAGTTCAAGTCTCCTCTTGCCCACCAAAGGCTTCTGTGGTGTCATCACCTAAGTCCTACTTTGAAACTTATCTTCAGCTCAGATAAACTGAAGGTGGCTGAGAACACCATAACCCAACCAATATGGCAGAAAGATCATCGTATCATTAAGGCATTTTCTTGGCAACAAAAAATGCTTTAAGCATGAAGACTCACAATCCCAGTAAGTTGCAAAACACATTAAAAGGAGAACAGAAGAATCAGGGCTCTAGGAAGTAGTTGCATATATTACTTCTCATAACCAGCATCAGACAGAATCCTTTACCTGATTCCCCACAAGGATGCTATAAGATTTATAATATTTAGCACAAGATAAGAACCAAAAGGTAGAATCTGAGCAATGGCTTATATGTAAGAACCAAAATTAAGCCAGTATTCAACAATTGGTTGACATTGCATCTGAACGGCTGTTTCAAAGAGCCTACCTAGTCCTCCTTTGTCTGAAAGCACACCTCCCTATGGCTTTGGGGAGGTGTTGAGTGTTTCACTTTTACTCCTTGAAAGTATTCACAACTTCTTCACTACCTAGAAGTCCTGCAGCAATGCAATACGCATCGAAATGAAGTCGGGCATCTACCCACAGCAACATTAGATGCCACAAACGTGATCCACACTCTCAGTTGCACCACATATTGAGCCGAGCTCATGATACTAGCTAGGTTCTACACAATCTGAAGAACTGTCTTATGCACTGGGGTGAAAAGCCTTGGTTAGCTTGGTTACTCCAGCACAGCAGAGCTGTCTGCAATCAGAGGAGGGCTCGTTTTCCAAAACTGTGTAATGAACTCCCCATGACAGTAAAAAACATCCCAATTGCAAGGCACACTTTAACTTCATGCATTAGTGGTGGTCTGAAACAGTTTCTACTGAAATCAGATAACGTGACACTCTTTGTTTCTGTCCTACTTGGTCATTTTCATGCAATGTTTAATCTTCACTGTTCATTGGTTCTGATATGGCCACTACTCTCGTGAGATCTGGCTGTCTTGCAGTTCTAACGCACTTATTCTCTCACTGTGCCTTTGCTTTGGAAGTCTTTCATTTTTGTCTAGCAAATCACTCCTACAGAATAAGTTGCCAATGTTTCTACACCATGTATTAAGTTACAAAATTAAAAGATAAAGAATAGTTATAGAATATACATGGGTTGATACCACATACGTAGAATAAACATGTGTCTATATACATACAAATATACAAATTATATAAGCTAATGAAAAGCATATTAATATCTATTTCAGTTAATATCTTTAAACACCAAACCTTTTACAAGGAGGTGACAACACACAATAAACTGCAGAGCCATGCAATGAAACATAATTACTGTGCATATGTTGACATATAATTAGTTTTGTGCACTTCAGACATCTCTCTGGAGACCTGTAAATATATACAAGTAAAACCAGGATGGTAAAATGTAGTCTGCAAGTTTTCTATTTGGTGGAAAGAAGCATTCATTTGAGGAAGGCTTGTTTTCAATTTATATCAACAGCCTGAAGTTGGGTGTCACATTAAGACTCTCAGGAGATGTCTAGTGATAACACAGTAAGAAAGGTGATCAAAGGTAAATAGTAAACAATTTATGACATAGCTCTGCAGTTATTCACTGCACAGTCTCACCTCCCATCTCACCTCCACATTTATACAGTTCTTTTTTATTTTGCCATATTCTCAGCTTTCAGACAGTAGACAAATGGATAAGTAATATCTGTAACACACTTATGTGCAGTATATGTTGCAGCTAGACTTGTCCCTAACTCAAAATCCCCATCTTTCAGCCCCACAGTCACTAACATGACACAGACTTAGAAATTTGCATCTTTTATTGGTATTATAACATTTGAAATTTATACTTAACTTGTGCGGTTTGAGCCTGTTTATACAAAAATACTTGTGTTCTGAACCTCTTCATCTTTGAAGAGGCTAAACAGAATGAGAATAGTACTGTAGTTCAGTGCCTCACAGCTAGTATGTATTTCACAGTCAAGGGTTTTGGTCCCCATCCTGCAATCAATGATGGTTCAGTTGTCTCTGTCAAGGGTGCCTAGAGGGGGAAATCTATATTTATTCATTTTCTCACGTCTTCAAGAAGATATCTGTCCTTGTGCCACATTCAGTTCTTTTATATGTCAAGTGCCTAAACTGAAGACTGCATCTACAGACTATAGATGCATACACAAAAAAGGCAACAAATGTAGATATAGATAGATAGACAGACAGATAGATAGATACACACACACATAAACACATACATACATACATACACACATAGAATGAACCATTTTTCCCTTGGTCTGAATGAAAAACTGCAGTTTAAGTTGGTTCTTTTTATAAAGAACCTTAACTAGTTAAACCAGTCCAGTGGCGGGTAGCACTCATACAGGATCACATTACAGCTAAGAGCCTTAAGGGGAATTGCAGCATTGCTGCAGTTCAGTGAGACCGGATGATTTTTGGCAGGTCAGACTCTGTACCTCTCCTTGCCTTTGAAATGCTATCAACTCCACAGCTGTAGTGGTGTACAGTTACCAAAATGATGATATGTTAAATAAAATACATAATTTATCCAGAGAGAGTATTAAATGTAAGCTTCTTTTAATTAATTTTGTTTTTTCTTTAACTTACAGTTTTTCTAAGATTTCCCTGCTATTTAATTGAACTTGATACTACACGACTCAGGATTTTTAACTCTACAACTGAGGTTCTAGGAAGATAGCCCAGATATTCACCCTACGCCTGTACCTGGATTTACACAGATGGCCTGCGATAGCTATGAAGCTCTTTAGGCACAACTGCAGCCAGCTTCCTAACTATGCACATGGCTCTTTATGACCCTTCAGATGTGTGTCAGTCAGTCAATACACTACAAATTAATAAGTGTAAAAAGTGCAATGGCACATCAGTGCTTCTCGTATTTTCAAAATAATAAAGGAAATAATCTGGTCTTATCTTGATAGAATACTTTTCCCCTACTGGGCCCTGCAAAGATTTCAAGTTAAACCACGTTTTCTTAGAATATATATTCTATTATAAAGAAAGCCTTGGGCCAGATTCTCCAGTGTGCTCTTGTGCATCAATACTGCCATGTTGGGAGATTCTCCACCCAAGTCTCTCTCTCCCACACTGCCACAGCTTGACACATAGCATTGGTGGGGGAATGGAAATAGGAGAGGCCAGGGCACAGAAGTCACCCTCTTGCATACTGCATAGTTGCTTATGGCATATTCCAAAATGGCCCCAAGGCCTTGAAGGGGGAAAACAGCAACAGCACAGCACTTGGGCATCCTTGGCATCTTCTGTGCCATGAGGAGCACTGCCGAGCAGCCAAAGGAAACTGAAAATCTCATTTTTCATGCAGCCTGTGCTCACATTTGTGATTCATACAAAGAGAGAGAGATCTCTGTAATCGTTCCCTCGGGTGTTGGTACCTGGTGCCTGTGTCACTGCCACTCTTCACTGCTCCGTCATCCGTGAAATTAAAGGTGCCGGTCCAATTTGCCAATTCCTCTCCATTCTGCCAGCTAAACTGCAGCCCTCTAGCAAGAAAATGAGGCAGTTGATATTTGATATCATTCATTAGGTTAAGTCTATCAGCATGAGTTCTCATGTCCTTTTTCTTAATACAGAAATGTGACTACGACACTTTCATCAAAAACAATAAAAAGATACTAAGAACCACAAGACACCATCTTACTAGTGAAAACAATTAATTTATAGTTCCCATAGACTCTACAACTTCTTGGCTGAAAACAACACCAGATTCCCCAATCAAATTGGAAGGCCAATAATCGTCTGTGCTCATAAACTATACATATGTGTAGAGCAAGGTGGAAATTTCATTCCCAGAGATGCAAGTGCAAAAAGCTGGAAATATTTGGCCCTGCAGTAAAAGTAAACCCTCCAAACTTCAATTTTACATCTACAGTAGCTGTTAAATGTGGTGAGCACTGGGTCCTTCCTCCGATTTGTTGGCCATGCTAGCAAAGGATTTGTCATTTGATGACTTCTCCAAGTCACACTATAACACTTCTTTTTGTTGTTTGGGAAGATGATATTTTTTAAGCCAGTGCATATCACAATCTTCATAACTCCCTGTTTTCCAAACTTTCACAAATTCATTCCAAGACCCATGATGCCCGAAGTCTTCTGGAAACTACACCTATAGCTGGGTAGAAATCCCACATGTATTTAAAAAAACTGGGTCTGAAAAAAACATTGGACAACACAAGTCAAATCCTTCCCTTAGCTCAGAAGTCAACAAAAAAGAATCTTGCAGATTATTTTTAATCTTCTCCATTTTAACCCAATTTCATGATTTCAGAAGCCTGGCAGCTGAGTTGCGAACATTTGGTGCTGCCAATACCGAAAGTTAAGTTCCCGGCTGGGCTGTGCGGGGACAGCCAGGAAGCAATCTGCCAGCCTGCTTTGCCCAAGAGAAAGGGCATCCAGGACCCCGCTAGTTTTCTTCATCAACAGACTTATTACAAGGACTGGAGAATCTCTCACACCACCTCCATCCTCTAGTCTAACTGGCAGCAGTTACAAGCATAGGAAATTAATAAGGAACAACACAGGGTGTTAAAATAAGGCCTCTTTGCTTCCTGCAGCAGGAAAGGGCAGTAGCTCTAAACAGCTCCAAAAATATACAGTAGGAGTTTATTCGTTCTATATTGTGGAAATGTGTGCACATAACTTCTTGTTGTCGTGGTTATTTTAAGACAACCTTGTCTAACTTCAGGTATCTGCAGTGCAGGCATTTCCACATAAGCTAATTGTCTTCGTTCTTAAAAATCAGTAAAGATTGGCTCCATACTGTTAGTTTAGGCAAAGATTCACCTGATCAAAGGCTGGCCTTCATCCTAGCGTGAACTGATCCATCCCCCAAACTCTCCCTCCACCAGCAGTACAGGGAGCACGGAGTTGCTTGCAGTGTGGGCATGCGCAACAGAAGAATCCCACCACCCAAGTGAAGTGCAGTGCGTGTCTCCACAAATGTTTTTTGACTCTAAACTAAAGATATTTTGAAAGAATTTAAGAAGGTTATTCTTGTATGTTTTGTGCCTTTTAATCTTTTTGTTCTGTTGTTTGTTTTACTGAAGACAGACTTTTTGGTAAAGGCATTCTGGGGGAGAAGGAATTCTGAAGAAGGTAGGGATCCATTTCATCACTCTGAACTGAGGAAAGATCTAGCCTCCTAAACTGCCCTCTCCCCTCCCAAGCTGCCTCCCACCTCCAGTGGTCAAATTTGCCTTTTCAAAGAAAAACTTTTAAAGTATAAAAATAGGAACATTTCAAATACAGAAGCCAAATTTTTGCTCATAGGAGACCCATTCTAACTACTTCTTAGTTAAATGCATGGATGCAATTCTCCTGTTTTCCAAAAAGTCAAAACAAGGGGAAAAGACTATGCTGATCACCATAAGAAAAATGAGATTATATCACATACTTACATCTTACATTCACCTTGGAGAGAGATACTTTGGTGATCAATTTGGAGAATCACATCAAAGGGTGTATAGGTTTTGCTATAATTGCTATAGGCTAATGCAGTGCTATGGCTTATCAGGGAGTCCCACACCTTGTACATTGCTCTGCCAGTTTTTAATCAGCTGAGACTGCCCAAGGTACCACTTCCAAGTAACATATTGGTGTGAAGAAAACATGAGAAAATTCTCACTTTTACTAGGACATCTTCACTTTTAGGCTTGTTGAAATAAACATTTGTGATTCTCTCCCATGTACCACAGTCTAACACTTTTTTTTTTGCCACACTGTAACTGGTATGGAAACACATTTCTTTTGAATGTCTTTGTAAAAGGTATCTAAATATATGGCCTTAAAAATATGTTTTAATTGCTAAGGGCAGCACTGAATGATACATGGACAGAGAGAGTAGAAGTCTGGGAAAACCAAGTTGCAATGGTACTTTTTAATTGGATTTCAATTAGATATTTTGGGCTTTGCTATTTACTTGCAAACTGAAATAGAGTGCATTAATCTAGAAAAATAGCTGGTGTTGGTGTGTCCTTCAGAGGTGAACTCTCCTAAAGCATAGCCAATATTCAGGCAGATGAAATAAAGAATTAAAACATTCAGTGAAGTCCTTTCCCTTTGTATGTCTTCACTCCACATGTAACAGCTGGAAGGAAAGCTAAGTAAATGCCTAAAGGCAGAGGGGGGTGAAGTCTGTCCATAAAGCAAAAGAAATTATAAAACCACTTTTTAATGCCCTCCTCTCATCAAGACTTTTTTGGGAACAGTGTGTACTGTAGCTGAGGCACCAAGTTTAAAGGAGGACATGCACGTTTTGAGTAAGATCCAAGAGGAGATCAGGAAGAATAAGACTGAGGAATGGTAGATATGTCTTACGATGAACAGCTTAAAATACTTAGCTTTGAAATGGCAGAATGGGGGATCTAACTGAGGTACAAAAATACCTAACGAGGGCAAGCAAGGGTCTGGGTATGACACTTCGACATGGTAAGGACAAAGTGCAAACTTGTGAGCTGAGCTTAGGGTCAGGAGCAAGCTAAGTGTCCGACCCTGAACCAGACCACACGGTGTTCTTCTTCCGACAGGTACTCCAGAGGTTAGCAACACATAGAGTTATATATACACAAAACACGCTACCGAAGAAACATTACGCAGCTTACAGGACTGTGTGTCTCACTTGTGAGTCTGCAAGACTGAGACCAAGCTGCTGCTCTGCATTTTCTGGAGTGATGGTACAATAAACCTCTTCCTCCTAGTAAGAACAACTCCCATAAATAATGGTTTGTAGTATTAGAACTGAGTAGAAATCAAGGATGAGACATTTAAAAACACCGACCTGAATTAATTCGGTTCCTAACAAGATTACTGAGAGTTTTACCATTCATTTCAATCAGCCTTGAGTTGGGAGATTTCAATTTTAAAAATATATTTTCTAATCCTCCCAGTTGTGAGTCGTAAGTGTTCATAAAAGCTGTCTGGCCAAATTTGCAAATAGCTTGAGAAAATGAAAAGAGACTTGAACTTCTCCATCAGTATATTTCTTTTGCATATTACTGTAGTTAAATTCTACCATGTTCACTCCCAGCATTAACTACATTTAAACAGGTAAACAGGAGGTAAATTAAGCTTTTGTGAATCAGAATTGCAATAGGAAAGCACATGCAGGATGGAAACACAGAAAATGAAGAGAAAAAGAAGCAGAACTAAAAAGAAAGTAAGGAAAGATTAAAAGAACGGAAGGAAACCAAAGGAAATTACTTAGACATAGAGGTCTCCTATGTAATTTAGACAGTTCATGTCAGAGTTTTTTTAAAAAAAAAGCTAATTTTAAGCCTGGGATCATTAGCAATGATTACCAATGGTGGAACTTCGCCATTTGCTCAATTTGCCCAAATGTTATTTCTTTCTAAAATTAGTATGTTTCCCCAACATGTGATGCTGATAATGACAAGGGAAGATGTTATGGAAGATGTTATGAAATATGTAACGACCAGAAACACTCTTGGTGCAGAGATGCTATGTTTTGCCCATTCACTGTAAGCAAATTTCTCATTGAGTTTTATGGACAATATTAATCACAGGACTTACCCCTAACAAATAAGAGTATAAGCAGTGTTGTGCCTTGCATTAGAGAAACTCCATTAAGTTGAATGTCTTAGCAATAAAGACCTTGAGTTTCAGGTAAATGTCAAAGCAATATTTTGATCCTAATTGGTAACTGTAAATGTTGGATCAGTATGTGGTCAAATAAACACTGATGTACTGTAAGAATAACGGGAGGGGGTGAAAAAAACAGAAAATTAACAAAGCAGCAGTAATTCTGAAGGGCTTGTCAAGACCGGCTGTCAAGAAGCAGCAGGAAGCAAAGCAAAAAGCCTGTTGCCGCAATCCAAACAAGAAACAATTCCTGCACAAGCAGAGGTTTTAATAGCAGAGGATGTCAAACAATTATGAGGTTTTTGAACTATAAGGCGAGAATGAACAAGTGGATAGATTGCAGCAAGAAGCTTCGTATCCATGCTGCCATCACACTGAGATACCACCTCAGGGCTGTCTCATTGTCTTTCTAAAGCATGGAGGCAAGGTGAAAATTCAGCTCAGACAGGAAGGCTTTTAAAAGGGAGCTATGCTACAGCTAATAAATGGAGAAGACCCAAAAGACTTTAAGCACAGCTGGAGGTCCTGCCTGGGCTCTAGACAGAGAGCAGGCCATGACCATGTATGCAGCAGAATTTATTCAGGAGACACCCACATGCTTTCAAGGCATAAGAGCAGTTTGGTGCAAGTGGCTAACACAGTGATCAGCGCCTATGGGTTACAAGGACTGAATGGCAACAGGGGCATCACGCAGGTGGTGCGAGGAGAGGGCATGGAAAAGCACCTGACACTCCAGTGCCAACCCATTCCCCCAAAACAACTAGCTCATCTCATTTAATCTCAGCCAGCAGGCTATTTCCACTCATCTTTCAAGGTGACAGCTACCACTACTCCCATCCTGCGTGTACCAGAGGCAGACTAAACCCAAAAGCAAGCAAAAACAAGCAGATAACAATGTCATTTTATATCGGTGAAGCTAAGCCAAAATCTGACTCAGCTTGCTGGCCTACCACAGATGGTCAAGCAAGGAGAAGAGGAGGATACTACAGACTCCTTCTTTGAAGGGGTGAAAGGGAGATATGAATGTCCCCAAGAGCAAGGCAAATTACTTCATTTTCTTTCTGGGCTCCCTCTCTTATTTGTCTTCACTTTTCCTGCTCTTTCTTTCTAGCAGTTATTGTATTCCTTCACTATTTGCATCTCCCTAGCAAAGAGGCCATTAAGAGGTGACAGCAAGCCCAGCTTTTCTGACTCCAGCTCATGTTTACATTACAAGCTAATAGTATACACATTAATTCCATGGACATAATTAATAATTTTATAATCATATTTCTACAGGCCTGGTCATCGTGCTGCACTACACTGTTACATACTACCCAAACACAGAAGCCATATACAGTCCCTGCCCTGACAAACAGACAGTCCGGGCCATGTATACGCTTCCTAAAGTCAGTGGAAAATCACTTACTTTCACTGTACCTCTCTTTCCCCATTTCATAATTCTTGTGCCCTTGAGAGGAGGAACTGAAGACTTCAGTGTTAAATGATCATGCTACTCTCTTTGAAAATGTAAATTGATGCCCCTAGCCTACTAACAGGGATGTTACAGAGGTATTGGAAAGTCAGATGATTACTCTTGCTGAAGATACAGTTCCTTCCTTCTGCAAAATAAGGAAACTATGACTCACTGTGTCCACAGGGCGTACGGAAAATAAAACGAAAACAGTGGTATGCATGAATGACCTGCAGATGAGAGTGATTGAAAACACTCACTAAAATGGATCAGAGAGTAGGAGGAGGTTTGGTAAGAAAGGGGAAATATCAGGAGTCTCCAATGTGACAGACTGCTGCACAAGCAAACACAAGCATAGCAGCCAACAGAGATAACAATAAGAGGAGTTTTGGAGAAAAAACAGGGATCCATTTTTTTTCACACAGGCCAGAAACAGCAAGTTTATTTACACTGCACTTGAAACAACATCAGAGGGGCTCCAAAGGAGTAAAGCATCCACTAGGTAACAATAAGACACTGAGATCAAATCCAACCCGGCAGAGTCAAGGCAGACTAGCCTCTGTGTCCAAAAACTCCCCTTCCCTGACAAAAGGGCCACACTCAGTCCCTGAAGACAGTGAAGTTAGATGACAAGAGAAAGGCAAATGCTTACTTGAATAGTTTAATATCACTTCAAACACTCCAATCCATTTTGAAATAAATATTCAAGGCACAGCAATCTAGAAAGACACAGCACAGATGAAAGAAAGAAATGTAAATCTGCCTGTAGCAGTCCAGGTTCAATTCACCTGTGCTATAATGCCAGAAAAATACCATGTATGCATTGGCTTCTTTCAGGAGAGAACCCATGGGCATAACCCTACCAGGCACAGCACAAAGAAACAAAACATTTCCGGGGCCAACTCATGTGCTTGAGCAGGATGTTCCCCTTCTTATGTGAGTCCATAATAAAACTCAGATTTGCATTCAGTGGAAGCAGAGGTGAATCTGACCAGTCCAGTTTAGAAAAATACTTATTTCTCCAGTAAAATTAGCAAAATGCAAAATTTAGTCTAGATACATACACATACATATTTCTGCTCACCGCATTAACAGAGACCAGTCTTTGCCTCAGTGACCTATGGCTTTGCAAGTTGACTGATACTGGGTAACTGCTGAGCTGATTGCTTGCTATCTTGTCGGGAGAAGAGCTTAGAAAAGGTTTTGAAAATGTATGAAAATATGTGGGAGAGCAGGAATGGTATATTCACAGCAAATGGAAGAAATGAAATAATATGGGTCCCAAGAAAAGCAAAATATGGATGGAGGATGTGGGAAAGGGGCATGTCTGCTTACACCACATACTTGGCCATACAGTATTATACCAGGGAGAAGCTTGGCTCTATGTGTTAGAGGGAAATGGTAGTAATAAAGTGGTGGAGGAGTATATTTTGACTAGCACAAAGAGCAAAACTGGAAACATAGGTGGGAAGCTTCTGGATTATAACCACTATTACACAGTAAAAGGTTTTGTTTCATGTAGTACATTTCACATTTTGGTTAAACCTTGCATCAGATATTTACATGCAATGTCTGAAAAACCTGATATAAAATCACTTTCTAAGAAAGATAAAATAGACTCAACACCAACATTCAACTAGTTTGCTTAAATGGGACAAAGTATTGACTAGGACATCAAGGACATCAAAGGGCACCTTTCAAAACAATACAGTCTTTCCTTTTCTCATCTGTGGCTGGAAGATAAACATCCAAGGAGTAATAGATAATCTGTGTCAATTCTATTTGTAATAATTATTCATAATTAAAATATTATTATTTGTAATAATTAGGGGCAACACAAAACCCAAACCAGAATGACCTGACAGTGAGGCAGGTTGTTTTCTTTTCAAGAAAAAAGGCCAATCAAGCCCTAAGCACAGAGACTCACAGGAAATCCCAGATATTTTAAGATACCAGCAAATTCTGACATTTGAGATGGTAGCTCACTGCAAAGATACCTGATGCAGCATGGGTACCAGAAGCAATCTCACCACAGCATTAGAGATCTGACTGACCTAATTGTTTTGCATCTCATGTTTCCAAAACTAATATATTTAGTACCAGGTCAAGTGTGCCTATACTGTACTATATTCTTCAGTGTAAACATACTCACAGAGCCCCATTTGCACTGAGGACTCATGCTGAAGATGATGAGCAAAATGCCATTTATTCTCAATGTGTCTGTACCTCGTATCAGCCACAGGAGGAGGCAATATTCCACCTCTCCATGCACAGAAGTGGATGGCACCATCTCCTCCTGCCATTTGTGCAAGGCCTCCAAACTGTTGACTGCCCAAGGTTTTCAGCTAGGACTGTGAAAAGCCTAGCTTTGGCTGTATTTGCTCTTACGGAAAGTGGTGTGAAAGTACCAGTGACAGAGATTGCTTTTAAGGTTTTCATCATGAGGACTAAAGCATAAAACTAACTAAATAAAAAAGGACATGGAAGGACAGTAACTACCTGCAGGGCTGATGAAAAAGCAAAATGGATGCAAGCTACGGAGGGCAAGGACACCTCAAAGAAATGAGAGGTTAAGTCCACAATCTGCCTGAGGGAGTCACGGACTGCTGAGCAATGAATACACTTGAATTTAAAAATGAGAAGTGAAATGAAAAAGCAATCAAGGGTAAGAATGAGGCACGGTGAAAGTAAGAAAATACAAAGCTTTGCACAGCGATTATGTCTGAACCAAATCCCACGAATGTAAGAATGATCAGGAAACTCTGATCAGGTCAGAAATAAAAGACCAAGTTACTAGGAGGTCTGCAACACTAGCCATGGAGGTCAGTGGTCAAGGATGCGATCGCTCACAGCTGGGACTGTGGGGGACACAAGTGTAGCACAACTCGAAGCAGGACGATTGGGTTCTGTTCTGGGTTTGGCTTTCTACAGATGCAGGTAAGATTGAACTTTGTACCTCCCCATACACATAGATGGCAAGCAGCTAACTTTTTTCAAAATGACATAAAACAAGTTCATGGCAGGTTATCACAGATGTTTTTTAAAGAAATGTCATGGAGTTTAAACCACTTTGGATGAAAGGGCTTTGATTCACAGATGCTGAATGCTGGGCATTGGCAAAACTCAACCATTACTTTGTCATACAGAGGCAGCAGATCTGTAAAAAGTGTAGAAAGCAGAGTTAGCCTAGATATTCAGCCAAATACTCAAAAAGAGCTGTTTCATGGACAGAAGTAGGCCTAGATCCCCACACAACAAAGTTAGACTGAAGCAAGCTGCTACTGGGTATTATGTGAATTAGAATTAGGATTTAACCAGTGCCGAATTAATCAGTGAGGATAATGGACACCTTTTGGCCAGTAAACAGGACACCTATGGTTTACTACTTCAGGGCAAGAAGCTTCTGCAGAACTGCTACAGCCCAACATTATTCAAACCCTAAGCAAACCAACCACTCCTGTGCAGGGTGGGCTTATGGAAACTGATTTAGGGACTGCCAGGTGGCCACAGCCACAGCAAAAGCGGCAAGTGTCTGTAGGTCACTCTGTAGTGACTCACATCACTTGTGGTTTGATGTCAAGAAGGACCATGGTGTAACACACCAGGGAATGAAACACTCAGGATAATGCAATTTGCACATGTGAAATACTGGAATAACTGACTTTCATTACCTTAATTTACTGTCATCTGGGGAATGGAGAAGGACTGGCAATTCACAGACTAGATCAGTGGTTTTGCCATCTTAACAGCAGAGGTCCCACACAATAATGCTAGAAATAAAGCAAGTCTAGAGGGAGCAGGGATTCAAACCCTGTCTGTTTTCTGCATCAGAGCCATAGAGAGTACTGCCAGGGAGCACAAGAGAGGAAACAACATACCCTCACGCTCTAGTACTACATCTTCAGCCACTTGATGCTTTTCTATAAAAGTAAATTAAAATTATGGGTGAGAAAAAAACTCCAAGTAGCAGAAGGTAAGATTTTGGCTTCAGAACACTTTTCACAATAAAAGTCTCTGTTGCAGCCTGTGATAGAGCTGTGATTGTTTGCAAATTCTTACAGAGCTTTAATTCACATGCCATGTACTTGTGAGCTCTCTCCTTTTATTTTACGTGGGGAGACAGGAGCATTACATAAAGCGAACAACAGCAGCAATGAGAAAGCGAATGGGACCACCAGCGGGGGATGACTTTGCAGGCAGCTGAGTTAATCTGTCAGCTCCCTGTTCATTTTGCACCCTCCATCCCACTGCCATCTCTCCCCTGAGCTCTTTCCCAGCGCAGGCTGCAGTGCTCCTCTGACCTCTCGGGGAACTAATTCAGCTCCTTGTCTTTGCAAGGTTATTTAGGCACAATGGGGATGCCAGTACCCTGGTCCCCATCCCCTTGAAATGCTCTTGAGAATACCCTGTAGTAAGAACAGCGTGGCTGGAGTCTCAGCTTCTCCTGCTATGCTAGACTAGATTCGGTCAGTTTAAGGTGGTGACGATATCCCATACATACACATATTGGTGTACATAGTTTCAAGACTTTGCTGTCTCCTGAAGTTTCCAGTGCTCTTCTCTGAAGAAAATGGACCAAAACCAAAACCTGTTCAGTAGTGACATCAGGGATTCAGCAAGGTGACTGACAGGTTGCATGTCATTTCACTGGGATAATATTTTACTCTGGTTAGAAACAGAGGGGGCACAGAGAGATGACTCATTAGGTGACCTTCAGTTTACATCTCTTGGGAAAAATACTTAAACTGAAAGAGACTTTAAACACTGGAATAGATGGTCTTAGGTTACAGTTAACCTGCCAGGTGTGGGGCAGGAGCTCTCAGCTGCCATGAGTTAGCTGTAGTTCCTCAAGACCCTAGCTTAGGACAAAATACAACTCAGGCCACACACAGCCCCCATGTCCACATTGCGACTACTGCTGACACTGGTATAAGTAAGATCTGATCTTGTCTTATAGCACGATACAGACTAAATGATCTCTCAAGGTGTAGTCCAGGTTTATTTTCTGTGGGTTTATTCCATATTTTCCCATACTGTGTAAAAAATGATAATAAGCCATCTTTCTTATACAGGCAAGGAAACAGGTGAAGATGTCTGGGCATTGATTTGCAACTGTTGAATAAGAGCTGCTTCAGAAATACCAAAATGGTGGTATAACCTCAAGTTATGAGAGTCTGATATTAATTATAGGGTACACACGTAGGAGTGATGTTTTATTCTCATTTAAGAGATGTAAAGCTTTCAAATAATGCAGGCTGTCTGCATGGGAAGGTTTGCTGTTTCTTGCTGTGTGATTCTTTGAGTTATTGTACGTGCCCCTTCTGACAGACCCCAGGGTAATCTTTTTTTAAAGTCTTTAAAAGCTTTGAAAATGCATTCTCCTCACTCGGCTGGAAAAAAAATAGTTTTAAAGGGGCAGATTCCCTTCTTCAGCTGACTCTCACCCTGTGCAGAAGTCAGGTTGTTAAAAAAAACAGTATTTAGTGAATTCTCTGCCAATAGAATATGGGTATATGGCAAAGTATTGCTCCGATATTTTTACATTGCCAAAGCAGGCAAGGACTGTCCTATTGATCAATCCCATGCTACAGGTTGAGAGATGAAGACAGGGACCATATCAACATTTTTTACTGTAGTGGCAGTTTCCTGATGTAATCCAGGATTATTCCCTGCTGGCCAAACAAGAGCTCACAAAAAAAGACCAGCCCTCAGCTGAGCATCTGATTCAAAAGAAAATTCAGCTGAAAGCCGAGCATTGGAAAGATGAGTCAATACAAAAGCAAGCGGCAGCTCTGGATTTAAGCAGAAGTCCACAGCATTTAACCTACTTTAGCAGATCAATGCAGTGGATTTTTAATCATCACATTAATCCTAAAATAAAAATAATTACCCCAGAGATCTGTATTAAAGTCCCTTAATTATATCTCATTTCATCATCCTTTTTACTCAGGATCAGGAGCTACAGAGACCAGAGCTTCCCGATGTCTTTCTCTAGCTTGCAGTTTAACTCTCTCATTAGGACTTTAGCTGCTACTATGGGGATGAGGCGTTGGCCTTACTGAGAGCACCCACATCCATCCCACTTGGGCGAAAACTGAAAAAGTGAAAAAAAAGGTGGGCAGGATTCTGCTGTCCAATGACAGGATACAAAACAGCAGGGGAAGGAGCAGAGAACATTATATGGTGGGTGAAAAATGTGTGAATACCTAGAAATTCAATCTCTGCATTCTCCCCTTCTTCCAGCAGTGCCAGGAGCTCATTAATATCTCATTAAGGGGAAAGAGAGGACTTGACCAGAGGCTGGACCCCTTATCAAGTTTCACTGAGCAGAGTTTCCTTCCTGGAGCATCCTCTCCTGCCTGCAGTCCTGAGATTCCCACAGCCAGCCTTTGGGAGCATAGCTGTGGAAAAATGCAGGACCACAAGCCTCCATGGCACCCTCCATGGGGAGCTTTGGGTGGGTTTTTATGGCAATAAACCCAGCCCATTCCTGGCTTGTAAGGGCAGGTGGAATGGCACTGCTTACAGTCATCCAGCTAACTTTTCCATCTTTCTCCCAGAAAAGGGTACCTTTGTCCACACCACTTATTGCGACCAGTCCCTAGGCTATGCTGTCCCCTGCATTGTGCCCAACCTGCTTGTTTTCAGTCCCATTCCCCCTGCCTTGCTGGCCTTTACCCATTTCCACCATCTTCTTGCAAAGAAACAAGCTAGACCTGTGTTATATTTAGGCTTAAAAGCACTGTACATTTACTGGAATAGTACTTAAGGGCAATTTTCAGGTTTCTCTAAATACACTAGGGAATTTCTTCCCGCTGCCTTGGGAAGAGGCCCAGAGGCCTGTTATTGTTGCAGATGTCGGGAGGCAAGCAAAGGCTATCATAAAACAAGCAGCATGTTGAATCCTAGTGAGTAAATGGCTTTAGGTTTTAGGCAGCGTCCCCAGGCTCCAGCTTGGCAAGCAGCACCAAAGCTATAAATATCCCACTTCCCCTCTGCAAGGATGCTCTCCAAAACCACCAGCTCCACCATGGTCCCTGGAGGTGCAAGATATAACATGTCCAAGGAACCTCACAGCCAGCGTCAGCTTCTAACAGGGAACTTAACACCGGAGGTTTGTGAAAGAAAAGAGTAATTAAAGGTTACAGCTACCCCTGCACGGAGTGGACTGGCAATCAAACTGCCTGGGAATGGTCACCATAATGTACTGCAGGGCATGAGACTGAGAGAGAGAAAGAAAAAGTGAAAAAGTAGCTTCATTATAACATTATGCTAACAATGTAGGCTGCTATGTAAATCACCTTTCTGTCATTAATAACTGACAGCCTGAGACTGCCACATCCTGCATTTTCATGTCCATGAAAGATAGGAACTACCACTTCCCAGCAGAAAGGAGCCAAAGGGCTTTTTCCCTGCACTGAGGTGGGGGGAGAGACACTCTTTAAGACTCTTTCATGTGATAAAAAAAAAAGGAAAAGAAACAAATCATTACAAGCTGGAATAAAAAAGATTAAATAAACAGTGTTTTCCAGTCAAAGTGACAAATTGTATGCACATGTCCCTGCTCGAGCCCCTTTGATGGCAGAGTGCTCAGAACCAGACTTTCTCCTAGCAAGCCTGGGAACTGGACGTCACCCTTTTTTCATTCCCTGAGGCCTGCTGATGATAGGTGAGGCTCCCAGGGCACGAGGCAGGACAGAGACTGGCCACAGAGATCACTCACTGGAAGAGTTTTAGTTGCATCTTCTCATCATTTCATCTTTACTTTGCCATTTTTCATTTCAATATATACTTGGGATTTATTTTTCATTGCTCTAATCCTGTTGCAGTCATTTCAACTTAGAAAAGCATGTATTGGTAGGGCTGCAAGGCCTCCAGGGCAAATGGGAAAAACTGAGAAAATAAAGCAAGATGAGACCTCAACTGGTCATAAAGTCATCCTCTCAACAGCTTGCTACTACCCTCATCTACCTAACAGGTTCCTGAAGCCCCAAAGATGAAGATTTTATACCTCCTCAGGTAACCTTTTTCTTTAAAAGTTTCCCTTCATGGTTAAATCCAAATCATCCCTGCTGCAACTTAAGTCCCTGACTACTTGTCATGTCATGAATCTTCACAGAGATGTGTTTATTACCTTCCTCTTGGCGGAAATAGTTTGGGTATTTCAAGGCAGATATCATCTCTCCCCTCAATTTTCTCCAAGCCAAACACATTTTCTACACCTCTGCTCACTCTTGCTGCTTTCTTTTGGCTCCTTCCAAATGAGTCACATCTTTCTGGAAGTGAGGTGCCCAAAAGCAGAGAAGAGTCCCGCAGCCGAGGCCTCACTGCTAAGCAAGGCACACAAATTGCTCTGTGGATAAACTACAACGCTCCTGTCTATACATATTAATATCATGCTTGCTGTCGTCCCCCCCTGCAGCAAGAAACATTTGCTGATTTGTCAGCAGTTTGCTTGCTCTTGGCGCAAGGCAAACAACTATGTGAGTTTCAAACCAGGCAAGAACCAAACCATTGATGTCTTCTGGCAAAATGCAGCTAAATTCCAGTAAAAAATTCCACAGCAGCTGTCTACACTACTGAAACCCACTTACCTCAAAGCACATAAGAGAAACATTCCCCTTTACAAAATCATACAAGCCATAAGACTTCAAACTAGATTTAAGTAAAATAAACTCTGCATGGGTCAAGGTTAAACACTTGAAGATCCCCACTGGTGTTTGGTGTGAAAAGAGCAGTACCATTTTCAGATCAGAGACTGATGTGCTCTACAACAGAGCAATCTCAGCAAGTAACTCATGAGAATACAGCAGTGAAGAAATAAAGTGCTCTCTCTGTTATTTGGAACACTAATGTTGCCACTTTGATTTTAGGAATTGCATCCGCATGTTTGTTTCTAAAGACATTAAAGTTTAGGCAATGAGCATGCTACCTTAATTCAACCTCTCAAGCCATTTCAGCTTAAACTTACATAGGGTGAAAAGCCTATATGGCAGGGTCTGATCAGGGGCAAATACTCAGGTGGTACAAGTCAGTCTAGCTTAAGTAAGACCTAGATTTTTACAACAGCTGAGGACTAAAACACAACCTAAGAAACACACAGATCATTATATTCTGCCTAACAGTCTCCTTCATTAATAATCTAACAGACACTACAGATGCTGGATGCACCTTCCCGGATTGACAAGATATTAATATTGTCAGCACAACACCGAAAGTGGTTTGAACCGTTATAATGGTATGGCTGGATCTCTGTCTCCGTTCAGTCCGACCAAACAACTTTTCCTATTCCCTCAAATCCCCCCTTACCTTTTGAGATAGTTTCTCCCATAGAGGATCTGCTGCAGCAAGGTGACCACAGCAAAGGCGCAGATGAATATGAAGAACAAAGTTCTGTTTCCGAGCAAATCCCTGCTTGATGAAGGGTCAGTGTATCCCATCTTTTCTAAAAGCCACTGAAGCTCCGCTGGGTAAGATTCAGTTCATTGTCACCCTCATGCCCTTTTTGCTGGGAAGCGGAGGGGAACACTTGCTGGCTTTTCTGTGAGCAATCCAAGGACAAGGTATCCCATTGTTTGGCCCTGCTGCCCTTTCCTTGCCCCTTTTGGATGTTAGCTCCAGGATTGTGCGCAATTGCTCGCTTCCATGGTAAAGTTTCCAGGAGATTCAGACGTGGGTAACATCTAAAATCATCTCTCAGAGCTCTTTCAGCGCAGGCAGGCTGTGCTGTGCAAGAGGCATTCTGTTCCCTCTAAGCCTCTCTTGAAAACCCGCTGCTAGCAATTATCTACTTCAATCCCATTTTCATATTCCAGATGGGGGAAGCTGCAAATAAACCAGAAAACTGCAGCCAATGGCAAAGACAGGGCTCCGGCAACCCGCGTTGGAAACACATAGTCGTCAGCTCTTCTTTGCTTCTGCTCAGTGATTCCAACGAAATGTGCTTGCAAGGAGACGTGACTGGGTGTGCTATTATTGAACAAGCATGTAACGATCATGAGGATTTCATTCAGTCCCCTGTAAAAAACAACAGCAGCAATCTGGTCAGGCTAGCAAGAAAGCTGCATTTTGTGTAGCAGCATGCCGTCTGTACCGTGCCTTCGGTACTGTAGCATTTGCATGCAGAATGCAGTGCCTTTAGTCATACACCACTCACTATTTGGGCTCCTATATTTCCCCTGGTTATTCCTCCAGAGTAAGCGTAAGCAAGGTCACTGTGCATCTCTTCAAGGACAGAGCTCTCAGTTCCTGCATGCTGATTTATTGGAGGCTCTGAGTAGCCTCACAGCCGCAGAGAAGGAGACTGCCTCTCAGTGCAGCCTCTAAGAACCATTCATTTAAAGAGACAAATATTCTGATTGTTCCTCTACCAGAAACAGTTCTCTTTTGAAAGGGCAAAGCGACAAGACCTTGTCCACGGCCATCATAACTCCTCTAAAAATCTCCCCACTGTCAGGAGAGGCTCAATTCAGCTCACAAAGGAATTTATGGAGTTTTGTTGCTGATTTCACTGGGAGCAAAATCTGCCCCCAACCCTTAGATTCTTAAAACAAGTTCCAATAAAAGATTTATCCATGAATCAAACATCCTAGCTAGGAGGTTGTTTTGCCCCAATAACAGATGGGAAAAGAATTTTGACAACAAAAAATCCTTTGTCTAAGAGAATGGGAAGATTTTTGTGTGAATAAATTTTCCAACAGTCAAATCAGCGTATGCAAAATGTTCTAGTGTGCCAGCAGCCCAGCTGTGCAAAGCAGCAAACCAGGACTGCTTCTGCACTTTGCCTCAGCTGCAGTTGGTGCCGCATGGGAAGAAGGGCCAAAGGTAACTTTGTGCAACCCTTTCAACTCAGTTCCTGAAGCCAAGGCTAGTCCTCAGCATGGCAACTTAGGCAAGACAATCAAGGGCTTTGCCTTACCTAATTTCAAGCAACAAAAGTAATAAAAGTGCTAAAGATAGGAACTTGGTCACCCTGAACTCCTGCAGGCAGGAATCCCCAGAGGAGACCAGCCCTTTAAACACCCTTGACTTTGCAGAGAAGGTGTAGGGATGTAGCCTCTGATATGTCCTTCTTCAGTCCCTTTCAAAGCTCCCACACTTGCATTTGTGAACCCTGCTAAATGCTTCAATTATCACCTGTGCATATAAAAAGAGTGGTGATCCCGGGTCAGATCAAAGATTATCCAGCCCAGTGCCTTGTCCCGGACAGTGGCAAGTGGTGGATACACAGGGAAATGTAGAAGAGGGCAAGGACAAAATGATACTTCCTTGGAAACACTCTCCTACCATTTTGTGATTCAGGGTCTTCCTGAACCAGGGGAAGAAAACCAATCTTTTAGTTAAAAAAATAATCGAGTTGGATGCACTTATTTGTACTGTACTGGGAATAATACACATACCAAGGGACTGCAAATTAAATAGCAAAAGCAG
Organism: Aviceda cuculoides; assembly: GCA_035590195.1. Classification (NCBI taxonomy): domain Eukaryota; kingdom Metazoa; phylum Chordata; class Aves; order Accipitriformes; family Accipitridae; genus Aviceda; species Aviceda cuculoides. The sequence goes on from JAVJGG010000074.1 coordinate 78,885,569, forward strand.
TTTGATTCCCTCTTGTCAAAGTCATCAGCTCTAGGGCCAAATATGTTTCTTTTAATGATCAGTTCATGTAAGCCCAAATAATACAAGAATGTTTCCATATAGGAACTGTACCATTTAGACAGATCTAACCACACACCCTTCTCAGTAACAGGAAAAGCAGTATTGGCCATCAGAAATCCCAGGCTGGGACCCCACAAGATACTCCACAGGAAGATTTGTATGGAGAAGCTGAGAGTTAAGGCCAGTAAGGGCAGATGTGAAGGAAAAGGTACTTAATGCTTTGATTTGTTGGATTTTTACAGACAGTTTTGAAAATCCTGCCCGAGAAAGTTGTCTCAGGTGCTCCAAGAGTTATTTTACAATAACAGGAAAGTATCAGAGAGTAGAATTTGGCTTCTTATGACTTTCTATGGGTATGATGTCAGTTTTGCAGATTTCAATATCACCTAGGTTTTGGTGAAAACACTTTCAGCCTTTCTTCCTCTATTCCCCTCCATTGAAAGTGATTTTTTTCTTGAGATATCTGTGCTGTAGTGCACCAAACTCAAGCACCTAGCAGCCTTTCTTTCTCCTGGACTGATGGTCAGCCTGAGCTGCAGTAAACAGCCCAGAAGCGCCATGTACTCTCTCTCAGTCAGTCTTTGATTTTCTGCGTCCTCTCATCCTTCTCTGCTGTGTCAGAGCTGGCCAGAAGATACAGCACCTGAGAGCCCTATGTGCAGGAGAGCTGCAAGCCTAAAGCAAAAAGCAAAGTACAAAGATATGTATTATAAACAGAGAGGGTTTTCTGTGCCAGATCTTGCACAGACACCCTTCCTGATGTCACATGTAAAAGAAATCTGTTTGCTGCCTTCAGCCCAGTACTACAATAACACTGCAGAATTGGAAGCAGAGCAGCTCTGTGCAAGCATAAAGAAATAGGACATCTATCGACAAATTTTCAAAGGGTGCTCAAGGTTGCCCACAATATTTGTTGTGAGTGAAGTCATGTAGTGCATGCAGAAGGGCTGAATGGGCAATGCCAGCACTCATTCCCAGGGCCCATTTGAGAGTTTGACTTGTCAACTACAGGCCTCCTTGAAAGCATCAAGCCTCTGCAGAGAGCAAATTAAATTTTTTTTTATTATTTTACACCCTGCACTTAAGCAAGCAACAGGCAACAAAAGAGCCCCTCCAGAGTTTGAGAAGGGCTTGGGGAAAAGGACATTACAGTAAGTTGTGTTGCAAACACAGATTTGCTGGGCATGGCTGGGCCTCGGGTGCTGTGTACAGTGCTGACTGCTAGTCAGGTAGGCATTGACTCTGCAATGGGCAATGTAGCTACAATGGCACTGGTAACACACAGGGAGTCTAGCCCACATCACACTATACTCCAGTCAGCATCACTCCAGAGCACAGGAACCCAGTAAATAAGATCTCTTCCATCACCAGAGGATCAAGTATCACTTAACTAGTATCAGCTACTCAAAATACCTCTTATGAGATGGTGAGAGAGAGATGCATAAACCGCATGATATGCACAAGCTCAGAAAGGGTATTCCTGTATCGTTTCTTGGAGGATAGACTTCAGAGGCTAAAGCAAAAGTGGCAAAATGGAACTGCTCGTAGCCTGTCATAATCTGAAGCTGCCAGAAGCAGTCAGTCTTACATGTTGCTGGCCTTTATTTGTTGTATGTGAGCTGCTTGCTAAATATCATCAGAGACAATCTATCACAAGAAACTCCTCCAGCCTGAGCAGTGAGACTCTGAGCCCTCTAACACAAACATGAACATGCTCCAGACAGTGATACCCTCCAATGGGAGTTCATCATTTGCTCTTAAGTCCAAATGAAGCAGAACTGAATTAAAAAAAAAAAAGAAGTTAACATTGAATCTCAAAGACAAAGAAACCTTGGCTAACCACCAAGGCCATGTTTCTGAAGCTCCACACAAGGAAAGCTGAATTAGCAAAAGGACAAAACCTGGTAGGAGTCAGGCTGTACTTCTCTTGTGCAGGGAACAGGCACATCTCTCTCTCTGCTGAAAGGACAATATGCAGCCCTTATTTCTAAGCTGCAGTTCATTTTTTAATGCAAATGAAACAGAAGAATGCACTTCCGATAGGTAGGTCTGATTGGGAATTTCCTTAAGTACCTTTCACTGAACCTGTCATTTGAATTAGTGTTTGACTGATTATGCATTCTAATTTCAGCTGAAAGCAAGGGCATTTAGTGTCTTGGATCTGTCTGTTGGTTGTCTAAATCATGGTATACATAGCTGAACATGTTAAACTCACAGTATTGTACAGCGTCAGAGTACTCCAAAACATGTTTCACATTCCCCCTTAGCACTTTTTCTCTCCTGCCTGCTCAGCCACCCTCCACTCCTCTTCATGACTGTTATGCAGATTAAAGAACTTCACACACAGCATAGCAAAATACTATGGGCTGTAAAAGGTTTTAGTAGAACACTTTTTACAACTCATTTTTTCCCCTAAATTAAAATTAAATCAAGTCTATTTACAGTTTCTACAGTGCTTGTGTCAACTGCTAGATCCCTGATTTTGCAAAGCACTGGCGCATAGGTATATGCCTGGAAGGTTCTGCTGAATATGGAATTCATAAACATATGCTTATCAATATTAATTCTTTTGCAGATATAAAACATGAATTTATCAGCATAATCTAGTGCTTAACACAATGTCTAGTCCCCCATCACTGCCACAAATCCATATGTCTTAAACTGGGATATTGAAGGAAGCTGAAAGGATTCAGCTAAGATGTAAACATTTATTTCCTCCTGAGTTGGGCTAAGCCATGAGGAGATGACAACAGCTACTTTGGCACCAGGCCTCCTACCTGTGGAGCTGCCTGAATTGGAGGAAGTGTCCTGAAGATAACATATGGTCTCTGCACTGAATATACACGACATCCTCTATTGAATCATGACCAGTTTCCTTCCAATTATGGGTCACATAGGCACTGGGAGAGAAATGACCCGGTGCATAAAATACCCCTTTTTTACACTGCTGACACCATCTCTGTTGGAAGAGGAATAAGGTCTTCCTCTCGCTAGCAGGAAGCTCTAATGTCGAGGCTGCCATGGCTATAGTGCTGTACGTTTACTACTAATGGTTCCTTATAGCAGGGCTTGCTAAAACATATAGCAAAGTTCAAAACTAAGCTGGGCTCAATGCTAGGAACAGCCTTGCTTTCCCAGTGGCGTTTCCAGATTGCTAGAAAATACAGGAAGTTTAGCGTAATTATTATGATCCTGTACAGGCTCACAACCCTGCGAATAATTGAGAATGATGGAAGCTCAGTTTCTCTGCAGGGAAAAGGAAATAGGACCAAATTGCTTTTACAGGAATCATCTGTTAGAAGCATTAGTTTCATCTCGAAACACTGCATGGGAGCCCTGGATTTAGCACCAAATCAACAGGACTGAGGTTTTAGCAGAACCATGGGGGGGTCAAAGGGTTTCCATGGCCGACACTTGCGCTTAGAATAGGAACATGATCCTGCCTCTATCCAAAGCAAGTTATAACTCCCACATAGTTCATCAAAACCACACCTAAAACATTCTAGCGAAAGCCCAGAAAGTGCTGGAGTCAATGGCATTCACTTTACAAATTCAATGGCAGTTGAAAGTTTTGATACTTCTTTTTGCTGAAAATATTCTAGCATTAACACTACAATGCATAAATATTTCCCATGGTCAGAATAAGGATCACACATTATTGAATGGTGAAAAACCCAATTAATAATTATTTCACTATTTTAACAATATATTTTTACAGCAAAAATAAAAATGTTAATCTGAGATGTTTTAAAAAAACTATAATATGGCATGTAAGGTTAGATTTAATTCACAGAGACAATGAATCTGATCTTGGAATAGGTTTTGCTGTGTCAGTGAGTAGTACTAATCAGAATGGGGGTAAATATGAACAAGAAAATATTCCTCAATAATCAGCTAATGAAACACTTCAAAAATCTTACACTATGCTTATAATCAAGATGTGGAAGAGACCTATTATAGAAAATTATTTAGGAAAAGTTACCTTTGCCTTTTTTCCACAGTTCTGCATTGATTTTGCATTCAAAGAAATGAAGTATATTCCTCTTGAATTAACTATCAACTTCAATTCACATGAACTTTCAAGCAGTCCAGACATTCAGCTTTCAAACCATTCTCCATGATGTCCTCCTGCAGTACCGATTACATTACTAACTACACACTGTAGGCAACAAGTATTGTCTTGGGTAGTCCACCTGTTTACCTGAGTTACTCTTCTAGACAAAGCCAATACATTTTCAGACACATCATGATTTGTTTAAATAGTCCATGCTTAGTTCAGTCCATGATAAAAATTATAAATAAAATTTTTAAAAAATCCACCTGGCTTCTGCAGTCTTCAAAAATCCCCACTCTTCCTGAAATATATTTTATTTCGCTCTTCTGGCACTGTGCAAGTGCTCACTGGAAATCTGGACAACCAACCCTAAAGGAAGAAATCTCTATCCCTACAGTACTGTGACTAGGCACATCTTTCTGCCCCTCCTGTGATAGCGTGGATTCAGCTTTTAAGCTCTGCACAGTGTCCGGTCTGACCTGCATGTGGTTACAGAGATGGCTATTAATAAAACTGGTGACCCTTTCAAATTCCTTCCTTTGGATCTGCAATCTGCCACAAATTCCTGGGTCATGCTTATCTGTATCAGGGTAGCAAATAGAGACCACTCCTGGAACAGGACTCTGTTAGACACTGCAGCTGGGCATTAGCAGAGCCAGTTCTTGCCATGAGAATTTATAACTTAAGCAGGCAAGAAAGAAAGGCAAGAGAGGGATTTGTTAGCCCCTTTGACAGAGAGCAGGAATTGTGATTTAGAGGTAATGTTTGATAGCATGCAACTTGCTCAACTTGCAAACATGTACCAGGATGCAAACCCAAGGTGACGATGGTCCGTTTTGCTGACAAACAAGTCTGGGAGTCATGAGGGGACAGCCAGACACCCACCCAGACCAAGAAACTCACCCACAGACAGGGCCTGGATCACCCCTAACCTCTACCAGCAGTCTGAGCTTTGCTGGCTCTGTGAACATAAACATCACAGCACTACCACTGGCAGTGCTGACATGGGCACAGAGATTGAGGGCCGCAGCCAAAAGGGTATTTAAGCATCTTCCTTCTCTTGAAATTTTGAGAGCTAAATGAAAATCCTTGTTTGGCTCTTGGCTACAGCGAATTTGCCAGAGCTAGGATTCAGATAAAGACTTACAGTGAGATCTTAAACCCAATTGAAGCTTGGGGCTAGCCTGGGAGTTGTTCTGACCTGAACACAGCATAGCCCGTGGGGAAATTGCAGCTGCTCTTGACCCATGAGCTCCATTATACTGGCACGAGCCTAAAAACACTCCCAGACTGAAGGTAGTAATCCATGTTTTCCCTGCTTGCACACCCAAACATGCCATGAGTACAGCTGACACACTTTTTAAAAGTATAACTAGTTATCATTAATGAATGTCTGACCGGACTTCCATCCTCCACAACATGCTGCCAAGAAGAAACCCCATAACTGACCCCATTGACATTTGCTATATTCCACAACTTTCCAGTGCTTACTTTTCCATAGCAGAGGACCGCCAGTATGGCCTCCTTTCCATCAGCCAGAAAGTTTTGCACATTTATCAGCAGTCTTTGGTGGTGGTGTTGACCTTTTGCTAGAGAGCCTGCAACAGGTTATTTATTTAAATAGCCGAGTACAGCTACTAGGTTGTCTTTTTTTCTTTAAAAACCTAAAATGGGGAAGACAGAGTGGTAGTTTATCCACAGCCTATTATTAACCTCCAACGCAAGGAGCTGTGACAGCATCTGGCCTACAGGATCCAGTGCTCTACAAGCAGACATTAAGGAAATGCCTTTGACAGGGAGAGACGTCCCCAGGAGAGCTCTCTTCTGAGGAGAGGGAAGCGCAGCATGGCATTTATACAGAATAGGGGTTTTTTGCACCACATTCCCATCATCATCACCTTTATTTAAACTTCACTTTCAATCAGCTTTTTTATTTTCTTCCAGGTGTATCCAGCAGCTCCTCTGGAGCTAAGAAGTTTGTGCGTGGGGTTTTTTTCATGCAGTGTGGGTAGGAAGGTATGTGGGAACTGTAATTCAGTCACTTTAAATCACATGAAGCTGAAGCTTGAAAGGAAAAATAATAATAAATGGTTCAGATTGTCAGGCTCAGTGCAATTCTCAATCAATTAAAGCTTATTTTAGCATCAGGGCAGTTTATTTTTAAAAAGTTCTCCTGGCACTTTGATGCTTTCATGTTACTGTGTAGCTAGAAAGGTCTTGCTGGGAAAGCATGTAGTAATTGGGAAAGCATTTTCTGAATTGCATTTTTAGTTTCTGTCAAATGACAATAAATAAGATCCACATGAGTGAACAGCAGCAACAAAATAGCTAGTGGCAGTGAGAGAGTAAGGCTTTGGACCTGGGTAGAAGAGGAAGAAATCTGGAGCTCAAGCACTGTAAAAACACAGTTGTTTGGGCTCGGAGTCTACAAATGTATTCTTCAATGCATCTAACTTTCAATTGTGGTTCAGTATGTTGGGACATTATAAACAGTGAAAAGTCACCAGTGAAGATACTCTACATCAGGTAGGTAGTTGCTTTTTTCACAATCAGTTTAAAATGAAATATTGAACCTGCATTTTGGATCTTCATTTTGTGATGTTATCTTGATTCCCATTTCACAGACATGAATGACACAGGAACAGCCAAATCAGTGTTCCTCTTTTCCAATCCACACAGCACTTAAGAAAATGAACCACGGTGCTAGATTCACAATGAAAGTTTCACAGGTCTGAAAGTTGGCTAACTGATGAGGAAAGCTCTTCCCTGATGTGATAATAAAAATCATAACTAGTACTGTTTGTGAGTCCTTGCAGTCTGTGAGAGTAGCTGGCAAACAAGAACAATGCTGTGAGTTCACCTCCAGTGGAATCACAGACAAAATACTTGCTTAATCATAATAATCACACTAAATTCTCCATTTTTTTCTACTGTGACAAAGACAGAGAGATTATGGAGGATATATGCTATACTGTTGCATACTGTCATTATAAACTAATTAAACTTTTGCTCTAAAGTTTAACAGACAAGGAAACTAAAAGAAAGATGGAAGGGGTGTATGAAGACTGTTCCTCACCCGTTTTTAATTTACAAGTTTCTAGCCTCCCACTGCTGGCTGTTCCTGCTTTCTCTTGGTTTTCCTTCTTCAGGCCTGGAGCCATGCCTCACATACACTGCATTGGGTAGTGTTTTTCCATTCACTTATCCCAACTGGGAAAAGGCCCCATACCAAATACAAAGCAGCAGGGAACTTAGGGGCTTTCAGCACATCAGGGAACTATAGCACAGTCACCAGTTTCCCTTTGACAGCTCATGCTCAGATGCTATCCCCTCACCTTGGATACCACTACAGGTTTGGCTTGGAAATCCAAGGAAGCACTAGTTCAGATCTATACATATAGCATCTATCTGCTTTGGGCAAAGGAAGGATATGCCTTTTTCCTCAGCATTGCTCCTTCCAGTTGATGAAGGAGAGGAACAGGCTAGCACTGCAAAACCCAGTGCTTTCACGGTAAACATTGTGCTGTGGCACATGATCTTAGTTTAGATGGTCACAAACGTCACAGGAATACATACCTTGCTCTGGGGCACACACCTGGTAAATCCCTGCAAGCTCTGACCAGCTCTACACAGAGCAGAGCTTGACTTTGAGTGTTAAATACATACTTGAATTCACCAGCTGTTGCCTGGAACCAGCACATCATCCTTCGCTAAAATATGCAGGAAAGCCACTAACTCTGCATTTCATGTCTGCTGCCCTTCCTTGCCATCCCCACTCTCCCATCAAGGCATGTCTGTGCTCCAGAATTCATATGTTCCTGTTAAAAGTATTATCTTCCCAGCAGCTAGTGAAATTTTACAGAGCTACAAAAAAGTTACAGTTCAACAATATCCATCCAAGCTGACTTCAAACATCAGTGTTTCATACTCCATTCATTTTAATAGGTTATTAATAGCAAAAGTAAGAGATGCAGTTAAAAAATCATTAACTATTCCCTAGTTTGCTATTTTTGCAAAACTATCCAGTCCTTTTTTAACATAAACCCCTAAACTTCCTCCCAGCAGGCCAAAAGCCAAGTTCATCCTTATCGTCATCCCGGGGCGGGACAAAAGCTCTAACCATCATTTGCTAATTAAGAGGAGGTTTGGGCTCAGCTTCATGCGTCACCAGGCTCCCTTCATGACTTCAGGCAGAGCTACGCCGCAGCGCTGAGATCTCCAAGCTGCCTCGGGAAGGCAAAACAGCACTTCTGCAAAAGCATGGCTGCTTCCAGCACTTGAACTGTGATTTCTGCATGGTGCAGTGGAGTCATCTACTGCTTAGTCACCTCACCTTATGCTCCATATGCCGTGCAGATGAGTATCTTTACCCTCCTCAGCACCTCTTCCCTCATTTCTGAACTAGCAATCATAGCATTTCTTGGCCTTGCAGGTATATTGCAGGAGTAACAAGGACAACTGTACAAAGCTTTCCACTTACCGCGTAAGGCAAAAAAACTCTTCTTCTTTTAACATATGACTTTGTCAGTCTGAGGACTACAAGAGCAGGATCCACCTGACCGGGCATAGGATTCAGTTCCCTAAGTGCTGCCATCCTGCACTACCTGACTCACCCCAGGATCATTGGTTAAGACAGACAAGTATCAGCACAGCTCATGGGAACCAGGAAATTTAGGTATTAATAGCACTAAACATAGATGTACCCGACTCCCACCATAAATGTATGTACCTATAGCCTACAGAAACCCTCCATGCAGTTAGCTGAGATTCAGTCAATATACTCCCTGGAGACTAGCTGTTCTTTTCATCCTAAAGCAAATTTCTAAGCTATGTCAAATGAATCACGTCCTAAAAATGCCTTTGTCTTTCCTGACTATAATGGGAGCTTGGGAAGATCAGTTCAGTTGCAGGTATCTGCATGGTGGGTGCCTAAACGTTGGTGAGAGGGCCAAGCGTGAAAACAGCATGAAAATAAGTTGAAGTCAGTGCCAAGTAAATAACATACAGAAGTGAGCTATGAATGTTAATATTTAATCCACTGAACGTGCCTATATTAATTCCAGTGAAACTGTCACAGAAACTCACATTTCCTGCAGCCACCTGCCATTGAAGGGAGATGAAGGTGCAGAATTTCACCTGGATTTCCAGTATTACTCTGGTACTCTTTTTTCTCTCTCATAGCTACTGTAGTTGATCATCACCAAATGAATAAAACATACTTTCATGCGAATGAAACATGTGCCAGCTTTGCTGCTGGCATTCTGTCCACATGACTAGCGCTCCCCTTTGCTAACCCATCTTCCCACTTCTACTATTAACCCTCCTCTCACAGTCAAAAGGAAGACAAGGCAAATCTGGGGAGTCGTGATATTTATTCCTCCTAGTAACATTAAAAAATGGTCTGGGGTGAGGAGAGAGGGGGAGTTACATTTCCAGACAATATAAGAAAATGACGTACTTTAAAATACCATTTCTCCCAGAACTGAAAGAATTTAAAAAGCAACAAAAATGAAATAGTTTGAAACTATTAAAAGGAAATGCCCAGTTATATAGTCCATAGCTTTTGGAAGTCCCTGCCACATGGCAAAGTGCTTACTGAGATTCAAAAACTCCTTTGACAATGCATGCAAAGGCTAAGATCATTGACAATTTCACAGATTGCGTGTTAACACCACAGAATCACTGTGTGAGCCACTCAAAACTTCCTCAGCTAGGCTGTTCTGTAATCACCTGTCAGGAAGGTGGAGATAGGAACAGCCTGCATGACCTGAAGAACTTATTATTCAACATTCCCTTATTTTCATGCCCTTTGCTAAGATGCCTGACCTCCAGGCTCCCCCCATAGGGATGGCAGGGAACAGTGACAGGAATATAATATGAAAAAATACTCATGTTTGCATAATTTGGCCCCTGGATGAAATCTGAGAGTGAAATCAGAGAAGCTAAGGACAGTTAAGAGAATCTGCCTTGTTTTTAGGTTGCATTTCACCCTTTGGTCATCTCACTAGGCTGCGGACTAAATACCGCCTGCTATGGGAATAACAAATACTAGTTACTGGGACTACAGTTCCTGGTACACTGCTTTATTTGCTATGAACGCTTCAGGAAAAGGAATTAAAATGCTTGCAAAAGAAATCTTCACTTACTGCACCATTTGAAGGTTAGCAGAGAAACCTTCGAACAACAAGCAGCTAACGATTGGGTAAATGCCACATTTCACTGAATTGTGCCAGGGATGTATTTGGCCATGTATTTTTCATTTGTACATCCCCCGTAATTTTGAATCATCAGGCAAATTCTGCTTAATCAGAATCTAAGCCAGTACATGCATAAATCAATGGGAGGCAATCTTGATTTCTAAGGGAGGAAGCAGAATCTAAATCGCTTTATTACCAATTCAGACTAACTTTTTTTTTTTTGTTCTCACAGCAAAATCTACTGTACGAGTGGCTTTAACCTACCCCTGTTACCATCAGTAATAGAGATCCTTAATCCAGCAATCGGCCAAGCACCCGTAAGCTCTTTTAAAGCCCTAGGGAAAGTTTAGAGCAATCCTGGGAAGCATCCAATATCATACTGGACTGATATGTAGAATAGCTGCTTCAATCTTTTTCCCCTATTTGTTACCATGCCAGATAAAAAAGGCATTAACTAATTATTTTAATGGCACTTTTTGTAGCATTTCTCATGGGACCTGGACTGCAGCTGCCTCAGCTTGATCCCATCTGGCTGGGGGATTGGAAGCTATTCTGAAATGTGTTTTTCCCAGAGTGAATAGGACTTTCTGCTGCAGCTGTCTTTATGGAGGTGAGGGAGCTATTGGAAACAGGTGTATTGCACATAAATGATCCCTGGTTTGAAACTACCTAACAGACTCCAGCAGGAAAAATTCAATCAACTCCACAGGATCAAAACAAGTCTCCCACTCCCCTTTTTTGCAGGGGGCGGGGGGGTTGGGGGGGGGGGGGAGACACAATGATTACTTTTAAAAGAACAAATACCTTTGTGCAGCTGATGTCTTGAAAAGGTATTTACGGCTTTCCAACAAGAATTTTATTAGTTTCTGAGGGCAAAATACTGCAACTTTTTGGAACAGTCATGATCTTGCAGGCAATGAATTATCTGCAACAAGATTAAGATCACTTATGAAAAATATGCTGTTAGGAATGGAGTGAAGGAAACCGCCCCCACGGAAACCTGATTAATCAAGTACAATTGGCAGCAAGCATAGAAGAGAGATTGTGTTCTTTAGTAGACATTTTTTAGTGCATATGAGTTTTTGTTTGGCTCCCAGTGACATTGTCATGTTTTCCCTACTCATTCCTGTTTCAGACCTTGTCAAAGGCTCTGTCTGTACCTCAAACTCCACATGTCCTGACTCATTTTGCTTGGGCTCCAGTCTTTTACAGATGCTTGGTGATAAGTAAGAGGAAAGGTAATTGGGATCTTCATTGGTTCCAAACAGGCTATCGCTGCTAAAAATCTGCATTTCCCTCTGAAAATCCTGCTCATGTTAAAAGATGAGCCACATCAGTATAACAGGCACTGAGCTGGGTATAAGGAATTCCCAGGAGCTGGTCAGACACTGTTCTCCAGAGGACCTGTGATAACATAACCTCCTGAACATGCTCCTGGGAACCTCTTTGTTCCTAATTCTTTTGGAGCAGGTTAGAGGGTGAAGTTTCCCCCCTCACAGTCAGAATTTGATAGCCAGAAGTGGATACTGCTCCTCCTTCCTGCCTGATGTTAGGGAGTTAACTTTTTTCCCACTGTTATTTTAGCTTCTTTTCTGAACATATAACACATGTGCCCAGAGCCCAGAAAAGGAGCTTTGGGAAACATTTCTGTTTTTTCACTAAACAAATTCTGACAAGTCGAACATCCAAAGTACAACAGCTCCCTTCCCCTCTCTGACCTCTGCCTCCCAGCTTTGGGAGGCTGTCAAAGGCCTTTTCTCCTCCCCTCACATTTTCTGCATCCACAGCCTGGTCTGTGCACTGTGTTACCGCTTGCATGGTACCCTGGGGCAACACAGCATCTCCTGACTCTGGAAGAGACTAAAATATATCATTTTGGGTACAGAAAGGGTTTTCTTTGACTGTCCTACATCTGCACAGTTGCTTAATGAAAGTGCAGCATCTGGTCTAAAGGCCCTAATTAAAAAAAAATAATACCGCTTTCTCAAAAATTTCCAACTAGCTGTTCCAGACTACATTATTTTATGGAAATGTTCATGGCATGCCAGGACAGAATCGTTTTTTAATGGCTGAAGATAACATGAAGCTGCAGCATTACAAGTACTACAACCTGGCCTAAGCTGGTATTACCAATGAAAAAAGCAAACCTGCCCTGCTCTCAACTACGTGTCTTTGCTGTTGCACTGGTCCTTCTCTTGTATAGCATTAGCGTTTGCATGGATGCATCATGACTATCAGAGAGGTAATCCAGTTTAGAGTAAACCCAGCAGAAAAAGAATTTAAAAGGTTAGTTTTCACATGGATCAGCTCCCCAGTCCAGATTCATTGCACAAGCACATAAACACTCCCAAAAAAACAGGAAAGGGGGTGCTACATGGGAGGCATGAGCAGGGAAGCTGGAGGTGGAGGGGTGAGAAGAACACACTCTTTGGCAGCTGTGCTGACTTTTGTCAGCTCAAAGTGTTTGCAAAATGATGGCCTGAATGAAGTGACTCGTGGCATTCTCAAGCAAGCCCTGCTGAAATCTTTGGACAACATCGTATCACATCTATTTTTGCACAGCACAGGCTGATTTTCCAACAAAACCAGTCTGTTCAAGTAGGCAGGAGGATAAAGACTTGTCACACAAGTGGCCAGGACAAAAAGCCTAAGAGCCATGTAGAGATGGGGAATTTTAACCGCAGGAGAGCTATTGCCTCACTGTGTAACCTTGGGAGAGGCGATTGGCCTCAATTTTTCTTAGCTGGAAAGCTGATGGGGAGGGACGTGTGGGTGCACAGGTCTGACAGCATGATGCTGCGGCTGAGCTACATGTTGTGTAGCTGAGCTGGATGTTGTGTAGCTGCTCGTGGGCAATTATGCACAGTGATGTTAGAAAGCTCCAGGCATCTTCACCAGCTTTTGCTGGCCATTAATCCAGCAGAAGGCTGCTAATGGCATCTGATCGCTTTCTTCGTGCTACTGCTATTTAAGGCCACTCTGAAGGACACAAACTCTTCTATATTTTACAGTGTGAGATTCAGGCAAAATAATAATAAACATGGGTTTCAGAGAATGAGTTCTCAAAATGATAATATACTAACGAGAGGGGAATTTTATTTTTTAAGTCTCCAGCATGAACTGAAAAGGAATAAAATCTTGAAAAGCAAGTATCTCTGATAATAAATGAAATACCACCTAGTGACAGTGGATGAAGAATTCATCCATGACACTTTCTTTACTAAAAACCTTTAGAACAACACTCTGATTATGAACCCCACCCACTGCAAAGCTCTACTGTAGTGCAGCTCCTGTGTGTCCACCTGGCATCACTGCACATGGAGAAGTGCACACGGAGAAGCGCACAACATCCATGGGGGAGTTCACAACATGCCAGTATGCAGCAGAGATTTTCAATATGGGTCAGAGAAGGATATACCAGCACAGGAGAAAGGGCAGCCAGCAGCATCCTTCACATCATCCATGCACAGAGAGGACCAGACTTGCCAGTTCCAGCTGGGCAAACTTTCAACACTGGGAGTTGGTATCAGGCTTAAGAGCCTTTCAGTCCAACCTTTGGATGATGACTTTTAGTGTGGTTATGCAATGGCCAACGCTGGCTATGGTGGGTTATTACTATTTGATCCTTCCCAGCAAAGATAACAGATACATCATTCATTGCCTGATTTGAAAAGACACACAGCAACCTGCAGCCATTGACTTCAACTATTGCTCAAGTGTTGCCCTAACATCAGAGGGTAACAGCTCTTTCTCAGAGTCTGGAGAGTCAACTATCATATGCAAAAAGAACAAAAATAGCGCCAAGCTATTGAGAGAGGCAAGAACTCTGCCTGTCTTGATCCCTGGGCAGCTCCTTTCAGCCTCAAGGAAAGAATTAATCTGACTCAGAAAGGATGGTGAGCATCACCACATGGGTTAGTTAGCAAAGAGATGTATCTTCCCTGCAGCTAAAGACAGTGATGATGAAATAGTGTCACTCAGCATGTGTACTACTGCCTGCCTTCCAGTTTGTTCCCAGGAGGGATTAAGCTAGAAGCCCAGTATGATCCCTCCTGCCCTGCATAAGAAAACTCTGAGGGAGCAGGTGTAAGAAGTTAGGAGGGTACCTGGAAGTCAGAGGCGCCAGCTAAATGGCATGAACCAGAAAGACTGAAAAATCCCTTATCCTGTGGAACAGCTCCAATACAGGACTAGGTTAGGCACAATGACTCAGCTCTGTCCAGATCTCCTAAAAACAGACTGAAAACACATCTTAAAACACTTAAAAATTGGGGGATTTTATTACAGACTACTGAATGTCCAGCGGGAAAACTAACCATCTTGTATAGCAAGTGAGTCAAATGCAATTTTTCATTTGGCTTGCAGTCAAAAGAAGATCCAAATGATGTACTGAATCCTACTTTCACAAGTACATAGGACAGCAGTGTAGTTGAGAGCAAAATTTGATTGCAAAAAAGGAGTAAACTGGCCATTTCAGTCCCTGCTGTAAGCATTCCTGATTAACCGCAGCTGATGGTTTTAGAATAGTAGGTCTGAGGATTAAAGTATTATGTAGGCTGAACACACCACGTCACATCTCTAAAATTACTTTGCTTTGTATCATTTCATACTCTGCATACTCTTAGGATGAATTCTGAGGTCTTCATTCACTAATGGGAACCTCCACCTCAAATCTCATTAATGTTTAGGGTTACTCATTCTCAGAGGCTTTTATAAGAGATTCCACCTCCAACTCTGCTTTATCATAGTTTCTCATTTGTACTCTTCAAATCCTACCTTAATGGTTTCCCTGGGAACCAATGAACATCCCACATGTAGATTAAGGAAACCTACAAGCCTTATTTTTTCTTTACATGGATAATTCTTAACACAAAATAGTAATGCAATGTCCATTCACTCAAATGTCTTAACTGTAAATAATATACCAGACTATCAGACTACCTTCTGACAAAAAAAATTGCATAAAAATGTACCCAGCTTCTAAATTTCATGATCCAAATGTCTTCCTTTTACAGGTCCAACTTCCAGATTTCAAGTACTGGACTGCTTTACCTGTGGGTCTTTGATCTGTTTACTGAAAATAATAGAAAGTAAATTTTCTGTGTGTCACATTATACAGAAAGACAAACAAAAAGCATAATGTATTAAAAGTGGCAAATAAAAAGTCTGATTAATGCTCAATCTTGATAGCATTAATTACATGTACATCTAATTAAGGATATATTGTGCATATATATACACATATATATAGTATATATACATACTTTTTTTTTTTCCTGAACTGAAATCTGAAAAAAATTAAATCCACCTTCCCTTCTGGAGGAAACATGTGCTGGGTCTTGCTATGGGCCTGATCAGAACATGTGTGTGGTGTGTAAAATGCAGAATTCATTTGATTGAATGTTAGCTCTCTCAGTACCAGATCTCTAGAAGAGCTGTTCAGCAGATTCCTGAGCAAGCAGATGAAAACAGGCATCTCCAGAAATGTTTCATTGCTTTTTAAGGTAGACAGACAGGCAAATCAGCCATTTGGTGTGCCTTTCTCCTCACTGACTACAGAAAGTGCTAAAATGACTAGCTTAGACAAGAGCTCTAGCTTCTTTACAGCTAAAACTACGTGAGATTAACCATAGAATCATAGAATGGTTTGGGTGGGAAGGGACCTCTAAAGGTCACCTCGTCCAACCCCCCTGCCATGAGCAGGGACATCTTCCACTAGATCAGGTTGCTCAGAGCCCCGTCCAACCTGACCTGGAATGTTC
>JAVJGG010000074.1:78902175-78918471 GCA_035590195.1 Aviceda cuculoides
TATCCCCAGGTCCTTCTCCGCAGGGCTGCTCTCAATCCCTTCATCCCCCAGCCTGTATTGATACCAGAGGTTTCCCCGACCCAGGTGCAGGACCTTGCACTTGGCCTTGTTGAACCTCATGAAGTTCACATGGGCCCACTTTTCGAGCTTGTCCAGGTCTCTCTGGATGGCATCCCATCCCTCAGGTGGGCCAGCCACACCACTCAGCTTGGTGTGATCTGCAAACTTGCTGAGGGTGCACTTGATCCCACTGTCTGTGTCACCAATGAAGATATTAAAGAGTACTGGTCCAAATATAGACCCCTGAGGGACACCGCTTGTCACCCATCTCCATCTGGACATTGAGCCGTTGACGACTACCCTCTAGATGCGACAATCCAACCAATTCCTTCATCCACCAAACAGTCCACCCATCAAATCCATATCTCTCCAATTTAGAGAGGAGGATGTTGTGGGGGACCATGTCAAAGGCCTTACAGAAGTCCAGATAGATGACATCCATAGCTCTTCCCTTGTCCACTGATATAGTCATTCCATCATAGAAGGCTATTAGGTTGGTCAGGCAGGACTTGCTCTTGGTGAAGCCATGCTGGCTGTCTCAAATCACCTCCCTGTCCTCCATGTACCTTAGCACAGCTTCCAGGAGGATCTGTTCCATAATCTTCCAAGGCACAGAGCTGAGGCTGACAGGTCAGTAGTTTCCAGGGTCCTCCTTTCTACCCTTTTTAAAAATGGGTGCAATGTTTCCTTTTTAACAGTCACCAGTGACTTCACCTGACTGTCATGACTTTTCAGATATCATGGAGAGTGGCTTGGCAACTACATCAGCCAGTTCCCTCAGGACTCTGGGATGCAGTTCATGAGGTCCCATAGACTTATGTAAGTTCAGGTTCCTCAGGTGGTCACAAACTTGATCTTTTCTTACAGTGGGAGGGACTTTGCTCCCCCAGTCCCTGTTTTGCAGCCCATCCACTAGAGAGGTGTGGGAAGACAGACTGACAGTGAAGACTGAGGCAAAAAAGTTGTTGAGTACCTCAGCCTTCTCCTCATCTGTTGTTACCAGTTTGCCAGTCATGTTCATTAAGGGGGTGTCGTGGTTTAATCCCAGCCAGCAATTAAGCACCATGCAGCTGCTCACTTACTTCCCCCCACCCAGTGGGATGGAGGAGAGAATCAGGGGAAAAAAAAAAAGTAAAATTTGTGGGTTGAGATAAAGACAGTTTAACAGGACAGAAAAGAAGAAAAATAAATAATAATAAAAATAATAATAATAAAATTACAATAATAATAATAAAATAATTGGAATATACAAAACAAGTGATGCACAATGCAATGGATCACCATCCACTGACTGATGCCCAGTTAGTTCCTGAGCAGCAATCCACCCAACCCCACTCCGCCCAGTTTATATACTGGGCATGATGTCACATGGTATGGAATATCCCTTTGGCCAGTTTGGGTCAGCTGACCTGGCTGTGTCCCCTCCCAACTGTTTGTGCTCCTCCAGCCTTCTTGCTGGCTGGGCATGAGAAGCTGAAAAATCCTTGACTTAGTATAAACACTACTTACCAACAACTGAAAACATCAGTGTGTTATCAATGTTATTCTCATACTAAATCCAAAACATAACACTATACCAGCCACTAGTAAGAAAATTAACTCTATCCCAGCTGAAACCAGGTTAGGGGGGTACACTTTCTTTGACCTTGCTTTTCTGGCTGACCTAGCTGTAGAAGCCATTCTTATTATTCTTTGCATCACTTGCCAAGTTCAGCTCCAGCTGCGCCTTGGCTTTTCCTGACACCATCCCTACACAACCAGGCAGCATCCCTATACTCTTCCCAGGATACCTGTCCCTGCTTCCACTGCCTGTGCATTTCCTTCTTGCCCTTTGGTTTGACTAGCAGGTCTCAACTCATCCATGCTGGTCTCTTGCCTTCCTTTCCTGATTGCTTACTGGGGATCGAGAGCTCTTTCGCTCTATGGAAAGCGTCCCTAAAGATCTGCCAGCTCTCTTCTGTTCCCTTGTCCCTGAGGGCAGTTTCCCAGGGGGTCCTATTGACTAACTCCTTGAACAGCTGCAAGTTTGCTTTCTTAAAATTCAGGGTCCTGACTTTACTCTTCATCTGACCCACACCCCTCAGGACTGTGAACTCCACCAGTGCATGATCACTGCAGCCCAGGCTGCCTCCAATCTTGATGTCACCAATTAGCTCACTTGCGTTGGTGACCAACAGGTCCAGTGTTGCACTCCTTCTGGTAGGGCTGTCTATTAACTGGCTTAAGAAGTGATCCTCAGTGCATTCCAGGAGTCTCCTGGATTGCCTATAGCTCGCCGTGATACTTTACCAGCAGATGTCGGGGTGGCTGAGGTCCCCCAATAGGACGAGAGCCTGTGAGCGCAATGTCTCCTGTAGCTGGAGTAAGAAGACTTCATCAATAGGCTCCCCTTGATCAGGCAGCCTGTAGTAGAAACCAACCACAAGGTTCTCTTTGTTGCCTTGGTCTCTGATTCTTACCCATAAGCTTTCAACCTGCTCATGGCTATTCTTCAGAGACAACTCTTCACACTCTATCCATTTCTTGATGTAGAGGGCAACCTCTCCGCCCCTCCTTCCTTGCCTGTCCCTTTTGAACAGCCTGTAGCCATAAATAGCCATACTCTAGTCATGGGGTTCATCCCACCAAGTTTCAGTAATGGCAACTAGGTCATAGCTCTTCAGCAGCACAGTGGCTTCCAACTTGTCCTGTTTGTTGCCCATGCTGTGTGCATTGGTGTAGAGGCGCTTCAGCTGGGCTGTTGGCCGTGTCACCTTCTTAGAGGAACACCCTTTAATTCCTTTGAGGTATTTCACTGGTGTTTCTCTGTTGGCTCCTATTGCCTCAGGAGCCCCTGGCTGATCTCCGTAAGACTTCGAGAATGCTGCAGTGTAGCCAGCACGTCTCAGAGCAACAGGCTGAGGGCCCTCCCTAGCACCCCATCCCTCTAACCTTGGCGTGTCATCCCACACCTTGTCACAGGCAAGCCTGATATTATCGCCCTCCCCCTTCAAGTCTAGATGATGCAGAAACTTCTATTAACATTCTTGAGCTCTGGTTCTTTACATTACTGACAGATGAATAAGGCCTCATTCACTTCTTTTTGACACTTCTGTAACAACTTTGACTCCTGCTCAATAACAAAATGAGGCACTATGAGTTTACAAAATGATGCAAGGAGCAGATATATATATATATACATATATATATGGCCATAGGAAATACACTGCAGCCTCCTAAATCACTATGTGCAAGGGTTCACCTCAGCCTTCCTCCACCTTTGCAGCCTGGTGGCTGGGCTGATCTCAGTTGTCTGGCTAGTGAACTCCCATGCCCCAACCTCCAAGCTGGCTTGATGCCCACAGCACATAATTGTCTGTAGAAAGCTTTATCCCCAAGCCATGGGCAGGTTAAGGCATCCAGAGATAGAGTGACTTGCTCAAGACACCATAATGTGCAAGTGGCAGAGCCAAGACTACTACACCTTACATGGATAAAACCCAATGTACAGATGACATTGTCACCATCCAAACCACCTTCCTTCCTTCTTATATCTTTGTTTTAATTTCTTTCCTCTTTAAAAAGCATTCCAGTTGTTATAGGTAGGGAGAGAAACCAAGAAAACAGGATGTTTTCATCTAAATGTCATCATTTAATTTAAAGGTCATCATTTAAAATTTCATCATCACTCAAAAATTCTTGGAAGAATGGAGACGTATCAAGCTGGAGAAGCTTCATGGAGTGAACAGTGAACAGAGAAGGGCAGACTGGGAGCATCAATACTGGCCAAATATTCTCTGAATATATAATGGGAACTAAGACCAGGGTGACACATCTATGTAGTGCTGCCAAAAATTAATCCACAGTTAAAAAAATCATATAAGAAATAATTTGCTGAGTGACTCAGAAAATCTAATATGTTTTGAGGTCTAGGACCACAAGCAATTTGCTTTCACCCCAAATGAAACCTTTTTTTGTCACATAATGAAAAGCACCGCAGGTGGGATTCATTTACCTAGCTAATAATACCTCTCATTCCATTCTGAGCTTTAAGAGATGTCAAAAGCTTAAATGAAAAGCAGTAGGAGCCATGCCACCTTTGCTAAGTTCAAAATATTTTACAAGAAACAATATTCCTGGTTTTCATGTGATTTTAATTCTAGATCATAGGACACTAAAAGCTGTGGATTACTCTGACATATAGCATAGCAATATTCTTGGGTTTCATCATAAAGGATACAAACTTCTTGCAAAATAGATCTACTGATGTGTGAAGGGGATAGATATCTACAGTACTTTCAATGTGCTCTTTGAAACAGATATATTTATTGTTAGCTGTCTAACTGGAAAGTATATCAATTCCAGCTGTAGGTCTAGGAAGATGCCCATGCTAAGAAAATTCCACTGGTTGTAGTCCTATTTCCAAAAACTAGATATCCATTGAACTGGAGGTTCTTAATGTATATAAGCTCATCTTTACACCAATAAGTACAAACACAGACATCCACTAAAACTGAATGATACTTGCTTTTCTTTTCAGAACAGAATGTTGCACTCTAGAAATGCCATAAATTACATGGCTCAAGCAAGGAAAGCATATTGATAGATTAAAGTCCCTTACTAGGATGCTGAAAAATACATCAGAATTGAAATGTTAAAAGTAATAGAATTTTAAAATTAACTGTAAAATAAATATGATTGAAAAATAAGAAATTGCTTTAAAAGAGGAGATAGCAGTTAATAGTTCAGGAACTACAAAACACTGAATGTTTGCCAGGATCACATGGAACATACAGTGCCTCCAAAAAAGATGAACACACACAATTTTTACATGTAAATTCACTTATGGGATATTCACAGAAACAGCAGCAAAACAGAACTGGTAACTGAGCACATAGTTCTCACATTGCTAATAAAAACTGGCCAACAGCTATTTATTTTGCAGATCTCAAGTCAGAATATCTATAACTGAGTTCACAAATTGGGACTGCTGATTTGCCCAGCGTTACAGGTCCAAAAAGAGGCATTTTGCTAAAATCACACAAGTAACTAAGAATGCAGAAATACTCTCAGTGTTTAAACTTGTCACACAGAAAAATGCTCTTCTAACTTAGCATTGAAGGGCAAAGATGGTAGGGTGAGATTTGACTTCAGAGGTTGTACTTCTCTTTCTGGTCTTGAAAAAGAGAACTAAAAGATCCTTGGTGCATCTACATCCTCACTGGTAAGACCCAGAGAGACCCAGCAAGATTTTTAGTAAGCAATTTTTCTTGTACTAATTAAAGCTAATTTTCCTAACAGCAATAAATTTAAATATTTTACAAGAATCCTTTTCACATCTTAATACCCAAACAGTAAGAATCACACTCTTGAGAGTTTTGTAAGGCAAATGTATCCTAATTCTTTGGGGAATCATTGGAAAGTTGATAAATGAACACTACGGGTTGTAACTAATGATGATGAGCAAATGCAATAAAAAGTAATTTTCTTGCTCTGTGACTCTGAGTCCCATTAGGGCAACTCACCCGACCTGCAACACCTCCTCTGGCACCCTCCTTCCCAATGATGAACTATTGATTACAGCTCTATTCTGTCACTTTCAGTGACCTCATAAGCATCCCACATCCCAATTTTAAAAATACCTTCTAAGGAAAAGCTGGCCTGAAAAGAAGCTAGAGGTAAAATTAGCAAGCTGACATTCCCAGAATTCAATAAATAGGGGTTATTCTAATTAAATCCTATACCAATACTGTCTATAGTACCAAAGCTGTACTGATCCAATTGTCTAAGCTCTAGACAGCTAGACTTGAGCTCTAAAAGCTGTTTGGCAACTTTGCAACAACTTAAGGTTGTCCCTTCCTTCATGCATGGCTCCCCAGGTATCATCCAGAGTATATCATGTCTATGTCTCAGAGAATGAACAGCTGAACTATTTAATGAGATAGACTGTTTTCGATTTTTTCCAAGTTTCCTTTCCCATGTAAGTCCTGGAGGTCAGAGTTTCCTGGCTGCATCTCCTTCACCACACTCAGTGTAGTCGGTGATAGATCTGTAAATATCACACAACCTTTTACTGAAAATTCCCTGCATCTTGGGCAACTTAGTATTTTCAGAGTGCTTCTATATCCTTTAAGAGAAGATGCTATATAAATGCAAATACTGACTACTCCCATTTTCTCACTTTCCCTGACAGGAAAACACTGCTGTTTTTCAATACTTTAGAAATACACACTTGTGTCTGAAATATGAAGTGGACTTCTAAAAATAAGTTAATATTACAGTAAATAGAATAACAGCCAAGAATAATATCACTCTGCAAAAGCAGGTGTTTTCTTTGCACAACCTATAAGAATTTAGGTCTGAAGGAAACCAACAGTGGTGGTCAAAAACACCTGTAGTCTTTAAATACCTTAGTTGAAAATAGTTGCAGTCTTTCAAAAACCACGTGTTCACATGTTCACGTGCTTTAGAAATCTTAGAATTATTCTAGAAACAGGTTCAGGTGCTTTTGTACATTGACCCTAAACCAAGCTTATTTTGGCCCGGTCCATTACAAAATTTGGACCATTTTTGAGCAAAAATCAAGTTGTTTGGTCACTGTTCATTTAAAATACTACACCTAAGTCCTCCATTAAATACCTCATTCCGATATATCTGTGAAAAAGTCTTTTGAGAAGGTAGTTGTGTACATAAGCATCCCGGCCTTCTGCCCAGAGACAGGGTGCAAAACAGTGCTGAGCACAGGGCTGAATGGGTGGCTGGAGAGTCATTCAGTTCTTCAAAGCAAAGCTGTAGTAGGATACGGGTGATGCATCATCCCTCTGTAGTGCAATTAATTGCAACTACTGCAGCCTGTGTTTGTGGTTTCTGCATTCCTTCAGGAATACCTAAGCATTCTTTTTTGCCCATGAGACAAGCACAAAATAAAACAAGCTGCATTTTCTCTTTGGGAGTTTATCTGGGAAGTCCTGGTTTGTCATATTTTGAAATCTTGGCTTTTATCTTTTTCTCTTCTCTGTGATGTTTCAGCACTCTTAAAAACCTTGCATGTAATTAGAGCATGTAATGTCAGAGAGGTGCAGTGCTGCTAGTAGTCTCCCTGGATGTGATGGAAAGATTCATTATTGCAATCTCTCAACGTACTGGTGGATAATGGATACTAGATCCTAGATAAGAGATTTACTTAGAAACAGGAAATAAGACCTTAAATCTCTTTCTTCAAGGGCGGAGCCAATGTCACATTTGTAGGGTCAGATGCTAAAATACAGGTTCCTTTCTTCTCCCATTCCCATCCACACACTGGATGATCTGCACTGCTATTTAGTTTAATGGGGTCGTGTATGACCTGCAGCCTCAGCAAATTCCCTGATCACCCATCCGTAAAACTCATGCTCGTGCTCAAATGACTGTTTGTTTGATTAACTTGGCAGCATCTGCACAATGCTCAAATACTATTTAGGTAGCACAGGAAAAAAACACCCTGCAACCCCAGAGAAGTCAAGTTGAGGCAAATCATATCTGAGTCAGATATAATAGGACATAATTTGACTTCTGATTTGTTTACACTTCATCACACAGTCAGTTCCCATTATGATCCCTCTTTATTTCCTAATTCTATAATTCCACACCATTCTCTTAACATATGAAACTATTATTGGAGTTAGTTAAATATTCCAAGATTTTTTGGCAGCTATGTTCAGTGCAGGTGTTAACAGCTTGCTAATGCATTTAAAAGAAGCAATCTACGGCACACACGAAGTTCAGCAGCTAATTGCAAGCGATCTTTAGCTTGCAATCCCCCCTCCCATAACTCGCATGCATCTTACAGATGTGCCATACCTGTCTCTGAACTCTCATTTTCTTCCATACAAATGTATTTTACTTTTAAAAAAATAACCATTTGAAAACTAATTCTTTTGTGTTTGGGGTTGATTCACAACTCTTAACAAAGCTTTTAGATGAATGCAGATCACTATGGAGCTAGATTTCCTGTAAAGGTTTGCACAAATGTATCGGAAATGTGCTGTAGAGAGAACAGCACATACCATCTGCAAGAAATCCAGCCAGACCAGGGGAGCAACAAGAACCAGACGTTTTCCAATCAAATTGCCCCTTATTTTGCTGTGATTACTTATTTACCTTCTACATGTGCTGTGGCTGCCCTCCCATTATGCCAGATTGCCCCTTTCTCTCTGTTTCTCCTCCACTGCCACCCATGGACTCCTGCTTCTTTTGCTCTTTGAGTCGCAGGCTGTCCCCCGCTTTCACCTCCCCTAAGCGTCAAGCCAAATCCAGCCTTCACCTCTGCATCACAGACAGCTTCCACCAATGCTGGGTTTCAGTTTCCTCCTGATGTCAAACTTCAGCCCAGACCATTAAGCCCACCCCCTGCTTTGGGTCTTGCATCATGAGCTGGAAAGTCCTCCTATGCTGGAGACTTTGTAAGGGATGTTTGCAGGGAAGCAGCAGTTTTATTTGCTCCGTAGTTTATGTCCTATTTCTTCTGCAGCTTCTCTCTCTTATGTGATAAGAAACAGCTATTTGTGCTGGAGGAAGCCTCTTTCTTGAGCTAAATCCTTGCCTTTGCTGGAAACAGCTCTTTCAGTTGCTCCAGTGGTGCTGAAATCCCCTGGAGTTAATAAAACTTCTCTAAGGAGCATTTCTTCTATCAAGCTTCATTTTTGTATCTAAAAGAAGCATTTAGACTGTCTTTGAAGAGGTTTATTTCTCCTAAAATGTGAACAAGATTCTAAATCTAAAATTCTAAATCAATGTAACTTTTTATAGGCATGACTGCTAAAAAGCAAAAAAAAGGGCAGAAGACTTATTTCCTGCATAATTTTGAGTTAAATGCTGAATCTACAGGTTAATCCTGCAAATTGTCTCATGAGTAACTTAAACACCAACCAGTTTGAGGCCACTCACATGAGTATAGTTGTAACACAAAATAGGTTAAAATTTGCAGAATCTGGGCTATGAGATTAATAGCTAATTGAGGCCAGGACTGCCTGCTACTGTTTGTTTAACACACAGCACAAAGCAGCTTTCTGCTCCTGCTAAAAGCCTCCAGGTAGATCTCCAGTAAGACTGAACAATAACAACAGATTGCTGACGACATCTGGAGCAATGTCCCTGCCTTATCAACTCACCATCACATTTTACAGCTCAAACCAGCTCTGAAGTTTTAAAGCTGGATAAACGTGCCAGCTTGGTTAGATACACTCATATAGATAGGATAATGGGCACGAAGTTACATTACAGGACTTGTCTATTTCTGGTGCAATTTGCGATCTCTGTAACTATGTCATAACTTATTAGTTTACTTGACGTTCCCACTTAAAAAGTGCTTTCCCCAAGCTCTGGGCAACTCATTCTGTTTAAAACACACCACCACTAAAGCTGGACTCTAACACAGTGAAATCAATGACCCCATCATACTCCAAATTTCCCATCGTTAGACTAGAACTCCCAAACCAGATACATTTGCAGGATTCCCTGGGAGAAAAGGAAATAGGAGGGACAAAATATTTCTCTGCCACCCAAGTGTGCACTTGATTGAGAAGAGTTGGTGGTCATAAGGAGCTCCCAGCACCCTATGCCCCACAATAAACTCACTTCAGAGCCCTACAGTTTATGGGAATGTTTCTCAAAACCTCTTATGAAAGAGTTATTTTTTATCAGAATTGTGAAGGTTTTCTAGATATGAGTTTTTACTCCTTACTGTGTTTATACTTACAGAAATATGACTTCATCCTTTATTTACCACTATCACCATCACCAGGTAACAGTGGGCCAGCAGGAGATGGACAGAAAGGATTGAAAACTCCTTAAGGTGACATTTCTGAATTTTTCAGAATTTTGTTTCCTCCCATAGAAAAGGCAGAAAAAAGGAAAAGGAGAACAATGTTTTCATCAGATTCTGAGGGTCAAGGAGAAATGGCAAGTCCAGACTAAGTATCTCAAGAGTGATTATTCACGGAGAGATATCCCTCAAAGAAGCAAAGCAGATTAAAAAACATCAATGTTAAAAATGTTGTAAAGGTGTATGCACAGGCTACTGAAGAGATCTGGTGCTTATAAGCAGGGACAAGTTGAGGTCTTACTGCTTCCAAGGGATATTATTACCAACATAGCAGTTTCCACTGTTACCGTTAGAAAACCTTGCTACCTTTTTTGCTCTGGTTGTGGAGCAGTAGCCTAACCACAGAGAAAAACATTAAAATATAAAACACAACAGAATTAAAAACTCAGCAGATGGAGAGTGCTAATAGAGCATGCACTTGCTGGGAAAGTAAGATGATGCTGCCATTTTGTTATTAATGTCACAAACAACATTCCCATTAATGTTGCCAAATCTGCTCTACTCAACATTTGTGCAGTATTTTTTCTAGAACACAGCAATGGTGATGATGCCCAGTTCATTCAACCAGCATATACAGGTGTCAACAACGGCACTGCAGCAGGGCAGATAAACAATCTGATGAATACTCTGTGTGCAACAGCCAGGCCATATCAGGTGATGCTCACAAGTCACTGCCTGGAGGCACAACTCAGATTCCACCTTATAACAGGATCTGCAATATTTGTTTCGCATCTACTGTGCGTGAGTTTGAGTTAGTTTGCATTACTTTGCATTTAAGCTTCTGGGGACAAGAGGCAAGAAGGAGATAAGGCAAGGCAAGGCAAAGCAAGAAAAGGAAAGGAAGAAGAGAGATAGAGGCACAGCTAGTTTTAGGAACGTAGTGAACAACTCAGTATTTCAGCCCTATTACTTGCAGCTGTACTACAACCACACTGCAAAGCTGGCAGATTACAGCCTTTCCCAAATCTGTGTCCACAACTTCCTTTCAGCCACTCTGGCAAACACAGCTTCAGGTTGCTAACTGTTTGGATGCCACAATGCGTCACAGAAAGCCTGCAGTGTAGAAATACCCTTAGTGGTATATACACAGGGAACTTTGCAAGGGGTTAATTTTGCTCTAAGGGATTTTGTGCCGACAGAAATCACAGAGGTCAAAAGCCTAATGGGATTTTTAAAAAGGATTGGACAATGCAAATAGCCACAGTTACATTAGAGATAATAGCTCTAGAGATAATAGTGATACGTTTTAGGAGACATAAAACCCCCTCCAGCTTCAGAATAGAAGCCAGCCGTTAAACTGCTTATGATTACAGACAAACTTCCGTGCACCGGCTTCTTATTTCAAAACTGCCAAGCGCCCAAGACTTATGCCTTTTTCCTCAGAAGCTGCAAGCAACAGCCTCATTCAGAAACTGTATCATATGCTGACCTGATACTGAAAGATGATACTGAAACAAATATAACTACCTCTACTTTTTGCTACAGTCTCTGGTTAAACAGGTATCTGAAGCATTTCACTGGATTCCACACAAATGAAGCCCCTGGAGATGTGGAGCTCTCTGTGTTGTTCTAGACATGGCTGGCCAAGCACAGTAGAGCAGGATGATAGGAACTCAGGTTTTGCTAACACTTCTGCAACATCATGCCCTGAAGAGTGCACTGAGAAAATTAAACAATAAATAATAAATTCTGAAATCTAATACCTTCCACGTAGTCACCTCCAAAGCTAGGAAGGAAGCCCTGAGACCAAGCCAACCACAGCTCAGCATTTTACTGCAGGGGCACAAAAACTGGCTGAGGACCAGAGCTGTTTTCCTCTGGAGCAGCTACTGCTTTAATGTGGGGAGAGTTTCCTTCTCCTGGAATTCCAGCACCCTAAAGTCTCCCTTAAGATAATTGAAGTCCAAGCCTCTGTAACCTCTTCTACATTTTTATAAAGACAGTTCAGACAACTAGTGAGGAAATTTTTCATACCTCTTCTCTGTTTCTTCTAGGGTTCTCTCTGAAGTGGACCTGACCTAATAAGTAGTTTTGAAGACGGAGGAGTACTCTATTCCTAGGCACAAACAGAATATTGAATATATATTAGAAGGATATTTGCCAGAGAAGACAAGAGAAGGAAAATTCACAGTCAGAGTTGGAATATTATTGCACCATATGCTTTCCAACAGCCAAGCACAACAGGGTCCCTCCGCAATCCTTGCTTTACCGCACCCTGTTGTATTTCCACCTGGAAAGACATATGGCAGTGCCTGAGAGAAAAATTCTTCCTTCTTCTTTTTTCTGATGCTAATGTAATTTCCCAGCTTTAAAGGAACATTTGATTATGAAACATGCTCAGGCCAAGGATAAAAAAAGTTCCTATCTGTTCGCACTAATGACAAAAACAAGTCCATTGACCTGTTAGCATTATGATCAAATGAAAACATGAAAGAATGGCTTGGATACTACTTTGTCTCATGCATCACTGACAACATTGCTGCTCTGCAGAAACCTGATACCTCACAGTTACGTCAGGGACACTAAAGATACAAATTTTATTTTTCTGCTCCCAGAGAGTACTGGGGTAGAGAAACATTATAAAAATCATCCTTCTGCTTGTAAAATGAAAAATACTGCTTTGTAAACAACTGACCATGAACAAATGTTCAGCAGCACAAGAGGCACTTTTACCCCTGATTACAGTCAGTTTTTATAATGCCATTTTTTACTGTGAACACATTCATCATTATAGTAAACTGCTCAGGACTGCTGCTAGATGAAGGAAGACATTATTTTAGAAGATGGGAGTGCCTGGAAGAATAAGACTACACGAAAAGCTCTTATAACTATCCTATCAACACTCAGATAAGCAGAAATATTTAACAGTAATGTTACTGAAGCGGTAATGCTTTTCACCTCCCCACAGTAGCTCCAAGAGAGTTATCTTGGATCACTTCTGCTTGAAGAGGGCTATATTGAGTCACCTTTTCCAAAAAAAAGTGCATAAAGTTTATTATTACAAGCCTCACCATAGTTGTGATACGAGAGGAAAGGTGGTGAAACACTGGATTTGCTTCATCAGCCTGGATTAATATGATCATTGCGGGGGGTTGTTCCACAGCCACCCCCCTTTATAAAGTGAGGGTGCCCTTCCTCCACCCATCTCACACTACGCCTTAGACCTGTGATACCCGTTGCCTCAAAGGGGCACATCTGCCTTGGCAGGCTGTAGCCAGAGATAAAGTTTGAATGCCCCAGGCAGCTGATCCAAGTGGGCTTTGAAGTGTCAACTCCTCCATTCCAGGCTTGAAAGTGCTCGCAGTGGTTTTACCAATGAAGGTATCTGGCTGCCGGGCCTGACTCAAGCTGGGACCTTTCTGTCTTAATCTGTTTGCCTCCTGGGTAATAAAGATCCAGAGATTCCTCAGATACTTCAAACCCTGTATACCTGGGCTCACTGAGACTGCTCGTTCCTGACAGAGCTTCTTGAAATTGTGTTTACTTCCTCACTTGCTTTGCTCAGGGCAGCCTTACTGCATTGCCGCTTGGCCTATGCCATTCTTTTCAATCAGTTACAAAACATATCCCGCTCCCAGATAAACAGATGTGACCTTTTCAGTGCAATTCAGCAGATGTTCTCAATATAGCAAAGTTACCAGAAAGCTGAGTGGTAGCCCTTATTTAATTCACTGTAGAAAAATCTGCCTGCATTCTTCCTGAAGCAGAGAAACATTTCATTCCTTGTACTTTCCCTTCCTTATCATTCTGTTCTACAATCAGAATTGAATGAACACTACAACTAAACTTTCTTGAAGCTTTGATAAAACATAACTACTTCTACACCCATATCATCATATTCAATATTATAATAGAATTTAAAATAATGATGCTTATTTGTAAGATGTATCATAATAATAAATTATGATAAGAGAGGGAAGCATTATTAACCTCATTCACAAGCAGGGACCTTGAGAATGGTTAGCACCTGTAAGAAGATTTTTCTGTAGGTAGTGTACAGGCTGAAGGATACTTTGTGTAAGAGTTGTCATTTTTAAATGGAAAGGAGGTCATATAAAAAATAAAACACCCATGAAGATGGCAAGCCAGTAAACACTGAGAGGGTTTTTTCAGGCAGTCTGTTAATTTGGAAACTTTTCAACAGTTCTGTAAGGTTTGTTTTCCTGCACAGATTGGCACAAATTGAAATGCAATAAAAGACAGAGGAAAACAAAGTTAATTTCAATGATATTTTTAGGATCATGGCTGAGCACTGGCTGTGCAAAACTGTCCTAAAATTGTGTGTGTGCATGCACACAGGCATGAGGAAAAGCTGGGTTAGTAATCAGCCACCAAGTCTGCAGAAAGAACTCTCTGTGCAGAGAACTGTTCACAGAGCTGAAGTTCAGTCTACATAAGTCCATACGAATTCTGCCCAGCCCTTCAGAACAAAACAATAGCGCTTTTTCTCTGTTGTGACACAACCAGGTTGATTAAAGGAAGCTGTTTGATGTCTGCTTCACAACTCCTGGAAGATATGCTAAAAGAAAAATGAGCCTTGTGGTAGAAAAAGCTTGCCAGCGAAGAATCTGGTGAACGTTTCCTCTTGTTCAGGGAAAACAGATGAATAGAACAGCACCTATAAAGTCACAGGGACTGAGTGGCGAGAAGCTCTCAGCCTTCTTCTTTTTTGGCCAAGTCAAGGACTTTGGTCAAATAGATTATTTTCTTTCAAATACAGGTATTGACAAGGCAGCAAACGCATTAGGCTTTCAGCCTATTCAATATGAAGTTGCTAAGCATCTGGCCGAAGCTTTTCCCCTGTTATAGTATTGCTTTGAGGAGTATGGTGCAACTAATACCTGCTCTTTAATGAGTAATGCCTTTGAGGCAATGTGTAATTCTGAACTCCTGCTGGCCATTGACCACTGAAATTGACCAGAATTTCCTAATCACATTCCCACTTTCTGCTCCTTCCTGAGTGCTTGCTCTTGCTATTTTGATATCTTAAATGTATTTGATTGTATTAAACTTCATCTAATTGAGTAAAATCCTGCAAGTTCTCCCTGGGCAGAAGCTCTGTTGAAAGTAACAGGACAGTATTTTTCCACTCCTGAGGCTGGAAGTGGTTTTCTGGAAAGGACCATTCATTCTGTATGGCTGATACTGCCATTTATTCCATCCATAGTGCTTTATATATAATAATATGCTTGCATAATAGCTTGATTTGATATTCTTCTTTTCTGATCTTCAATTCTTAGGAAGTATTACAGTATAAATTTTTCCCTTAGTTTGATCCCAGAAGCTGGTGCTTTCAGTGAAGACATCATGCGCTGACTCTGTGCTTGACAACTTAATTACCTAATATTTCTAAAAGACGTCTTCGGGCGAGGGTCTGTATTAAAAACGTGAAGCGCTGTTATTACTTCAGCATCTGTCATGACAGCCGGTTGTTTTTAAAGGGAGGCGATGCCATCTTCGCCTTCCAACAGCCAACCGATCAGCCATCTAACCTATTTTCAAAAGTCACTAATGAGGGGTTACGGCACCGAGCCTGGCTACCTGTTCAAAGCAAATAATCCCACCTGCCGCTCTGCCACGAAACATCCTGAGTGGGAAAACCCACCGGCGCTGAAAACACCAACAGCCGCCTCGGTCTGTGTGTGGGTCCGTCCCGGCGGGTCTCGCTGAGGGGAAGGGACGGGGCTCCACCTAACGTTTTCCCTGAGAGCTGACAGAGCCCGAGGAAGGAGTGACGGGGAATTAAGCGCCATGGCCGCCGTCGGGACACTTTTCCACACGCCAGAACCTGGAGTTCACGGCCACGGGGAGCTCACGGGAGAATTAATGAACCCAGGGGACACCATAAGCCTCTGTGGTGACGGGGGGTGCCCGCGCCCAGCCTGCCGCCCCCCTCCCCGCGCCCTCCAGGGGCTCCCGTCCCCTCCCGCTACCCCGGCAGCCGCCGCCGCCGCCCCTCTGAGGGACGCGGGAGACCCTTGGGGACCGGGCGATGGCTGGGGGTCAACGGCGGCGTTCGCGGGCCGCCGTTGCGAATGAGCTCCGGGAAGGAGCGGCCGGCAGGTTCGCAGCGGGAGCGGGCAGCTCACCTCCGGGGAAGGGTCGCAGCGGGAGCAGGCGGCTGCCAAGCGAGGCAGGGACCCCCGGCCCCGCCGTCGTGAGGGGAGCTCGTCCGCCCCTCAGCACACCACGGGCGCCGGCCAAGCTGAGGAGCGCTCGGCGGGAGGGAGCGAATGCTTAAGCCCGCCAACAGCTGATCTCGGCTCGTTCCCGCCTCCCGCAGCCCGGCTGAGCTGGTGGAGGCGGCAGGTGGGATCCGGAGCCATCCGCCACCATGGTGAGTGCTCCCGCAGGGGCAGGGGAGGCCAGCCCAGGCGCGATGCCAGCCGGGGGGG
>JAVJGG010000074.1:78918562-78950184 GCA_035590195.1 Aviceda cuculoides
GGGGGCGCTGCGGCCATGTTGCTCGCCGTGCCTGTCACAGCCCTGCCTGTCAGGCGCTGCGGGCTGGGAAAGGGGTGGCGGGTCAGAGTAGCCTCGCTGGCCCTCGCCGGAGCGTGATACTTTTCAGGAGTTTCTCTTTATTCTCTCTCAGCCCTGGGGGCTGGCTGAGGAGGGGACGGGGAGGGGAAGGCGGTTCCCGCCCTCCCGGTCCTGACTGGAGTCCGGGCAGGAGGCGGCGGCGGCGGCACCCAGTAGCGCTGAGGCGGTTCTGGCCGCATCCCTTTCCGCCCGGCTGTGGGACTGAGGCACCGCTAAGCTTATTTATTTGTTTTTACCACCACCGCCTGCTTTTTTTACTAGAAGGGCGCCGGGTGCACAGGCAGGGAGGGTGCTGTTGCTTCTCTCTTCTCTCTTTCTCCTCCTTTTGCAGGTGTGGGGAGTGTACCCTGGCAGTGTAGGTCACGGATGTGAACGTTTCTGTACGTTTTGCCGAGCAACGTGTAGTGAATTCAAGTGTAAGCCTCGGGGTTAAATCCTGATCAGCAGTGTTTATAAGGACAGGAGATAAAAGTACTCCCTCCAATAAGACTTGGAAAAGGCTGTGTATATGTGAGAATACATGTATGATACAGTGCTGCACTGCACTAATCTTGAGGAAAGATGGTCTGACCTGAATCAGATCAGCAGCATTTTCTCAGGGAAATCAATCTGTTAGAAACACTGCAGGGTGGGTTGTGTTGTTTTGTTTTTAATTTATTTTTGCCCTTAGGAAGCCTGCCCCATTATTTTAAATCATTGCAGTCTGGTAGTGTGTTTCACCTGTTTTGAGTCTCTATTCTAGTGAATCAAAATTTACCAGCCTGTTTCTGTGATAAGCAGATGCTTGTACATCTTTGCATTTCTTGATGATTAGTGCTATTGGAACCCTTTCCTTTTTCTTTTTCTTTTCTTTTTTTTTTAACTCTTGTAATCTGTCATTGTATAAGTATTATTGTTTACTGAAATAGACCTTCCAGTTATCTATGTCAGTTTCAATAAGTGTTTTCATTTTTCTTTGTTTTTAGAATATGTATTTCTGAATTGAAGCTATATAATGGTTCATTACAATAAGAATTTGAACATCTTTAAGAGAAAGAGATGCCCTGCAGAAGGGGAAGGCAGTCTACTCTGGAGGCGTTACTGATAGCCAGGCATAAGCAGCACTGCAGTATGGGCTACCCAAATGATGTAATGCAGTAGTTAAAAGGAGCAAGGTCATTGTCTGGCTGTAGTGGCAATAAAACTTGAGGGTTTGGGCAAAAGTGGTGTTCTGCTTGCAATAAAGCAGTGATCTTTATCCCTTCTGCAAACACTGGTTTCATCACCTTCATTTTTTTGCTTGCTGTTGCACACGAAAGTCCTTAACCCCTCTGCGGCAAGCGTTTCATAGCAAGATAACTTTCATCCAGTTGCTGTCTGTCACAGCAGAACACAAACTCTGTAACAGCTCTTTAATGTAAAAGATTTAAAATTAAAATTGCTATTAATTTTTAATCTGGCTTTGTGTTTTCACTTGTATTTATGACAAAAAAATTTGTGATGCCAGTGCCTCTCTCTCTTGTAGAACAGCACATAATGGTAAATTCTGTTTTGGAACTTGTGTAAATAAAGTGGTAAATAAAATGTTTGGAAGTGGATAGCATTTATTAATACATAATCCTGAAGTTCCTGCCAGAAGGCATGGTAGGACATTAATATTAATGCTTGAATTGAGCTCTTTATCTTTTCTAATATACTATATTTTATTAACAGCTAATTAGCAGAAACTTAAGAGTAGTTTACCCAGTTATATTAACAGGAGCAGCTGCTATGATACAACAAAGTGAATTAAAATTGAGCTAGCAGTGTTAAGCTCTTAAAAATACTCGTTTAGGCCAAGGGATGAACCAAACAATAATAAAGGATTATAACTTACCTAAGCATGGCTCTCAGTATTAACTTCCTACAGACTGAAATCTTCGTGCCCGGGTGTATATATTGTTGTAGGCCTGGCAACAAGTACTCGTGCAGTGATATCTAAGACACTGGACCTTTAGTTTCTGGGAAGGGATGCTGTCTTCCAGTTGAGCAAAAGGATGGAAAGTTTGAAATAAAAATGTTCATGTTGTTGGCTTTGGCTTGCCGTGAGACTTACCAGCAGAAGTTTTGAGGTCACTTACAGAGGTCTGCCTCTTTACCTCCTTGACTGTGACGACTTCTTTTGAGGTATATTGTAGAGCTTTGTGTCCCACAGTCCGCCTAATCCCTTAAACTTGGCTGTAGATTTCCCTTGTCCTGTCCTTACCCCCCACCTCCCAGCCCAGTACTGCCTGACCCTGCTCTTCTCTCCTTGTGCTTCTCGGCTCTCCTTTTCCGTCACCGTGACTTGGAGATTCTTCTCCATCTCAAGCCCAAGTTGCTCCAGCTCCACCACAAAGTAATAGTAGTATATTAATGAGTTCTTGAAACACCAAGCAACTAAACCCATAAAACTAACATTTTACATCCGTGTCTTGTATAACAGTCACTCCGTGTGTCTGTTTTCATTCTACTTTTGTAGCATAATTATCCCAGCTGGAGAGTCAGGCTCCATTGCTTTTAGGGACAAATCAAGGTTTTTACAACTCCAATACCATCCTTTCTCAGATTACATGAACAGCTTCAACAGGCCGTAGGAGAACATCCAGTCCTGGCAGAGGAACATGTGCATTAAGTTTAAATTTAGAATTAATGTAAATGGACATGTGTAGGAGGCCTGTATGTTTAAGATATGAGGAAGAAATAAACTGTCATGGTCTTCTCTGCTCATTGCCCCAAAAGAAAACTACAATGTAGCCTGTGTATATAAATGTGTTGGAAACTTGGAGACGATGGAAAAAATAGAGGTTTCAGTTCAAAATGTGATATCTGTGCTACTTAAATATTTGTCAGAAGTAAATTTCACTTGTTCCGTTAAGAAAGTGTATAATTAGCAAATACAAAGAGCCTGTAGGTATACATTTCAACACTTAAGTATTTATTTACATTATGAAATAAGTGTATACAGCACAGATCTAGCACTATACTTAATTCTTGCTAAAAGTAGTGATTATTTTTTTTAGCACAGCACAATTTACAAACAGGGGAAATGATAGAAGTAGAAAAGAAAGTAGTTGTGCTCTTTTCTCTAAATAGAAAAGAAAGAGAAGAAATATTTCAAGGTCTCAGAAGAAGTATGTAAATTTTGCTGTGAGAGAGACTTTGGATGCCAGGACACCATAGAACATTCTAGAAAAGAAATATCATTATTTTTTATTAAACTGAAGAATAACCTAACAGAAGAAATTCAGAAATGAAGTGCCTTCATTTGAGGTGGACACAGACAAACCCATAATCATACCCTAAACATTTTTTTGTTTGTACTAAGTTTTCTTCAGCAGAAAAAAAAGGGGATGGGTTGGTTGTTTTCACCGTTGCAGACTCTGGGGTAGGAAAGAAACTATAAATGTAGGGGAGAGTGGGGAAATAATACATTTTGGGGGAAGAGGCTAGGCTGCTGCTTAGTTTGGATATTTCTCATCTCTAAAAAGAACTTGGCTATTTTAATTAGAAGTAATCCTTTTTTTAATAAGAACCTTTTTCTCGAGAAAATGTATAATGAAAAAGTTGAACTGAAGATCCAAAGTTAGCATGTGAATATGCAGTAATAAGATATATATATCAGAAGTGTATCTGTTCATGTAGAAAACCCCTGTTTTGTCTCCTACATAAAATTATATTTTGAGCTGGGCTGGGTTGGGTTTTTTTAATTAATATCTTATCCTTGCGAGAAGACAGGTTCCCTGTGTTCAGTTGCACTCATTAAGACTCAGGCTGCATTAGAAACCTTTGTTGGTGTAGCAATAGAAATGCATGTTTCATTATTTCTGTATCATTTGCAACTCAAACACAGATGAGGAACCTATTTAAGTGTTTCTTATGGTACGTTTTTCTACACTTGAGCAACGAGTATAAACTACTGGTGTGGTATGTGATTTTTGTCTGTGTTTATTTAATATTCCCCATCATTTCTTCCTCTGAATTTGGTCTTTTTCCATGTCCCTATGAAGCACTTCATGCATTAAAGGGATTTGCAAAAATAACCACGTTAATTGCACTCCTGTGACCTACAGGTGACTCTCATTACAGAACGAGACAGGCTGAGATTAGTAAGATCTCATCTTCCTTTTCTGTCATGTGTTTAACAGATAATTACTGGGGCTTCTGAGGACCAAGATTTTTTTTTCTTCAAATCGAAGGAGGGGAATTGATAGCAAGAGATAGAAGAATTATGGAAATTAGAAAAAATTCTTTCTGGGATGTCATTTCTGAGAAGGGCGCTAAAAATTTCGCGCTTGGCCAATTAAAGTCTTTAAAGAGGTTTTTGACTGAGCTGGACCGCTGGTTTCTAGAGCTGGTATATTGGCTACAAAAGGAGAAGACACCCCCCCCCCCCATCTCTTCTGGAAAGCAGGAAGAGTGGCTCACCTGAAAAGCCCTGGGAGATGGAGAGCAGGTGTGGGAGGAAGACCTGGCAAAGTGAGGGGCGGTGGTGGGAGGAGAAGGAGAAGGAGGAGAAGGAGAAGGAGAAGGAGAGGGATGCGTGCAGAAGCTCTGCGGGGACCTGCAGCTTGCAGTTGCGCGCACTAACCCTCCGGTGACGTGTGGCAGGGATGGGCTGTTCTGTCTCCACAGGTGGATTCTTTGGTTTTGTGGTAGTCCGTGTTTTGTGAGACAAATTCTGAGCTGTCTTTTAAGTTATGCCTTTGCCCTTCATACTTACAAAAACATGCCAAAAATGTGAACAACTGTTCCTACTGCTAAGCTTAAAAGTACAAACAACATCATTTCTTCTTTAGATTGTGTGTGAATTTAACAACAAATAGTAAAACTTTAACATTTCACGTAGACTTTTGTATACTTCAAAAGGAAGCAATTGCTGGTTTGTTTGGTTTTTTTTTTTCCCCCTCTCTCATCCAGGTGAATTTCACAGTAGACCAGATCCGAGCAATCATGGACAAGAAGTCCAATATTAGGAATATGTCTGTGATTGCTCATGTTGATCATGGCAAATCAACATTGACAAACTCCTTGGTGTGTAAAGCAGGCATCATTGCTTCAGCCAGAGCCGGAGAAACACGATTCACAGACACACGGAAAGACGAGCAAGAAAGATGTATCACAATCAAGTCTACGTAAGAATTTCTTTGTATCTTTCTTTTTTTTTTTCTTTTTAATCTGAAGACAGAGAAAGGGTTTGCTCAAAGCCTTGCATCTTGTCAGGTCTTTTTTAATTTGAGATGTGAATCAAGCTGTGCATTACAGAACAGAAGTTCACAGTCTTCAGAGTGCAATCTGGGCAATATTGGAGTAGAGCTTTTGAGTGATATCTAGCAATCATTCTTACTTGCTTCTCACCGTGGAGAAAGATGCTTTCAGAAAGGTTCTTAGTAGTAACCTTTGTTTTTATTGGATTGCTTACAGACTAATACCCTGTTCCTTCAAGCCGCTGCGGTGGGCTGCATCATCTTATTATTAGCTCTGTCTTCAATGTCTGCAACTGCAAAGTTAACAAGTTGTAAAGTGATCTGGAGCATGATTCTGCAAGTGTCTGACAGTGATATTATGCTGTGACTACTATCTTAAGGTGTTGATTTTGAATAAGGATAAAAATTAATTACACCCAAAGCAGAATTTTAGATACTAAGAACTCTAGAAATTGAAATATTGAAGTCTTCTTGTGGTTTTTACTATAAGTACCTCAAGAAATACTGGCACTGTGATAGAGGAGATATAGTTGCCTGACCAGTGCAAATTTTAAAATCAGCAAATTATGAAACATTAAGTTATTAAAATGAATTGTCTTCTCTTACAGTGCAATTTCTATGTATTATGAACTCTCAGACAATGACTTGGCCTTCATCAAACGGTGCAGGGATGGTTCAGGCTTTCCTATTAACTTAATTGACTCCCCTGGACATGTTGATTTCTCCTCTGAAGTTACAGCAGCTCTTCGTGTCACTGATGGTGCCCTTGTTGTGGTTGACTGTGTTTCAGGTAAGCATGCTCTTGTAATTAGAAAGACCTCAGTGTATTTTATTTTCTTCCTCTTAAGGAAAAAAAAAAAAAGTGATCGAGGGATGAAGTTTCTTTCTCTGAAAGTTTAACTTCTAATGGTATGAATTCTGTATTGCAGTCTTAGCCCATGGCCTTTCCTCTATCTTAGAGGATTATGTCCACTTTGTATCCAGCTTGTGGGTTGAATGTAGAGTAACTGAGGAAATAAAGTCAATGTTTCAGTAAAATCCTAGGGAGCGGAGCTGCTTGTCATTCTTCTCTTCCTTCAGTTAGAAAATGGAGCAATACATACAACTGAGTAATGATGGTTTCAGGGAGCACCGAGACTACCACCAAATTCCCAGTTTGAATTTCCCAGTCACCACTGTACAAAGCAGATTAGGGATCTTGCCCATGTGTATAATGCATGTTTTAATTGTGCTTGGTGTTTTTAAGGTGTTTGTGTACAGACAGAGACTGTTCTGCGGCAGGCTATTGCAGAACGTATCAAACCAGTACTGATGATGAACAAAATGGATCGTGCTTTGCTGGAATTGCAGCTGGAGCCTGAGGACCTTTACCAGACATTTCAGCATATTGTGGAAAATGTCAATGTCATCATTTCCACCTACGGAGAGGGTGAAACTGGACCAATGGGTAATATTATGGTAAAGAAAACTTTAAAACTTTGCTGTGGTCGAGATCCTATTTTGGAGAATACCAGCTTTAATATGAAACCATTGCATACATTTATGGCAGTTCAGATCTCTGGCCAACCGAAGAACCCGTTTTTCAGTCCCCTTCCACCCCCACTGTTTCATACTTTTTCTTTTGGGGATATTATTTCAGACCAACCAACTAGGGAGTGAAAGCAAATAAGAGAGAGGAGAAAATTGACAAAGCAGCTCATCCTCTAGTGATACTTTCTCACTAACAAAATGTCATCAAGCCAGTTGCTCAGTGTCATTCATGTCAGACATTTACCTGGGGGTAAACTGCTGAAGGAAAGCTATGGTTTGAAATTTAAGGTAAAAGACCAGAAGCCAGAAGATTAGCTTTCTGTGCCTGACTTTGCTGCTTACGTGACTTACATGACAAGAAACATGGCCTTTCTGCTATTCCTGACTGATAAGACATTGAATTTGCTCTTTTCTGATCAGAAGATGTAGGTCTCTGTTATTCTACCAGTAATTATATCATAATATGCTGGATATCTCTGGAAGGATGGTTTGAAACTAGAAAGACAAATAGTATTTCCCATATTGCAGCTGAGAATCGTAAAATAAAAAAGCAAAGTCAACTGCAAGTCTTCTCTGGTGGTCCAGCTGTTAGAGTAAGGAATTGTCAGAATCAGGCTGCTTCAGATATTATTTTTTCCACCAAATAGCTGCAAGACAGACCTAGTCACTAGAGTTTTCAGACCTGGTTCCCTTTGTTTAAATGTGATAGTCCTATACTAGCTTTTTTGTGGCTAAAATTGACTGCAGCTTAATCTAGTTACTGGAACAAAGGAGTTGTGGCTAGGATTGTATTCTGATTGTTATATTCCATGGATCTCAGCCATTCTTAAGTAGATCAGTTTTATCTGTGTGGCAGGAATGACCCACCTGTATTTTAATTTCCAGAGAAATTTTCCAGAGAAGGTTCACTAGCAATTCAGTTTTAGTCATAATACTCCAAATCCTACTTAGCAGTTACAAATAAATTTCTGAAGTTTTTATTTTAGTCTTTGTTTCAAATATTTCCACTGTGTGGGGAAAAAGTAAGGTTCTTGCTTCAAAGTAATATTCAATAGACCCAGTTTAGGGAAAATATTTCCTTGTTCTATGTTTCAGAAAATATTTGGCATCTTTACTGATCCCACCTGTCATTGAAAGCAGTTCATATGTTTTACAACAGTGTTTTGTGAAGCGGATTCACTTTTTTTCCCCTTTTAAAGATTGATCCAGTTATTGGTACTGTTGGGTTTGGCTCTGGTCTGCATGGCTGGGCATTTACTCTGAAACAGTTTGCTGAGATGTATGTAACCAGATTTGCTGCCAAAGGAGAAAAAGTACAACTCCCTCCAGCTGAGCATTCAAAGAAAGTGGAAGATATGATGAAAAAACTCTGGGGTGATAATTAAGTAACACAGTATGCATGGAATGAATGTAGATACATGCTTAGATACCACAGTGACACTAAGGATATCAGCGATGGATACCAGTGCATGTTGAGTTTGTGCTTCTGTAAAACCAAGCTTTCATAGGCAGCTTAGAAAGCTAGAGACATGAATTTGTAACTCTTACAACAAAAATATTTATGTCTCTGAGAAAGGCAATTGCTTGTAGTGCAGATATGCTGTAGGTGCCTTCTGTGGTGAGTTCTGATAACCTGCTCCATAAGAGCAGAGAGAGAAGGTTTCCTCTCAGAACTTCAGAACATAAATGCTTTTATTGAACTGCATAGGTAAAATTAATACACAAAACAAGATTATGGACCAAATCCAGTCTTTTGATGCCAATGAGTATTTCTGTGAATTTAATGAACCTTAAATTGTATCTCATAAATTATGGAGTTAATTTCCTAGTAGATGTGTATACAACTTGCTGTTAACTGAATGCTTTATACATGTGGGGAAGCTCAATATACTTGCTTCTCTTCTGATGCCTTATAATAAATTAACCTACCTTGACTCATTTAGCTCATAGCGTACTCCAAGATTTATCTTGTATGGTATTTAAATTATTTTAGCAAGGCTTCAAAAGACAGTTACAGGTAACAGGGTGGAGTAAGAGAATTCTTGACAACAGCTTTGCTTACAGCGCCTAGTTCCCTGTAAAAGCCTAAAAATGCATGTTGAAGTCAGTGGTTTTGAGTGTAGTAAAAAACCTCAAGAACCTAACCAAACAAAAAGCCATCCTTTGCCTCCCCAAACATCTAACAGTTATTGCTTCATTGAAATAAGGATTAGCCACTCTTCTGCTATTTTAATCTCTGCTGAAATGTGAAACTTTACAAAGTTTTCTTTTAAAAATAACTAAGTGGAAATTTGCAGGAAAAGTGGATACTCCTCAAGGTCAAACTGAATGAGTAAAAATAAACATCTTCTTTAGATATTTTGATCCAGCAACTGGAAAATTCAGCAAATCAGCCACTAGCCCTAATGGAAAGAAGTTGCCAAGGACATTTTGCCACCTAGTTCTGGATCCTATCTTTAAGGTAAGGCAATATTTTGTATTGATTTGATTGCAAGGGCGTAAGGGGAGACTTTTTTTAGTTTAGCAGGTTAGCTCTTAGGAAAGCCAGCCCTCTTATAAAGTAGGTCCATACATTCTGTAGAGACTTGAAAAATTCTGCAGTATAAGAACAATGTGCAAACGGTGGGCCAGAAGTAGAAGGCAGCAAATCTGAATCATCCGTTCACTGAAACAACATATTCTGCATATCGTTAGGTTAAAAATTTGTGTGTCTTGTGTGTGAACCTATTCTGATAGGAATTTGGCATTTCCTTTGGAATTAGAAACATTTGATATAATTAGTGAATCTTGAGCTCTATGATCCTTGCAAATATTTTCTCAAAAAAAAGCACAGAAGAGAGAAACCAGAGTGTTTTCAGACATACAACATGTTTAAGATAAATAATAAGCAAAACCTGTCTCTGTTTTATATTACTTACTGCAGTTGGTATAAACTTTTTTCAGATCTTTGATGCCATTATGAATTTTAAGAAGGAAGAGGCAGCCAAGCTGATAGAGAAACTTGATATCAAGCTAGATATTGAAGATAGAGATAAAGAGGGAAAACCCCTTCTTAAGGTAACTTGGCTTTTCTACTTCATTAGAATTTCCAGCGTGGTAGCATTTCTTACCCTTGAGCTGTGTAATGAGAACAGTCTTTTAGATCTTTCTAAAATCCACAGAAACTTACCTTACTTGTCTTTTTGTAGTCTGGTCAGTGGTTAATTTGTGCGTCAGGAATGTAATGATTTGAAATAAGGTGGTTGGTAATGTATTCCACTGAATTTGCTAGAGACTTATCAGGCCTTAAGTCTGTTGCAGCATACTAAAGACCCACCTGATTTGATTTAAGAAAAGGGAGAAATCTCAAGGTGTACGCGCAGTGGTAATACAAAGTGTCTGCTGCCACACATGCGTGCTGTGGCTGTGTAATCAGAAACATGATTTCTGGTTGGCTCTCACAGCTTCCAATACATGCAAGAACACTGCTGAATTCCAGTCAACCTTTTGAAGAGTAATGTGTGAACGCTTGTGATCACTTTCTGTGCAGCACTGAATGTTAAGAGCAGAGACTTTTAAGAAACTGTCCAGTTCCTGTGCTAACTTGTGTTCTCCTCAGGTATGTTAAAACCCACATGAAAAGGGGATCCCGGGGATACACGTGGAAACTTCTTGAAACAATCACTGGAGAGGGGAAATCCAACCACATCACTGTAGCAAATGGCCAGAGACTTAATAAAACATTTGGGTTTATTTTTATCTTCCATATATGGAAGATACAGCTGTAAAATACGACTATCCATGGACCTTTTTCTTTCTATTATTGTAATCTGTTGTCAGCAGAGAAGAAGGACATTCATGTTTTATTTCAGGACCTTAATATAATCCAGGAATCCTAACCTTTCTGTTAAAATGTAAGTCACTAGCCCAGGGAAAAAAAGAATGCAAGGAGTGTTGGTTTTCAGTAATTCAAACACACAGTTCAAATTGCTTATTCTAGGTAAGTATTTTACTCAATGGCCTTCAACAAGACTTACATAGTCATAGGGAAATTTTAAATGGCTGTCATGACTTTTTACATTGCATCCCTACAGGTAGCCTTCTACACGCTATCCAAAAGGTTTATTTGGGGGTCGGTTATTATGTTTCTTGAAAAAAGTTTTAATTACAGTGTGAATTTTGGGTCCCTAGGCTGTGATGCGCCGCTGGCTGCCTGCTGGAGATGCCTTGCTTCAGATGATCACCATTCACCTACCTTCCCCTGTCACAGCACAAAAATACCGCTGCGAACTTCTTTATGAAGGGCCACCTGATGATGAAGCTGCTATGGGTAAAAAAAATTTCCCAGCTTACCAGGGGTTGTCAGAAATACAGCACCCCTAGTGCACAGATGAGTAGAACCACCTAAAATGGATCTGGATTAAGTTTATGGGTTATAACAATAATTACTAATTTGGGATTCTGTTGAGCTATTACAAAAAGTAAGAAAGCAAAGAAAAAGCCTTGGGGTACTACACGTAAAATTTGCTTTATGTCCTTATATGCTGGATGCCGATCTGTGTGAAACCACGTTGTATTTAGTTTAGATTCAGAGAACATGTGGTTGTGATGAGCAGGACTCATAGTACGTACCAGCATTTGGATATACTGTAAGAAATGGATGGAGCAACAAGTTCATTACCCTCTGTCTGCAGCTTTGATTACGGTCTCCTAGTGAATCCTGTGATTTCTTCTCAGTCACAGTCAGAATCATAACAAGATCCTTTACTTTCAAAGACTTCTGACGTGTCCCCTGGTAGCTGGCATGTTGTTATTGTTCTCTGATTCACTCTCAACCTTAAAGGTGGAGAATGACAATCTAGTAAGAAATGGAACCATCTCCCAGTTGTCTGAAGGTGTGGCTGAGATCATGACTAGGTAAAGAGCAAATAGCTGAATCTGAATCTGATACAGGGCTGTTCATCTGCATTGATAGGAAGGAGTTAAGTTCTGAAGAATTCATCTGTAATATGATCATCAACTATTTTCAAGAGGATCTGCATTTCTGGGATTTGTGTAGATTTGCCACTTCCCTCAGAAATCCACAAATGTTGAAATAAATAAATCATATTTGAAGTAATTTTCAAATCCAGTATTAGCAGGAGAGAAGCTTATCTGTGATGGCACATGTGTTTAATCCTCTAATAAACTGTTAACTCCTTCTCAAAAAACCAGAACAGGACCTCTGATTAGAGGTCCTGCTTCTGACCATATCATCCATATGATCA
Organism: Aviceda cuculoides; assembly: GCA_035590195.1. NCBI lineage: Eukaryota > Metazoa > Chordata > Aves > Accipitriformes > Accipitridae > Aviceda > Aviceda cuculoides. Next base: position 78,930,642 of record JAVJGG010000074.1, read on the forward strand.
CTGAGGCTGCAGACTTCTAGCGCTGTATTTTGTCTTCTGGATTTTAATGGATTACAGGGGATCTTTAAATCCCCCTTACTCCAAACTTTTCCTGGAGCTAGGTCATATTAGTAGACATTTAGTGATACCATGGAACCTGCTACCAGAAGAGGGAAGCTTGGGCAAGCAGGGTGTAAGTACTAACAGATGTCACAGTATTGAAAGAAACAACAGTGGTGATGATTTGTTACCTTAACAGAGAATCTTTGATAGCGACCATAGTTATAATTTATCTGTCTGCACACATTTGTCCTTTAATAACTGAAAAAGAGAGGAGCTGTTAATAAGGTTCACTGAATTTTGGGAATCATATGGTTATAGTTCTAAGTTTTCAAGTCTCTCAGAAAATGTGTCTGATGCAGATACACACTTTATTGCAGGTGTCAAAAACTGTGATCCCAAAGGCCCTCCGATGTATATTTCCAAAATGGTCCCCACAACTGGTAAGGGGCGTTTCTATGCCTTTGGGCGAGTCTTCTCTGGTATTGTTTCTGCTGGTCAGAAAGTTCAAATCATGGGACCAAACTATACACCTGGCAAGAAGGAAGATCTTTACCTAAAACCCATTCAAAGGTAGATGGAAATACTATATTTCTTTTGAATAGCAATGCATGCAAAACCAAATGCTTGCTTTTAGTTTTTGGAATCCTAGTGAAACAAAGATTTTATTTCTTTATAAGAGTCCTCTTTTCCTGTTTAATAAAATCAGTAATCCAGAGGGATTATAGGCAAATAGTAGGTAATTTTCCTTTGTGTGAAAAGGCTTAACTTTTTGGAAATACTGGGGGGGTAAAACAAGTATTCAAGGATTGTTGTTCATCCTCTGTCTTTGTAGAACCATTTTGATGATGAGTCGTTATGTTGACCCCATTGAGGATGTACCTTGTGGCAACATTGTTGGTCTAGTTGGTGTTGACCAGTTTTTGGTGAAGACAGGTACCATTACCACCTTTGAACATGCCCACAACATGAGAGTGATGAAATTTAGTGTTAGTCCAGTTGTACGTGTTGCTGTTGAAGCAAAAAACCCTGCTGATCTACCAAAACTAGTTGAAGGTCTAAAACATCTGGCCAAGTCTGGTCCTATGGTGCAGGTGAGAGTTAGCTGTAAGTTTTAGCTTTAGAGCTACTGGTTTATAGTGCAATACCCAAAGCATTTGACTTTATTCAAAGAGCTCTCTGTATGTGATCTAATAGCATGGCTGTAGGCTCAAAACAGTTTTCAGCTGTGATTGTATGAGCTGACACAAGATAAATAGGGATAAGTTCAGTCAGTATTTGAATAGGAAGATCCTGAGGAGAAACACAAACTCTGCAGCAGTTAGTGTTGGGCTTTAGAGCAGTACTTTTACTTACACTTTTTTTAATGCTCAAATACCTCAATAGGACAGGAGCTATGTTTAATGTGAGAGTACCTAGTTTTGTTGGTGAGGAGATTCATTCTGGAGCACTCCTGGAAACAATATTGAAAAGATAATTTGTTAAATTTTTTAATACTTGGAGTTGAGCAGTTTTGGGATCTGACATTTTTCTGATTTAGTCTGTGTGTGTTTCTGTTAATACTAATAAATTCTTAAAATGTTTACTCCGTACTATTTCCTCTTCTAGTGTATTATTGAAGAGTCTGGTGAACACATCATTGCTGGAGCAGGGGAGCTGCATCTAGAAATTTGCCTTAAAGATCTGGAAGAAGATCGTGCTTGTATTCCAGTTAAGGTATTCAAGAATATTCGTGGACTACAGTATATGGAATATGACTAAATATTAACCTTTGAAAATACCATCTTAATCTGCTGGTGGTTTCCTTAGAGCAACTTCCTTAAAGCCATTTGAAATTTGTTAGGAGACCAAACGATTAAGTAATAAAAGGAATTCTCTGTTAGTTCATCAAAAGAGCTTAGAATTAAGAGAGAGATGTGAAGAAGATCCAGGGAACAGGAAAACTAACTTGAACAATGATGGTAACCACAGATGTGCTGCTGAAAATGTTGTTTCTCTTGATGAAGCTAGCAGAGCATGCCTGGGTGACTGAGTGAACCTGGCACTAACACGCTGCCATAGGAGGAGAAGCCGCGGTTTATTGAATGGCATTTGATTGGTACGTGGAAATGATCAGCTTTGTACTTAGGGAATATTTTTGGTCTTTGTTCTACTTGACAGAAATCAGACCCGGTTGTATCTTACCGTGAGACAGTTGGTGAAGAGTCAAGCCTGGTGTGCTTATCCAAATCTCCCAACAAACACAACAGGCTGTATGTGAAGGCTCGACCCTTTCCTGACGGCCTGGCAGAGGACGTAGACAAAAGGGAAGTCAGTTCCCATCAAGAACTGAAACAGCGTGCGCGTTACCTGGCAGAGAAATACGAGTGGGATGTGTCTGAGGCTCGCAAGATTTGGTGCTTTGGACCCGATGGTACCGGTCCACATATCTTAGCTGACATCACGAAAGGTGTCCAGTAGCTAAATGAAATCAAAGACAGTGTCGTTGCTGGTTTCCAATGGGCTACAAAAGAGGTATGTGTGGTTCTGTATGTTGTATCTTGTGTTACTGAAACATATCTGAGCTCTATTCATGTGAAATCTTTAGAAACTCTCGGTTACTGATAAGAACAGGGTAGTGGAATTTGTCCCCACTGAAGAACATATGTCACTCAGCCTATGTAATGAGCACATAGTTGTCTGTGGGTATTTCAGTGTTTGTTCCAAATGTGAGCTCTCAAATGCTAGAGGAGCACTGGAGTCCTCCCGAGAAGGACTTTGCTATGTGTATGGTGTTCACCGCCTTGGTCCGAATGTAACTCTTCAGCATCAGCATGAGAGACTTCAATCAGGCCAGAATCCTGCTAAGTGAAGGTTTGTATCTTGGAAACACCTTTGTTTTTCCCCCTTTTAATACTGCAGGGTGTCTTGTGTGAGGAGAACATGAGAGGTGTTCGTTTTGATATCCATGATGTCACTCTGCACGCTGATGCTTTTCGCCGTGGTGGTGGGCAAATCACTCCTACTGCGAGGAGGGTTCTGTATGCCTCTACTCTTACGGCACAACCCAGGCTTATGGAGCCCATCTATCTGGTAGAAATACAGGTATGCAACTGGGTATGATATACGAGACCATAGAATCATTTAGTTTGGAAAAGACCCTTGAGATCATCAAGTCCAACCGTTAGCCTAACGCTGCCAACAACAGAGATGCAACCGATATATATATAATCGTGTTGCCACATTCTCTTCCAAGAAACCATGATAGCTTTGTTCTACGTCTTTTAGATCAGTGATGCAAAGACTTTGTTTGAGAAGAGGTTTTTCATTCCAAAGTTAGAAAAAGGTTAAATGGAAATAGCAAAATGTGGGTGGGGAGGTGAATTATGCTGTTCTTATGAATTGCCAGTACCTTTGGGAAAGTTATGACTTGGGTTCCCCCCCCCGCCCTCCTTTCTTTCTGTCACTGTAAACATTCAGGAGAACAAACAATAGTTATCTTAAATAACCAGAAAGAGCAGCAAGGATTTTTAATTTTTTTAAATAAGCTTTTTTTTTGAGCTGTTTAAACATTACGTTCTACCCTTTGAGTAACTGGATTTTCTTGGTAAATTAAATTCTTCCATGAAAGAGCCTGGAAAATATATTCCATGCTAGAAGTATTTATTTATCACCAAGTACAGCTATTCACATACCAGTTTGTCTTAACTGTCTTAAAAGCAATTGGAAGATTTAAAACCTGCCTTAAAAATTAATTCCAGACTATGGTGCTGGGTGGTGGGCAGGAAATCTACCAGCTCAGTTGCTTAAAAAATGTCTTAGCCATGAGGGAAGATGAGTGCAAGTAAGGACAAAACAGAAAATGGAGAATTTTTTCACTTCAGTGGCTTGAGACCTATCATGACAAAGCAGGGGAGTTTTGCAGCCTTAGTGGTATGTTTCTAAGCAAGTGTGGTTTTTTAAGTACAGTTTTTATCAGAGTGCTTGTCAGCCATGTTGTAATTTCTAAAATAAGGTACGGTGAGATCCTGTTTATATAAAATTTGCATCCTGTAGTAAACGCATTTATTACAAAGCACTAGAGGACTCTGCTTTTTTTGTGCCCAAAAATTGCTGAAGGTAATTCACCGAGCATAAGCACTTTTGCTTCACTTTGTGTATGTAAACTGCAGTCCGGTACGGTCAGTATATACAGTCATTGGAAACCTCACAGTCATGCGAGGCAGAGAAGGCAGGCAGAGCTTCTGAAAGATGTCTTGGAAATGAGAGTGAAGCCACTTGTTACACATGAGAGAAATTGCGCTGGGTGAGGAGCCATCATGAGAAAAAACATCAGGAGAGCTGTCTAGAGGGATTGTCTAATGCTGCCTGGCTGTTTTAATAACTGGTGATCTCCTCCTTTTGTGTAACATGATAGACATTTTTCTTTATAGTGCCCAGAACAAGTGGTCGGTGGGATCTATGGTGTGCTGAACAGGAAAAGGGGACACATTTTTGAAGAATCCCAAGTGGGAGGAACTCCAATGTTTGTGGTCAAGGGGTATCTACCTGTAAATGAGTCATTTGGTAAGATGATGCTTCCTTTGTTACCCACGTGCAATTAAAGACAGACTTCTGCAGGATCAGAGACTTACAAATCCCCATTTTATTAGCTCCAAGCTTCTTCTTGTTGTCCCTTTGCAACCCCAGTTCACAACAGTTTACTCTTTTTTTTGGCGGGGGGGGGCGGCCCCCCACCCTCGGCAGCCTGCTCCATTGGGCTTTTGCGCCAGCAGAGGGTGCCAAAAAGATGTGGCAGCTTCTGAACTTTACGGCTTTTTAGTGTACGCCAGATTCGGTTTCCATCATTTTAAATCAAGGTCTTCCTTTGCAGCAAGCCTGGAAAAAAGCATTGGTCTGCAGTGGCAGCAGGCTAGAAAATTATTTGAATCTTGAAAAGAAGGACAGTGTCCCAGCCTGAGTAGCTTAAATGGCATTACACCCTCTTGCCAATCTTAAGACTACCTTTAAAATAATAATCTGATCCTTCTTATGCTGCCCCTGAAACTTCAACTTTTCAGTGTGGTGCAGAGCCCTTCCTCTGGTATTGTGGTTTGTTTGTGTGTCCCATTTCCCCCCTCCCCGTTTAAAAATGCACTTCAAGAGTATCCTGTGACAATGTGACAGAAAGTTTACCAGTTTCATGGGGAACATTTGGAACGCCTCACAACGTAAAACTGTATGAAATGTCATGTTTTATTTTGGAGGGGGCTTCTTTGCCAAAGTACATTAGTGTGGTAACTGCTAAAATAATCAGTGATGAAATAAGAGATGCTTAACTTTTCAAGTCTAAGCTGGCAATTTAACTTCTTAAAAGAACGATTTACACATGTGTTTGTGTGGTATTTTGGGTTTTTTTTCCCCTTCTCCAAGTTTCCATAAGCTTAAAACAATTTCATAAAGACACCCACTTTCCAAACACAGAAAAACAAAAACAAGTGTAAACTTAGACTTGGCAGGATGCATATTATACTGGGCTCTCAGTCTCAACTTACATAGGGTGTTAACATCCGTATTCTGCAAAACTGCCTTTCTAGTTCCTTGCCAAAGCTGCTGTTGAATCTTGCTAAAACAGCAATCTAAAGAGGTGGGGAAATACCAGTATTCCTATAAACTAGTGGTTAGAAGCTGTTCTACAGTGGCAAAGTCTCGGTTCACAGGCAGCAGCTGTTCACGGGACTGAACGCTTGGGAGAAGGGGATGACACTGCTCTGAAGATGAGGAAATGGCAAAGGAAGCACCTATGTATCTTGAGTTAATAAAGTTCCTGTACTGTCAGACTAAATAATGCGTGAGCCCAGCATCTTGTTCATGACAGTGACTGAAAGCAAGCACTTAGGGAAGAGAAAGAACAAGGTCAGCTGGTCTAAAACTTCTCCAGTTGCTTTTTTATAACCACTTCCAGAGGCTTGCGGGGACAGAAGTGGTTTCTAGATCAATTTAGTAACCCTCGAGGGATTTCTCTACGAATTTACCCAGTCTCCCCCTCACTGTAAAATGTCAGCATCCACAGCACAGGCAAGGATGTCCGCTGACCTACATGTGTGAAGAACTGCCTCCTTTTGTGTCCCCTGAACCTGGCTCCTGCTAGCTTCAACTGATGCTTCCTTTGTGTCAAAAGGAGCATGAGCTCCTTTTGATCTTTATCTGCTGTGTCCGTGTCGCTTAATTTTTTTATCCCTCTATATCCTCCCTGCTGCATTGCTGCTCTGGTCATGCTGAAGAGCCCTAGCTGGCCAAGCGTGTTTCCGTGCGTGGAAGGCAGTTCAGGGCTTTGGGCATCTGTATTCCCCATCCCTGAACCTTCTCTGCAGTAATGGCTTTTATAACAAAGGAACCACAACTGCACAGCTTTGTCATAAGGGTGCAGGCTTTCACTGGACATGATGTTTTGTTTTCTGTTCCTTTCCTAACAGGTGCTAGCACTTGATTTCTCATTTTAACTGATGCTGAACACTGAACTAACGCTTCTGTACTACTTACCATAACCCTAAGGTCTCAAACTGAGTGGTAGTGATAAGTTCAGTTCCTGAGACATATGAAACATAATTTTCCCCATGTCCTTTTCTATCTAAACTGAATTTTGTTTGCCTTTTTATTGCCAATTTACTTGGTCACAGAAGATCTTTCTGCAGTTCTTTGGAGTTGGCCTCATTTTTACCTGCTTGAAAGAACTGCCTGTGAAGTAGAAGTTTCCTAACACTACTGTACGCCGTTTCTGAAAGTGTTGAGGGTTTTGTCTGTGCGGAAATTCACTGTAAGCCAGTCTTATTTTTTCCTGCAGCTGGCTCATACCTTTTTAATTTTTATTTTTTCCTTCCCACTAGGTTTTACTGCTGACTTGAGATCCAACACTGGTGGCCAAGCATTTCCACAGTGTGTCTTTGATCCCTGGCAGGTTTTGCCTGGAGATCCTTATGATGCAAATTCTCGTCCTTGGCAAGTTGTGGCTGAAACACATAAACGCAAAGGCTTGAAGGAGGGTATTCCACCTCTGGATAACTTCCTAGATAAGTTATAATCACTTCTGTTTCATGTTGTGTGATGTGCTACCCAGTTTTGTCCTGATACTGTTTCCTCACAAAACCAGGAAGGAAACAAAGTTTTTAGAGTGTCACATTAAATACACACACAGTGTTAATATGTTGTGATGATGGCATGATCACCTACTAAAAAAAGAAATAAAAATGATGCGGTTATTTGACTTACGGGATTGATGTTGCCTGTATCTTGTCTGTGGTTACTGATGCCTATGTCACATCAAAAAAAAAAAAAACAAACAGTTGCCTAGGACTAAGTGTTCTTTACAGTTTGCCTAATCCACAATTGTCTTTCAACCTAGGAAGCAGCTCCCTTCGTTGTTGCTCTTGCAGAAATTCTTGTTGAACTGTCAGGTTTTGTCCTCTCAAGCCAGAAGATGCGTTCTTTCATTTCCAAGCTTGAATCTTCTCTGCTCTTGAAGACTGATAGTGAAAAGCTCGCAGTCACAGGTAAGCTTTCGAGCATCCAGCACCTAGATTTAAAGGCAGACACAGAACATCCCCGCTAATGCTGGACATGCCTGAATTCTCTCTGCTGGACAGGTGCAGAACCTCCTGGGGCTGGGGCTGCACCGCCGGGCAGCAAAGTCCTGCCTACGCAGCTCACAATTGTTTCAGACAGTTGTATGGAATTGTATGAAAATCAGAAGCCAGCTCATGCTAATAGTCTTCAGGTGTATAGGTACACCCTTTTTGTAACTAGTAGTTCAGCAGCTAGCTCACTTCCAGGAAATGCAGAAAAAGATGCAGCAAATGGATGGGTGGGGAAAAAAAAAAGGGGCCAGCTCTTGCAGCGTGGCTTTCATTGCATGCTGGTTATCTGTGCAGTAGAGGGACCTTATAAGCTTTACTTTCCTTCTGCAGTTGGTTTGAAGGTATCTTTGATATAGTCCACTCAAAGCAGTAACCAGATACTTCCATAGGGGAAACAGAGAGGTAAGAAGTTATCTCACCTTTTCTTCAAGATTTTTCTCACGTTAGAAATTCTTAGGCAGACATTCTGATGCATTTTAGAACTTGTTGAGGGAAACATAAACCAAAAACTCATCTAGCTACAATGGACACGTTTGCTTAGAGCTGGGCTACAGTGGTACAGGCCTTGATTAAGTTGCAACCCCCAGCCCCCCCCTCCACTGCGTAAGTAAATTCTTTGTTGTCTTGTGGAAGGTGGTGTATTGAATGGGCAACATGACCAGACTATTAAGACCTCAGAACTCCAAGCCCTTGATACACACCATCCACGGACTCAAGTGAATTACAGGATTTAGGCATTACGAGGCTGGTGTAATTACCTCCTGCACGTACATCAGCATTGCAGGAAAACTACACCCTTCACTTGAAGGCGTACCTCACACCACGGCCTGTGACAATCTAACTCTCTCCTAAACAGGTAAGGCTCAAATGCCTTAAGTTTGCATTTGACGTTGCTCTCATGGGTCTTGAAGGTTTAAAGCTAAATGCAGCTGCAAAACTCCTGCCCAAAACAGCTGGAGAACACAACCTGACCTCAGCCCTGATAAGTAACTACTAAACAGGGCACAATAATTAACTTCACAAAATTCCAGCCCTATTTTGTAATACCATGAATGGTTTAGAGCACATGTCCTAAAAACAGCGCTCACCCTTACTTAACTTTTCTGACGTGTGTGCAAGATGTTTACATCCCTTCAGCAATTGCCCAAGTCACACTTCAGTTTGGCATTAAGCGTACAAACAGCATCTTCAGCAACAGATACCAGTTTTAAACGCTTTATTCAGAATGACTCTGGAACCTCTCTCCACACTCTATTTATAGTTCAAGTCACTGTCCAACTGTGATGCAGAAAGCACCGATCTGCTGCAGACCATTAGGAAAAAACTTCATGAGCAGCATGGCTTTATTGGAAATAAATCATGCTAAAAACTGAGCCTTAACAGGTACAAAAAAATTCAACAGACAAATAAAGGAGAAGAAAAAGTGGATGCAATAATAAGACCAACATGTGAATGGAAGATTGGTGTGAAAGGTCATACAAAAAAAAAAGGCAATGGGGAATAGTAATGCAGCATTAAAAGTGGGAGTACCGGGCAGACAAGAGTTACAATACATCCTGCTTCAATATTTCTTATCCATTTGTACTTTGTTCAAATACTGTAACAGTAGCGGAAGGCAAAAAGCACCAGACATCTGGCTAAAGAAATAAGAAAAAAAGGAACACAAAATTGGGAAAAAGTGAAAGCTGGTAATTATTTCTTCCCTAATCTCAAATACAGTTACTCAACAGAAACACAACACTGGTAAAAGCTGCTACGTCAACATACATGAACAATACCATTATTCCAGCTCTATGGAAATGACTTGATTTTCCTGGTCTGTAACCTCTTCCCCATACCACACTGCAGAGGTTAGCTGTAGAGGTGTGGGGGGAGACACGGCATACGCACGGCAGAGTGACCAGGGGAGTAAAACAGGAGGAAGTTATTCCCATCTAATTAGGAAAGCCATGATTAGGAGGCCATGTAATGTGGGACAAAGCATCATTAAGCCCTAAACATGTAATTCCAGTTAGATGAGAACACTGTGCAGCTACAGCTTTTGTTTTCCAAAAAGCCAAGCTTCCCCCATGGCACGTCAGAGTGGGGTATTCCCGAGAGAACACGGCAGTTACTGAAGTGACAGAAGCCACAACTAAGAGATCCTAGAAAATTATCCTGCACTGGAGAAAGTAATTCCTACTCTGTCTCCTTGCAGCTGCCATAGAAAGCACACGCTTCACTTGATCAACTGGTCAGGGGTGGTAGTTTCAAAGAGGGCCAACAACAACCTTATAATCTGAGTTTAAAGGCTTTTTTTTCCCCTATCACCTCTTAAAGTTATCAAACCAGAAATGCAGCTATGGCTCAACTGTGCATAGTTTGGAGTTTTTGGTGGTGGTGGGGTGTCCCCGTTCTGACATGACAGCACAGAGATTGCGTAATGCAGTTTGCATAGATAGTTTGTCCCCTCCCCAGCCCAAAGAACATTAAGAGGAAGAAGTCAGATCTTAGGATGTTGTTGTATTTGTGAAAAACATAAAATCAGGAGGAAAAAAAAAAACAAAAAACAAAAAACCCAACCGATCCCATTTACAGAGGCTTCCCCTACATCCCCAGGTAAGGGGGAAGTGGGAAACAAGACATACAACACAAGTCATGGCTATTTCACAAAGCTTCATTGTCTTAAATGAAGTTTATTACAGGCCCCAGTGAAAATATTAAAAATTCACCAATGCATACACTTCTCCACTTTTGTCCAGGCTGTTGTTCTAGAGTGGTTAAGTGCCTTTTTTTATTAAAAAAAGTTTTTGTTTGTTTTTACATTATTGCTGTGTTTTACAACAAAATTAAAAACCATTTGTAGAATCCACCCAGCAACAACACGTCAGTTTCCCCAGAACAACCCAAAAGCATAAAAGCATGTTCTGAAGGGGCCTCTTCTATACCAGCTATTTAATGAGCAAGGAAAAAGACCGAAACAAAACAAAACCAAAAAAAGTCTATCACTTCTGTTCCTAGTGTAGATGAATTTACTCCATTTTCCAGAAGGGAAATCCTTTCAATAAATATCAGAATAACTTCCGAGATGCTGAAGTTCCAGAGATACAAGCAGCAGCTCCGTGCAGTTTCTCCCGGAGTCCCATGCTGCCCCTTGTTTCAGTCCAGTGAGATGATGTCGGGAGCGCTGCCGCCGCTGCTGGTTATCACCCCTGTCTCGCTCCTGCTGGAGGAGCTAACGTGCGTGCTGCTCTCGTGGTGGCTGGTCGATGTGATGATGCTGCCAGGCGTGCTGCTTGTTAAGGATGAGGTGAGACTATCCAAAAACATAGGAGGACAGTACTGCTTGAAACAAACAATGAAGAATGAAGAGACTAACTGCACAAGGGAAATGTATGCTCTGAAGATACATCTTCCCTACAACGAGCACGAAACACATTACTAGCAGAACCTCGTTATCGCATGCATAGCAAGAACTGGAGTTCTGCGCACCAGCAAGTAAGCAAGCAGAGATGGTAGCCATGAGCCCTTCTCCCTCATCCTCCTCCCCCCCCTTTTTTTTTTTTCTTACTAACTGGTTAGTTTGAGCATTTACTAGCACATTAAGAAACACTATCATGTCCATGGGATGACCACAAAAAAAAAAAAGCCCAAACAAAAAAAAACCCTTAGCATTTGGAGAATGTTCACTGCCCATAGCTACTGGGCACAACTGTGTATTTTGGGCTCCTTTCATTATGGAAGGTAGCAGAATGCTTTTTGCTACTTCGACAGAGGTTAGAATAATTTCATCCCCTCAAATGGCAGCAGCTGTACTAATCGACATGTTCATAGTATATACCTGCAATGGCACATGCAGGTCTCTAAACATTTTAGTAGTGATAAATGAGCCCTGATCAAGTCTGATTAAGAAAAAGATTTAAACTTCCTGAAGTGGAAGACAAGCCTTCTCAAAGCAGAGCTGAACACTCTAAGCACTTAGAAACAGAACAAGGTTGGCAGGTGTCAGGGGAAGATAACGTAAGATGCACACACGCACACACGTTGTTCAACACACCTTACTTTCTCTTACCCCGTGGATTCCAATCTCGGGCATATGTTTGGAACTGAGCCTGAACTGTTTGAACTGTCCAAAGTGGACACTTCATAGCAGCATACCTGCTTCCAGTCTCCCACATGAACAAACTTCTGTTATTCCCACTTTCGGCAGTTCAGATCTCAAGGTCAGGCACAGAGTATTGCAAGATGCAGTAAGTGAAAAGAAAAGGAGGAAGTTCATCCTTTGTTTTTAAGGCACCAGAAAGTCAACTCTGCAGTAGAGTCCTATTACTGTTGTCTTCTAGAGACAGAGAGATGAAACAGAGGGTTTGCTTCGGATCCTCTTGTCTTTGTTAGGGAGCCGATATTCCCCCACATTTCAAGGCTGTAGTCTGTCTGTGTAAATCTAGTTACGGTAAGAATCACTCTCCCTAACTGTGTAAAGTTTAAGTTTCCAGGGAAGGAAAAGCACCGCCTAGTTACTTTTGCCCTACAAAATATCCATATAATCCAAAGCCAAGGGGCTTTAGGTGTTACATGGAAGGATTTATTATAAAGTGTGCAGTCATGAGCCCATCAAATTAAGGAAGATATTTTCTTTAAAACTTAACCTCCTACTAACATCAAAACCAACAGAAACAACAACCAGTGACGTATATTTACAGAGCTTAATCTGGCCTACAGATGCACAGTATGAACTAAGAGCGTGAAGTACACGAGGGGTGTATTCACATTAGTGCCATGCAAGTGTCCACTTTAGAAACGCAAGCTATCACTAAAGAGTGAGTTTCCATGCATGGATTTATCCTAGTGAGACTAAACTAAATCCTCCCTTAATGCATCTTCATTACCACCTCTTGTTGGGAAAATGGGTTTTCCTGGTCTGTGGTAAGGTCTAAGCAAGTGGACTGTGAACATGGTATGGATGATGACAGTGTCCTGGTAGTTATTCGAGCAGCATGTCACAAAAAACAGACTCGGAAATTAACCCCATAGTAGTTCAGAAACATACCTGTGAATCAACTGGGATTAGTGAAAGAAAATCCAGACCTAGAAGGAAGAGAAAGATAATAAATTGATGTGTCTTTTTTTTATTCATACACAACAAATTTAAGGAACATTTTTGTGGTCGTAGAACAGATTTTGCAATTGTTACACAGTTTCTAAATGGAATATACCATTGTGACACCACTCTCAACGACTACTTCAGGCAGCAGCAAAACGAGTTATCTCGTACAAGTGGCTCTTTTTAAGAATGAGAATGACATAATGATGTATTATTCACTGGATATTGCAGGGTGGTTCAATGTGGTTGCTTAGATGGAGGTTGCCATTTGGAGCTGTTGGTTCATAATGCAAGTTTCACTGCATATTGTACCTGACGTGGCCAAACTGGGACATGAAGAGTGTCATCACATTAAAGATGCTGGAATGAAGTAAAGTCACAACATGCACAAGTCCAAAAACAAGCAGCAGGTCTCTTCCTCCACCCACGGGCAGCCAATAAGGAAACATTTCTAATATCATCCCCGTTTTGTGTCTAGATAAATAAAAGGAACGAAGAAGAGGAAACTACAAGTAGTTCAAGGTATATCCTCTAAGAGCAGTGACAACTAGCGTCCGTCTTATACACCATTAGCGTGTAAGCATTTAGGGCAAGATGTTTAAAATTATGAAACCAATGAGAAATTACAGCCTTTTTTGTTTTGTTTCTAAATATTGGCCTTGTGTTTGCTATGTCAACAGGAAGAAATGGTAAACTTACTCCCTCCCTCTCCCCTCACCTCCAAATCTGTTCTGGCCAGTGGCATCTCTCCTTCTCTTCTCCATTAGAGAAAAATTTTGAAGGAGATTTAAGCTCAGCTGCTTTTACAGAATTGACAGCTTCTTTTGTTCTTGCACCTTCTAGAACTTCAGCTGATAAGAGACAGACAACAGTTCTAGACTTCCATTCTCTCAGCTTATGCTCCTATCCAATTTGGGAAGGCAACCGATTTCTTAACAAGGGAGAAGTGGAGGGAGGGAGCAGTAAAGGAACCAAAATGGACAGAGAAACAAGGGGAATGATATCCATCCCATTGCCAAACTGGTGCTGAAAGAAGAGGAAAAAACCCAGAGATGTTGCAGGGGAGAAATGGAGACAGGCAATGGAGGGGGGAGAGGGAAGTACAGGAGGCCAATGGGACACCTGTCACCACAAGTCACCATTTCCTGGGCTCTGGGTTTGTTACAGCCGGCAGAGAGAACCCCAGAGTCCCTATATACAGTGTTCTTTTCAAGGAGCCAGGATAGAAAACAATCAGTATCCCCACCTTTTGTCTGATATTTAGCAGCAGTGTTGAAGAATACATCATAGGCATTTAGGGTATGTCTAGGTAAAGAAAGTCAATAGAGGTCAGCTTACATATTGTAGCTCACCTTAACCTTTTTCATACAGTCTAGACAGAGCACCACTAGAATCAGCTAGCAGAATGTCTCTACATCTAGGGTTGGGATGAGTCGGCGCCATCACACCTCTGTAACTTAAATAAGCAGCTACTCTCCCTCGCATCTACAACACATAAGAACCGGGTGTTTACACAGAGTCTAACTGAACACAGCGAGAAGTGTTTCTGGCTGCCGTTCCAAAGTGCCAATTTGTACCCCAGAAGCAATGTTTTTCACATCGCTGTTGCGAAGTGCAGCCTGAAACTGGAAAGACAGCCTGTACTGGACTTGTCTAGATATCGCATCAGTGCGATACTTTATATAGTCTTGTTTCATTAAAAAAAAAAAAAAAAAAAAAAAAAAAAAAGTTGATCAATTCTCCCATTTTTACCCACCCCGCAAATTAATAAAGCTGTCAGAATGCACATTAAAAATAGCCACCACCTACCTGGCAAGTCTGATGAAATACTGGATATTGGTGGATGATGGAATGGTACTGGGAAGTCTGTTAATGAAGGAGGAATAGCAGCAGCATCGACCGTTGTCACGCTGGGCACTCTGACAGTAGATGGCTGATACATGAGAACCCTGTTTTGAACAGCATGGGAAGTTACAAACAACCTGGCCGTTAGTTACAGAAGAGAAGTTACACACCGCTGTGCATTCTCATTCACAAGGTCACTATGTTACAACACAACTACAGCGTGGCTACTCACTACACAGTATTCCACTCTAATTTCCTCTTTCATAACAGTCTTCATAATAACATGACCGTATCTTGGCTCTCAACAGCAGCTGTGACATAAGAGCAAGTTGGCATTAAAACAAAGTACAGTGCTGGAGTCATTTATAACAGTCTACCATTCAGAGACAGAAATGGAAATCTCTATCTGTGGAGCACCCTGGGAGGGATGTGCAGGTAGCCAGAGCCAGGAGGAGAGCACTCGTTTCAATGTCTCCACATCGCTGTTCCTCGGCGCTACCCTGTCACGCCAAGGGCACGACTCGCCATTATTCAGCCCCTGAGATTACACACGTGGGAGTTAAATACCAAACCCATCTTTACTCACAGCCTGAGCCCAAGCTAAGTTCAGCTCTCCAGGAGCATGCAACCAATTTAAAACCCTTCCGCATCCCCACCTTCTGCCCGATTACTGCTAAAGACACCACACCACCACAGGCGTTCAGGCACCAGCCACGTGCATAAAATATTTCATAAACTCCAAGTCAGGTGGAGGCACAGAGTCCCACCCCCAGCTGCTCCGCATCACTCCCTCCAGCCCACCAGCCACAAGTGTTAGCCACTCACGTCTTCCTCCCCAAACCGCTGCATCGGTGCATTTCTGCTACTTCTGATTTCAGAAGCTTGGATTTCAGACCCTCCCTTCGCAAGCACCTCTTACACTTCAGCCTGTGTTGCTTCTGCCTATAGGAAGACACCCCACAGTTCTGCCAAAACTAGCACTCAGGCAACACTGTTTACAGGAGAGAAGCTATTCCCCAAAAGCCTGGCCTTGACTTGGATTTGAAGAATGAAAACATGCCATTTCCATACCCAAACAGTAAGGAAAACACATTGGTCACAGACAGACAAGAAAAGTCAGTCCTCCTACAATTATGGTTGCAGGTAGCCATCTCAGACACACACAGGAGCACGGAAGAAGTCTTGGTGCCTTCTGAAACTTCATTAAGAGATGTATTTGTAGCTATTTTTTCTTACAAAAATAAGAAACAAGAGTCTCTTGCAGGACTCCTCCACAGTCCTCACAAAAAGCAACAGCATTTCAGAATCGCTGCTGAAAGTTGTTGAAGATGACCAACTATTTGCTCACCAAAGACCACACATTCCTGTGGACTAGAGACACAGTACGGCTGCTCATTACTTCAAGAGCTGGCAAAACAGAAGGGGTTTGTTTTTATTACTATTATTTTAGTACAAGACATAAGCCACTACGCTGAGACGCACAGACACACACCTCATGCATGCAGCAACACTAACCAATAAGCCATTACTAAAAGCTGACACTTGGAATCGCCTCACGGAGCAGTGACTGCTGGTGAGCCTGACCAGTGCCCCTCTCTCCCTGCAGGTCTCCTGTGCCCTACGGGCCAAGGGCAAGAACTTTACGGAAGCCACGAACAGTAACTGCAGCCAAGTTGCGTAGACTGGGACAGACAGAAGGCGGCACGACAGTAGAGAAGCTGGTTAAGCCTGCCGCTGAAGTCAGGCATGACTACAAAGATGGAGCACTTGACAGAGGACTTGGGAAGTCATCAGTTGTGCTAACCAAGGCGCAGGACTGACTGATAACCATGGCCAACAACAGCGTCCAAGACATTCCAGAGTTTAACAGAGAGATGGAGAAAAAGCTTGTCTTGACTCGAAACAGCAAAGCACCTCCCTTCCAAGACTGACAGGATGGATGAAACACACAACGCAGCCTAGTTTCCTGGGCACCAGAGCAGATTAGATAAAGGGTATAACAGACAGCAAGAGAAAAGCCTTTAAGATGACACTAACTTAGCAAGAATGCAAAAAGCTCCTCCACTTGGCATAATCTGCTTTCTCAGGAGAATCCTGTCCATTAGCTTAATCAGCTTCCTTTTCTATGGAGAAATAGCCCTGCAAACACAGCAACAGTCAGCGCAAGTCTTTTGTGAGATGTAAAACTATTTAATAGTTTTTTGCCTGTACAAAGGTACTGTATCAATACAACCTTCTGCAAGGAGAGACCTAGAAGTTCTCCTCTGGAAATGTGGAGCTGGATACCGGAAAGAGATTACAAGTCCATTTGTCTACACATCAGTTTATCTGAGACATTACAGAATAACAACTAACTTTAAAATTGACAAACCCTTTGGTTGGGCTTCCTTGTGTTTCAGACATAAATATGCACTTCCTTTTGGCAGGAGGGTCTTCCTCTTCATCAGAAGAGCTTTCTATTGTCAAGTCAATAACGTCCACTTTCTTCTTGTTTACCTCATTGGCCACTGTCACAGAACACTGTTTGCTAACAACACTGGAACCTAAACAAGAAAATAAAATATTACTGTTTTTTAAAGGCTGTTGACATCAGCTGTTTCTATTTGCAACAGAACCAGGAACTCAAATCCTGTTTTAGCTCATCTTCCTGGCCACTACAGAGAATGTTATGGCCCAGGAACTGTTTTATTACTATTCTGTATCACATTGAGAATATTAAAGCACAAGCTTTAATCTTCACTTATCTGTTTAAGGACCTAAAACAAGAGCAAGCTCTCATTTTCTTAACTGCTATTATAAAGAGCAAAGACAAAGCCCCCAAATGCACATTTCTGGAGATACAACCCTTGTCATTTAAAGTAAAAAGAAAGAAGGTTAGAAGCATTAAGCCTTCCACAACACAAACATCAACATCCACACACATTACACAAGCTACAGCTAAGTCTCCAAGACTTTTTGTTGGTTTGCAACCAGCACCCCAGATACTCGTACTTTCTATTTTGGTGCACTGTGGACTTGAGACTTTCACAGCTTCTTTCTTTGGCCTCATTGGGCACCAGGAGCCATCTTCTTGGAATTTGATCTCATCCACATCTGAACATTCATTAAGGATTTCCATAAAAAGCCTGAAAAATAAAGTTAAGTGGTTTCATTTTTGATTCCAAGTGAAATTTTTTATCCTAAGTGCAAAGCAGACACAGTTGAAAAGCTAATTATGATCACCTTTGACCCACTGCATGTACCTTCTCCCTAGTTCATCTTACCCGAAAGCCTGCAATTACAGCCTTCGCGGACATCGAAACCTAAAAAAGTATCCCAGCCTACCCATATTCCACTCCGACATTACTGCAATTCATAGATTTCCATACAGAAGCAGAAATTATCATCCTTTGAATCAAGTTTGACACTTTTTTATGAGTTAAATTTTAATGTTAATAGCTTCAGAGATAGAGTCATGCAAAAGGGAGACCTATCCTTAGATGTCACATTTGGATTTCTCCAGAGGAAATATACTGAGGCTTGAGAGTTTGGTGATGCAGTTAGAAGATAAATTTACATAGTTCATTACATGGGAATAGAAACTAACAGAGTCTAATGGTTTCTACCAGTCTAAAGTCTTTTGGCAAAGAAAACAGTATGAAATGGCTGAACCTTAAGTCACAAAAATGTTAACTAATTGTGTAATCTTCAAACCCAGTCTCTTACCCATCTAATATTAGGCTCTCATAAGCTGCCTTTTTGTCACAGACAGGGCAGATCCAGGTAGGCTTCTTTTCATTCATTTGAAGATAAAGAGCAGCATCAAAACATTGCAGGTGTGTGCAAGTAACAGCTCGGCATGGGATTGTCAGTCTCATTTTTCCCAGCTGCAGGAGATGCATTTAAAGAGCATCAGAACAGAAGACAGTGAAATAGGCCTGGATGGCTAACAATGAAATCAGAGGCAGTCGGTGAAGTAACTGTCTCTTCTCACTACAGAGGTGCCCAGTGCTAAGGTCGCTGCAGGCAAATCCACCCATCAAAGCACATGCAGTGCACTTAAAGGAGCAATAAAGCCATCCCCCAAGTCTTCAGTGAGTTGAAAACACTCAGAAACATTTCTAATGGACCTGCATCAACGTTATTTCTAGGATTTTATTTTTATTAAAAGACCTACTGAAGCACCCACTTTTATCATTTTCTTTTAGCCAAATATTTCAGGGGGTTTTGTGAGCTCCACAGTTATGTTAGACTCAGAATGGCGTAATACCCATTTTAACATTTAGCTTAACATACCAGTTACAAACACAAGGCCAGTTTCTACCTGGGAAGAGAAACCCCAAGGCAGTGTTACCGTGTTACACAGTGATCAATTTTTTTGTTTGTTATAGCAGCAGGCAGTATAATCAATACCACCAAAATGAGGAGATCCAAAGTTTTATTTATCACTGTATCCTTTAATTATTCTGTCACCCTGCCCAATTAGTCTCAGCATCTCAATAGACAAGATTACTCCTTCTAAAGACCTTGCTATACACTAGTAGCAACTTGATTCTGACCGCATTACAACCGAGGCATTCGCAGTTCTAAACCATAGTTGGCTGAATACTGCTACAATCAGGTGCTTGTAGATGCACCCTTCTCCCATTTTATGTTAATGAATCAGTATATAACAAAAGGCAGTGAAGTTTCTTAAAAAGCGCCTTTTAAAAGCAGCCCAACTCTGCACTAAAGATGAAGAGACAAATCTGTACAAGGTCATTTCCAGCCATACTTACAGGACACATCAGAGATACCCGCAGACTGGTCGTGGCAATCTCACTATCGGGATCTGCAGTTAGTTTTTCTTTAACTATTAAAATAAATGAAGAAGTTATACATAGACATCATCACTTAAAATGCTCATCTCAATTCACCAGTACACGTACTTTATTTCCAGCTATCTAAAAAAACAAAGCATCTGGGAAACTAGTTCATAGCAATACCAAACAACAATAGTTTCACT
>JAVJGG010000074.1:78963532-79011785 GCA_035590195.1 Aviceda cuculoides
AGCCGGGGCCGAGGGTGCGCGGGGCGGGGGGAGAGGGCGCTGACATGGCGGCTGAGGCGCGGCCGTTTGTGGGTGGGGAGGGCCGGGGCTGGAGGCCTTCGGGGTCGTTAGTTCCCCGAAGGTGGCGGTGGTCCTGGTTCCCCGTAAAGGTGGGGGCTTCCTACGACCCCCTCCCGACTTCTCGTTTTCCTTCCCTTTGTAGGAGGGAAGGGCTTCTTATCCTGTCCGCTCTTCAGGGCAGGGCAGGCCCCCTTGCTCCCCACAGGCCCTGTCCGTTGCATAGTGGGAGCAGGTACAGCGAAAGGAGGCAAGTCCGTATTCCTTCCTCCCTCAGCTCCTTTTTCCGTAAGTCAGGGCCGCATGGTCTCAGTGTGCCTCCACCCCACGGATGGGTCGAGCTCCAGGAAGCCCAGAAGCAGCAGGATTTTGTTAAATTTCTTAATCTGTTCTTTTGCTTCCATCTGCTGGTCAAATTCAACTCGAGTAAGAGAGACTGTAGGGCTGCAGTGCGGGACTGCTAAAAACCTTTCCCATAAAGGTGTTGGGTGTTGTGCATGCATACATAAATCCCTGTTCCCACTGCGCATGAACAGAATGGGATTGCTCACAAAAACGTAGTTTGGGGAGTGGTACTGGGACTGAGTTTTAGGTTATGTCAATGTCTTGGATTAGTAGATTATATATTTACCCAGAAATGGGAGCCTCCATCCCAGTGTCTTTCCGAACCTTAAAGTGGATTCAGACCCCAGCCACTGAGAATGGTGCCCTAACGTGTGGTGTTGAAGTAGTGTTAATGTGCAGAAGGAAGGCAGGAGAAAAAGGGGCCGGTTTGTAACCTCACCAATGGGGCTTTGGGTGGCCCTAGTCCCAAGGATGGTTTTGACTGCTAATTGCAGAAACATTTGTGGGAATAGGACCTAGAGCTCAAGACCTCTTCCTTGTGAGCTGTACCACTGGGTTTGGGTTGGTTTGCTTTGTAAGCTGACTTCTCCATAGCCTTTTGGCACAATGGATGTGAAGATCAGAATTTATATTTTGGTTACAGAGTAGAGGGAGGTGTTAATATTCTGTAGAGGGGCAGAAGTTTGGAGCCTGGTTTTTTTAGGCCAGTCGGTGACTAAGGAACAACCTGAAGCTGCCAAGAGGATTCTTTGATTCTTGCTGTAAGGTTCTTGACTTCTTTGGAGGGAGCCTTGATACTTAATTTCTGTTTTCTGAATTCTAGTATTCCAATGCAGTATCTAAAAGTTAGGCTGCTACATCTTTAATTTGTAGCACTAAATAATTACTGGAATTCCTAGTTCCCCAGTTCTGTCCTTATCTGTATTGCATTTTTTCATTAATCTGTTCTATAGAATGGAAATTATTATTTTCTAGCAATTTGGGGAAAATTTGTTTAAAAAAGTAAATTCCTATATAAATATAAATTGCTATATCCATTACATTTCTATGGTTGTTCATAGCTACCCAGTGGAGTCTTACAATCAGACTTGTTTTGTGAGGCATTTCACTGGTTTTAATTGTTAAATATTTTCTATGTTTGTTCTGTAAATCACTCGACAAGCAGTGTTACTGTAAACTGCAGTAGAACTTTGCAAATGCATACAAATGAGTGGGAGAGTTAATGCTTGTTAATTAATTTGTAAATTCAGCATCCTTAATTTGTATTGTTCAGTCATTCACCATACTTTGTGTCCGCTCATTTTTATGTATTCATAATGTATATATCACTTCAAATTAGTGAAATCTTGGCAGTGTAAAACCTGTCTTCGGCAATGTTCTGGTTAAAAGAGGGAGAGATTTGTGAGTGGCTCTTGGCATCAGAGCGTGAATTAATGAAAGATGGCATGTAACTACTGCAATGGGGGGAGAGATCAGAAGGTTTCTGTTTTCAGTGCACCAAACTCAAATTATAAAATGTCTTTAGATTTTAAAAGTAACAACTCTCAGATGAATCCTAGTGTTACTACTAGGGCAGCCATAACTTCTGTGGTGAGCTTGCTATATGTCTTTAATTATGAAAGCTATTTGTAATCCTTGAGAAACTTTGCCAACTCTATTGTTTGCAGAGCCTTGTATAATTTGGAAGAGAGAAGAGAGTAAAGAAGCGCCTTTTCTTTGTGCTGGGAAATTCTATTCAATGGCAGCCAAGTTATACATAGTTTAAAACTCACCATTTCCCTTCTCTACTTGTGTTTCTTAAGAAATACTGTCAGCAAGCCAAACAATAATTGAACATCAGCCTTGTAAAAAGCCTTGCAAGGCTGCAAATACAACATGCAAAGGGCTAGGGGAGAGGGAGAGCTGTGGGGATACAGGGTGGTGGAGGGCGGAGGAAAACCGAGGGCGTCCATCATGCCTCAGCTACTCTCTCTCTCCTGGCACATGGTGCCAGCTTCATTGTGAGGAACCCCATACTTGGCAGCCATCCTGGGATCACAAAGGGAAAAGAGGGAAGGGGCACTGCATGTGTATTATGATAAGGTCTTTCCCTGTGTGATGACAGAGCTAACCGCTTGCCTCTTGTCTGAATTCCTGATCACAGATCCCTCTCAACTTATCTTACTGGCTGCCCCAGTTGGACGTACAAGGACACAGTATTACAGCAGTGTAGTTATTTCCAGGCTTCTCAGACTGTGACTTACTCTCTAACTTTTTTCTTCATGCCATCAAGTATATTCATGCAGAAATATAGGGTCAAATGATAATGAAACATTATGGGGTTAAATTAATCTTTTAGTAGGTCCATTAATTTGATGGAATTACACAAGTGACTAGGTTGATTTGTAATGTAAATGCATTTTATTAAAAGGTATGGAAATGATTAATTGAACAATTGCATTTAAAGATGCATGACTCTAATAGAGTTTAATTTTAAATGGCTGCAAAGAAGGGAATATATACCACACTTTTGTTAAGCTAGAAATAAATAAAATACACTATAAGTGTTGGAGCTAATTAGTTAAGTGCTCAACTATTTAGTTTTTAAAACAAGATCATGCTTAAGTGCCTTAAGCTTTTATTAATTGCATGGACCCCAAAATCCCCTATAGTAATTGAAAATTTAATTACATTTTTTGTTCTTTTAAGAGTGGAAGCTTATTAAACTTTAAACACTTAAACATCTTTTGAAATACCAGTGGCTATAAACAACATGCAATTCTAAATACTAATTAAACAGAAAGGCTAAATCACTATAAAGCTAAACTGAATTTTAAGTAACTTTGCACTCGTAAGTACTCCTATTTTTTTCATGCCATGTAAGATTTACCGCTTCCTCTCTAAGTGCAGCAGAAGTCCTGGGCAGTGTTAGTATCTGTCGGTACTGTGGCAGGCGCGTTGTTTTGTGGATGTATTTGCAGTGGGGGTCAGTCCCTAGAGAATGAACTGGAGTTCGGGAAAGGAGACCAGAGCGGGCAGATAAGTAGACAGCTAAAGCTGCTGGTGGCACTGGCACGTGCACAGGTTCACCTACCTCTTGGAAAGGCTGCGTGGTAGATTAAGATGGGTGAAAGGCAGGGAGACGTGGCTTTGTGGGGTTAGTTAAGAAAGCAGTGGTCTGTGTACCACTGACTCACAAGAGTTATGATTTGGTAACCGTTAGATGTTGAAAGGTCCTCAATTTTTGTTTTATAGAAACATCACAGAACTGAGATTAGAGATTTTGATATCTCTATTCGGTTTTTAGATCCAATCTAATGCAAGTCTGTCAGTTGATCAGCTGATTAATGGCTTAGTTAATTTTCTTTGGACAGATGTCTGACTTCTCAAATTAATCATTGTCTTTTGCATTCCTATTAACACAAGATAAAGACAGAATGAACCTCTCAGTCTAAACTATCTTATGATTTTTAGATGGGGCTCTTTTTTGATGTAAAGGTTCACTTTTGCTTTTACTTGGTCAGTGTAACAAGAAGAACATTGCTATGTTAAGGTTGAAGTGGGTTGCCCAGACATAGACACAATGTTATCCTACACCCAAAGCAAGTCTTTACTTGAAATACTTGAGGTGCTGCCCATCACTATTTATACTAGAACTTAAAATGCATTTAGGGATAGCAGAAGTAACCTAGTGGGATGAACAGCAGCAGAAGACACAGCAGAATACAAATTCTTTTCAAGGAAAGTTCCGAGCATGGATTGTGAGCCCTGTCAGCTTATCAGGCAGATGCAATTCCTTTCTCATCAGAGTATTACTGTAAATACTCAAATGTGAAACACCTGATGTGTTTGTCTTCTGTGGCAACCACTGTGTTTTCATACTGTGTTTAAATATTCAGAGGTAGCTGTGATCTTGCCTTTTGATATGTGGCAAACACAACAGTTAATTTTTCTCAGCACAAAACAGCAGGACTGGTTGCATTTAGAAGAATGTAGAGGTGGGACTCTCAGCAAGTGACAACTCCAGCTTCCTTCTTTCACCTCCAAGCCTGTTTTGGAAGATTCAGATGATCCAGAAGAAATGGTGAAAGGTCTGCAATTCAAAATCTGTTTTCTGAACACCAGCACCTCAAAATAATAGGAAGGAAAAGATCCTTTCATCCCAGTGTGTCAGTGTTTTCTCTTTGCCTGTGACAGTTCTCAAAATTGGTTCATTTCTTGTTGCAGCACCTCTCAGGAACCGATCAACTTCATTCAAGAGTTACTGATCTACCAAGCATTCACACAGCACTCTTTATCCCTAAAATAGTTTAGAAAAATAATCTTTGTACCACCACTGAAAGGCAAAGAGTAGCTTCCTTATGGACTCAGAGTGGCTGTGTAACTTTATCAAGAGGGTATCAAAGGTAGTAAAGGCTAGAAGTGGGCTATGGTTTCTTCCCTTTTCCCCACCCAGTTTTATTCTTCTCCCTAGGAAACTAGAATGAAGATTCTACTAATCTTTGTATTAATATGTGAAATACAAATACACTTTCACCCCGCAGGAAACCTTAAAAGCAAACCCCAGAGCCCTTTCTTAGTTATGTCACTAGATGGCCCCACGTCTGAAGCAAACATCCCAGAAAATACCTGCTATACTGGGAGACCTTTTGCCTGCTCTACCCAGTACTTTTTACAGGTTGGCAAACGCACGGAGAGGTATTAGTTTTAAAATAGCACAATTGGCTATTGTTTTATCTCAAGTGTTTAAATTAGCAGTGGAATGCTCTATGTTATCCACTGCTGCATACCGAGCAGAGGGAACAGGTAGGTCTAATCTGACGAAGGGCACGCTAAAGAGGTAAGTTGGTTTTGCAGTACATTGCACCACCCAAAAGCACCTTTGCTTGTAGGAATAAATGATTCTCCAGTATCTGCAGTTTACTATAGTGATGCTTCTTTCCAAGAGACCAGGAATGATAGGGTAATTGTCTTCCTGTATGGATATTCCTTTTAGGCATCTTCTGGGATTTAAAAACATAAACCTTGGTCAATAGTAATTCTTTGGCTTGTTTGTGTGCCAGGCACTGGCAGAGAGCAGCAGAAGTCACTGCTGCAGATGCTGTTTCCAGTATGAAGAGGACAAAGATTTGTGAGTTTGTCACCTGCAGGTTCCTGACACTTGGGCTAGGTGTTTTCCTGGGGATGGATGCAGGCACTGTTTGTCTGGGATAGAAGGGAAGGAAACTGGGGGTGGAAGTGGGAGTTCGGGTCTGCATTGCTGTGATCAGGAATATATATGTGCTATGCAAGCAACAAACTACTGCTCTTTTCTGATCCACTGAATAAGTGCCACTCTTTCATGCTCACACTGGGTCCTCATAGGGAATCACAGAATCATAGGGAATCACAGAATGACAGAATATCTCAAGTTGGAAGGGAGCTGTAAGGATCATCGAGTCCAACTACCAGTGCTGAATGCCAGCATCCTAAAAGAGAAAGGAAATAATTCATTTGCCTAAATATGGGTTTGGCCATACCTGCTTTTCCTATGGCGCCAGCTTCAAATCCCACTGAGGCAGACCAAAGTCTATATGCTGATTTCTAGAGCTTTCCTTGTAGCAACTTCTGTTATGGCCCTAAAATCTCAGGGTTTCTCTGCAGACACTCAGTGTATACAGCATGTTTCATCGGAGTAAGGCTTTGTTCTAGTATCTTACAAGATTTCTGTTTCCACTGCCCCTTTTGCTCTACTTTGTGTTGTGCTTCATGCTCCCCCAGATGTAGGTTCACTGAATGATGAAAAAGATGTTTTACACTGCCTTGTTTTTATTGCTGAACCATTAGTGAATGAATTCGGGTTCTCCAATCTGTGTGAACAAATCCATGGGACTGAGTCCATATTGAAGTTTCTGCATGTTGGGACCTGACTTTGGTCACTCCTGTGTTAAAATCGGGCAAGTTTTGTGTTATCCAAAACTACTAATTCTTCAAGTGCTCTGTGTTTCACTTGTGTTTATATATTGAGGCCCGTGAAATGGGAGGTGCCAACAGTGGTACAGATGGTCTTTGTAGTGTAGTGGTGCAGATCCCAGACCTGTTCTCCATCCCCCCTTCTCCAAGCAGTAAGAAAACAGGTTTCTAGTTGCAAGGGAGGGACATAGCCATGCTGCAGCGTGAGGTTTCCTTGGTGTTCCTTTCCATGAGTGTCTCCCTTGGAGACACTGTGCATGAGGTCTGCAAGAGTCCTACCCTGAATTTCGCAGCAGCCCGAACATGTTGAAGATCCATAACCATAGTAAGGGAAGTTAAGTTGTTTTTTTCAACCTGAAAGTAATTTTCTCTTCTCTAGGAAAAGGCTTCTACCCACCCAGTAGCCCTGATAATGTGTAAGAAAAATTACATTGAAAACCACTTTCCGTCTGTTTATTAACAGTGAGTTGTTTTACAGTTCTTACATGCTGTTGTCTTAATTTGTTTGTTTCCACAGGCTACATTTAGATGCTGTTTACAGCAATAAAGAGAATATTACATTTGATCTAGAGTTCTGTCTTAATTCACAGGATGAGATGCGAACAGAAGCTCGTCGAAAAAATCTCCTCATTCTAATTTTGCATTATTTAATGGAAGAAGGGTATGTTTTTAAACAATAGTGCTCTACATTTGTGGGTTCGTGTGTGTCTGCCTGTAATGTGTCCTTCTGTGCTCTGTTGGGTGGATGGGCAGCATGGCCCTTTGGTTTGACATGAGTAAGAGGTAAACTACTACTACATATATTGGCAGTATACTTTGCTAAATTGTTTCAGTTTCTGGAACAAAAAATGTCCTATATAATTTAAAAATACTTTAGAGTAATCAGGAAAGGGTTTTTAGATAGAGTTTATGCTTTTATCGTAAATAGAGTTAAAATAAAAGTAAAAATACCATCTACTTACTAACACCATTGTTTGCTTTTTCTCTCAAAAAAAAATGACTCTCAGTTTTTTTGGTCTTTGTTTTTTTGAAATTACCAGGTATATTGATGCTGCAAATGCTTTGGAACAAGAGACGAAATTAAGTTTACGTTGCTTTGAAGTTTGTGACAACATTGATCTTGAGACAATTTTGATGGAATATGAAAGCTATTACTTTGTAAAATTTCAAAAGTATCCCAAAATAACCAAAAAGGTCCTGGACACTGGTATGTGGGTGTGTTCCAAAAAGAAAGTTTTTGTTTCCAAAGCCTAAAATCTGTATTTGCGTGATATGCTCACCGCCCTTCTCGTGTATGTCGGTGTTTAATGTTTGAACTCTTACAGTTACAGAGCTATAGTTCTAGCACATAGGACATAAGAATTGAGAGATGGATCTTTGAGCCCTCCTGCTCTTGCTTCTCTCTTTCTGTAGAGGGACAAGAAGATGATATTTTTCTGTCTCTTAAAAACTGCTTTGGTACTGGAAAGTGCCATGTAAGTGCAAAGTATTGTGGCATAGATATATTAACTTTCTTCTCGTGGGGAGAGAATAGTAAGTCTGTTCTATTTTGAATTTAAGTTTTAAATTAAAATAAACCACTTAAATGAAATAGTATAACTTAGCTCATCCGAGCTAGTGCTTAAAAGTCCATTACCCGCTAGTAATGGAACAACTAGGTGCATGCTAGTATGATACAAACCCTTGGCTTTGAGTTCACAACTGGGCTTTGTGAGTTTTACATTTTGTGAAAAAAGCTTTTCTTTGGCAGAAATTGTTTCAAATGATATAAGTGCAAAAAATAACATAGTTTGATAACCACCATTGCAATGTGACATTTATCCTGTCTTGATATGTTGAACATGATAAAATGACTATTAAGAAGAGTGAGGTAAATTCTTATTTCCCAATTCAGCAATGAAAAAATTATTAGCATTAAATAAGCATTCTTTGAGATATAATAAATTAGTTTATTATGCTTCATCTAATTTCTGGTAGTGTCCGTTTTACTGTGAAAATGATATTGGTTTTAAAATGTAAGCAAAGAAACCAAAGATTGAACGAGCCTAAAATTTAATAAGCCTGAAGCCAAACTACTTGCTCCAATATCAGTTTGTTTTCAAAATATTTTTGCAAGCTTGCATTGCTTATAATCATGCTGTTCCTGTTTATGCATTGTTATTTCTAAGGTCATTCATGTGTGCTCAAAAATATGTTTGAAGAGGGGGTGGGGGGTGGGGGTGGAAAATAAAGTTGCCCTTTTTTATATCCTTAATTATTTTCCATTTTAATCTTAATTTTGCCACAGCAGAAAATAAACAACAGCTGAGAACCGGAGGAAGACCAAGAAGGTAAGAGAAATGCGTGGGGTGTTTTCTGGGCAGAAAATTTTCCTATAAAAGCAATATGCAGCATGGTTAAAGTAATGTTATGATACCGTAGAAATAGTAAAGCCTAGAGTCACACTGCTGACCGCGTGGTGCATTTTTCTGTATCTTTTCGAGGAAAATAGAGACATATTTCCAAAATGGAGATGTAGACAATTTGCAGAGTTTCTGCAGTGTGGCTAAGGTAGGGCGATGTGTTTGAAAGCAGTAAGTGTTGAACTTTGCTGTAATTGAAATTGATGCCTTAACTTCAGTCGGAGCAAAGTTAGCCCAAAACTGCTTTATCTGAAAACTCTGCCTTTTAATCTTTTGGTATTTTGAAGGAAAAATGAAGTTCTGAAAGCCTTTCAAGATATTATTTTTTTAATTCTAGGGCAGCAAGCTCTTCTCAGAATCTCCCAAGGCTCAAGCATCAGACAGTGCAACGACCATTGTCAAAAACTTCACCAGGGAGTACAACAGAATTTAAATCATCTGCCAAAGAGAACCCCAAACAGGTTAAAAAGTGTTTATCTTGGCAGCATTACAGTTGAAATTAATGTGATTTTATTTTCAAAGGCTACAGGCAGCAAAAATATCTGAGTTACACAATTATTAATTGTGTAACTAATGGGTTTTACTAATTCTGCAATTTAAGGATTATAGATGCAAGACTTCAGGAGAATATACTTTCTGGCTGTGAGTTGGGGAGCAAGTCACAGGCGAAAATTGGAGGAAAAGGAGTCGTAGAATCCAAACTATACTGAAAACAGTCAGAGTTTTCCCAATAATGCCAGTAGATGAATCCCTTAGTGCTAGGAAGCAAAACAAACAAACCAAGTAGAAAGTCTGGTGTCAGCTGCAAGCATCTTTACTGTGCATAAGGTATTTGAAATTGGGGGAGCAATTTGGCTCTGTAATTTTCAGGTTTGTGAGTCTCATTTTGGTAAGATTGCTGTGAAAACTACTTTATTACCATCCCTCATAGAGGAGGGAGCAGGAACAGCAAGTGGGTGGGCAAGCACCACGTCTGTTACAGCTTTTGAGGAACTGCAAGAAGGAGAGTCTCTCTCTCTCTCTCTCTCTCTCTCTCTCTCTCTGTCTTTGTCCATATTCCTGCATAGGGAGGATTTCATCTCTGACCAGTTCTCTCACCCTTTAAGAAACAGCTTTTGGACACTACAGCAATGACTGCTATGAAATGAATGTCAAAGTAACATAATCCTAAAATGGCTCCTCATTTCTGAGTTGACATGCTGTGCCTCATACTTGCCTGTTGTTTCCACTGTTCATTAAGTGTTTCTTCTCATAGCTATGTAAAATGCAGATTTCTACAACTTAGAATGAAATGTAATAATAATAATGTGCATGAAATAACTTGAATGCTGAGCTCTAGAGCCATGGCTTTCATCACTGCTGTCTGCAGTCAGATGAAGTCTAAGTAAATGTACAATGGTGTTTGTCTGACAAGTATGGGATTACTGTTGCAACTTCCATATAATGATATCGCTCATCTGGACATATATGAAGAGGTGGGATGATACCTATAATGGGATGTCTGCAACTCATCTACTTGGCAACACATCTGTTTTAAAATTGATTTTTCTTTAGAATAATGACAACACAGTTACTCTGGAGCAAACTGACTTTGGCTTAAACATCTCAGCAATCAACAAAACTGGAGGAGGCAGCACTCACTCAAGAAGGGTAGGTGGAAACCTAGTGTGTGATTTATGATAGAAATGTGTATGTAGAAAAAAACACATTAGAGGTTTTCACAAATATCAAATGCAAGCTTTTTATGTCTATTTTTATATGAAGTGCTCGTTAATTAGCTGAAGGGTCAATTTTATGATTTGGGCAGTAATTCTTTGCATAGAAGGCTCTGCTTGCATTAAATTGTATTTCAAACATTGTCAAGAAGGAAGAATATTTCTGGTTTTAAAACACAGTGGTAATAGCTAAAATTGAAGAAAAATTTCAGGTTCCTGAATGAGATAAGAGGCTCGGCAGTTAAATTGTTGCAGTGACTGAGGAGATGTGTGTTCACTTCCCATTGCTACCACAGATTCTGTGGTCAGGTTTTGCCGTATTTAGGACTGTATGTGCAGTAAGGAAACTAATTGCTGTAATGACAAGCAAAATTTGGCCCACTGCAGTTTTAACAGTTAAAACCTATCAAAACATTATTTTCTCCTTTAGGGCCAAGTAATTGACTTTCATGAGATGATTCAGGATGCTGTCAAAGTATCATCAAATGGAATAGCCTTGAACAGCCTTAATTGTGATCCAGATCCTTCAGTAAGTGTTTCTGTTTGTATTTCCATCCAATGAACAAGAACATCAGTTTTGTATAACCAGGAACAAAATAAAGTACCGCAATGATGTTGTCTTTGTTCCCAAGTGCTAAAAAAGGGCTTAGATTTCTGAGTGGTATATTTCCTTCCTGAGTGGACAGTCATACTTGATACTGGTCTAATTTGTGGACAGTTGTTTACTCTCTTAACAAGACAACAAATACAAGTGATACCTTATGGTTCACAAAAAAAAATTGCAGAAACCCACGTAACATCTGAGGGTGAAATTCTGCTTCCTTTGTGTATTCAGTATGTTATTTAGTGTTCACCTCAGCTGAGGCAAGAACAGAGCTTAGATGGTTGAGACAGAAATTTTTCAGTAAAGTAATCACTCCTTGACACAAGCCATAGTTTCTAGGACGGTGCATCCAGCTTACACAGTGCCACTCCATCTGGCAACTGCTACACTTGAAGGGACTTTCAAAACGGAGTATGTGGCAAGGTGGTCAACCATATTTACGTTTTTCACTCCTCTTAATCTATGTAGGGCATGTTTAGGACTACATGTGCAATAAGAGCTGCTCATTTTAATGTTAATTCAGGATTAGATTATGTAAGATGAAAAGATGAGTTACTGCGAATATGGCTTACTTCAAAATCTTTATTATTATCAATATTTTTACAGCTTTAAAAGTTTATATTATTATGATGTATCAGCTTTTTTGAAACTGTTTCATAGTTTGTCTGTTTAAAAATAATTGAAGTCTGACAAGAACTTATGTTTGTCTTTTTTAGGAACGGTTACTAAAACCCCTTAGTGCTTTTATTGGCATGACTGGTGAGATGAGAGAACTTGCAACAGTTGTAAGCAAAGTAAGATCTGATCTCTGTTTCAGTTGTATAGAGATCTTGGTTATCTTTGTCATCGGAGAATGTTGTTTGTTTCTTTTTACTGTCACTGATAGTGCTTATCCTTGAGTATGCAAGCTATTTCTCTTATCATGCAGCTCCCAACAAGTCACTTCTACACATATAAGGATGTTTCTTTCTGATACACAATGGGAGGAAGTAATTAAGACCATTCCTTTCTAATGGGGAACGTGTAATCTAATTGTGCTGTACCCACGAGACTGTCATAGGTTTTGCCTTTGTTCTTACTGCTACAGAAAATGTACAGTACTTCACTGAAAAGAGAGATTTAAATATATTAGCTAATATCAACTATTATCTAATGCCTTATTTAACTGTGATCAAATGGTGGGGAAAACCTCGATTCAACTCTGTGGGTGCAGTTTCCATTCAAGGCATTGGGCTGTATTCAGTGTGCATGGTGTACCAGTATCGCAGTAATATCCTGAGTGTATCTACTAGATACCATGTACCAAAATTATTAAACCCTGGTATTCCCGCCTTGTTCATAATGCTGGTCCTGTGCCTGGCTTTGCACTGCCTGCGTGATCCAGACTCCTTGTCTTTTCTCACTTGGTGCAACTGAGAGATGCTGTTGCTGCAGGCTCTGCAAGCAGTGCCCTTCCCTCATCCCAGCGCAGGAGCTGCATGAACAGCATCAGTAATACACTGTATCGCAGGGCAGACTGGGGATTCTTCCAGGATATGCGGTTTGGCACTGGGAGAGAATCCCAACATTGTCAACACCATTTCATTTCACTGGTGGGTCAAGGTGCTGTCTAGCAAACAGGACCTGTGGGCTACTGCGGATCAGCCTGGCTACAAAGCAGGTAAATGATTTGCATGCATCATCTCCCAAACCCCATGAGGTACTTGTCCAAAAGGCTTTATGGTATCACAATATTTGATAGTCTTGTGACTCTGGATATGAGCATCAGAAATGGCATCAGCTGTTGCTCCCACATACTTAAAATCAGCTGTTTAAAAAGCCTGGGAGACTTTTGCTGACTGATTTTTATAGCTGGGTATGGCTCATATTCTTGGTCTGCAAGTTTGCGGTCTAGTAAAACTGAAGTCTAGGAAATTTCCAACCTTAAAGAAAGAAAAATCTCATTCCTTTCAATTCCTGTCTGTTTTTTAATTTATGGTAAACTTTTAAAATAGTGTTTAAAAAACTGTTGCTCCTACTTTAGCAAAAAGCAATAGGATTGCTTTAACCTCCGTTATTGTATGTTTTTTAAATTGTGCTGGTAAGTTCCTAGTTGCTATGGTAATCAGCACTGTGTAAATCAATAAAAATAAATACCATGTGGTATCTATTTCACAACACAATCTAATTTAATTTGGAAACAGTTATGGAAGTCTCTACTTAGTATCATAAATCTGATTCATCTTAATTTGCTGTTAATAGAAAGGGAAAGTGTAATCTACTCTATATAAATAATTTTTCTAATTGTATTAAATCAAATTTTCCCCTTGGATATAAGCACATAATTTTTCTTCAGTCTCTGGGGACTGCCTGTTTTTATTGGAGAGCGGAATTTATCCCAAGTATTTGTATTGAGGATATGATATTTTGTGTGAAACAATTAGTCTCTGGAAAGCAAAGCCACAAAATATTATTATGGCAAATGGAAAGATTCATAGAAGATTTGGAAAGTTTGATGACTTAAATGAAATTAATTTAGTGAGTGCTTCAGGGCATAGACTAAGTATTTATTTACAAAAGTATTTTCACATTGCGTATGATTAAACTGTGGAACTCGTTGCTACAGAACAAGCATGTTCAAAAAAGAGGTAGGAGAAATTCACTGAAGAATGAATGTCAAATGGTATTTAAACTCAAAGTCTAAGATGTAATTTTAATTATCAGTTGCAGGCATTGGTGTATGTAAATATGAACAAACATGTCACTCCTATTGCTTATACTTTTTCCTAAACATCCAATACTTGCCAGCATCAGAGACAAAATATTAGGGTTGGTGAACCTTCACATCACGATGGCTCTTCATATGCTAGTTGGTTACTAAAACCAACTAACAGAAAACAGCTCTGAGAAACAGATCTGCTCTGCATATACATTTGGCAGTGTGTATGCTCTTAGGGAAACTAGGGGCTTGAGGGGAAGCAAGGCACAATGTAGCAGCTCTGTAGAAACAATTGCTGTGTATGCTTTCCTCTCGGGAGGTCCCTAGTATGTAGGATTAAGTAATACAGTTTGTATCACTTAATAGCACTCTTATGACTGAGTTGATTTTTTTACTTTGCCAGAGGTCATTCTCAAAGTGCAGAAGTCGTTTTACTAACAGGATGTTAGTATATGTTGCAGGACATTTATCTCCATAATCCAAACGTGAAGTGGGATGATATTATTGGACTGGATGCAGCTAAAAGGCTCGTCAAGGAAGCGGTTGTTTATCCCATAAGGGTAAGGCGCTAAATAGAATCATAGAATCGCTTAGGTTGGAAAAGACCTTTAATATCATTGAGTCCAACTGTGATGTATGCCTGATAATATTCAAGTTATGCAAGCTGATGCAAGATTACTTTTACGCAACAAGTATGAGAAACATTATTAATGCCACTTCTTAATGACCCTGCTTCTTCTCATGAAACCCTATTAACTTACTCTAATTCTGAGCAGAGGGAATCTTAAAGAAGCCATTTAAGGGTGTGGAACAAATGCTTTGCACCTGAGTCGCCATACCTGAATGAAATCCAAGTGAATACATATAGATCATGTAGGTTCCCAAGAATACTTGCAATTTGAGAAAAACAGTGTTGGGCTTGTTAGCATTTTCCTTGTAATTACAGTGGTGTTTTAGAGTTCCCACTATTTCTGTGCTTTTATAGGCAGTTTGTGTTAGAACTATTCCTGATCCTATTTCATCTGACAATAGCATACACATTCTCCTATAGGAAAATGGCCTTTTAATATTAAAATTGTAAGTGTTGGGTCCTATTCTTTGGCACCTTTGTCAATGTAAGAGGTGCTGGATTTGGCCTCTATTAACTCAATGGAAAATGACTTATAGAAGAGAATATCAAACCAATTGCACTTGAAGAATTCATTTAAAACAGATTTCAAATGGTAAATACAGTCTTTTTCTCAGTAGTCGGATCATATATATTATATCATTTTGGAGAGGTTTTATCCCCCTCTCTTCAAATTTCTTAGGTTCCCTGAATGCGCTAGGAGCAGTGGAGGTAGGGCGTTTTGTAGATACATTGTAGATACATTTTTAATCCCTGAATTCCTTTTCTGTTTCCACAGTACCCACAGCTGTTTACTGGGATTCTGTCTCCTTGGAAAGGATTATTGCTGTATGGACCACCAGGTATGGAGAGCTTTGTACCATATCCATTTGTTTACCACTGCTTCTGGTTTTGTCCTATGGATAAATCATTGATACTAATTATATCAAATTTGTTCATGAAGAACATGTTCTGTAATGTGAAATAAAAGGAGACAATGTTGGATGATTACATCTGTCTCTGCTGCTCAGACCTGTCTTTTTGCCTTTCTCACAACCCTTAACTATTTCTACCCCTGAATCTTCCAAAAACAGTGCTTATACTAACCATTCAGGGAGTTAGAACTCATATCTCTGCTTTTAGTCAGCTTGGACCGTATTAATCAAGTTTGGCTTGACCTGATCTTACGAAATGTGAATAAATCTGATATGAGCTCACCTTCTTAAGGAAAATTACCTTCCTTCCTTCTGCTTTTGGGGCTTGTTTTGGAAATGAGGTGGAAGCTTTGCCCTCTGCTGTGCTAGCTGAGTGTTTTCCATGTCAGCACAGCTTCACTGCTCCCTCTGCTCCCCCTTGACACAAGCACTGCCACCATGAGTGTGGCTGAGAGAGGACAGAGGGCACAAGTACCACCTGAGTCAGGCTGCAAAGGCTGTTGCTGCAGTAAACTCCATTTGCTTCTGTGAATGTTTAGATGTACTTGCCACAGAAGGCATCTGGCCATCTCAGCATGTGGTACTTCAGCATTTGGGGAATGCGTTTGTGGTGCTGTATTACCTGAGCTTCTCCATACAGTCCTGGAAGGGCCACAAAATGATCAGAGGGCTGGAACACCTCTGCTATGAGGACAGGCTGAGAGAGTTGGGGTTGTTCAGCCTGGAGAAGAGAAGGCTCTGGGGAGACCTTATTGTGGCCTTTTGGTACTTAAAGGGGGCTTAAAAGAAAGATGAGGACAGACTTTTTAGTAGGGCCTGTAGGAATAGGACAAGGGGTAATGGTTTTAAACTAAAAGAGGGGAGATTCAGACTAGATAGAAGGAAGAAATTTTTTGCAGTGAGGGTGGTGAGACACTGGAACAGATTGCCTAGGGGGGTGGTAGATGCCCCATCCCTAGAAATATTCCAGGTCAGGTTGGACGGGGCTCTGAGCAACCTGATCTAGTGGAAGGTGTCCCTGCTCATGGCAGGGGATTGGACTAGATGACCTTTAGAGGTCCCTTCCAACCCAAACCATTCTGTGATTCTGTGAGTTTTTCTATTTTACTGGTTTTATCTGACTGGTAGTAGGATGAGGGGAAGTATTCAGACATTTACATTGTATTTCTTTAGAGAGTGAATTTCTTCAATGCTGGTGTTTGTAGGTACTGGAAAAACTTTGCTTGCTAAGGCTGTTGCCACAGAGTGCAATACAACGTTTTTCAACATATCAGCATCCACCATTGTCAGCAAATGGAGGGGTGATTCAGAAAAACTTGTCCGGGTAAGAATTATTATCTCATTTGTTACACTTTAGTAAATATTAGGTTCCCACTTAAAGAACTGGAGTTTAACACAGAACTAGAAAGTATGTATTCCTCTGATACTCATAATCTTTCCTGTCTTGGACAAAACATGTGACTCTGCTTGTATCTAGTTCTTAAAATGGGAATGACGTCACTTCTGCAGAAGTCTCACAATGGGTTCTTACTGTGGAATTTTGGTT
Source organism: Aviceda cuculoides (assembly GCA_035590195.1). Classification (NCBI taxonomy): domain Eukaryota; kingdom Metazoa; phylum Chordata; class Aves; order Accipitriformes; family Accipitridae; genus Aviceda; species Aviceda cuculoides. The sequence goes on from JAVJGG010000074.1 coordinate 78,980,373, forward strand.
CTGTAATGTAAGATGAAGCAGATGTCCTGAAGGCAGCAAAAATTTTGAACTCGCTGAATAAGAGACAGGCCAGCAGGCTTCCTAACTGAAATAGTGTTTACTTGGTGACCCCTTCAAAGTGCTTGACATCCTTTCTGCAAGGGATGGCTCCTAGGCTTCCTACAAAATGTTGTTTGGATTCCCAAATTCCCTACTATTCTTAGTCTTCAGGGCACGGAATTGGAAAAAATTATCTTGTCACAAAGATCTTGTGGTCAAACGCAGATGTAATGTTGTTTTAAGGACGGTAGTTTGGTAAATGTATTTTTGCATATAGATTAGCAAGTAGCATGCATGGCTCAACTATAGTACAAAAAATTTGGGGATTGAGGTGTAGCGTCCTTGCCCTAAGATGCCTGTCCTAATCTCTCCATGTCCACCATTTCAGTGTAAGAAATCCACAAGCTCTTAGCCTTCCTTTACGCTCATCTCTTACACTTTGGATAGATACAGAGCTCTTGAAAATGAGTAATCGTAACAGATTGCACTCGGCAAATGGCACTACAAGCATTGTTAGTCTCTCTTGAAATTTAGGCTCTGTCTGCAACGTAATTATTCTTCATGTGTCCTTTGTCCTTTAAAATGGCACATTTTTCTTCTGACATTCACCCCCTATGTTATTGATCCTCTTGACATCTGTCTCAGTAGCTTCCTAGAAGTTTCCTTTCTGGCAGGAGTAGAGATGGGACAGTCTGGGTTTTGACGCCATCATCCAAAAGGTTTTTGTGAACAAGCTGCAGCATTTGCAGTGATATTGAACTTGTGGCATTTTACCCTTAGTTGAGTTTTTGGCAGAATCCAAAAATGAAATAAGATTGTTGATCAGGACAGCTCTAAGAAAAGTATTGTGTGAATTTATATCCTAAAATCACATGAGGCTGGTGCAGGAGTTTTCTGAAGTGTGAAGTATATGTGGGTTTTGTGGTCGTGTGGGGGCATGTCTGCTCGTCCTGTTTTCCTCTGTTCTCAGCTGTATTGGTGTGATTTTATATTTTAGATTTGTAGTAAAATTGTAGGCTGGTCATGGACTACTTATGACTCTGGGCAAATAACTTAAACCCTGTGTTTCATAACCAAAATGTAGAGAATAGTATATGTCTTTTTTAATTTGTTTTTTTAAGTGTTCAGATTAAAAAGTGATGGATTAATATATATTGTTAGTGATATTTATTTAAAAACTCAGAGAACCCTTCACTGAAGAAGAACTGACAATATGTTCTTACTGCTAATTTAAGCCTCTCCATGTTTACAGAAAAATAGATGAAACTTCTTATCCAAAGGGCAGACCCTTTGGATTTTTTGTCAGCTTAATATGCCATTTTTTAAAATCTTGATTATTCAAGCAGTTTGTTTGTTTTCTCCAGGAAAAAAAAAAAACCTGCTTGATTCTTATGAAGAGAATCAGTCCATTTTGTTTCATTATGGTTTAGCTGACTTGTAAATTTTTTTCTCAAATCCTTATTTAAAAAAAACTACAAATGGAGCAACAACAAAAGACGGATGTTTAATCTCTGATAACAATTTAGGAGTTCCCAGAATCCTCTGATGGATCATTTTCTTCTATCCTATTATTTACAGGGTACTCTGATAGGATTTAACCAGAAAGATTGACATATAAAGACAGGATTACAAGGCTGTGTTCTTTATAACTCCTTTCCAAACCTTTCAGAAACTGAAAGGATTCGGGGACCCTCAGCTTACCCAGAGCTTTTTCCCAACAGATATCCCTTTTTGTCCTAGTAGTTTGGAATGTGGGGGCTGTTACTTATCTTCTGTGCCAGTGGCCCTTAATGCCTTTTTGTGTTAGTTTATCTTTTCTTTCACATTTCCTCTTCTCTCTAAACAGGTGTTATTTGAGCTTGCCCGGTACCATGCTCCTTCCACAATTTTCTTGGATGAGCTGGAGTCAGTTATGAGTCAAAGAGGCACTGCTGCTGGGTAACTGATGAGAACACTTCCTGTGGCTCTGGGAGAATATTTGTCCCCCTTTCACTGCATCTTTTCTATAGTGTGTGTGTTCAGGTGCTGACCAGTGTTTAATCATACAGCATACCTGTTAGAAACAAACCTTAGCTAAACTAAAGCCTGAGGCTGCTCCGTAAACTTCAACAGAAGCATGATTGGGCCCCTGGAAGACTTGTCTTTTAGATTTTATTGCCATTATAATTACTTTGAGTGATAATGGTAATTTTCTTGACTTTTTATTAAGTCAATTTTTCTTTTGTTCTGTTGTCAACTTTAGGAGCCTTGCAGTGTGTTATTGTCAGAATGCCTATCAGCTCCGAAAGTACCGCTTCATGAAAGCATTGCATACGCTGTGGGGCTTTAAAAAGGGAGACACAGTGGTTGTTTCATTCACAGTAGATGAGATCAGTAGAGAAGCACACGTGAAAGACAGGTTGTGTGAAGGTTAGCAAGGGACTATGGGTCCAGTGAGAAGGAGGGAGGTGCAAGAGTGTATAACCAGTGGTGATGTAGTTTAAAATACGGGGTTGGTAGTGGGGGGGAAACAACAGATGACTTGTTGGAGGTGAGGAAGAAGCAGCTGATTTTGTGACACTTTGGACAGGCTTAGGCGTAGCAGGGTAAGATGGGAGTGTACATGGTGGAATGGCATTCTCATTAACAAGGCAAATTTTGGTGGTGTTGTCAGGAGTTCCTGATGCAGGAATGGGAGGATGTTATTATTGTCATCCATGGTGTAGACAGTTTGTAGTTAAAAACAAATTGAAAAGGTTAGGGCTGGGGAAGAAGCAGGAGAAATATAAAAATACTGTTACAACCATTAGGAGCCCATTACAGTGGATTTTATGTACTGTAAATTATATGCTTACAAAGATGTATAAATAGAATATGCTATATCGTAAAGATACAGCTTGTAATAATTGTCAGTTAATAGCTACAAATTATGGGCCAAATTTTGCCTTCATATATACTTTTAAAAGCTCTCATTAACATCACTGGATTATATATTTTAATAAGGATTTTTATCTAAGATTATATTGTTATTTTAACATATCCTTATTAAATATTGACTTGGCACTGGTGTGTGGATGCTTTTGCAGAAATGAGCCATTAAACCTGAATTGTAGCTCTTACCATCTAAGGCCCTGATGTTTTCTCTGGGTTTGATCCAGGAGTTTCCAAGAACTCCACATCTGGGACCAAGGGTTCAAACTGGTTTCCTGCAAAATTGGTTACCTGGATCAGGGCCAGAATTCTTAGCACTTTGCTTAAGTTCCCCTTCTCTTTTTGAGGAAGGATCCTTTCTGTGTGGTTTCTGCCCCATTTTTAAATTCATTTCAATCTGGCATATTTTTCTGTTTGCTTTTGATAGAACATTTTGCAAAATATTGAATTCAGTAGTAGGTGTATCTTCTTGTGGCTGCTTAAAGTTCACTCACAGAAAAATGCCAGTAGTTGCCCTGAATAGGTAGGTGTATTAGTTATTCAATGGCAATTAATGGCAACTATCACATTATAAAAATTCTCCTACATAGATCAATCAATCAAAGCCTTAGCTGTTTTCCAGTAGACATCAACACTGCATGGAGATTAATCTGAAGAAAAAAATAAAAATAAATATTTTCTTTGGTTTCAGTAATAGTGAATTCTCCTCACTTTAATGCATTGAAAAGAGTCCATTTAAGTAATCATTAGAAAGCTTGATTTTAATGCTTAGATGTTAGCTAATGGAGCTTAATCATGCTTTGAACTGGGGCAAAACTGTGGCAAGGGCTCAGTTGCTGTGAATGACACTGTATAAATAAAGATGATTACTTTAATGCACTGAGCAAATAATATTTCTCTGAATCTTGGTAGTGGTGAACATGAAGGAAGTCGGCGGATGAAAACAGAATTACTGGTGCAGATGGATGGCTTGGCCCGATCTGATGATCTTGTATTTGTTTTAGCAGCTTCCAATCTGCCATGGTAAGAGATCCAGAGAGTACATTTTGAATACATTTGCATGAGCTTCTAAGCACAGATAAAGATTTTATTTAGACTTTTGCAGAAAAGCCTTGATATTTGGTTAAAGCATTTAAAGATTAATTTGGAGCTTTTACTTTTAAACTCTACAATTCTTGCTATTTGTGCCACATGAGAATAATCCATAATAAAGTCAACATATGCTGGTGCTACCAGCTGCTAATATTTAAAATGGAGTATTTGACTTTATAGGCAAGTTATTTACTACGTTTAAGATAAGAAGGGTTTCAGCCTGGAACTGTAAGGTGCTTAAAACGTCTAGTGCTTAGAAGGATACTCCATAAATAGGAATGTTGGATTTTATCGGTATCAAATGTGACTTTTAAACGTTGAGGGGCAAAATTCTAAAGTTTCTTTAACATGATTTAGAACAGAAGAATAAACGGTTTAAGATTGGAACTAGGGCACTTCATCATGTTGGTCCTCAATAATGGCCAGCACACGTATTGAGAACGAGAGAGACAGGAGAGGATGAGGTAGGGAGGTAACATTTGTAGTGTGGCAACCGTGGATGCTGGGGGAGTCCAACAGACAGCAGAAAATGGCCAGCCCATGCTCTCCTTGAATGGCATCTCCCATGGCCACTGTCAGAGCCAGCATCTTGATCTGGCTTGATCATTCACCTGAACTAGTGTAGTATAGCTTTTTCTTTCATACACAACAGCATCAAATGGTTGCAGATAGTACATGGGGAAAACAACGGCTGTTGGTTAAGCACAGCTATTTTTAACAGTCTGATTTGTAGCTCATTAATCATCTTGCAGAGCAGAAGCCAACACCTCTACAGGGAATTCAACCACATTGATGATGGGCTTGTTTTTGAAGTTAGTTTTCATAGGTCTGGAATTAGTCTGTGGATTTCTGCTTGCCCCAAGATTCCCCCTGTCCTTGGGCTACCAATCCGTGAAATCTTCAGTGGAAGATTGTATTTTCCTACAGAGAAATCTGTGAATTGAAAGCACAGAGGGGAACTTCAGCAAAGTAAACTGTGAAATCATCTGTTTGGTGAGGGACAGCCTTGGATGCAAATGGCTGCAAAAAAGATGAGTTAGATATAAGAAGGGGTTTTTTTTCTTCCTTTCCTTGAAGTATACATGAAGCAGAGAAATATAAGAATATAAGTCTGCTGGGGGCAGACTGTCTGAATGGCTAATGTTTGTGCAGTCTGCTGATCATCATAGCACTGAGGTCTTGATATCTGTGTCCCTAAAGGCATGCAGACTTAAGTGGGCCTATTCACCTCTCGCATGTAGAGGTGGTCAAGCCAAGAGTCTGAAGACAGCAGTCCTGTTTCCAGGGACCTACAAACTGTAGTAGCCCAATGGCGGGCGTTCCCAGGAATGACCTTGTGTGAGCAGCAGCTCAGCAGCATTTCAGGCGGCGATACTTGAAATTTGACTGAAAGGCACATTGTTCATTGATATGATGCTCGCCCAGCTCTGCAATGTGACAGCCACAGAGCAGGGCATCCAAAACTGGCTGGGAGCGAGTAAGGGCTCTGCACCCACAAAACCACAGGCTTCATTCCTGGATTGTTTTTCACGATTAGTGATTTTTGGCTGATCCTCATGAGGTCGCCATAGGGAGATGTGTTGGAAAAGTCTGTCTGTGTGACTGAAGGACTCTGGGCTGTGATCAGCAGGCTGTTGCTGGCCATAGGGAGTGTCCAAATCTGAATGACACAGCATGTGTATCCACAGCTGCTTGCTTTTGGGTACTTGTAAAAATGCCTCAACTCTTTGTGCATATTTTGTTTTGTACAATGTACAAGCACACTTCTCGGTCATGACACACCACCTAATGTTCTCTCACAAAGTTTCTGGTATGCTTTATTCCTCTTCTCAGCTGGTGCCCTTTTTGGCAGGCCTGGCTGAAAGGCCAAGGGAACAGGCAAAGAGAATTAAAAAACAGAAGTGATGTTGGTGCCTCAGAATTGAGGCCTAAAGGTAATATTTTGAATCAGTCCCATGTGGCCTGTAAGCCTGACCCGTTTTAAAACATGTTGGTGCTGAGAAGCCCGAGTCCTTCAGAGACGCAGGAGGATGTGGGTCCCCAAGTCTCCATGGCTCTGTGGACAGCTATGCCATACAGGATTTCCTGCATGACGAACAAAAGGGTGTTTTACCCCAGTCCACCATCTTTCATGAACTTTGTGGGCAGCGTTCACATTGCATAATTTTGGCACCTAAAGTAGAAGGCAAGTTTCTCCTGCTGTGAGACAGTCAACAGCAAAATAACAGATGCAGCAATTCGGAGCAATTGAGAGACCCAGAGGGGTCAGTGCTGTTTAACATCTTCATCAATGACTCGGATGATGGGACACAGTGCACCCTCAGCAAGTGTGCAGATGATACAAAACCGGGAGGAGTATTTGATAGACCAGAGGGTTGTGTTGCCATTCAGAGGCACCTCGACAGGCTGGAGGAATGAGCCCACAGGAATCTCACGAAACCTCGAGAGCAGGTGATCAAACACTGGCACAGGTTGCTCAGGGAGGTTGTGGAGTCTTCATCCTTGGAGATGCTCAAAACCTGACTGGATGTGGCCCTGAACAACCTGCTCTGGCTGATCCTGATTTGAGCAGGGGATTGGACTAAATGATCTCCAAGGGATGCCTTCCAAGCTCAGACATTCTGCGAGACTGTAAATCAAAATAGAGGCCTCATCTAGGTACCATGAGAGTAATTCAAAGTATTTCTCTCTTCTGAATGTAGGAAAGCCTAAGGGGAGTGGTCTTCTAAGTCAGGCATAGAGGCACAGTTGCTGCATACAAACAGGCACTGTGTTACCCTTCAGTATCCCTCATTAAAAACAAATTAAAATAAATACCTAAGAACTCACTTGAGAATTACACAGTTCTTCTCTGATGTAAAGGCTGGAGTTTCTGTCATCACGGGAAAAGATCCAGTCCACCTCCTTCTAGAAGCCCTGTCTTTCCCTGTACATTTTCTTTCCTAATGCAAAACCTCATGTTTCCCATACAGTCAAGGAAGAGTGCTTCTGAGAGCCACCAGGCAGACATCTTACCTGCTGAAATTCAAGTGCCAAAGTGGCAACACATTCAGAGGCTTTCATCTGCCTCTCTCTATGGCCTGCCCAGGGTTTTCAGGCTCTTTAAGTAGGAGAATGGCTGGGTGGGCACCTAAAATTTATGTGGAAGTAAGATGTGCAAGTTAGGCAGGTTCCTACCCTGGCCCAACAGTGTAAGTAAGTTCAAAGCCATCACTGGCTTTTATAGCCATACTAGTAGAGTCTGTGTGTTGGTTTGGGGGATTTATGCCTTGGACAAACTCATGAATTTAAATCGGTACAAAATCCACCCCATTTTATGGTACAGTATCTACATGCAAGGAACTGAGCAGAAGTTGATTTAATTATGTTCCAGTTGTGTAAGAAAATGCCGAAAAATAAATAGCTACTGGGCGTGTGTGAACAGTTAAGTTGGAAAGAGAATTAATACATTAATAATCCATTTATCTCTTTATAGTTTGTTAATAATACACTATAAATGTTTGCTACTGTAGCATCGTTACCCCTTTAGAGAAACTGAGCAGTGCATTGCATCTTTCCGTGGTCTCTTAAATTTTCCTGTGAGTAGCTAAGCTTCACATGTAATGCTGCAGCATGGCAGTATTAAAAAGGATCAGATATCTTTAGAAGATCCATGTCTGTCTTCTCTTGCACACTGGTTTGAAAGGAAAAATCGGGTATTTGAAACCCACCGAGGAAGTGTTCAGAGATAGCAACTGGTCTGAAGGTCACCATGTGGCTGGTGCTGGATCTAGGGATCTTAGAGATGTGTTGATGTCAGTGTGAGGCTGAACTCTCTCTGTATGCTTCTGCAAAAAGAGATTCCTGCACGCATCTCGTAACACGTGTCTGCCTTATGCAACCGATAAACTCTTTCTGGAAAATCATGCAAAAATTACAGAATACAGTTTTGAGTGTTTTACACATTTGATTTTGGATCATTTTGCAAATCTGAAGTGCTAATTTCTGCAAAATTTCTTGTTTGAAACATCAGAAATAACACAGCTTTTTTAAGGTAAATCCAAAATGACAAGACTTCTATTTTGGGGGAACTGCTGCCACATAAAGCTGGTAATTTGTGTTAGTACGAGGGTGGCAGCTGAGCCACTGTGAGAAGCCCGCTCCCGCTTTCGCAAGTTTTATACCTGAGAGCTTAGAATTGCCTTTTGGATTTTCTCAACATTGCTCATGGGCAGGTTGGATTTTGCCCTCTCTTAAGCAAATCCTACCTCTGAGTGTAATGACTCAGTTGTCTGGCAGAAATGTGCCTACTGCAGAGAATATACTTTAAAATGTGGCTGAGTGTATGCTTAGAAAGGTGTTTTAGGGGAATGGAAAGCTTCTGAAAGCCGTGAGCCTTTCACATAATCATTGAGGCTCACAGCCTCAAGGCATTTGCAAGTATCTGCTTCCAGAGAGGTCGGTGTGGTTTGTGACTCCTTTAAGATCTCAATTATATGTTTACAGATTATTTTTATGTGTATTAGGCAACATTCAGTCCTACTGTAAGGCTGCATAGGAATATTTCATAACAAAGTTTCAGAATACCTAGTACTGCAGTCCAGGGTTGTGGCTTCACAGCACAGCCCTGTGTTCTTGCAAACATTTGGTATTAAGCTGGATTTCAAGAGATCTGTTTAACTTGGATATTTGTTGATCACGAAAAAAATTAGTACCAAGCTGCTTTTAGATGAATGAAAAGAAGCCTAAACAAAGCTCTTTATGCTGCACTGCAGCTATTGATCTTCCTCTTCAGCCAGCGCTTGCTGCCCAGCCTCGCTTCCTGCTGCTCAACAGCAAGGCACTTTCTATTGACAAATTACTTGTTGAAATGATTCAACGTAATTAAATAAAATAAAGGCCTCGTTAGTGAAGAAATAAAGTGATCCTTAACCACGTAGTGAATGCTTCCTAATGTATTAGTGCATTCAATTCGACTTCCATTCCAGTGCTGCTTTCTTCTCCCTCCCCACCCTCAGGGTGGGTGAAGCTTTGGTGCAGGCTGATGGACTCTTCCCTTCTTGTCCGAGCTGAGTCCCGTTGGAGCCGTGAGCGCGTGGCCAAGATGGATTCAAGGAGAGGTGGGCTGTGAAACCCAAATCAGGTCTGGGATTACCCCCTAGTGAGCCCTTTCCTTCACTCTCAGCATTGCACGGTATGTACGGTGGAGGAGAGCGAGGAAGGAAAGCGGAGGACGGTGTGGGGAAGCCCTGAGAGGAGCAGGAGAAGACGTGGAGTGACTACAAGCCCTCAGCTTGTGGGGGCTCTGCCTAGGCCGTCTGCACAGGAGGACGGGAGGTGGGAAGCACGGCAAGCTCGCTCATTCTCGGTGCCTTTTCCTCTAGAGCACTGCGGTGATGATTGCAGGAGGCAGGGATTAATTATGGACCAGTCAGCCCTTGTTGCTGTTTCTGGGTTCACCTCTGGAGTTGTTGAGGTCTCTTAGTTTCTGCCTAAACCACAATTGTTACCCTTCGTCCTTCTGGAAATGAAAATAGGTGTCTTGTTTATCTTCCTGAAATTTGGGAGTGATGACATGGCATGATGCCACATGAAGTCAACCTGAGGGAGCTCTGAAAAGTCACCCGCTTTTATAGGTCCTGTACAGCTTTGTGTATCTTTTTGTGACATTTCTTAGTACTTATATTGGCTGTTATTTCAGAGAATATTTTGGTTGGCTCAGTGCTTATTATTCTATTCTGCTTAATGTCACTTAACCTTGCATTTGATCACTAACAAAACAATTTAGCAAACAACCTAAACACTTTGGATAACAAAAATATTATGTCTTTATTTTCCTCTTTAGCCAAGAAGCAGGGTCACTGTAACCTTTCTGTATAAATAGAGCAACTTCTGTGTTTCAGCAGACTTATTTACAGAACGTGGCTAGGGAGCTTATGAACTGTGATCTTCAAGGACGCCCCAGGAGTGCTCTGAAGCAGGAGTAGTGATGGAAAACACCATCATTTAGAGGATTTGCAGGGTATTTGCAGAGACTCTGGCTGTGGTTGTTCTTTGCCTGCAAGGGCGGTGTAGAGTACCTGCGTGGGCATCTCTAAAACCCTGAGCACTTTTGCCCTGTTTACGCAGAGGATGGCAATACAGGTAAATAACAGCCAAGGGGTTGGTCAGCCAGAGAGTAGTCATTTCCAGCCAAGCAAAGCAATGTTGAGGAAAAGTTGAGCTGAAAAATACATTTTGAAAGACAGTGGGGACTAACATGGTTCTTTGGCTGCTCTGGGTGGGACCCTGTGTGAGAGGAGTTGCCCTGAATGTTGGATGGCATCTTAAAACAGCCTAAAAATATCAATAATAATATCAATATATCAACAGCCATCAATTAGCAAACTCTGGTATTTACTACTGAGGCCTTGGTTAAGTACTGGGATGGATCTGAGTGAATTCCTGTTGTCCTCCGAGTTCCTGTTGATCCGGTTTTCTAATTGTTGCTTTCATTGCCCTTGGCTCAGTGCACGTGGAACAAGCTCTCCCAAACTGAGAGGCCCTTTCTGGGGAGAGGGACACTTCTGTTCCCACTGAGCAGAGAGCCAGGCGTGCTGAGGTCTGTGGAAAACTTAGGCTGGCACCTAGATGGGGATTTGGGAGCACATTTTTGTTTTTCTTTATCATGTGCTATGCCAGAAAACATTTGCTTTTAAAAAATAGGGACACAGTCACCAAAAGTGACAGAAATAATCTCTACAGGTGTGCTACAGATCTGTCTTGATTTGGCTTTGAGCTGCCTGTAAATTAAAGAGGAGTTTCATACAAGAAGCATTGCTTGAATGTTGACTCTGCTGGCAAAAAAATTTTGCCCAGGGAATCGGGAAAGGTAGAGGCAGGTTTAAGTGTACCCGCAGTCCCAGATTACAGGTGCAGTCCTCCAACAGCTGGCTCCTGCTCAGCCAACAAGGGTGGAAATGGTGCTTAGGGCTCCCATTTTTCTGTCCATGCAAGAAACAGTGAAGGGAGTTTCCCTTTGGTGAGAGTTTCTCAGCAGGTATGAGGACTGAATTATATTTTAAACTGAAATAACAAGTGACTGAATGGGGCCAGTAGAGAAAAAGGTACAGCACCTGGAAGGATAATAGCTCAGAGCAGCTCCTGGAAGGCACTGGAGACTTACGAGTGAGTAAATATTTTGTAGCAGCTATTTCTTCTTGAAAATTTCATGGATGACTGGGGTACTTGTAGACCGTTCCCATTACACAAGTGACAAGGGATGAACTAGAGTAGGAAGTTGTATTCAGTTGTTTGGTTGTGTTACTATAAGCTGCAAACAACTGAAAAGCACTTCGTGGGAAAAAACTAGATTAAAATGAAGTGTTTGGATGCGTGTCGGAGAGGAGCTGGTGTGCCGGGCGTACCAGGACTCCTGACACTTGACAGAATCTGTGGCACAGGCAAGAAGGACTATTTCTAGATGGTGATGAAATGCATTGAGAAAGGAACAGAAGGAAACATTCCTTTTCTTTCAAGCTTACTTTGTGCATCATAAGCAAGTAAAAACAAAGAGTAGTCCCAATCCTTTGTGTTTTACTTTTTTTTTTTTCTTTTGTGACAAAACACCTTTATCAGTGTTGATGTTGACAGCATCATGGTTTTTGGCTCACTGACCCATTTATCCAGCCTGCCCATCCTTCACATGATCATTTTCACAGAGATATTTTCCTTTGTGCCTGTATTATTTGTAATTTGTATTGAAGGAGCAGTCTCAGATCAACATCTTGTTCTGCCATAAACATGGCCCTCGCATCTGAGACCTTCAGTCTGTATTTTATACCTACTAAGCATCCCTTACAAAGTAGCAGTTAATTAGTCCTGACAGTGCCCCAGACAGACAATTTGTAGTGTCTCCTTAATAGCAGAGGGAGAAAGGGAGAGGTTGTTACTGATGAGACACGCTGCAGATGAGTACCAGCGCGAGGGAAGATAACTACAATTTGTGATTGTTATTGTTAAGCCTCATTGACACAAACCAGCATATTGCTAACATGCTGAACAGGAATACACTGGATAATTAATACTTTTTTTTTTTTTTTTTCCCCTCCAAAATTAGGTTGATACAGTTACAGGTGGGGTTGAAAAATGTCAGTCCCCGCAGCGAGCAGCTTGCTGTCAACGCCACGTCTCCGCAACGAGATGCGCTGAGACGACTCCTCTCCTCCTTTGCTTGCAGGGAGTTAGATTCTGCCATGCTGCGGCGGTTGGAGAAGAGGATTTTGGTTGACCTCCCAAGTAAAGAGGCACGGCGGGTGATGATCCAGCACTGGCTGCCCCCTCTGAGCAAGAGCGGAGGCGTGGAGCTGAGAACGGATCTGGACTACAGCTTGCTGGGCCAGGTGAGACAGCACTGCAGCGGGGACAATGCCCACTTGGTGCTCGAGGTCTTTCCAGGTGGGAACTGTAAGCAAGAGTGACACACGTCACCCACAGCGGTGGGATTATGTTGTGGGAGGAGAGGTCCGAAGCAGAGGGTTGGGACGGCACCTCTGTATACAGAGGTGGGGGAAAGACCTCAGCTCAGTTTGAGGCTCCAGCGAGACACGGGGATGAGCATTTCACAGGCACGTACCTGGCCGTGGAAATCACTGGTTTCACGCAGCTCCGCTCCCAAAATGGTGTATTCCGATCCTCTCTGTTGGGCCAACTTTTCAGCCTTAAATACAGGGAGACTTCCAGCAACAGTGTATTTTATCACTCTTCTCAGCAGGCTGGGAGCACTTCCAATTCATCGGGGTAATGAACAGTTAATTGTGTAGGGAAGGTTTGTCACAGCTCCACTGCTGCGGGAGAAAAGAACATTTAGACAGTGAAGAGATTCACTAAATAGCAGGCTTTCTTCATTTAGCCCTTTGTCACATCCTGAATTCTTTGAAAATATCTAACAGCTTACCCAGTTGGCCCTTTCTACATCCGTTCACAGAGACAATACTGCTCAGTTTTTGTTTCATCAATGTTAATGAGGAAATATAGTTATTTTATTAACAGGAAAGCTGGGAACAGACACAGAAAGGCAGGTTTTATTTGACCTACAGAAAGTTGCCCTGCAGAAAGAAAATGCTCAGTATTTTCCTTGTTCCTACAAGGTACTGTGGGCACTCAAAACAAGAACAAGCAACGTTAAGTTGAGGGTACACATAAAAATATGTATGTGTATACAGATACACATATACATATATTTCAGACAGGAATAGACTTTACAAATATTTTATATAAATATATATGCTTGTAAATACCATTCTTGTCTGATTTGTAAGGCTGTAAGCTGTAATGTATCATTCTGATTCGGTTACAGGAAACAGATGGGTACTCCGGCTCAGACATAAAACTCGTGTGCAAGGAAGCAGCCATGAGACCAGTGAGGAAAATCTTCGATGCTCTTGAAAATCATAAGCCAGGTACCACAGCTCTGAGAAGAGAATCCGATCTGGGAAATGCTGATGATCTGCTGTAACTCTAGAAATTACGATATTAACCCCAGCAGGTGGAGCTCTGTTATCTGCTTAGAAAAGTTTTAAACTGTTCATCTCTAAAGCATCTACCTAAGCTAACATTTCTGAAAACCAGGCCTTTTTTTAAAGCTGTCAGTATCTGTGTACCAATATGAATTTTTCTTTATCTTAGGTTTATTCTGTTATTTTCATATATTAAGTGTTGCATTAGGCAGGGACATAAAAGAATGTCTTTTGGTAATAGTATTTAATCAATTCTCTTTAGGTAACAGTAACTTACCCGTGATCCAATTAGACACAATCACAACAGCAGATTTCCTGGATGTGATCGCCCACACCAAGCCATCAGCAAAGAATCTAAGCCAGAAGTACACAGCTTGGCAGAGAGAATTTGAGTCAGTTTGACAAGAAAAAAACCCTAAGATTGAAAATTTCCAAGACTTTTGCTATCCAACATAGCATTGCTTTGCTGCCGAAGGATCAAATGGTGATGTGGAAGTAAGTGCTGCTGTTCCCAGGAAAGGGAATGCAGGGGGAAATCTTCACTTTCAAAATTTAATGGGGATGGTGGGGGTGTTTGGGTATTTTTTTTATTAGCCATTTTCAATGACCACTCAAAAAACATTCTTCATAGAAATAATGTAATAGCAGTTGCTGTGTAATGAAGACTCTAGCCTTAATTTTATGTATAAAGACTTAAGAGAGTGTTTGCTTGTCAGTCCTTATTCATGATAGTTGTTTACAGGTTTGGGGTAGAAGAACTGGAGCAGAAAGCTTGTTAAGAACAGTTAGATGATTAGTGTAATTCTCCCTTTCTGAGACTCGCTAGAGCATCACAATCAGTGCGGCTTCACCAGAGAAGACCTGCACCTTTTCTGATGAAATGGAAGTAACTGCCTCCAGTGAAATCTGGGACCTTAGCAGGGCCTTGTAAATTTGGTTAGTTTGTCATCGTTTTCAGCTGAGATCCAAGCCTTAGCATGCCAAATGTATTATTTTCCAGTTGGTTTGGGGTATTTCCAAGGTGGAAAAGGCAAGGAATCAGAGGAACTTGGGAGACATTGTAGAAAATCAGCAGATTTAGGCTAATCTAACTAGAAACCGGATTGGCGGTTACCCACTCGTTTGCAGCCAGCCATAAAATGCAAATGGTGAGTCTTTGCAGCACAGTGGTAAATACAAGCCAAGCTGGGAGACTTTCCTGCTTGTAAGCAGTCAGGACTGCCACGTGTCCTGCAATCTTTTAAACAGAAATTCTGATCAATCAGTCAGTCATGTTTTTAGGCTCTCAGGTCTCACTGCTGCCTCTCTCTTACCTTCCCTCTTGCTTGCCAAGAGAGTTAGTTACCCTCTTCGCAGTTCTCCCAGCGTTCTCCTTGCACGGCCTTGTGTGCAGCTGATTTTCTAAGTACGTACCATGGTCTTGCATGCTTTCCAGCACGCTCCGGGACCTCTGAAGCACCAACAGTCTCTTCTTCTTCCACCATCAGTCATGTTGTCAGAAGCCTTTATGGGAAATGTTTTCACAGGATTTTGCTAATAGATCTCTTGCCTCCTGAACCTGATTCCAACTACAGGCCAAAGCCCTCCCCAACGTACTCCAAGCAGAAACCAACACGGGTTCAGAACTGTTGGCATGAACACTACATGCGTGAATTTATTCAAAACTGTAGGTTGTAATTTATGAGGGTACACAGACAGTATCTAAAGCCAGCTTTTGTTCCTGGGTGTTTTACTGTTCCTACTGTGTTTCTACTGCAAAGTCTACTCTGTCCACACATTCCGTCTTGGACAGTGATTAAATCTGAATGCAGGCAACCACCCACCAAGTGAGACTGCAGATAGACGCTCTTTCATGTAAGGAGAGCTTCCCACTCGTTCATCACAATGATTTTTCTTAACAAGAACAAGCATGGCTCATTAACACAAAACTGTATTTTCAATAAGGTCACTACTCCAGTAATGTATAATTACAATCTAATAATTTAACACTCAGGAGCACTGTAAAACAACTGTAAAGGACTTTGATTATTACAGTTTGCAAATGGACCAGAAAAGCTATTTACCATCATTACAAAGTTGGTTCATATTGGGGGATTTAGCACATAGGAAAAGCATTGCATACTACAGAATTAAATTTCATTTTACAGCTCTACTAACCAACTGTGTAAAAACTAAAATCTGTCCCCATGGCTTGTAAAGGATTTTTCCCATAACATTAAAAAGAAACAAAAAAACCCCCAACAATAGTGAAATTTTGCAACTGTAGCATTAATAGGACCCTGCTGAAGTCTAATTTCAAAAATTCACAGTCTCTAAGGCTTTTAATACCAGATTTTTGTTTCTGTACCATTCTTTTTAATAACAGCATCTAATTAAAACATCTGTAAAATGCTGACAGTTTTAATTTTATGTAAAATTTGAAAAACAAAACCAGGATCTGTTCTAATGAGAGGAAGGATATCAACAGTAGTTATTATTAAACAATGGTGATATTTTAATTTAAAAGTCACTTCTAAATGTGCATAATGTCTACCTTCAAATTACAGCAGAGCAGAGGCATACTCAGTGAAATCACTACAGGCTGACTAAGGCTCTGTCGTTAGTCTTTGAGGTTTATTTACTTGAGTATTTCCAGTGGGTTTTTTTCAGTTTAGCTTATTCAGCAGAAGAACGTGACACTTTCCAGACAGGGCTTCGCATCAGTTATTTCTTGAAAACTGAAAATAAACAGAACTCTCTGCCACGCTCCCTATGTTGTTCAGGAAAGCAGCTGTGTTGGTTGTAGCCTTTCTGTCCCACCTGCTGGGTGTCCACGGTCCCATCACATCCTCGTGAAACTACTACAGGAAAGGGGCTTTGCCGTGACTGCGCCGCGGCTCACACTCATCCTCTGCCCTTTCACAACTCGAGTGGAAGGAGCTCACAGCTAGGTTTCTGATGCAATGCATGCACTGATCCTGTGACCTTGATTTTTGAAGCAAGAGGAAAGGAAATGATGCAAGACCGATGTTTCTTCAAACTATTCCTTTTCTCATAGCAGACGCTCTAGGATATGTTCCACTGCCTCTGGGAAATTCTCACAGGTTAAGTAAGGAGCCGGATTGATTTTGTCTTCATCTGCTGGTCGATATTTACCTGTAACAGATTCACAAAAAGATGTATTTACCAAGTTCCTCTGAGTATCCTTTTTTTCCCCTGAAAATTCCACTCCCTCCTCAGATCAGTAAAAACCAGACACAGTAGGAGAACTGCTCATCTGAGGTTCTCTTCTCCTGCAACAAACATCCCCCAAGTCTTCCCTAAACAAACACTGAGCCTTACTGCAGATTCCTCCAGGGGCAGCTCTGGTTCAAAATCAGTGTTAACCTATGCACTGGTCTCACTCTGCTGTACTGGCACTACTCACTTACTGACTATTCAGATATTTGTGTTGTAGGTTCTTGAAATAATAATGTTATCATCTTCCCTTCGGCCTTTTATGAGGAAGAGTATGATTACTTGCTTTCATTTTCAACATGGACTGTGTGGCGTGCGCAGCTGCCTTACCCAGTCCATGATGCCATCAGTAACATTGATAATACCTCTCAGTCCCCTAAGGTTCCACTTTTGTCTGAAGGAAAATGACTTTTATAATTACCAGTGTAATTACTAGGGAGTATCACCAGAGTTTCTGAATGATCAGAGGTTACATTGCTGTGACTGATTTTGGCAATCGAAGATGTCACGGTAACAGTTCTCTCTGTTCTTTGATTAGTGCTCAGGATTTTAGAGTCATTAGAGCAAAAAAATACACACCTACAAGATCAGCAATCCCCATCTACTACTTTATATCATCCTGCTATCAGTTCTGGGTCTATGCTCTAGCCCTGTTGTCAAAACACTAAATATAAAGGCCTATCCTGACTTAATTGCAGTCTACTGCTTGATAGGCTGCCATGCTGCAGCCGAGGAAATATATATGCTGCATTCGCCCCAAAATGCACAGGGTGATGGACTCGGGGTCTCCCAGCAGCCCCTCGGTGTAGCAAACCGCAGGAACAGCAGGCCTCTACAAAGCACCAGGGCTCAGAGTGTACCTTCGCGGTGGGCGCGGGGGCTGCCAGTACCACATCACTGAATGCACCGCTGTCTCCTGAAATGGCCGCTCCATCGAGTACTTACCGGTCCTCACCAAAATCCCACGCATGCCTGCATTCTGGGCGCCACCAACATCATCCCTGCAGTCCTGGGGCAGAACAGGAGATCCGCTGGTTAGTGGTCACAGACACGATTTGTTAACAAGCTTTTCATGACATTCTCTGCTTTGCACGTCACTAACCGGCCACTTAAAAGCAGCTACACGGAGCCAAATCGTTTAGCTGCCTATTAGACAAACTGTCACAGGAATGATTTACTATGTGCTTTTTGCCTGACCAAACAGCAACTGAATTGAGAGAACTAACCCCATGGACTACACATTAAATCCTTGCCAGTTTTGATGGTTCCATTTTCACCCCTCGCTTAATCCCAGCACTTTTAGAAAGATCAAGTTCATGGCATCTGGGAGACACTGCACGCGGTGGAGATGAGCACTGTGTTAATGGGCAGGTGATAAGGTATTTGGTCCCCACGTACGTCACCAATCATGACGGCCTCCTCCGGGGCACAGCCAGTCCCCCGCAAAGCTTCTAAGAAGAAGGTTTTCTCCGGCTTCCCCACCACTGTCGCTTTGGTGTCTGTCGCATATTCCAGTCCAGCTACAAAAGGTCCGGGTCCCAGAGCCAAGCCATCTTTCTTCTTGAAGTATCTGGCTTTATGTATAGCTATAAGAGGAGCCCCATCCAAAACCAACCTGAAAAATGAATGAAGAAGGAAAAATTACATTTAAAAAACCCGATATTTGCAGCTGAAGGCCTGAACTGGCTTTCATTTGAGTTGATGACACTGACTTTCATGAAGCCCCAAATTATAATGCAAGCTAGCATTCACTTGGAGAGTTAAACGAAGTTCCTTCCTTTCTTTTCCCCAGAAACAGCTAATAAAACAAATCCCCCAAATAAAGAGTTTATTATCTTGAGGATTTTAACAGGTAACTATTTTAAATCCTGTCTCTCTCTCTCATGCACTTAGGTCCATTACTCTCAGCAGCCTCACTTTTCACCAAGGCAAACATCCTAACATTAGAAGCCATCTGATTTCCCCACGCAAATATTTTAAAATACGTTAACCACGGGTAGTGGCTGGAGGTGGCAGTTTGATGGCCACAGCCTTAATCTCCTTGCCTGGACTGAGAACACAGCAGTGCTTTCAGGCTGCTGCTGCCAGGACATCTGCAGCCCAGCAGTTCTTGGGGCTGTTGGGGTCACCTGTAAGAGCCAAACAGCTATGTGTATCCATCAGAGATGGGCGTTCAGGTGAGTCCCAAGCAGAAGGTGAATCATTTTACCTTAACTTTGTATTTTAACATTGGAGGAATTACAGTAACAAGTTACACAAAAAGGCACAAAGATATTAGGCGGATTCAGGTCCCACCGAATTCCCCAGTTAACAGCACTATTACTCAGCCTTTTAGAAACAAAGCTGGATTTGGGCTCCTCACTGTTGAGAACCAAAAATTCCAGATAGTTCAAAGCAACAAGTCCCCAGATTCCAAACACTTCTGAGCCCAATAAAAGGGCCACAGAACAAGGATCATAATGCTCGATATGGTGGCGTTCCAGGAGGGGTCTTGGCTGGGCCCAGCACCTGGCAAGTGAGTGCAGCGGTGGTCTGACAGATTGGGAACTGCTCCCTACCAACAGCTGAGATCCTTCCACCTTCCACGGGCCCATTTCTGCCCCTCCTCGGGGTTCCACAGACAGCATCTCTGCCTGGCAGCTGACCTACCTGTTAAAAACCTGCACAGAACATGGGATTGTCTAGAGCGGGTGGAAAAAAATGTAAGTGAAGAAGTAATTAAGAAACTGCTGTTAATCCACCAACCTCAGTCAGCGCCTCCTTAGCCTCACTACCCTGTCACCCCTGTTGATTCACTTCAGGTCTGCTTGAGGGCTCCTGTCTAACGCTCGCCTTGTAAAACGCTTGTGGCAGGGAGCGTGTCTCGTTAGTGCACACAGTGCCTGAACAGCGGACCCAGGACAGCAAAGTAAAAAACGGGAGTTTAAGAGGGCCTGCTTTCACAGAATCTGGACCTAATCTTTGATTCTTCCACTTCTGTTACCTGCCTGGTAGCTTTTCCTTACAGCAGACGCATCAGCTACCTGTCCTGCAGCAAAGGGAAGCCTGTGTCGCTGCTGCGCTACTGGAATCCTCTCGGTGCTACCAAGCACAGCAACTTTATTGCAGTCCTCCCCCTCCCCAGCCTCAAGTTTCAGTGCAACAAAAGCCCTGCAGACACCATCCACAAAAGTTGAGGTAACAACTGCCAAACGCTTCCCGTTTGATTTTACAGCACCTTCTGCAGGTACTGAAGGGACTCCAGTCTAGCAAAGCTGGGGGATAGAGGAGAAACATTGGCTGTTATCTTCAGGGCAGAAAGGAGGATTTCTATTACTCTTAACCCTGCCTGATTTACCAAAAAAACACCTTTAAGAAAAAACCAAAATCTTGCTTTGCCCCTTCATTGCCTTTCTGGAGCTCTGCTGTGGCTCTGCTCAAAGAGGCTGGCCTAGGTGAGTTGTATGCTCCTTCGAGGACATCTCCTCCTCCCACATGTTTGCAGAGCAGCCTGGGTACTCTGAGCAGTACATAAATGATAATATTTCATTTCACTTAATTATCACAAAACGCTTCTAGTGAAATCAATGCCTTCCAAAACAAGCTCAACAAGAAGAGAGCTGGCATGTGTATCTGTGAGCAGCCAGATATGTTCACGATGGGAGGATGCCTCTAGGATACAGAAAAATTTAATTTGACAGCAGCACCACAACCACTTACATTCAGCAGTTTGCAGGAAAGATCTCACCTGAGAGAATTCCTTTAAACGCAGCATCAAAATCCCATGTATACAAAAAGAGAAATTTAGTCTCAGTCACTTCAAACGGTGCCTAGAGAACAGCCTTACTCTGTGTATCTCATTTTGGGACTCATATTAGGTTAGATTTACCTAACCTAATGTTGGATATCAACCGACTAGTTGCCTACCAGATAATTAGTCTGCCTGGGCTCTTCACAGTCAGTGGAGAGGAAAAAGCACTTCTAGGGCACAGTTCAACTGTCCTATTTTAAGCACCACTAGGGGACAAATGAACGATGCCTCACAGGCACCCCCTCTCTCCCTCAGGAGCCCAGGTCACCAGCTCAGATACAGGCATCGGCACTGTAGATACCTGATGCATTTAATCAGATACACCTTAAAGTTTTGCCACGAGCACTGCAAATCCCAAGTGACTTAATCATCTGAGCAGTAAAGGACAAGGAACACGGACACAGCACAAGGCTCGAGAAGAAGAGAATGTGGCCAGTAGGTAGAATTGCCATTAGACCAAACAAAACTGACACTGGCAAAACAGTTTACCCTCAATAGAAGGCAGGGGGAAAAACCCAGAACAAGTCAGTGAGGTATTAAAGATCAGACAGAGCCCATCTTAGGGCCTCTGCCCAGCCTGAAACACAGGACCAGGAAAAGATCAGGCAAATCCCACACAGATTCACAGAGGATGAATGAAATCTTCCTCCAGGCAGACAAGTCAGCCAAGCAGCTGGGAATGCATCTGCACAAGGCAAGGTGATCTGAAGGACTCAGCCCAAAACTCAGCTGCACCACCCAGACAGCCCTGGATATAGGATGCTCAGGCAGCACGGGCTCCATGCTACCCCCTGAATACATCTCTCTTGGGCAGCAAGGCCGTGCCACACCCGCTACAAGGGACTGGATTTGGCCTTCAGCACCTTCCTTCCATCACTAGAGCTAGTTTCCAATTCTGTGTTTAATGCAGAAAGCTCAAATCCAGCCTGGGGCAACCTCACCCACCTCCGCAGGGCCAGTTCTGCAGGCTTTCCTCTGCGTGCTGGCCTGGGGAAGCCTGGGGCCCGCAGGGACTCTGAATGTGATGACTGGTTTCTTGCTGCGAGTTTTCCAGTCTCCAGCCCGGGGCAGCTAATGACTATCATTCAACAGCTAATACATTTGTGACAGAAATATCAATAAATAAAATGATGTAAGCACTGGAATACATGATGGTTTAAGTTCACGCAGTTGTGAAATTAGAGTCCACTCATGAGCGCGCTGTAAAAATCTAAAATCAATGCCATTGGCAACATGCACTAATGAGGTTGCCCGAGAATCAGTTTGGGTCAATACATGTTCTTATGACACAGAACTGGCATGGAGATAAGGACAACATTGGCTTCCTGCTCCAAGGAGCCTCCATAAGATACTGGTGAGCAGTAATTGATACTCCCTCTTCAGATTTAGTGGTCATAAAAACAGATTAAGGTGCTTGAGATCAGTTTTGTTTCAAATTCCGAGGTGAAAAATTGTGTGCTAGCCATCACCCCGTGAGCAAAGAGTGGAAAGGATTGACTGCATGTACCGTAGCACAGCATGGAGTTACCCAGCGTGTGACGAGATGTCCTCTTTGGCTCTGAGACAGCACTAACGTCAGTTACCAGTTGGCCGTGGGCGTTAGCACTCCCGCAGCTGGGAGAGGGTGCTCCTCCTCCGTTACAAAGCCAGGCTGGCCAGCTTGCCCCAAACCTCTGCGGAAGGACAGCGGGCTCAGAGAGCTCCCAGTGAAATGAAAGGGAGGTACAGCAGGCCCTGTTGGGGTGCAGGGTAAGGGGCATGCTCAGATGACCCTCGTCTGCGCATTTCACAACAGACAAAAGGCACATCGCCGGGGCTAAACTCAGCAACAGGCTCGCGTTCAAGTCTTTGAAGCTCAAGTTAAAATCAAGAGTGCTGTGCTGAGCTAGAGCTAGAGAGAAGGACACACAGCTGTGCACCTCTGCACATACTATTGCATCCTCGCTCATGTACAGTCACAGATAAATTTTATCTGATTTACCCCTTAATCAACACACAAAACAAAGAGCTTTAGAAATAAGACAGACTGGATCAGATCCATAGTTCGTCTAGCCCAGCATATTGTGCTGGGCACTCCTGAACACAAGATGCTTCAGAAGATATTGCTAGAAATACTGCACTATGTAGGTAAGGAATAACCTGCCCTAAATACTGGATGTCCTTCCCTATAATACTTGAGTTCCAAAAGCCAAGGTTTGAACACAGAAGCTGTCTCCCAAATACTTCCCAACATCCTTGGTTTTGTGTATTCCTTTTGAAGCACTGCTAACTTTTTCACCTCAATGACAACCGTGACTGTACTTCTGTAGTTTATTTGCAGACTGAAAGCTATGAAAACCAGGGCTGGACTGCCTGAAGTTCATGGTTAAGGCCCCAAACCCACCAAGGTTAGCAGCACTCTCTCAGACACAGAGGAAGACACCATAATCAATAATACATAACAGCGATATTGCTACCACCCTCTTTTCCCCATACGAGAAGGATTTCCTTCCAGCACAAGACAGCCACCACTCAAAAAGCCATGAAGAGCTGACTTACTGAAACGCTCTGTTCATCATCTTATAGTGGAAGTGCTCAGGAGCCAGTCCTACCACCACTGCATTGGGGTCATCAGTGGCTATCCCTGGAAAATCAAAACATGACTCTGAGCGAACAGAATGAGTTCTTCATACTTAGCAGTACAGTCAACAAGTGCAATTAATCACTTTACAACAAAGATGAGCATTTTCTGACACAGACACATCATGTAGGCTAGTTTTTGTCTTTTAGAAATGAGGAAAGTGTCTGTGGAAAAGGTGTTGTTCTATCCAGACTCTACTATCCTTCATGACAAACACAACTCTGCAGCTGGATAGTCTTAACAGCGGCTGTTGAACAGTGATTCTCTCACTGCCTCCACTGAAATGCAAAAGACCACACAAATCACTTTTTTAACAGAATGACTGTTATCCGAGAATCCCATTCTACATTTATTTATCTACTTTGTAAGACAGTAAAACAGGAAAATTAGTGAATTCCATCCAGTTTTTCTATTCCCCCTAGTCACAGAAAACTCCACTTAGGGTATAAAGCTTGACTGTTTTTCTACGAATCAGCCTGGTTATGACAGCAAAGATGGTATTGCAGCATGACCTAGAAGCCGTTATACTAGATTAGTCTTGGATCCTCTGGAAGTTTTTTTTGTGTGGTTTTTTTTTAATGTGCATTAGTCCCCTCGAGAACAGCTTGCACCTCCTTTGTCCTGCAGTGCTCTAGAGGAGCATGGCTGTTTTTACATAGCAGTGCCACCTCTGAACAGAACCAGCAATGGAAGCAGAGTAGCACCTACAGGAGAAACATGAGTACCAGAGAGTTTTATTTATGACAGGTTAAGTTACCAGCTGCATCCTGCACTTGCTGGGTTTTTTTTCCACCTTCACACAGCATATCCTCTACACCTTTACTGGGACAACTCCTGGGTCTCCAGAGAGTGTCATCACAGCCTGCTGGCTGATGTCTCCCACTGCATGTCCTTCAGTTAGCTCAGACAGCAAAATGTACACTCAGAGATGCCATGTGGATTTGTGAAACCACCCAAAGGCATCTGGGTCCTTTAACCAAGAATGGATTACATCCATCCATCTGTGACCAACTTTATAGAGAGATGAGCCAAGAATAGCTCGATAGCAGCCATTAACAGGAATTTAAAGCATTCTCCATTGTACTTAAATGTTTCAAGAGGAGCACTGACAGAATGCAAGCCAAACCGCTCACAGCAAAAAGAAACAGAACAATCACAAATAATGCCACCAATGTACTCTGCCGATATCTCTCTTTGCCGTCTTTTACAAAATTAGCATCAGCTACTGTAAAACTGATGGAAAGATCCCAAATACATAGAGATTAAACTGATTTAAATCCCTTCCGTGAAATAGCTGCTGTGTCTGCTGTTTTCGACCCAAGAAAGCCTTCCCGAGAATGCAAATACAGAATATTGCTGGGGGCATATTTCTCTGGATCCGATGTTAGGCAGAACAGATTATCAGGTTTCATTGCTCTCAGAGCCCACAGAGGCTTTTCTCCTGTACACTTATCTTTCTGAAGATTACCGACTAGACTATGGCACTAAAATTTAACAGGAAATGTCTAGCTCCCAGCAAGATTAGAACCTACTTAAATTACGCAGCCACAAGGATTTCAGTTCATAAGGCAAGGGACAGGGAGGAGTGGCAAGCCATCAACATTTTTGCTGCCTTTAAATGAAGGACTGAATATACAATATATGGCTTTCAACTCTGAGTATGTTAAAAACGTGGGTATCTTCACTACTGTTGGAACAACAATGTGGTTAAATCAAGGACTAACTGTCCCAGCTTCAGGCACCTGCCAGACATGTCCAAGTTAGAATTTATCATCTTCTACCCCTCTTACTGTTGAGGGAGGGAAATGGGAACATCTGAAAGTAAAGCAAGCTTTAACCAGGTCTTTAGAGAAGACAATCTGGAGAAGTCAGGGTGATGAACTTTCTGTCACCAATTAAGGTATCAAAGTACATGGAGGGAGACCTAGATGTTCAATACAAGATAAGTAACAATAACTACCTGGAGATTTTACATTTAATAATAATCTATTAAGGGAAAATAGCCTCCTGTGTGTGCCTACATACTGGCTTTTCAGCTTTTCACAAGCAAAACCTCTGTGCAATAGCTGAGGGAAAACTCATTTCCAACAAGTTGACACATCCTTGCTATAAAACAAATCAGCACTGGTAAGTGCAATAAATCTCCAATGATCTAGTGATATGTATTACTCTTTTTTTACACTGGAAATTAATAAAAAGTATCAAGTTTTACCCAAATTGCTGTCTATTTGAAGGCTTTGGCTCCCATTTCCATTACTCCTCAAGAAGCTACAACTTCAGACTGTTGAATGTTAATTTAAAAAGAAAGGACCTTTATGACTCTGGAGAGTTCCACATTTCAGGTTTCATCATGGCTAGTGGTATATATATGATTGTCATTCCACAAAACAGAGAGCGCTATGTTTCCTTAGTTGTTCAGTAACATCCCCATGCTGTTTTCTGACCACCTCACCTGTGAAATCAGGCAGGGCTTTATCATCCACCAGGAGGAGAGGCCGCATCTGCTTTTGCTCCAGAAGATTTCTGGCTGCTGTCAGAGACGTGAAGATCTCATTTTCTGCAATGTCAAATCCCAGTTTTGTCAGCCTCTCCAGCAGGTCTCTCTTGCACTCCTTCGTTGTGTTCGTCACAAATCGAATGGTAACTGGAGCGCCGCGCAGCCTGATGAATGAAAAGCAAAGGCAAATTGGCCGCAGCATCCTTCTATTTACACACTTGAACGTCTCTTTGGGACTGAAAAAAGACCGTTTGTCTAAAGGCTGCAGATGAAAAGACTGTATACATCCCAGAGTACTGGTACCACACAAGAACCATGAGGTTGTTAACTTCTGTGGACTGGAGGACAACGTGCAACAGATGGCAAGAATTACAGCTACCAGAACAAGACCAAGTCTCCCCTGCTTTGCTTCTACCAGGAAAAGTCTGGAGGAAAATGGTGATTCCAAACTCCATTTTCACAGTAGTAGCAAACACATCTACGATCAACAACAACTAGTTTGAAAAGCCTTTTAATTCAAACTAGATAATAAACCAGCCCTGTATTCTGGATCAACAGCATCCTGAACCAACATAAATAAACAGAAGAACCTTGTTGCTAAATTAATGTGTTGAACTCCACATGCCAGGTGAATTTGACAGCAGCCATGGCTCATTCAGGGATGCAGGATGCTCTAGGAGATGGTGTTACCTGTGTGGCAATTTTATGTCAGCTTTTGCAGCCGTTTCTCCCTTTACTGAGTAACACCAATATCACATAAAACCACATTATTGCCCTACACTGACAGTACACGCTACCAAACAATCAAATAATTTTAAGTGACAATTTCAATGGCATTCCCTTTAATTACTCCCCCACCATCACTTTCTCCTTTTGTTGCTATAGAAACAAACTCTGGCATCACAACTGCATGGAGAACATCAGAATAAAGTTGGTCAACACTGGAGACTTGCTTGCACCTGCCACTTCTTTCTCTCGTTTGTTAGATACGCTGACCCTTCACAAGTATGAACTGGTAAAAATGCCCCCTGGTTGCTAATAAAATAAAAATTCATGTTTGGGTTTTTTTTCCTATGGAGCTCAATACTGAGAAGTAACCCTAAAAATGGAATCTATCCATTTGTTCCCTAAGCAAGCTGCATGCCAATCACTTCAGCTTCACTTTAGGAAGGACAATGACATGGATTAGCAGAAAAGAGCACAATAAAACATTTTTTTCAAACCTCTAAGCAAAAAGACCTGGCTGTTCCTTGCAGTGAAATGACACCTGCTCTCCATACCTGTGACAGCAGGTTGAAGCTGACGAACAGCACCAGATTCTCTGCACCTTATCCGTTCGCTAACCCCCTCCCTTGCCAAAGCCAGGACAGGGCCTGCATGAGCACAGCTCAGTAGGAATCAAGGCGAAGAGAAGACAAAGGACAATCATTGGCTTTAGAAAAGAGTTTGTCTTCTGATTCTACAGAATCTATTTCTCCTGTCCAGTCCAATGCCTGGGGGTTTGGAGGTGAGCAGCAGACAGAACAGATACTGAGCAGCAGACAGATACAGATCTCAACAGTATCACCGCTTCATATAGATACAGATTTTTGAGAATGCTGACTCTCACCTGGCACAAGTTCTCCCTGCAGCATGAAACACCAAGCAGACAAGGTCCAGTGAATTAAAAGGTAATGAATGAGTACCCAATGCTTTAGTAGTTTTTACTTCCTTGCAATTTTACATCTTTAGGAGATAATTATTTCCACAGAATTATTTGTGAAAAGAAATGCAGAGTTTCCTAATCCCCCTGTGAACTTTTTCTCTGAGCAACAGTCTAGCTTTATAAAAATCTAAGCAGCCAATACAACTCCAGTAAAAACTTCTCATCCTTAATTCAACCCTATTCCCCTCCCCTGATTAATTCTTACTGTCCCAGCATCTTAAGACATCCTCCCTCCCTCACCCCAATGGCATACATCACTTTGTGTTTTTCTTCACCCATTGCAAGATGTCTTCTCCAGGAAAAGTGTCATAACGCAGTACAAAGATCCCTGGCGTGGCGTATCCTATTTTGCCACTGACTCGGCCAGATTAAGTCATTTTACTATACCTCAGTTTCTTTAAGAACCTTTTCATCAGAAGAGAAAGAGGTACTTAACTGTCCTGCTTAATAATGTGTTGAAATTCCTACAAAAGATGGTCTGTATTATCAAATGTTTCTCCAACTAAAAAATGACTGAGGTTTTTTACCTAGCAGAAAGAAGAAACTTTAAAAATAATAAAGCAAAGCCTTGGCTGAAAGACCAAATGAAATGAGAACTCTGCAAAGGATGCCTTGCTCACCAGGCCAAGCTATTCTTTCTGTTATTCCACTCTAGCTCACCACAGCCCTAAGGCATACAATCAGGGTCCTGTAGTTAAACAAATCACGGAGGAACAGCTCAGCTGAAGTGACTTAGGTGTACATGGGGTAATTCAGATTAACTTAACTACTTTCCACTTCCGTTAAGGCTGCAGTCCCATATGAATTAGCCAAAACATTCTGAATATTAAGTCTTCTTCTATTGGGGAAAGACTTAGAGAGCAACTTAGGAGAGCTGTGGGGACTCAGGTGGTACATGGCAACTTTTCAGTATCTAGGCGCTTTGCTGATTTCTCTTGGTATTAATACAGGTGTAATTAAGAGCAGAATTTGGCCGCATATTTGCTTGTCGACAACAGCATAAAAAGGAAGAAGCTTCAGGCCCGTTTACTTAAAGAAATGTCTTTGTGCAAACAGCACTGATATAACCTATCAGAGGAAATCGAAAAAGGTAGCTTGCCTTTTAAGAGCTTCCTGCGCGCCTGGCACAGCTGAGTCTTCAATGTGAAGTGTGCCGCTGAGATCCACCAAGACAGCTTTCAGCGCACGCCGAGCTGCCATCCTTCCTTCCCCAGGGAAAAGACAAATAAATGAAACAACAAAAAACTGGTTAGCAGACAATGGATAATAAAAATAAGGAACTCAGTTAAGCGCCTCATTTGTGCCAAGCCCGGTATTACTCAGAACATTACTCGCAGTATTAAATGGGCCCCTTTAGACAGAGAAATAAAAGGCAGTGTTTAAAAAAAATACATAATTGATGGGGTGGTATTTTCCCAAAGACTCTATATATGGAAATCAGGTGCTATTCGGTTTTTAAGTGCCTTTATTTGTGCACGTCAAAAAATTCTCTGAACAACTAAGGCTGCTGAGAAGAGGATCATTAGGTCTGGTATTGCTGGTTCAAGGCCTCAGCAAGCACATTTCAGCAAGTCCCATTGACACCAGTGGCGCCGTTCAAGTAAAAATAAATATAATGCTAAGCGATGATACAGTGCTCTGACTATAAAGCTCAAAATGCTCTGCAAAAGTGGATATTATTAATTTTATTTTTGTAAGCAAGATCTAGGGTGATCTAGCCCACAACACAATTCAGATACCCCAACTTTTAGGCTATTCAGTGGTTGACTACCTGTGTGACAGCATGAATTTGCAGACTGTTAGCCTGGAAGCTCTCAGGGCTCACAGATATTCAGCACCTCAAAGGGTTACTCCCTCCTCTTGCAAAGGGGACAGTCACGCAGTTTTTCTACAGCAAGCTTCTGTGTCACACAAATAGGTACATGAGACTCAGCCCAAAACAGAAGCCAGCATTCAAAGGGTAAAGGCACCGGGGAAGAAAACAGCGAGGTCATGTGCACATCATCTGGCTAAAGAGCTGTCTTCAGAAAATAGTACTTCTCCTTATGTGTGCTGCAAGTGCTGTATTTTGCTCCACAAGCAAGTTTGCTGAGCTATTTCTTAGCAAACGCCCAATATGGAAGCTTTTCTCTTCTCTGTTAGACAATAATGACTATTGGATCTGTAATCACTAGCAAGTCATCACAATTTTATGTGGAGCTATTTTGATTACAGGCAGAACAACATGTATATACTTTTAAAAAACAGGCAGAGTAGTCAACACCATGATTAGAACCTGCCTTAATAAATTTAATTTTCTATCAGGACAGTTTTATCTTTGGAGACAGTTTTATCAATGATCAAGATCATGTGAACTTGATGTCTCAGGTACAAGACACGCACAGAAAACTTTTGAGATTCCACTTTCATTATTCCTGCTGGTTCCCTGCAATAAGTAAAAAATATAAAAATGCTTATTTTATAGTATGTCCGTTCCTACAAATGCCAAGGTTAAATGTCTGCGACACAAAGCTGATAACAAAACTCCTAAGGGAGCTTCACCAACTGCATGGGAAAAGAGGGCACCAGGATTCTAAGACACCTTCTCTGAGTAAAATACTTACTGCAGACAAAGTGCCTGAACAGAATGGAATTTGCATGACTCCACATTATCTCCATGACAAAAAAACTCTCCTCCCTCAGGCACTTCAACTCTGGCACAGGGGATTTGGAGTGCTGAGAGAGATTAAAAAGAGGACTGAAGAAGGTGCCATTATATAAATTCTCTAGCCAAAGACACATGACTGCAGAGCAACTGCACTGAGCCTGCATAGTTAAGGACAGGGACAGAATAACCTAGGTTAGCAGAAATGGGATTTTTTTCTTCTTCCTCTTCTACCCTAGGTCTCCGTTGGTTCTCCTATTCACGGTATTTATTGGGCTTTATTGGAAGTTATTTGCAGAACCAGTTTTCAGCACAGCTTATTTTAAGTATAAAGCTCACGGCCTAGCAATAAAGTCCTAAAAAGCTTCAGTACCTCAGTGTTCATAATCGCAGCCCAACACACCAGGGGAACCTCACCTTCGTGCTGGCACTACAGCTACAGCAACAGGATGAAGCGATACGATAATTCAGGCCGCTCAGCACACGAGGGACCATCCAGTTCCACTCCCACCTGCTCTTTGGCAGTCTAAGGGACCTACATGCCGTACAGGGACACAACAAGATGCTCACAACCTACAGGGAAAGAGGCCTCGTCCCCTTACGGGAAGGCCTGTAATGGCACAGCAGCGCTGGGGCCACGGAGGGGCTGCTCTCCACGGCAGAGCTGCCTGGCGCTGCCCACGCAGGGCCGGCCTCTCCCGGCTCCTCTTCCCCCTCTCCCCCAGACCCCACAGCCGGGCCACCCCACGGCAAAGCCACCCCACACAGGGCCCCAGCCAAGCAGGGGCCCCTGGAGCCACTGGCGAGCCCCAGCACAAGGCAGCAGAGCGGCCATGGCCTGGGTCAGGCTGCGCTGAGGGGAGCGGGGCTGCGGGCTCCAGGGCCGCCCACCCAGCCCCACAGAGAGCACGCACGGCCTCCCCTGCGGGCCTGCCATTGCCCCCCTGAGGAGACGGGGGCAGCGAGTGCCTCCCCGCTGGCTGGGGAGCCCCGCGGCCGGTCCCTTGGCCCACAACGCCTTGGAGGACGGACGCCTTTCCCTCCCTCGCCATATTGGAAAGGGCACGAGGATACAACTAACCTCCGCACCCCCCAGCCAAGGAAATGGTACCGCCTCTTTCCGCCAGTTTAACACGGGCAGGTGGGCTGGTCCATTCTCTGGAGAGGGACTCTCCGAGCTCGGCGGGCTCCCCTTTCCCGGTGACGCGGATGGTTCCGCCCGCCCGTTCGCGCCCAGAAGAAGCCGGGCGGGCGCACTCGGACGAGAGGGGAGGGCAGCGCGGCGGCAGCCTCCCCGAGACTAACCTGCCTTCAGCCGCCCCACCGGACCGCCCGCCGCCTTCCCGCCCCGCCCCGCGGGGTCCTCGCAGAGCCGGGGCTGCCCGACCGAGCGCCGGTTGCCGCCTACCCACCGCCGCCGCAGC
>JAVJGG010000074.1:79042893-79054167 GCA_035590195.1 Aviceda cuculoides
TTAAACTGTTCTTATCTCAACCCACGAGTTTTACTTCTTTTTCCTGATTTCCTCCCCCATCCCACTGGGGGCGGGGGAGAGTGAGTGAGTGGCTGCGTGGTGCTTAGTTGCTGACTGGGGTTAAACCACGATAAAACCCAACAACTAAACACAACCAAACCAACACTTTCCACTTGAGCTGGAAATACAAGGGATTGCCTGAGCAATTCACATTTCTAACATGTCTCAAAGACCTGCTGCCTTTCACCCCCATGTAAAATTAGTGGGATTTATCACTACCTGATCTTAGTTACCTAAACCACAATGGCAAGGTGATAAAGAGCACCTCAGCTTTTCCTGATGGACAGGTTACAACTGTGGTCAGCACTTCCCGGGAACCTACAAACTACTTGTAAGGGACCCCTGAAAAGACATTAAGAAAAGCTAGCCTGTTTGCAGGAGCTTAAATTTGCTGCTTGGTGCTCTACTTCTCTGTGGCAATGTTCTACAGGGGTTCACAAAAACATAAAAGGATAAAAATCATCACCCTGGGAATGCTGCTTCTGATCTTTTTCTCCCACCAGGCAGCTAGGAAGAAAGTTCATGCTTTTTAAATTTGATCCAACAACACAGTTGCTCAGAAGACAGTATCAGACAGATACAGAGTCTCAAGCAGTAGCTAACTCAGTACTTTGTTATGATGGCTGGGCTGTCTTGACAGATGAATTCTGGTCACATTGGACAGAAACTGACAACTCTAAAGGCAGGTGAGCTCTTCTGAGTCTGTACCACATGTGGCATGTTAGAATCTATCCCAACCTGCTGGGCAGCGATTTCTTCTCAGTGGCCCTTTCTGTCCAGCTTAACAAAAGAAGCCAGATGATCCATGCCTAAAGTAAAATACGACCTCCAAGTACACGTGCTGTACTTAGCCAGTTTGGGAGACAGCACTTTGTAGGAGGAAGCAGTGAAAAATGCATTCAGTGATTTAAGATCCATTTTCTTATTAAATATGATGATCGGTTGCTTCCTGGCACTTGGCCTAGAGCTTGGCACAAACAGGTTGCGATACTTCCTGGTAGCTGCTCCAGACACTCTGACCAACTCCTTTCTCAACAGAAATTGCTGATGGCCGCAGAACGTCCCACTGCTCCAGCTACCTACCAAGCCAGGTTATGTCCAAAGAAGCCAACATCCATCACAGAGGATGTAACGGAACAGGACACACCCTCCATTTTCCCAGTGACCTGAGCCTGACTCCTGGCTTTCAGGAAGCCATAAAATATTTTTTTTTAAAAGTCCGGAGCAGACAGAGCATTAAAATAAAAGCCCATTGATTAAACGTTGCTTTAACTGAGGCTTTTAATGAAGAATATTAAACCCAGGTCACTCCCAGGAGCTGAGGGTGCAGTGACCGCCGGGGAGCGGCAGAGGGCACCCAGAGCCCATGTCAGCACCCCCGGAGCTGCCACCCCACTCAGCGCGGCCGCCCTCCACGCGTGGCGATTTATCATCGCCTTCTGCATTGCAGTTTCACAATGTCACCCGAGAACTGGGAGAAAAAAGCGTTACGTTCCATGGTCAGTAGTGGCTGGGCACGAAGCACTACCTTCAAGCGGTCCTTTTCTGTGTAACAGTCAGGTTACATGGGCATTTACACTAGAAAGTTTTCAAATACAATTATATTTGGCTAATTTTTTCATGCTTAGGGTCAGCTTGTAGTACTCCAGACATTTCTGACACATCAAACATGCCAAGGCTTATTTTAAAGTCTGACTACTCAGTTATACAGCCTGAAGAATTCCAGTTCAGGAAGAGTGAAACTATCGTTCTGGCAAAACCTGTCTCTGGTACCTACTGTTACAAAAGATGCATTCATGATCATGCATGAGTCTTCAGTAAGGATTAATTCAAGTTGTATAATACTTCAGCGGTGAGAAGAGCCAAAAGAAGCTGACTCTGTGCATTTATATTGTTTGTAAAATTAAAAAAGCAATCACGCCAAGTTCTGTGGCTAGTTATATCTGTAAACTTTGAGTTTAATACTACAAAGGTATACAGCTATGAAGCTGTAAATAAAATTAAGATTTAAGTATGCATTAAACACTTCTCCTTTTCTATTTGCACTTCTATATGAACAAGAAAATTATGCGTAGGCAGCTCTGTTAAAGCAGTAGTACAGTATCCTGCATACATGCAAAACAAAACAACCTGCCCCTATTAAAAACAAAACAACAAACAAACAAAAAAATCAAAAGTAATCATGCTTTTTGTGTATTCTGCACCAAAAGTTTTAATTTAGCCATGCCATAGCCCAAGAACGCCAAAGGAGTTCCATCCGTTGCACATTCAGCTCATTAATCTTAATTCCAGATATAAACTTACAAAATATATTCACATGAATGAATTAAAGTAACTGCAAGGATTATGACATCAAAAGTGCTGACTACATTTCAGTTATCAGTGAAAACATCATTGAAGATTTCTGCACCTAGCTTGAACAAACACACTGGTTATTTGCAGCAGTCTCTCAGTTCTTCATATGGAAGCATCCTTTTATTGGTCTCACTGACACACACCCTGCCTCACCAACATCCAGACAGATGCCCAAATGTGAGCATAAAGACTTACTGATCATTTGACAACATTTCTATTAATGATAATTAAACTCGGGCAGCCACAGTGAGTGAAGAGGTCCCGAATTGTTGGTGCAGTACATTAAATGTTGAAACTAGTCTCTCTAAGTACATTCAGCCAGCTCTGTTTAATGATTAAGTGACTACTAGTCCTCCTGTAGCATGCATCAGTAAGTGAAAAGGGTGTGAATTACATGATCTTATTTCTTTCCCTGCCTGAGAAAAAACACTACACCGAATCTTGTGATTTCTCCACTTGTAAATCAGAAAAACCACCACACCTGGCTCGCCGGAGGTCTGGGATACCCAGTTTCAGAAAGAACTTCACAACTGGGGCACAAAGTGAATGGCAGAGATGATCCATTCTCTCCCTGGGAGGGAGACTTAGCTCCAAGTTCAGCTGACACAAGAGATAAAGGCTGAAGTGGGCCCACAAACTTTGTGCTTAAATGTGCTTCACAGCAGGAATCAGACAGGTCACCTGCCTCAAGTTCAAAGCAGCAGGGGAAGTAGTTTTCAGGATGACATCCTAATTGCCATCTTCTGTGACAATGCAATTCACAGATCAAGCCAAACTCCTTGCCTAGCATCAGGAGACAAAGGGGAACACAGGAACAATTGGACATGCTAAAGGAAAAGAGTGGAGACCAGCAACAAAAAATCTCCAAAGATGATCTGGACTTGAATAAACAACCTCCTTCAAGCACCCTCCAACTCTCATTGAAATCTCTGAAGTCAGCAGGAACACGGAGCAGGAATGTTCGGCAGCTCTAAAAATAAGGCCACTCCTAAATGCCTCTAAACATAGGTACACAAGTTTGACAATCCTGGCCTTCAGCTTTATTTTTATGTCCTAACCCATCAATTAGAAAATTACACTATCAGAAGGCTGGACAATGCCTTCTCTGCACCAGGGTCTGTGACAAGCACAAGGAAAATTTAGATGCTCGAGCACAGGGGTGATTCAGGTAAGTGGGGATATTTGGCAAGTCTGCCTCAAAGAAACCCTGTTGAATAATGTCAGACTGATCACAGAAAAAGCACTAGCAAAACAAGCATTAGCTGACAGCCTCCCATTCGTTATGATGTCCTGCTCTTAAAACCATACTAAGCAGTATCCAAGTAAGAAACAGCTTCACGTACTCCACCCCTTGCTTGTATTGGATTAAGTATGTCAAGTTTTCAAAACAGCACAGTTGCATGCAATGATCTAGAATTGCACTAACACACACAAAATCCCTCTTGATTTTAAAATAATAAGCAACAGACCAAACAGCAATGTGTGCCTGCACTGAACTGTGTTTTGGCAACTTGATCCTTTACTGCTGAGTTAAGCACTTCTAGTGGCTGAAATTTGAAAAAGACACATGCCAAGGTTTATTTGCCAGTGAGAAGCTGGCCTCGCACCGATTCCCTACTGAGGGTCGAAATGCACCCCTTGGCAATTCGTACAAGGTAGAAACATCTAACTGCTTAAGGTTTACTGATTCGGTTCTCACATCTGTCTCTGAAGAAGCACCTCTTGGTGTCAAGTCAACGGATTTCGTTTAGTTGAAACATGAAGACCCATCTGGTTACTGTATGAAAGTAAATCTCCAGGTAATTAGACTCTAAACCAGCTGAGGATTGCACGCTTACGTCTTGCTAAGTATAAGGTAATATGAGCTCGGTAATAGTACATCTGCATGGCTCACTGACGAAAAGTTTGAGGAATGCATTTAAAAAACATAAAGCGACAGTTCGTAACATTTTTAGCAGAGAAGGCAAACTTACAATTTGTAGCTGCTGTACCATTTCTTCTCTGTATGCCAGTTCCCGCTTCATCTGATCTTGAAAATTATCTGTAGAAGGGGGAAAAAAAAGTAGATGCAGTAATTAAAACAGAGACCACACAGCAGAATTCATATAAATCAAATGAAATCAAACCAAATCACAACTGAGGAATTTGGAAGCACTACAAAGCCCTTCACCCAATTAAAACACATGCCTAACAAAAACCTCTTCACTAGTAGGAGACACCGTAGACAACAGAAAAACTTTGGAAAAATCAGATTCAGCCACTTCCCCAATTAGCAAATGTACGCTGCTAAGTTTCTATTGCTAGCATTCATTCTCACAGTGATTTCCTCTGCAGACTCTGCAGTCATTAGTCAAACTTCCACCAGCACTGAAGAGAAGAGCAAAAACTGCTCTTCTCTGCTTTGGCATAAATCTGTTGACGTAAACAGGGATGCCCAATATGTGAGAAAGCATTCAAGGATGCAGGGTTTGATTTGTAGTTTGTAATATAGTGCTGACGGCTTTGAACAAAACTCAGACTAAAGCTCCAAAAACAGTGACGTGGATGTGAGAAGGAAGTCAGAAGGGGAAAAGTCTTTGAAAGACAGATCCTGGACAGCTGGGTTACAGCACAGGTCAGCCTTCCTGCTCCAGTAGCTCATCCTTTCCCTATTTTCCTCCTCAGTAACCATTTCAGACAAAACTTCATTTGGTAGGAGATTAACTGCTGGTCTGTGCTCCATAACATTGCTGTTGGAGAGTGGGAAAAAGACAGAAAAATATAAACAAAACTACTGACAAGAAGCAAAGAGTTTGGAGAGTTGCGTGACGGGAGACCTGGGTGCACTGATGGACTATTAAAATGGAAGAGGGAAGAAAACCCCACTGCAACCAACATCATTTTGATCTGAGAAACAACCTTGTCCTGCACCATGGGAGCAGCAAGGTCAATGCCAACAGAAAACAGCATGGAGCACCTCAACAGCCCAGAGCCTGGAGAAGGGCACTAAAAGGCCAAGGCAGCTAAAATGGTTTATTTACCATTAACAATTAGAAGAGTTAAATAGACATGTTGGTTGCCGGGACACTAGTCCGGGACTCGGAAAGCCTGGATTCAACACCTGCTCTACTGGACTCTCTCCATCTGTCTCAATGCCTCCTTTCATACCAGTAAAGCAGGAATAATAGCATTGCTTCATCTGCCAAGCGCACTGGGAGGATTAATGGATTAAAGGACTGTGGGATGCTTCGATAGCACAGTAATGCTACTCATAGAAATACTTAAATTGCAATGGAAAGGTTTGAGCCCAGGTGAGAACAAGTGGTTCCTATTAATGCTTTGTGTGCTGCTGCAGTGCTGGGAGCTCACACACTCCCAAACCAACTGCACAGCCTCACCACGACTTATCAACCCCAAAAGCAGGAGCAGGAAGGCAGCGAGCAGCCATGGCATGACACAGTGGAGAAGGAGGATGCACCTTGCCTGTGGGGAAAGGGGACGTGTCCCCATCAAGTGTTTGCATAGGAAAGGGCTAGAAGAAAGTACAAGAGGGCAGAGCTCGTCCTCATCTTTCTCACAAGAACTTTACCCTCTCTGAATGATGAGCAAAAGTTGTTGTTTAAAAGGCAAGGAGGAACTTTTGGACAACAAGAAAACAGCAATGAAACAAAGAAAGAGTGAGAAAATTTGTCAGGCTGAAACCATCAGGAGTCCAGCACAACCACATAGAAAAGGACAAGATGATATTACCTAAATTAATTTCTTCAGATTTCAAGTAAAAGCCCACAGATTTTTTCAGCTTATTCCCTCTACTCCAACTCAACAAGAAAATGAAGCTGACAGAAATAAAGTAGGTTTGTAATTTCTCTCTTGCTAGTCAAAACAGCCATGCAGTATAAAAAAGATACCATCTCCCGTCTTGTCACCAAAGGCTGATAGATCTGTGCTAGCTACTATGTAGGTCCTCCAGTTTCACTCCTAGTAGGCTATATGGAGCCATCTCCCTTCTCTCCTCAACACTTTCCTCCCGACTGCCTCTTCACAGGCTCATCACCTCTCAGAACAAATAGCTCAGAAATCTTGCTCAGTCCTGCACTGCAAATGTCCAAGCTCACAGTGGAAATGAGGTATTAATGGCAAGTTTAGAGTCTTTTCCAGCAGCATTTATGTGAGTCTGAATGCTTACAGACAAAGCCAGGAGCAATACCCAAGAGAAAAGATATGAATATTTAAATAGATTTCTTAAGACAAAATTAAATACTTTAACTATCCAGACTACATCTCCGCCACTGCATTACCACGCTGTTAAATGCAGCTGGACAAAATGCATGCCAGCCGACACCAAAGGTACAAACCAGAGAAGGATTCTGGGAGAACACACTGTCACCACGCTGTCACAGGTGCTCATATTTCTATCAGGACAGCAAATTCTTCCATTTTCTTCAAGTGATCTGATCTTTTTTAATTTCTTAGAGTGATCTCTGCATTGAGAGACCTTACACGCAAAGAAAAACCTCATCGGCAGCTTTCAAGTACAACAGCAATATAAAAAATATGAATAAAAATTATTAATCCATCAACACAATTTTAATTTTACCTCAACTTTCCTTTACTTGGATCTCCAAAGACTTCTCTCCCTAGCTCCTCCCTATCCACCACCACCACAAGCAGTTAGTAACTTGGGTAACCTAGCAAAACAAATAGTTTCTAATACCTGACCTAAAGCAGCTCCATCCAGCAGCGAGACCCTGGAACAGACCGCATCTCTTTTGCTGGAACACATACTGCTCTAGAGGACAAACCGCACTTATCTTGGATTTTACACTTACTTGCTTTACAAAGATCCTTTTTCTTGTGTTATTATATGTGGAGGAGGGGTTTTTTTGGTAAATCTAAATCTGTAAATAGGTTTTACGGTCACTTGTATATATTGTTTATAGCACACTGTCTGTTTTCTATTTTAATCCTGAAGAAAATTGACCACTACTTTGTGGTACGCTGAAACCACATATTTTTCAAGCCGACATACACAGTTGCCACTTCCTTGGTCGGCCGTACATGTTCTTTTCTTTTATTTGAATTGTATTTCATGTGGTTTAATTGCAGTCTTTATTTACATGGCAATGACAGAGCATTAATTTTACTGTAGAAGAACAAAAGGATAAATGAGTGACCTGAATGGCAAAACTCCAAGATGCCATTTCGCCAATACCACACATCAGTGTTTTGATCTACACAAATTATATGAAAATTACCTCACTCCCAAACCCAAGTAATGACTGAATTTATACTGAAGGATGAGGTTATCCTCCTTTCATTAATATCTGTATCACCTCAGGCAGCTCTTCTCCTTTATTTATGAAGCTGTCTACATCTTTCAATATTTGGCCCAAAGATGGAGTCATTCCCAGAGTCCTTGCACTTCCTTGCTTCCCTGAACTTACTCTATCTGATGCTACAGAGAGGGGAAAAATGTATTTTCTTTAAATAATAGGAAAGTGCTGTCTGTGTTCCCACCTTTTCCTGCAATGCATGGAGGTGCAAGATTCCTCAGCTTGCAGCAGTGGGTTTTGGTTGACTGACTTACCTCAGGGGTACCGGCAATACTGGTTTTTGTCGCTGGAGTTTTTATGAAGGAACTCAGAGGACTAACAAAATAGAGAGTTTCTGAACTCTTCAAGAAACTATGGTAAAACAACACGAGGGAATTTCGAGTTGAGTGCTGGTCAGACGTTTCAGCCATGCAGGAATTAAGTTAGCAAATGGCAGAAGAGCCTGACAATCAATCTGGGAAGGTTTTAACTTATCCATCTTGGCTTGCTGCAAGTCAAGTAACTCCCCAGTGCTCCATCCATGTACGGTCTCACAGCAAAACAGGGACAAAAAGGGAGAGTTTTAAAAAGCGGAGTTTAAAAAAGAACCCACAACATCGACATTAGGAAAATATTGAATGGATATACCACCAGACCTCCTTTAGACTTCATGAAGAAGCAAAAGGTGGGCTCAAACATGCTTCTTCCTTTAGGCTGCATTTAATGCTGAACTGGGGGGCTGTCTGGGCAGGCGGCTGCGGAGCTGTGACAGCCAGGCATGGCGAAGCCTGCACGACAGTACTGATCTCTGCGGGCTGCTGTGTTACAGATGGGCAGAGAGAGCTGATCACTCCAGCTTTCTAACACTGCATTCATTGCATATTGGAGAGCCCTTACTGTGTCTTCTACCTTGTCCTGAAGTACATGGGATTTCTTCTGGAAGCATGCTTATCCCTGTTGCTGCCAGTGTAACTCAAAAGGCCTCAACCAAGAGGTCTTTTTCCATATCCCTGTGTATGCAGTTCAACTTTCTGGCAGCTTCACAAAAACCCTACTAAGTGTCCATTTTGTTTTCTTCAATTTAACACATGCCCAGCACATTCCATCACCCCTAGATAGCTGCACCCTGCACATCAGCCGTGGTGAAAGGGCCATCTCAAATACTCCATCTAAAGAGCAAAAACCTAAACAGGTATTTCTACTCCTTAAACACAAGCCAAATCAATTCTCCAGCATCAGCTAGAACCGACTAAAGTTGACTATGAAGTACCTTGTTTTCAAAAACCTCCTAGAAGCTAATTAAGACCACCACCGACACAGTTGTACCTGAAGAAGCCCTGGACACATTTCTGTCTACTCGCTGTATTCGGTGTTATCAAAACCAGTAAATTATACACCAAAACAGACATCTAGCTTCAGATTTTCCCTACAAAAGACCTCCCTGGGCAGCCTGAAAAGCCAGAGCAGAAGTGCCATCAACCTCAGCAGAACTAAGCCAAAGATCCTGGCAACACAACTGAGAACATACCTCTCCCATTTTAACAATCTGACAACAACCAACCACTCACAAATAACACCAAAACCACAGATATGAATCTTACTGAAGACTGGGAAAGATGCATTTCCTTTCAACACCTGGAATTCCTGTTCTAGTCTCCTCCGTAAGTCGATCTGTTCAAACAAAACCTTCTGTAGTTCCTCTAACAAAGAGAAAAGAAAAGTGGTTTTGCTAATCTGTATAAATAATTCTTGAAAGAACAGTTGCAGAGCAATTCATTACTGTAAGACAAAATATTTTAGCAGTTATAAAAAAAAAAAAGTGTTGCATAGACCTACAATAGATTTTGTGCAGAAAGCCATGAATATAAATCAATGTAATATATTATTTTAAAGTATTATATTACAGTGTCATGTATTGATTGATATATATGCATTAATCTCAATTATATCCACCCAAAGGTCCATATATTATTCATATGTTACTTGACAAGCTTAAAATATGGTGCAGAACAAAAGTGCCCCCTATTATCCTCATC
Source organism: Aviceda cuculoides (assembly GCA_035590195.1). Classification (NCBI taxonomy): domain Eukaryota; kingdom Metazoa; phylum Chordata; class Aves; order Accipitriformes; family Accipitridae; genus Aviceda; species Aviceda cuculoides. Next base: position 79,052,636 of record JAVJGG010000074.1, read on the forward strand.
TTCTATTAAAACAAAGCAGTTTTATAATGTAAGAGGCCCTTATTTATTTTACCTTTCCCCATGTTTTCGACATCCTTCTTCAGTGAATGAGGTGAATTTGTTTCTTGCGTGTGTTCGCCTTAAAAAAGAAAAAGAAAAAAGTTATTGATTTACTGATACTGCTTTTCATCAGTATTGTGCTTACTATCCAACTGCTTCAGAGAAACTGAAGGGAAAAAAATATACAGAAAGAGTAAGACTGAGGTTTATCTACATATCTCTTGGTGTGTAGCACAAATATTTGCAAGACTTTTATTTGCTTCTAGTTTAGTAAAGTATCTACCTACACCACGGCCCCTCCTGCAGACAAGACCCGCTATCCCCTCGATACCCAGGAGAGATAGTTCCTCTTGCACATTGTTTGCTGAACTGATCCCTGCTTTCCCTCTAGCCCCTCTTGAAGATGCTTTTATCGGAGAATGACCAGGAACAAGCTGAGAAAGGGGCAGAGCCTTCTCCACAGTCTCACCCCCTCTCCTTGCAATGGGAAGTCCATTGGGCTGGAAGGAAGGACCCGGTTCCAATATCCACAGGCGAAATCCTTTTTGCAGCAGCCTCTTCACCTTCATCAGCTCTTTAACTTTATCATGTTCTAGAGCTCTATGGCATGGCCTTGTTGTAACTGGATATAATTTGTATCCAGCTGGGATAAAATTTACATTGGTGGTATTTGCATCTAAAGGATACTCCTCTGAGGTCAACCAATTCGGAGACTTCTGTCTTAGGTTGTGCACATAACTTTTAATCATACAGTAGTAAAGAATTTTCTAAATAACAGAATTTGACTATTTCCAGATATATGCATGCTACTTCTTTCAGTCTTTTTCCTTTACAAATAAAATAAAATACATCTTCACAAGGTGTTAAGTTCACCTGGATGACAGTTTGACTTAAAATATGAACCTTCTGACAGAAGGTATTATTTTCATTATCCGCTGGAACTGGGAAATTTTCCTCTAATTTCTATGAATAGAAACAAAAAGCTATGAAAAAATGTTTTTAAAAGAAAAAATACCACTTTAGCAGAAATTAATGGGAGATTTTCTGTTATTTACAGCTGAAGTAGAAATGGACTCTCAATAATTAAGAAAATATTTGGTAAATAACCAATTACTGAACTAATTGGACTAATTCTTATTTTAGTCCAGCCAGTAAATACACATCATTAACTCTACTGATGAGTAATCACAAGACAGACATACACGTAAAGCCACTCATGTGTTAATGTCTTTGGAAGAAAGAATCATGGAGGATATACCTTGGGATATTTTTTAAACAAAAAGCCATAGCACTGAATAGGTCACCACAAAACAAGTAAGAGAGCAGCTACTTTAAAGAACTCGTACTGTCACCATGCATTTGACAGTAGGTCATCACAGTAAGCTAATTTTAAAGATGAATTGGAAAGTCTTGTTTTAGATGCAGTCAGAATCTTTTTGGAAAACATTGATTTCTGTTTTTAAAAATCAATGCATTCTTATATCCAGTAAAAC
>JAVJGG010000074.1:79081622-79101387 GCA_035590195.1 Aviceda cuculoides
AGGGAGGTGGTTGAGTCACCATCCCTGGAGGTGTTCAAAAAGCGCATAGACGAGGTACTCTGTAACATGGTCTAGTGAGCATGGATGACAGTTGGACTCGATGATCTTGTAGGTCCTTTCCAACCTAAATGATTCTATGATACTATGATTCTATGATTCACTCGTGTTCTCTTTCCCTCAAAGCTCTGGCTCAGACTTTTAGCTGGCGTACGCTGGCTCAACTGGTGCAACAGCGTGAAAGACCCCATGTTTAACTGGTTTAACCAGTGTTTCTGTCCCGGTGTCCCACTCTCTATAACCCCTCCTGACCCTTCCTCATCGTGTATGTGGTCATACTCGCTCGCTCGCTGCTCTCATCCACCCCAGGAGCCTCAGGACCTGGATAAAGGAGGAGTGAGGTAAACACAGAATTTCAGCTCAGCTTCTGTGTCACTTTGGGGGTGGATTTTAGCCATTTCTTTGGTAATTTTTGTAATACACGCTTTATTTTCGTTTAAAAAGTAAAGGCGGAAAGGATAGCACTTCCCCAGTGGGAGAAACTTCATGCAATTTTAAAAATGTGCATTATTTAATCCAATAGGCATTAAGATGCCTTGAGCTGTTAACACCTGTTGTGGAAATCCATAATAGACAGGCTTAAAAAACCAACAACCCTGAGAGACCCATAAAGGTTCCTACAGAGCTGTCGTCGCCTCTTGTGTCAATGAGTACTTAAGGACCCTGAAATCTGCGGCTGAACTCACTTACTGAGCACGTGCTTTCTCTTCATCTCCAAAAAAAAAAAAAATTCCTTAGGATAATTTCATTGAAAAAGAGAATAATGAATATGAAACACCAGTGAACTGCATTTCTTACACAAACCTCTCATGCATTTTTCATACATTTCCCCACCCAGACGCCTAAATGCACCAGCTCATAGTCTACATTACTACCTTGTAAAACTCCATGTAAAACTTCAGCCAACATCTTTTTTTTTATGCTTTGACACACTGTCGTTTAACAGCATATGTCAAACCCAGGGAGCCTGCCCTCAGCTGGGGAGGTGACCTTTGTCTTCCACAAAAGTGGATCAAAAAATGAGATTCCTGATAGGAAATGCAAGGGGAAAGCAAAATTCCTTGGGGAAGGTGTGGCAGAAACACTTCGTGTGATCTCACTTTAGCAAGACCTGTGTCTTTCTGTTCATGATCAATAGGAACTAGTTACGGTGTCAAGTTCTGGCTGGGCTGAAGCCAGCGGAAGTTTTGCAACTGATTTAATGATGGGACCCCTCTAATGGGACCACCTAAAATTTGGATAGCTGCCTTCGACAAGGGGCTGAGTGTCTGGTGCCATTTGGACCCCTCCAGGGTGCGCTCCTTGGCCCGTCAGCTACCCTGTTGACCCGTCTCAGTTTGTCAACCCCACCTGGATGCTTCTCCCATCAGGGGTGTCTGTCTAGCACCATGCATGCCTTTTAGACAGCTGAATCAAGCCCAAGGAGCCTGGGCTATGTCTGTGTTGAGGAACATTTTTGGAGTGATGTATCCAAGGCGGGTGATGTGAGCCATGGTTGAAGGACATGTATCTTCATTGCCTGTACTGTGCGTTATGCCTATATTATGCATTTAGATGATGCACATAGATGGAGAAGTGTCTTGCTCTTGTAGCTGGACACACATAAGTGTCTGTATATGCACTGGGGTCCCAGCTGCCAGCAGAGCCGATGGAGATTGAAGTGGTACAAGCAATCTGTCTGGATGCTAAAACGTGTCTACTGCCACCTGAGATGTCCAGGGCTATCTGGAGTATGACATATGAGAGGATTTAGAGGTGGCAGTGTCCTTCTCAAGCAAGAGCTAAGGCCAGGTGAGATGACCAGGCTCACCTCTGACGTGGCTGGACCCTTACATTAAGGCAGTTGGATTTAATCCCACGTTTCTTCCCCGTGGAGCCAAATCCCACCCACTGGGCTGATTCTGCATGAGATGGGTCCCACTTGCTGCAGGGTAAGACAAATCCTACAGCTGCAGGAGAGTTTCATCATAGGGATAATTAGAAACTTTCCTACCTGCCTTTATTAACTAAATAATTTTATAATTAGTTTGCAGCACTCAAGCCATTTCAGCAGCAGACATAGAAATCTCCGAGGAAGGCAGAGAATAACAAGATTGTTTATTCACGGATCCTAGGAACTTTTTCACTGTGACTGTCTCCTGTGGTACACTCCTTGGGGACAAGTGAGAATTCCAGCAATTTTATGAAATCTTATTTAACAGTCTGCCGACGTTCAGATGAGGAGCACAATAGGCGGGAGGACAGGAGACACAAGTCAAAGGCAAAGCTGTCACTGATACAAGAAAAGCCATGGTCGGGCTCAGACTGGGAGCTCGTGCTGGTTTTGGTTATATGCCTGGCACACGATCTGGGGAGACTACTCCAGTTAAAGTTTCCCTCTCTGTTTCTCTGTTGAAATCAGAGGATTTTTTACATCAGAACATAAACTAGATGTTTTTTCAACATTCTTCTTGATTTCTAGACAACTCTGCCTCAGCAAGGCACAGATTAAGTACCATTTAGCTTTTTCGTGAGTTTCACAGCTTGGCACTTGGATGCTCACGCCTTTCTTGAAAAGATCTCATAGCGTTTACAGAATAAGGCTTTTGGGTTGACAACACAATTAGACAGGACCTTTTCTTCCAGGCATATCTTCAAGTAAAGCCGCTCAAAATTATTCAGGCAGAAATTCTGAGGTTGAAAACATAGCTGTTACTTCTGTTTTGTAAACCGTATGTAGCTTTTATTTTTAAATCAACATTACTTTAATTGAGAAAGGTGTTATCATTTTTCTTATAATACCTCTTTCTCCCTGGTTTTGATAAATATCAATGAATTGCTTTGGGAAATATTTCAGTAACAAATGTTGGAAAAATACAAGGAGAACTGAATCTATTTCAAAAACTTGTGGAATTAAAGAAAGGTGAAATTGTGATATTTTTAACATAAGTGATGCTTTTCTCCCAAGAACGTAAAGAAAAATATGACATGGAGTAATCCTACTCAGCCAGAGCGGTGACTCCTTACTCTCACTTCTGAGATCCATCATGAAACCACACATTCCATTGGAACAACAAAAAGAGGAGAATTTTCAAAGCTGTTTTTCTAGCATGATAGCAATCCTCAGAGATTTTCTTCTCAGTTAGGTGCTTTAGACCAGCATCATTCAATTGGCTTCTGTGGTCATTCCTGAGTCATAAGCATGGGGCTGAGATTAAATCTTGGTTGACCAACCTTGTTTTCTCCATCCCACGTGCTTTGGGGTAAATCTGTGGCTCGCTGCCCTAACTCTTCCTCATTAAATGAGGTCACCAGTTCATCGTGTAGGCTGCAGAAGGAAGCGACACTCCTGGGCATTTTTTTGGAGGGGAACAAAATAATTGTCCTCCTCAAGTGAGAGGACATCCTCGTGGCCATCCTAGCACCCTCAATGGCAAAAGGCACAACTGGATGCAAAGAACACAAAGAACAGAGCACTTCTGGAGAGATCCCTAAATAGATGTTTATTTTCAACCCTCACACCCAAGCCTGGAAGATCCCGTTCTTTCTGCAGGAGTCATGTGTTAGTGCTCCAGCTGAGGAACATGCATTAACATTCTTAGTCTCTTGTACTGAGCATTATGTCTCATCTTTGAAGTCAGATTAATGGAGATTAGTGGTACCACTTAAGAGTTTAAACATCATACTGACCCAAATTGGTTGTGCAGGCCCAATATATAATGTTGCACATGCAGGGCTCTTAATGTCCAGAAAGTGATTTCACTAATTGTTTCAGAGAAGAAAGCTTGTGTTACTTTCTGCTCTAATCCTGAGGTACCCCCCTATGCTTTTCACATCCACCATCAAAGACATCTGGTTATCCATCTACATAAGTATCCATTTAATAATCAAAGATCGTTTTGTTTTAGCTCCAGTTGGCCTGCTTGCTTGCCTTCCATGAGTGATTTCATTCATGTCTGTGATCTGTCAGATGTCTGCTCCAGATCCCACTAGGGGTGACACTGGACTTGAGGAAAACACACAAAAAATAAATAGGCAAAGCACTGCAGAAACTGCTGCACTGTATTAAAACAAATGGTTTTAATTATTTTAAATGAGAAGTCTTGGCATAAGCCATGCAGAAACTAAAATCAGAGGAGGCAAAAATGTTCTTGTTTAAGACTACAGAAATGGAATTGATCCTAATAATCCAAGTTTATTTTTGTGCAATAATTAAAGAAAACCTCTTGCATTTCTCTGGCTGTGTGACCAAAACCAATTTGGAAACACGCTGAACTTTTCAAGAAATCATTCACTTAGTTGGATTTGGTCCTGATGCTATAAAAAATACAAAAGAATAAAAGAAAAGCACTTTCCCAGTGTTGCTTTTAGCAGTTCCCACGGGACTGTCTACTGATGTCAGCTGTTTTTGGATGGAGCGCTAAGAACAAACTCTCATTTCCTTGTTCTTGGGCCTGGCAGCCCTTGGTTGGCTTGTAGTCTTTGTTCTACCTCAAGGGTCTGCAGAAACATCTGGGACCAAGAGCCAATTTATGCCCGTGTTTCAATGAAGCGGTTGTCCTGATGTATGTGACCAGCTTCTCCATCCAGTCAACGGAGGGGCAGGGATGTCTTTGCAGGAGATTGAGCACCCAAGTTAGGCAGACATTTCCTGCCTTGGTTGGCTTTCAAGAGCACCTGCCCCTCTCCACTAGGCAGAAGAGGAATTTATGTGCTTATTTTAAAAGGACTCCCCCTTCCCTAAATAATGAAGATGGAGGTATGGGAGTTAGGCAGACTAAATCACCGGAGTGACATGTCTTCTGGCTCCGCTGAAGAGCAGCAAGTGTCAGGGTGCCATGGTTTACTGTCTCCTCCTGGTGACTGGCCAGATGTGTGCTCTACTTGAAATTAAATTAACCCAAGTCCAGGAGACAAATTCCCACCTCTCTCAAGAACTGCTCAGGCAGCACTTTTAATAGCTTATGTCCATCTCGCCAATAACATGTTAGAGACACTACGCTTCCAACACGATCTCAGCAAGGAAGACGCTACCTATTAACCATCACCCCTTCCTGCAGCACCTGGGTTTCTCCCTTGGGGTTTCTCATCGAAACACTGACCCATCCTGACCCTGTTTAGCTATTGAGATCTGACAAGATCACAGCCTGAGGTGGTATGGCTGAATTTACATGTGCTTAACAAATTGCCTGTTCACTCAATTACATTTTATTTAATCATCTGTAATCATATAAATTATGCCTGATGGTAGTAAATGTTCGTGTCAGTTCCTAATTACAGATTGATTAATTGACTGTGGTGATTTGTATTACTTATATAAGAATATATGAAGATGATGATAAATTATGATTAGTATGCAACATTTCATAGGAAACATAGCCAGAACTAGGGGAAACTTTTCTCTCTTTGACACTTGCCTTCAGTGTATCAAAGATGTTTTGCATTATCCCATGCCCCCAGAAGAGACACCTTCACTACATTAAAAAAAAAAAAGACAAAGAAAGGAGAAAGATGGAGTGTGTTGCTTTGTGCCTCAGACGAAGCTTCAAACAAATAAAAAGCTCTTGAAAGATTTTCAGCCATCAAGAATTTGCCTGTTGCTTTCTGCTCACTTCAGTATTGATCTGGACTGCACACCAACTCAGGTTTTAGTATGAAATTCAAGAAAGTGAGAAAAAAAAAGTGCTGATTTGATCTGGATTAGCCCTCTTGCTGCATAGTTCAGCTGGGTCACACTGCTGTCCTCACAATTGCTTTGAGTTTGGAGGGCTGCTGGTTTAAGCCTAGGTTTGCCATTAAGGAGGAATATCGTTTGCTGAAGAACACTTACTTTCCCAGATAAATGCTGGGCAGATGAATGATTTGTTAGGAGCTCTGACCCTTGGGGAGATTCTGCATGGTCTTAAGCCTTCCAGGTTAATTTTTTAAACAGAAAGAAATCCAAACCACATATAGGATCTCACCAATGCCATACTTATTTTCCCCCAACGATAACACGTCTGAAGTCTAGGCCAGATGACGACTTAAGTTTTGCAAACATTCCCAATTGCTGTGATGCTTCTGAGCATGTTCTGTCCTCCGGCTGTTTGCAGTCCTGCTTCAGAGACTATAGACTAGCCATTTCTGTTGAAAATATTATTTTTTAAAAAGTTATTTATTTATTTATTGATTGATTTATTAATTTATTACTAGAATGGGAACAATTCAAAGTTCTCTGAGTTTGCAAGAAGCCAGCATAGCGGAACCTGGTGTGGTTTCCCACGTATTCATACACAGATTCACTGGCTTAGTGTTTCGCTGTGTAGACAATACCATGAAAGCCTCCTAGTCACAGAAGCTGTTCCTTTTCCCCACCATGGCCTTACAACTTGAATTCTCTCCTAAGAGAGCTGTTACCCTACTGACTATCTCAGAGTACTCCTTTTTTGGTGCGTTGCTCACAGCAAATCCCTTCTGTGACCAGGAGAGTCTGGGCATCTGGCTTTGGATCTGGCTTTGGCTAGGGTGGAAAGAGGTGAAGGCTGGACCTTGCAATGTTCTCTGCAGCAGGACCACCCCGCTGTGAACAACTCTTGCAGGACTTTTTGGAAATCTCTTTACATCGTAGATCCCATTTGCACTTTTCGTGACTGTATCAGTCATGAATGCACTCAGGTTTTTCTTTTCAGTCATTCCCAGAAGATACCAGAAGGTTTTTAACTTGTCTGCCAGCACTACTACTCCATTTCTGATAATCCAATCCTCAAGGTTACTCAGCTCTTCCTGCGCAGCATGCCAGTCCTCCCCAAAACAATGCCTTTTCAGAAAACATTACTAGAAAACGTCTACTTTTTGTACCAAGGTCACTCACAGACATTTTAAATATGACTACTGAAAAAATGATCCCTGAGGAGCCCCACTAACAAACTATCCCCAATCCAGCCCTTCTTCTGTTACTGGATATTCTTATTTCCCCTACAGTTAAACACCTTACGGTTTTCTTTCTAAGCCCCAGTTTCTCCAGCTTCACTAATCCAGCTCATCCCTCTCTGAAGCAAGGGTAAGTGACACCTATTCGTTTCCTTTTCTAAAAGTTAGGTCTCTTATCAAAGGAATATGCTAAACACGAGTGACACTGTCTATCTTTGGAAAACCCAAGTTAGATTTAAGATCACAACCCTAAATCTGTAGTCATTCTTCCCTCCAAATTTTGTTCTGCTTTTGTCACCTTACTGAAGTTAAACCACTTTTAAAACTGTAAAATTAAAGGTCTAACTTACCACTTTATATCTGGGATGGAGATTCTCCAGGGCCTTCACCTAGACTGCATTAAGCTCTCCATCATTTTCTTACATCTCATAGGTGGTAATTTCTATTTTTTCTGCCTTCTTCCTCAGTGTCCGGCCTGCCTGTGCTGCCACACTCAGCTGCACCCCCTTCCCTGAATGTGGAACCAAGGGTTGTGGTTGAATGTTGAGAAACAAAAACAGTGTTTTTCTGACAGTCATCTGATACGAAGGTTTTCTTTAAAAATGTCTTCACTCCCCTGCATCCTCCAGGAAAACAGGTACACCATCTTGCAATGGTCCTTTCCAACGCTTTGCCGAAGTGGATGTCTATCCTTAGATCCACAGGCTGGGTGACCAAATTTTGGCCATTGCCTGTTCAAGGAGCATTTCTTTGAGCTGTTGCTGTGATGATTTGTGAGATATCAACTCGGGAGAAATATCCAGATAATTCTCCTTCTATGGTCCTCTTCCAAGAGGAGGCTCTGACTGATCCACGAAGGATAAGAGTTGGAAGCCATCCCAAACCCCTAGTTCCTGAGAGCCAAATAACTTCATCGGCTTCTTGTTCTCCTTATACTTTAAAAATCTAGCAATTTTGGTTAATGTTAGTAGGCACGATGAAGGTAGCCTGTTTCTTACACCAGAATTTTTTCCCCTGAAATGAACATGTTATCGGTTCAAACAGGGTAGGTAACATAGATCATTTACCCAGAGCGTAAGCCTTTTAGGTGGATCTATCTGCTTGTCTTCCACTCTGTCTGTCCATCTGCGGTCAGTGTTAAACCACCCTGGACAGGTGTGGGAGAGCGTAGCTTTTACCCGAGATGTGACTCAGCATCCCTCCTTTTCGACAGGAGAAGACCTCCCTGCGAGGACGGGTGCTCCTGCAGCGTGGGCTTTCTCTCCCCTGCGTCCCTGAGAGAGGCTGGGCAGCACGGGGAGGTATTTTAACAGCTGACACTGTCACGAATTCCCTCCCCAAAGCAGAAATTCCCTTGGCTTTTTGCTGTTTGCTTCCCTTTCCCTGTTATGACACTGTGGCTTTTCTCAGATGCCTTTGTAACCCTCCCTGCAGAAATTGTCCTGGTAGATGCTTGCAACTCACCGGGACCTCTCACTGCAAGGAGAAACTCTCATTCTGCTCCCCACGTGTATGTGATCTTAGATAAATTACTTACCCATCAATGCCTTGGCTTCCCTACCAGAAAAATCAGTACAAAACCGATTACGCAGTGATGTCTATTTAGCTAATGCTTATAAAGAGCCAAGGGACCAGGCATGGAGCACGCAATAGAAATATCTACCATGTTGCCGTTGCTAACGTGGTCACTTACATTCCTGTGTGTAAATAAATCTTGAAGGGGAAAAGCCTTTGGGATGACCAGGGAACACACCAATGCTGGAAATGTCTCATCCATTTATGGTGATCTGAATTTCTGAGCCAGAGCGTGAGCGGAGTTGTTCTGTTTTATTTTCACTTAGGCCTTTAGGCTTATGGTTTTATTTTTGGGCTTGACTGTGTGCCCTTTGGGACAAAGAGCATCTTTTTGCTCTGTGCTTCTGCCCTGCAGGCCATCCTGGGTGTTGCTGCTGGAGAAAGGGTTGCACTGGAGGGACTGGGAGACTCCTCCACTCTCCCATCCACCTCGCCATCCATTCACCTCTCGGTTCATCTATCCACTCACACGCAAAAAACTGAACCAAACTAAAAAAAAAAAAAAACCCAAACCTAAATTTCCCACTGTCTTTGAGTCTCCTCAGCTCAGGACCTGCCAATAGACTTGCCATAATTAGCTCCTTTTACAAGTTTAACAGGATCCTACCCTTCCTTTTTTGACAATGCTGTAAAACTTTACATGAACAGGGTGGAAAATGCAGCTCAATAGACATTTCCATAACCAGCTGCTTAAATCACGATAATTGTTTTTACAAAACTAATCTGTGCAGGCAAACAAGTAGAACTACGTCGGTGCTTTTTAAAAATGCAGTAGATCTGTAGTTGATGCGTTAGTATCAGTTAATTCTCATAAAAGGTCATTAACGGTGCGTACAGCGAAGTGGAGGACAGGGCGGGATGGGTTGGAGAGAGACGGTATCCGCATGACTGATGTGCAACGCTGAGGGGTCAGAGCATTACAAAATGATTCTCTTCAATTATTTACGTCCCTCCATCTATTGTATGGCGGGCCTGGGCCTGCTGCAAGGAGTTTCTGCTGCCCTTACGCTACTCTGCAGGGTTTTTCCTTTTACTCAGGAATGGCACTCATTTAAATAAAAATTGCCTGGTGCAATCCTGTCCTATTTCCCGTGACTGACAAAAATTCGAAGGGGAGGGTGGGTGACGGTACAGCTGCAGTCATTTAGCGTTGGGGAACCCTGTGCCCCCTGGCATCATAACCGGTGCGCGTAAAACCCGCAAGTCCATTCTGTGCGAGAGCCTCAAGAGGAGATACCATGGTGTGGTATAAAAATGAGGCTGGGAAGAAAGATTAAAGCTGCCAATTTCATAACCGATGATCCATCCTTGTTATCAGCATCAGCAACAATGAAGAAGTTTGAATGCTCCTCTCTCCCTCTCCCCCTACCTCCAAACCTTCAGCAAAAAAATCCAACTTTTTTTTTCTTTTTTTTTTTTTTGCTGATGGCAACAACATGAGGCATGCTATATATCAGCCATGATATATAGCCTTACGAGCTGACTGCTGACAACTTATGGCTCTTTTGTCTGGGTCTGCCTACTTGGCTGTTTAATTACGTGAAGTGCCTGTTGTCTGTGCGACTTTCATATCAGCGGCTGCTGGAATTCATGGATGATGCTATGTTTACATCAGCCATCAAGCTGATATTCAAACACATTAGCATGACCATAGTGCAAAATATGTGGTAGGTGGAGTTGCTATTGCAGTACTTCGATTCATCTACATGAGCTAAATTAGCCAGAAGAATATTACTTAGAATAAAATGTTTCTCTTCATGCCTTCAATACTTTCTTGCATCCCCCCCCCTTTTTTTTAGTGTTGATGGAATTTAAGTTATTGACCATAGCAATTTTTTTTTTGGATGCAAATAGCAATTAATAGACAGGACATTACAGAGAAGAGCCCTGAGATTTTATGAGTATAGATTACTGTAAGGCTACATAATAAAATGAATACAGCATGCATAAATGGTCATTATAGCCGTAATAATGCTGTCCCAAAGTACCACTTTCATTCTGGAGGACTGAAACTTGTTACCAAACCTAAATGAAATGCAAAAGGGTATGTCTTAGACCTCTGTTATTGTGACATTTTAAAAATTAACCCAAAAGTCTGGGAACCATTTTTGTTAGTATTGTCCAGCACACTATTTTCCCATCACTTTATCTTCTGAAAGATGAAAATTTAAACATGGAAAGGGACAGAATTTTTGAAGGAGACAATCTGGAATTTGTGATACAAGTGTCACCAATGTTTTTAACAAACTTTATGCAATCATAGCTAGAGGCCCTTCCTGGGATCAGTGTTTTCTACTATGTAAAGTAATAAAGCAGCCTGGGCCAGAAGATATATTCCATGTTTCCGCTCTCTTTAATCTACACGCGGTGCTTGTGAAATGATACCAGCTGAGTGGACATTTTATCTGCTGAAAAGCTGAATAAAGTGTTTTCTTAGCGTGCTTCCCTTTTTTTCCATATTTGAACAAAACCAAAACTTCTCTTTTGGCTTTGCATCTTGCAAACTCTTCTAAAAGGAAAGGGAGGCAGCTGAAATGAAAATTGGGAAAAAAAAATTTGAAGCCTGCTAACTCCACTTGAAAAATGAAAGATGGTTTTTTTTTCCCTGAAATTTTGGACGAGGTCTTTCTTGTGCCTGAAACAGTCACTCAAATTCACCATGAGTGTGCCAATAGTATTGGTTGCCTTCCAGTGGTGTTATTTTGGTATTAGATCTTAAAAGAAATTCCTTCTGCTCCACCTGGGACCCAAATCTGTCCCATCTCCCTTCCATTTAATATCTCCAGTCCATGCTTCTCTCTTGTGTCCTCCCTTGTTTACATGCATCCCAAAACTCTCAGTGGCAGAAGGTGATGGCCTTTCATCAACCATCCTTGTCGTGGCACTTCTGGCAAGGCCAAAAGTTGACCCCCCATTTTGGAACTTCCCTGTATGGCCACATGCTAGTGGATTTAGAAACACAGATCCTGTTAGCCTGTAATAGGATTTAGGCCCTTAAATCGTTTTATCCTTAAAGGACGTAGGAGAACCTCTACTGAACATTGCAGAACTCAAGTGGTTTTCACTTTCAGAGATCACATAGGTGCCATGGGCTTGTCTTCTGGAAAATGAATGGGAGGTAAATCCCAGCAGCGTCACTCATCTTCAATGACAGGGCTTGGTTCAGGCCTTGCGATGCCAAACAAAGCAATGCCCAAATACCTTAGACTGTCAGAAAAATCCCACCTTGTATTCTCATCTACGTAGCTACGAATGCTCATTTACCATTTTAATCTCTGTCCTGAGGATGAGCAGGCATAAGGCATATAATTTCAATTAATCTGAGATCTGCCAGTATAAGAAGCTATAAAAGAGCTTATTTTTATTTATTTCTCCAGGCATTTTATTCATATACCATTAGAGATACAGAGCTAAATGTACCTTCTATGTCAATGGTAGCACTGTGTGAAATAACAAACATTAAAAACCCATAGGAGAGGTTATTGTGTTAACATCTGATGGACGTTTCAGTAAAATCTTTGGGCAGTGTTTCATCTAGATGCCAGAAAGCAGCGTACAGGCGCACGGCTGTACAGACTGTCATACAAAACGTGGGGCATGCTTGGGTTGTTAAGATGACCAACAACTCTGTCCATCGACGTATTCAGCACCTACTGTGCCTGTCATCTCATTCAACCCAGCATGACATGAAGACACTCTACCTGTCTGCTGGAGGGGGTGGAAAAAATGTCAGAAGTGCTGCCTTTTTTTTTGAATTTTTAACGCTCTAGGAGGTTAATTTGGAGTTTTTTTAGTTTGTGTTGGCAAAGGTCCTGGAGATTTTGTAGAAAATTAGGAAAGTGAGAGGGGAGGAAAAGTGCACGCAGGGGGGAAGTAGATGGTTGCAGCTTTCCCCCTGCAATTGTTGATCAAAGAACGGATGGTGTCTTTGAGAATAATTTTCCTTGATTTTCTCTAGGCTTGCTTTCCATCATTGTGTGCTGTAGGTACCCAATCCAGCAGCTGGTTGGCACTTATCAAAGCTCCCCTATATTATTACCTATATATGTACACAATACACATGCTGTATCATCCCCATGCTTGGGCTTACATGTGCTTTGAACAAAGGCTTGCTCAGGTGGGCCGGGTTAAAGATTGAAGGTCGGAAGGGTCTCTTCCCTGTTTGAATTGAAAGTGTATGACACAAGGCTACAAATGATATACACTGCTAATTGATTCCATCCCATGGTTCCCTGGACTTGTATGCCTCGTATGTTCAGGCCTTTCCCTTCACTTGGTTGTCTTCTATGTGTGAGAAGCCATATGTTGTATTATAAGCTGGTGCTAAAGCTTTACGAGTGCTCAACAGGGGACTGAAAAACGAGGAGATTTCCACAGTCTGCTACGGAGGGCTGAGAAATTACATCTGGCACAGGAGGTGCCCAGGAAATGACTGGGGAGCAGGAGAGCCATCGGTGGAGGTATGCACGCTTCGTCCTTGGCGTGTCTTTATGGCCACAATTTCCGACAGGAGTCCAGGCAAGGCCTTTGGTCCAACCCAGTAACGGTTCCTGCACTCTTACCTGTGCACCAGGCTAGGGCTTAACCCCTTCGTGCTAGTAAGCCGAGAGCACAGGGTCTGATATAGCAATTTGGGACAGTCAACCGAAACCTCTTGAGAGAGCCTGGCCAAGCCTGGGCTTTGCAAGCGTGTGCGATGGTGGGAGCCCTGACGCGCGTTAAGGGGGGGCAGCTCCTCCTTCGCCCGTTGCTGTCGGGAGACCCGTCAGCAGGTCCCCACCGTACCTTGCTATGGCCGTTGCTGGGATTGCTGCGACTGTGGAGCCAGAGCCCCGCGGCGATTGCGTGGTTCATCAGCGCTAGAGCCGCAATACTTAAAAACACTGGGGTGCCCAGGCTGCCTAACCGAAATCAGCTGGCTGGGGCGAGGTGATGTTGCTCCTGCAGAGCCGAGTCGTGGAGAAGATCCGCCTGAAAGAGCTGCTGAACCTGAAGCAGGGTGCCCAGAGAATTGCCAGGGCCCCCAAATACGGGGAGTCCCTGGGTGCTGGGAGGTTGGGGAGCTCCTTGGGGAGCAGGAGGGATGCGCAAACACGCCGTGGTGAGCCTGGCCGTCGGCAGCACCCAGTATTGTACGAGTGTGACAGCCTACTTCTGCGCTTCGTTCCTGGAGACGCACCGCGTGGATATTACAGTAGCTGCTGCCACCCCTCACCATGCTTCCCCCCCACTCCCCGCCTCTTTTTAATGATTCAATGACTGCATTTAGTAAAGGCACGATAGGAAAAAAAATTAATAGAGGCTCCTTTCCTCCCCTCCTGAGTAGGGCAACGGCACAGAGGCATCTGTGTGTGTTTAATGGGTTCAATTTCCTTTCCCTGCCATGGTTTGGTGGCTGACAAGGGAATGCAGCAAGATGGTGGTTACCGCTGCTTTATTGAACGGGACTCCACGAACGCTCACCTGGGTATAACGTGAGCAGTGCCCAGGCTTCCCTCTCCTCAGCGTCTGTGCACGTGGCCAAGGGCAAGTGTTTCTTTGGGAAGGATGATCCCTTTTTTCTCTCCTCTCCCCCTCGTCCCCTCCAAAGTAGCCAAACTGGCGCAAAGGATGCTGGTGAACTGGATGCGCTGGAAAAGCAGAGCTCCTGGAACGCTCCTTGGAGCGCCATAAACGTGTGCCAAAGGAAATTAATTGAATGCTGTGTATCAAAGGAAATAACAATAACAATAATAACGCACATCCCTAGCAACTAGAGAGGGAAAAGATCTATGTGGTTCTTTCATCTCTTCTCTGCCAAGGAATGATTATTCTCTTCTCCAGTTAATTCCAGTCGTCAGGCAGAGATTTGGAAGAGGGGAGGTGTCTTTCCAAGGGCAGGTAGGGGCTAACACCAGAAGAAGAGGCGTAACCCTTTTGCACGTTTCAGCAGAGATGTCGGAGGTCTCACAGTGGTGCCCATCATCAGAGCTGGCGGTCCTGATCCACAGCGGCCGTGAGGACCGGGAAGGAGGACATGGAGCTCACCCAGCGCACGTGGGCAGCACAGCAGATACCCCGCAAGGTTGGAGTGGCTCTGCTGGCCTGGACTGAGGTCTCGTGCTGCCTCTCTGCTTGGGGTACTTTTGAGGCCAACACGATTGTTTTTCATAAATGAACTTCAGATCCCACAGGCATGCAGATTTTTGCCCATCGGTTGAGCTCCTGTCCTCACGTTTGTTTTCTCTGACACAGCCATCCAGCGCACACCGGGCTGTGAAAAAACAAGTGATCTCCCCAGCGTCTAGGCAGGGACCGGCATTCAGCCGCACATGGTTCTCCTCTCCTTCCCTTGCATGATACCTTGTTCACACAAGACCCCAGAGAAGCCCTGAGCTAAGACCTCCCCACCACGTTCAGGAGCTGGTGAGCATCCTTCCGCTCCTGGGGAAGACGGCTTGGAGGAAACCACTGTCATCACGGGAGACCGTGGAACCTGTTTGGAAGAGCTGTGCAGATTGGGGATGGGATCTGATCTGATGGATGGTCTGCAAGCTGTGGCTCACAGGATATAACGAGGAGCGAGAGGGGTCTGACTAAACAAGTGCTTGTGGCTTGGATGGACTAAATCCAGCTCTTCCCTTGAAATCCCTGCAGCTGCTTTGCCTCTCTGTACCTTTATTCTCCATTTATAAAAAGCTGATGAGAATATGCCTCTGCTCTATCACACCGAGGCTTCATTCATTAATACTTACAAAAGGTTTTGAGATCCTCAGACGGCCAGTGCAAGAGAAGTAATTATTTATTAACAGCCTCTGTGAAGGTGTGGGCAGCCATATTACATCTCTCCTGGGTATTTAATTTAGGTACTGAGCATTTATTGTGGGTCTGAGAAAGTAATTGCTGATCTGGGCTGCTGGAGGTGGTAAGGTTTTTTTTTTCTTTTTTTTTTTTTTTTTTGGTACCTGAATGAAATGCTTATAAATGCAGATAATACTTCTTACAACGGAGATAAAGAGTTGATACCTCGGGACAGGCAGTCCTTGAGACTTTAACCCAGTCTGAGATGTGTCTCTGTTAAATTCCCTATGGGACGGTGCTCGGGGACGGTTGGGGTGGTGGAGGCAGGGGTACGGTGCTGCTCTGCCCCTCGGGCATCCCTCGGGTGTCAGGGACGCTTCGCTCCCAGCCAAGCCGGCGACGGCCGAGCACAGCGAGCATCCCCTCCCAAATTTCTCCCAGGCTGACCTCCAGCTTCCCCCGCCCTCCTTCCCGGGGCAGGCACCCCCCTCCCCAAAACCACCCCGTCCCCTCCGCAGGTGTGCGGGGCTGCAGCTCACCTCGACCCCGTCGTGCTCGCCGGGGAAATGCGGCGTAATGCCGGGCCTTTGCCATCGAGCGTCTTCCGTCTCCTTTTCTTTTGTTAAAGCCAAATGGAACAATGTAATTAGCTTGTTACAATTAAAGTGACTCGACTGGATAAATTGTAATCACCCAGACTGAAGTTAGGCATCCCTGCAGGTCCCGGCCAGAGCAGCTGAGCTGCCTCATTTGCATAATTAAAATATACAAATGATAATGGATTTTGTACTCAATTTCCAGCGGCTGTAAATTCGAGAAACTATGAAATTAGAATAACTGAGATGGAGCCCGCCTTGAGGTAATGAGGATGACAAGTTTTGACAGTAGGGGTGTTTATAACACTAGTTTCTCGCTGCAAAATAAATAAGTACAAAAAAGATTAGACAGTGATATTAGTTAATAGTTCCACGGGCAGTGGGGAAAGGAGATAGACTGGTGATTACCTCTGCAAATTTACGCTGCCTTTTTGACAAGCTCTCTCCTAACCTTAGGGGACACCTTTCGCCTGATTATGAGAAATTGAGAATGAATTAAATGCATAAAAAGGGTTGTCACAGATAGACAAACTAAAGGAAAAGAAATGAAATTAGTCTTGCCATTTTAGTTTGCCGCAGGAGGAGCGGGGAGAGGGAAAGGGAAAAGGCTGGGAGAGAGGTTTCAGCACTCCCGCAAGGAGGAAATGAAGAGACCGAGTGGTCCAGAATCGAGGCTGATTTCGCAAAAAATGGAAAGTCCTCGGGATCCCAGGTGAAAATAGGAGAAAAAAAATGGGGGTGGATAACATCTTGGCCAGGTCAGCTCCAGATTCTGTCTGGGAACAAATTGTGCTTTTCCATAGATGGCTTTTGTTTTTTTTAATTTCTCAGCAAATATTTTCTGCCTCCATTTTTGAGCTCCTAGATCTCCTGAGAACCCCTCGGAGCTGGGGGTGGGCAGGTTGCTTGCCATCTCTCTGACTTCTCTTTACACGCACCTCCAAAATCACAGCTGTTTTACAAACATACACGCAAACGTGAGCTTGTTCACAAATATTTTGCAAAGCCAAGCTAAATATGGGCGTTTCTGTTCTCATTGACTTTTCCCTTTGTCCAAAAAAATGAATTAAAAATTGAACATTGTTACTAATGATATTTTGCAACTTTTCTCTCTCTCGGTAGGATGTTCAGGAGCACAAGGAGAGCTGTACCTGGTAAGACCAAAGTGTTGAGCAGCAGATGCCCCTGGAAGGGTATGAAATGGGGGAGCAGAGGGCTGGAGCCAGGACTGCTTGTGGTAGGTAGGATTTACCCACCTCTGGCTGTGAAATGGCCCTTGAATTTGATGATTTTGCTCTTTTTTTTCCCTTTTTGCTCCGATGGGAACCACGGCGGTCAGCTTAGATGGAAATCCCAATCTAATAGATGGGTGGATTTTCCTAGGGATAAAAATTTGACATTTCCTTGCTCTAGAATGAGGGCATCAATGAAGAATTAGTTGGAGGAAAGCTGGCACAGTGCCGGTGCTGTTTTCCTTGGCCCTGTGTGGAGGCACAGAGGGGACCACGGATGAGCGGGGGTACCGAGGACCAAACCTGCCTCGCAAATGGGTTTGGAAAGGGTGATGATAGCTCTACTATCCATCCTCCTTCTTTAGGATCCCTGGGAGCTGGGAGTATGGGTCCCATGCTTAAAAGCATTTAAATCTTCGATACTCCAATGAAATTCTAATGATATTGTTAACAACCCATAAAAAAGGTGGAAAAAGGTGCAGGAAAGCAAGAGAGAGGGAAAAAGGGGGAGAAACAGGGAAGAGAAGGAGGAGGGGAGGAGAGAAGAGAGGGAAGAAGGGAAGGCGGAAGGGTACGTGAAAAGCAAAGGGAGAAGAAGTGCAGGAAAAGATAGGTTGGGGCTGGGGGGCTGCAGGGATCCAAATGGGTCCCCTCCTCACCCACAGGTAGCAGCAGAAGCCCTTTCCCACCCTGCCTGGAAATATTTTTGCAGCAATCGCATGTTCCCCTCTGCTTGCCCATAGCCATGGGTCAAACCAGTCCAATGCTCTGTATTTATCCTTTGAAATGTCACCTGAATGAATCCTCCGCTCCACCAAACGGTACTGCTTGTTTTCAGGCACGTTGGGCACAGCATCCCTTCCTCCCTCCCCGCTTTTCCTAGCCTCCAATGTGTTTTCAGTTCAGGTACAGCCGTCATTTACGTTTTATAGTTTGCTTTACAGCATCTTGTTATGGCGTTATCTGTTAAAGAATGTATTTTTAATGTGTTTTATAGCATGCTTTATAAATAAGTTATTAAAGAATGTACCTGCAGCTAGTGATCACTTAATAAATATTAATAAAGCAATTCCAGATGAGGCCATCATTAAGAGTGTTGCAGCACACCCACACTAGTTACCTAGAAAGAGTTTCTGTGCTGGTTATCGAAAAGTTCAGGACGGCTGTGATGGGAAGAGTTGGGAAGCAGAGGTGGGAAGGAAACGGTTTTGCAAAGTCCTTTTGGCCTTGAACTCCAGACTGAGACATTTTTTTTCATGAAATACCAATGGCAGGTGGGGAAGCGGGGGGGTAAAAAAAGGGAGAGCGACTCTGCAGATGCACCTGGGTTGGTGTCCATAGCAAGGGAGGAACCCAAAGTTGGTTTTGCAGGAGGGCAACGGTTAGCTCACCTCAGTGGCTTTTCCTCTCCTGCCTAAAACGTTAGCTTAGCCCTGAGAAATGTGGAAATTTAGTCAATCCTCTTTCTGTTTCCATATGACTGCAGGGGTATTTTCTGGTGTTTCTAGTTTGGACCTGGTGTAGCTGATAGACCTGCAGCCCTAGGCTAAATACGGTCATTGCTTTCCATTTTGAAAATCCACTTTGGTTCTAGCTAGAAGAGGCTTGAAAGCACCCATGGGTGTGAGATCTGGCGGCAGCATGGGCCTTTTCCGTGGAAAAAGCCACCCAAATCCAGGTGATTTATAAGGTTATCCAATGTATAATAAGCTTAATTAATTTGTAAGTTTATAAACAGTTCGCGCACAGTCTGTAGGATGGTGGGCAGCAGCTGAACTATTCACACCACCGCTGGACTTTTGTGCGGTGGTTGCACAAAGCTTTCCTCGGTGCCCGAGGCCGGAACAGAGAGGTGGGTGTTCACTTCTGCTCGTGGAGGCACTGGTGGAGGAGATCAGATGGAGAAGACCAGCCCTCCTGGGTTGCCTGTGTCCCCGGTGGGAAGGGGGAGAGAGACGGAGCTTTGGAGGGTTCGTCATAGCTCCCTGCCCATGCTCCTGTCCTATGTCGCCTTCCAGAGCAGCAAACCTCTGGCAAACACCTCTGCCAGGCATTAATATCTATTTGCCAGGTGGTGCCAGCATTAATTATGACCACTGTTGATATATTTGTGTCTCCATGAACATCCATCTCCCATTCAAATCCTGTGCGAGGTCCCTCCCACCTGAGCGTCCCTGTCCTGCTCCACGGCACTTTTTCAGAGCTGGGTTTCCAGCAGACCAGAGATGCTCCCAAAGGGGAGAAAGTCCTTCCCGGAGGAAGAGGCAGCAAAGCTGGCTTCCTCCTTCCACCTCCCCTTTTCTGCTCTCATTACGGGACAGATTTTCTCCTCCCACAGCACAGAAAGCAAAGGACAGGTTTAAAAGTTCCCTCCTCTCTCTGCAGCTCCCGTAATTGTCTTTGACACTGTTTATCATCTGCGATAATACAGCCGTGCCCTGTTACCTCCAGCTGCCCTAATTCGTGTTATCAGTCTGGCACCGGGGAGAGGGAGGTGAGAGGTACGGAGGAGAGGTGAAACCATTACAGAGCTGACAGGGCAGTGAGAACGGAGCGCGGTGATGGACTAGCCATCACTTGACCTGAATGCAAACATACATCCTATTGGATTGACCTTTCCCTGAGAGTAATGGATCT
>JAVJGG010000074.1:79101397-79116681 GCA_035590195.1 Aviceda cuculoides
TCTCCTCGTGCATCATTTTTGCTACATTGCTGGCCATTCCAAGGAGATAGTTTCTGGTAATTAAGATAGATCCCTTGTATAACCCACCCACAGCGACAATCAATAGCTGCCTCCAGAGGGATATTTCCAGATTATTGCTATGTCAGCACAACTTTTGGAAGCTTTGTAGACCTTATCATGAGAGGTACAATCAGGAAAGCAACACAGGGGCGATTTCTGGAGTGGCAGGGTGTTTGTGGGAGTCGTGCGTGTGTTTGTAGGTATATATGGGTGACTGTGCCCTCTCTTGTTTGGGATGAGAAATACATAAAAATTATAAGCCCTAATACTGCTGTAATGAAATGTAATAGCAGAAACTCTGCAGTCTTGCATGACCGCAAGCCTATTACTGCAGCAAACCGGGTTTGAGACTCTTATTTTGAGAATGGAATTACTGCAGCTAAATCAAACTCCTTCTGCCACTCTTCTCAGTGCAAAAGGCACTTTCTTACCATGCTTCATCCTTTTTGTTGTGGTTTTTGAGTAGCTATAAGGCAGGGAACAAAGGTCCCCAGCACTATATACAGATACCAGGCTGCACTTGCAAAGGTGAAACTGGGGAAAAAGAGTTTTCTGTTAATTTGCAAGTTGAGCACGTTTGATGGAAACATCCACCCAGGAGTGTGTAAGCGGAGGATACAAGGACCTCTTCCCTCTCCTCATTCAGTCACTTTTCTGACTGTTAGCCAACATTAACGTCATAGTGCCTCCAAAACCGAAGTCTGGATCTAGGAATGAAACTCCCACACGTTACAGCTGTACAAAGCAAGAAGTTACCCAGTTTGTGCTGCCCTATTTGGTGGTACATAGTCTGTCAGTGAAATGAGGAAATTAAAAATTTTAAGTGGGGTTTAATTCTGTGGTATTTGACTCAGCTAAGTGAGGATGCTTCCTTTGAGTTCAAGTCTATTCTAATAATTTGCAAGAAGACCTGGGAGCCACGGAGTCTCTGCATTTCATCCTTGCATCTTCCACCAATTCTTGACATTCTTAAGAACATTCCCCTTTTTTTTTTTTGACTCATTTTGCAGCAGCTTTGGCTATATAAGTATTCATATGCCACCACGAAGTCTGGAAGAGAAGTATGAATCCTAAGGAAACACTCCAAGGCCCCAAAGTACCAGAGAAGGCAATATACAGCATATTTTATGGACTCTCAGTCTGTTTCTCATTTGCTATAGGCAACTAGAGTGAAGATGTGCTTTTGAACAGCTGGGTCTGCCCCAGTGCATGCTGGGGGGGTTCAGTAACCCATCTAATTAGTGGGACACGCTGGCAGCATTGGTGTTTTGGAGCTCCAGAGTGAGGGTTGGTTTTGCAGCTCTTGAATTGGGTAGTAAAACCTGTGCTGGTGTCAAGAGGCTCTGAAATTTGTTCCCTTAGTCATATTGATCTAAGAAATGCAGCCAAAGACAAGTTGGGATAAGCGCTTTAAAAATGTCAAGGGGAAATTATTTCAAGCTCGGAATATATATGAAGTTAATAACTTGGCTCTTCCCATTTCCCTTTTTAGCTTTTACTCTGGATCAGTGACCTGATTTTCCAGAAAGGGATATTTGGTGGGTCAGTGGTGGGGAGGGATGCAAATAATTCCCTGTAAGGTTCAGGCACCATTTCTGCAACCAGGGCCTGGTCTTCTTGCATAGACCTCTGAGGGCTTCTGGTCTGAGAGGAAACCTCCAGATTGTGACATTTGTTTTCTTACTGAGCATTTCACATTTACCTGATGTACATTTTTAATCTGCGTCATTTTCTAATCTGTCTTTGCTCTGGAAACACCATCTCTGGATGTCCTGGTAAAAGGGAAATGCAGAAAAACCCTCTTGCAAGGGAAAATCTCTTATGGAGGTCCCTGACCTTTGAATTACATTTCAAACACTGAGACACAGAGTTACTCTCTTTCGTTCCCAGATTTTGTTGTTAATGTTTCCATAAATTTGTGGAACATTTCTGCTCTCTGTCCCTCCTAATCTTTTAAATCAGCTTTACATATCTTCTATGCCCACTCTGATCTTCACAGCTTTTCATGTTGTGGGGTTTTTTTTTCATAATAGCTTCCCATTTCATGTTAGCACATAAAGAAAAATGCATTTTATTGGAATAGCTATGTCACAGCAAAGATTATTCTTTTCCCTGTGGATGAAACCAGATAGTGTTGTGCCATGTGGTTCATATTATAACAATCTCACTCTGGTTGTATGGCCAAAACCTAATCATAGTATTTTGAGAGGAAATTCTTATTATTTAAATGCAGTTTCACCTGCAATACATTTTAAAGCCATAAAAGAACATTAACTGGTTCTTATTTTATTAGTTTCATAATACTAAGGGTTTATATGAATTGATCAAGCCCTTAAAAAGTCAGTTATACTTGTACTTCTCCACACTACTGCATGTAAAATTTGTAAACAAAAATAAAAAGAGATCTGTCCACCACTAAGCCAGTGTAATATCCTTATTAAAAGGTACAGGTTGATTTTCTGATTGGACAACAAAAAAGCATTTAATGGATGATTTCTGTTAGCCCAAATCAGCACTGTCCCTTTGGGTGTACAGAGGCAGACCCCACCAGAGCAGAGGTGCAGGCTTTAAATATAGATAACTCTTGATTTTCCGTTTGGGTGAAGATATGAAATACCAAAATACAGCTATTTTCGAGAAAGTATGTGACTGAACATTTTACTGAGTAACACAAGAGTTTGTAAGAGTTCTAAGTTTCTTAATGTTTTTTTTTTCCACTTAATAACTCCATGAGAGTCCTGTGAGAAACTGCTGCCGACTCACCTGACCGTAGGATCAGTAGGTCCCCACTAATTCACAATTCAGTATATGTTACAAAGTCAGTGAAGTGCCGTCGCAGGCTATTGCCAGCAGGTACCAGCCCATCAGATCAACCCTTGGCTGATCTGACATAAGGATGGGCTTTGGAAAAAATCCCCAAACTCTTCCGTGACTCACTCATTTAATCTGATCTTGAAAATAATTCCTAGTAAATAAAAGAATATTAATATCTTCTGATCTTGAGAAACAATCCTTTATTGTGTGTGTGTGATTGTGGATTAATATCTTTCCGAGCTCCAGTGAAAAGGGCCATTATAAAAATGAGGTTGGCTAAGATGATTAAACATTATTTACAGAAAGGACATGGGTCTGATTAAATCACAAGGAGGGGGGATCTTTTCTATGGTGACAGGAAAAAATACACATCATTCAACAGAGGTCCTTGCTTCATTTCAGTAATTAGGGGCTAAAGTAACTTGGACAGTCTGTCAGCTTTGATATGGTGGAGTTAACTAGTAGATCATGTAAATAAAAGCTGTTTGATTAGATCAAAAATTAAAGGGCCATCATTTTTCCTGTTATCTTTCAATTTACCATTGAGGTCTTTGAAATACTATCACCAAGCACACACCTCAAAGAATAATTACTTACTTATAGGGCTACATTTTTAAAAACTCCTTTAATAGTTTCCCTCTAGAACCCAGATTAGTGACCAAATTTTGGGAGGATCTGGCTAGACACCTCCATGAAGAGACCTGATGTTAGCTGGGCTCAGCATCCGAAGTTCCCATTAGCTGCCCTTTTCAAAAGCAGACCCTAAAAATTTCTGCTATAAACATTTTTTACCTAGTCTTGGGTCCAAGTTTATTTTATTAGTGTGGGCAAGAGAGAAAGAGAATTCCATGCTTTTCCAATAAACTGCCTGGTGTGACAGAGGTATAAATGCAGCCATCCTGTCCCCTACATATCCTGCCCAAGGTTTGGGCTTCACTTGGATCACGCTGAAATGCAGAGCGGGGTAAGTGGGACTGGAAACCCTTGGCAAGTACCTTACTGAAGGTCAGTATTGGCAAATTATGGGAGCTGCAGAGGGAGGAGGAACCTTTAAATTGCTAAGCATTATTAAACATCTACATCTTCCAGGGTAACTTCTTCCTGGGGGATGCCTGACGTTTTTTGGATGCCTCAGGTCTAAATTGTTGTTGGGCTATGGAGAAAAACAATCAATCTGTTTCATCCTTGCAAAGATGCTAAGAACAGGCTGGATAAATTGCACCCAAATAGCACCATTTCTCCCGCACAGCCAGAAGGGCTATGGTCACCCACGGCTGAGGAGCTCACTCCATCTCCAAGCATATGGACAACCCGGTGAAGTTGATATTCTATAGCAGCACATTTTTTGAAACCCATTGGGTCTTTCCCACCGACAGCCGTGATTTTGCCACCCGTCAGCCTTCCATTCTAAGCAACTACTGGTTTTGTCTGTGATTGAAGCTAGTACCAGCATCATCAGCCCAGGACTGATGCCTTTCCACAAATGTGATCTAGACAGAAACCAAGCTCCTGCAGTTCACGCAGCCTGAGGTGTGCAGGATGCAGCCACATCACCTTCCAGGTCTTTCTGGCCCTTGGAAAGGATTGAAAAAACAACGTGATGGCTGGGGTCTCGCTCTTTCTTTGGGAGGTCTGTTGGGATACTGCCTCTGACTGTTTCCAAAGTGACAAAATGGTTTCCAAAGCTTTTCCAGTGTTTTTGTGCTTACACTTCCCATGTTAAAGCAATTGCCTGGTTGCACTTGGTTTTGGGCATATTCTTAATGTCTGTTTAATCAATACCTGAAGCATCGTATTTGTCTGGATTCTGCTTCCGAAGTGAACATGGGTATTGGCGACAGGGCAAGGCAAATGTGTACCTGTCTACCAGCAGCGAGTTCAGACCAGTTACTTTTTGTCTTTTTTTTTTTTTTTTTTTTTACTTTTGTGGCACATAAAAGAATTTTGAATAAGTTGGTGAGGCTTAGTAGTCTCCTGTGATGCAATGAGGTACTTTTTCAGACTCATAAAAACCAGAATAGGATTAAAAACAGCATTCGAGCAATGCCATTTCTGGCAATGGCACAAGTTCATTGCTTTCCAGGTCTCTTTTGTTATTGTTATTTATTATGCATACTGTAGTTGCATCTAGAAGTGCCATTTGGAGACCATTGCACGAAGTGCTGTGCATTAATACATACCTAAATAACCATTTTTGGCAAATAAGCCTTAAAGACTTTTTCCACTTATAAATTTCGTTGCTGCTTCCACCACGCCTTCCATCAGATGTGGCATTGACTCAAAATGCCTTTTGTTATATGCAAATTGCCATTTTTATTCCTTGTTCACATGAAGGGACTGCTCCTGCCCTTCTGCCTCTCTGGGAGCGGGGAGTCGCAGATGCTGTGAAACCAGAGCAGCTCTCCTGTGCCAGAGGGGCAAAGCAGACGTCGCCCTGCAGGAATTGCAGACCTGGGGGCACTCTTCGTGCAGCCATCCTCGGCGCATCCCCCGGAGAGGAGATGGCGGGGAGATCCATCTGGCCTTCCTCCCCGAGGCTGTTGTCGACAGTGAGTAGAAGATATGAGCGGAGGAAGGATTTTGTTAATTTTTGCCCCCAGTAGATAGATCCAAGGACCAGGCTAGTCTAGACTGATACAGCAAGATGTCAAAAGCCAGCGAGAGTTTGGACAGAATAAAGATGACAGCCATGGACCTGGATATAGCTATTTCAAATTTACCCATTGACTATATGCTAATTATATTAATTCTTCCTCCTGTATGCACATCTATTGATTAGGACTCTGACACCTTTGCTTTATTCTATCTGACCCACCACTAGAAACCCATGTGAGGACAAGCACGAAAGCATGGGAAGAAGTCAAGAAAAGTTGTCCCTGTATTCATATCACTATCAAGTCATCTGCTACTGTTCAGAGTCCTCACAACCACCTGGAAAATTGTTTTCTGGTGCCCCCACAATTTTTTTTTTTCTATGAATATGAAGAGGAAGGGAAAATTTCATACTCTGTTGAGCAACAAACTTGCTTTGCCTATCCTCCTGTTCGAGACTGACCCGGCCAGTGCTGCTTCCAAAGCTCCGTAGTTAAGTGTTGTGGTTGTATACATTGCACTTGGTGCAAGACAAGTCGAGATACACATTTGGCACCTGGCTTTTGTTTTTATTTTAGGTGAGGAGGTGGAGTCCACGGTGTTATGTACTTGGGTGGACACTTCCCTAAACTAAATAGCCCAACTGCAGAGCTGTGTATCCCCTGCATCGTTCCATTAGGTCAATGTCCATGCAAAGTAACTTACATTTCTACTTTCAGCTCTGGCCCTGACTCCAATGAGCTCGCTGTAGCTTTCCACTTTACTTTAAAATTGCCACTTAATCTCTGCACCGTTGTTTCCCCACTGGTGAGATGAGAACAGGGCCGATGATCTGTTAATGTTTCTAAAGCAAGAGAGGAAAGTGCTGAGTGTAATTTTAATAAATGGCAGTGTGAAAATTTTCTCTGCTCCACTGCTTTCTCTTGCAGATGATATAAACCACACAAACTATCTTCTCTCCTTCTAACACTCCCTTCACTCAAGTGGAGTTAATTTGATTTAACGCATTTACCATCCTGACAGTTACATTTTAAGTGGCGTACCCTTGATTGCAAAAGGTAACCTTTTAATGACATTTCCCCCAGCGTGCGGGTGGCTGCAGCTCCTTTGGCAACCCCCTTTCTCCTCTGGGAAGAGAGAGTCTGGACCCTGCACTTTTGCATAGCTGCAGCTGGGTTGAGCCCTGTGGCTCTAACAAGCCCTGATGACAGAAGACGCACATCCCACCAGACTATGCTTTTCCTACCGCAGAGACTCTAGATTTGAATCCCAGGACTAAATTTGCAGCCCAGGGTTTGGAAAAGGGTTTTCCGCCCTTCGGTGTTATCTGCCAGAGGATGTTTTGCTGTGTTAGCACGCTCTGTGCTGTGCACATTGGGCTTTTCTCCTTCTGCTGCGGTTACAGTTGGCACCGTTAAACTCTCGGTGTTCACTGCCTGGGGATGTACAATTATTGTGGAGCCTTCTCCTAGTTACAGTAGGAGACACTGTGTTACTGCAGTCACTGTGGAGTGACAAATGAGGTTTTAATGACACCTACTCTACCTGGAATTATCTGTAAACTACAATTAAGGAAGTAGCTACTCAAGGAATTAAAGATCAGAGAAAAATGACATGCTTTTCTGGTGACTTATGGGGAGATCTGCAAATTCGTGGTAGTTTTCTGTGGAACAGGTTGGAAGATGCAACAGAATATAATATCTCTAAATGATCTTTTCTCCACCATCATTGCAGCACGCCAGCACTGCAGTAGCGCTTATTGGCCAACTCTTCAGCTGGTGTAAATCTGCAGGGGCTCCGTTGGAGTCAGTGGTCTAGAGTAGAGTTTATTGGCCCATGTGTGTAGTGGATTTTGAAAGGCTGGTGTGAATTTGTGGAGCGGTTAATTTAGATGGCTTACTCTGCCACCACAGGGTCCAAATCTGCAGAGATGCCAGGCATTTGCAAAGGACCCTGAATGCAAACGTGGTCAGTCTGCAGGAGCAAGAACAAATTAGCCAGTCAATTAGCAGGAGATCCAAAGGGGCTGGGGCAATCTGCTTGTTGTTTTAGGGATCCCAAAACTGGGGGGGTGCCCAATGCATCTTGCAGTATGGCCCTTGAGGGGGTATTCAGCCTGTCCTTGTGGTGGTGGTGTCCACAGGGAAGACATCTGTGGTCTTCTCTTGCAAACATGTCCTTGTGGGGGAGCGGTCCCACTGTTTTACAAGAGGATGAAAGAGCAAAAGAAGAGCAAATCAGAATAAAAAAATAATTACCAAGTCCCTCTTCAGTCAAATCTTCTGCTGGAGTCTCAATTGAGGCTGAATGAACTCCCTAGGATTTCACCCTACAAAAGCATCAAGCTGAGGATGTGTGTTCAAAAATATTGACTGTCTCTGAGATGATTTTATCATGGGAATCACTCTGATAGCAAATCTTCAGAGCATGACCCAGGCAAAAGTTGCCAGGTGTTAAAAATAGAATTACACTAAGCAATGCCTTTTTGCTTAGTCATCTTTCCTTTTCTGTGGTATTTTATTATTGCTATTCCAATGTGCTGGTTATTGAGTATATGATTATTCTTTCAAATGAGTTTGGACAGCATCTATAGCTTTGTAGCAATTAAGAGGCCACAGACTTTAGCAGCTCAGGAGAAATGGAGTAGGTTTTGATAGCTTTATTTATCTTTTTATCTTTAGCTTCTGCAGAGCTCTTTGGACTTCCTCAATGGTGGGCAGTTTTGTATCAATAAAAGGATGCTGGAACTTATTTCTTGTAAATGCAAGTAGGTCATTATCAATGGCGTGGGGAGCCTTGCACGGCGCTTGAGAGAGACGCTTTCTCTCTTAGCTCTGTCATCAATTACAAGACTGCCAATGAATCTTGGAAAATGTGAACAAAAGCATTTTATGAGCTGCCTCAGTAAAAGTCTGGCAGGCTGCGATGCTTCCTTGCTGCTGCTAATTGTCTTCCTTACCGTGCCTGCTGCCAGCTTTTAATGTCCGACACCTACGTTTACCTGAAAGCAATGGAGTGAAATCTTGCCAGGTAAGTCAGGTAGCTGGTACTCTTAAATTAACTCCTCTTGCTTTATCAGTTGTTAATAGATATTTTACACATAATCCGAGTTACATGTGAAGAGACCTTCCTGTGTGTTTAATTATGAGTGCAGGTTTGGGAAGGAATGAGGGGTGAGCACTGGTCTCAGCATCCCAGCTTGTCGTCTTGCTCTTTTAAATGATGCGAAATCAGGCCCTTGTCACAACCATACAGTCCATCATCTTCATCGTCCTGCTGCTGTCAGTAGATTTTGTGCCTGTGTCTGGTGTCTGTGTTTGAAAGGTTGGTTGCAATCTGATGGGCAACCAGAAGGCAAAGCCTTTTTTTATTTTGAGGAACATACGCTATTGACCAAAGCTCAAACATTGTGATTAATTTGTCGCTAAATGCTGAAATTCTATAGGAAGAATGGAAATCAGTAAAGTCCATTGGGGGATATTTGTACCCAGCTCTGTTTCATCAGCTCCTTTCCTTGTCAGGTGATTAAAAAACTTATTTTCCTGGTCACCTCAGGTCTATGATATTCTCAGCACTAAGTTTGTGTCCTGAGTTCTTGCTTGGTGTTTACTTACAGCAGTTCCAACTGGAGCTATCAAGCAACTTTACTCCAACAGCCCACAGAAATCAAAGCTACACTGAGCAACTTTTGAGTGAGAAACTTAAACACCATTGGAGAATTTTCTTGTACAAATTTTCCTGTATTTTAATGAAAGAGCCCAAGAAGTTTCAGCATCGTCAGGCGTTTTCTGACTCAAGACAGCACGTCAAAGAGACCAGAGGATCAGAATAGGACTGAATAATAGTGCACAACAAGGGAACTTCTTCCAGTCCTGCCAACTGACTCATTGCCTGACAAGTCTTTTAACCAGTGATTTTCCTTGCACCGAATGAGGACACCACTGCCTCATGCTTTTAATGCAAGAGATGTTAAGAAACTTCTTCCATAGTGGCATCCTGAGCATTATAGCTCATGCTGAAACAAAGTCCTCCAACTCTTGCGGTTCAACTGACACTAGTAAATCTGTGCGTTGAAGACAAATATTTGAGTCACTACAGGTGAAAATGATGTTTAGAGATGTATTTAAAGTGTCATTTTCCTTTGTCTAGCTGTTATTTTTCAATTATCCTTTCCATTTAAAAAAAAAAAAGGAATTCTCACTGCTCTTAAATTCTTACTGGCTAGATGTCCTTATTTCAGTGCAAAACCGAGGCCATCTCGTACACTGGAGATACACACACACACACACACACACACACGTATTCATAAATTAGTAATATAAATATATTCATATAAATTTTTG
Source organism: Aviceda cuculoides (assembly GCA_035590195.1). Lineage (NCBI taxonomy): Eukaryota > Metazoa > Chordata > Aves > Accipitriformes > Accipitridae > Aviceda > Aviceda cuculoides. Next base: position 79,111,207 of record JAVJGG010000074.1, read on the forward strand.
GGAGTATAAATTCAACATTTTGAGGAAAAAAAGCTTTTGCTAGGCATTTTGTTTAAATTAAACAGACTCCTGTGTTACAAGGACAGAGATGGGGAGCTAAAGTTCAGCATGAAGTTGTCAAGCCCGTCTGGAAAGACGCAAACCCAAATTTCTCACCTGATTGCTCTTCACTGCCTACAGGGTAAATGTTCCAAATGATGCACAGGAGGTGTGTGGACGAAACCTATTAATAAATAATTGGTTTTGTACCCCTGCCTCCTGCACACTTTTTTGAAAATTCCCTTCTCTTCCTTGCCTCCAAGTGTCATTCATGGGAGTCTATAGAAAATAAGACTGAAAAGTAAATTCAGGGTAGGAAGCAGTGCTTAAGGGAAGAGATCTCAGCTGTATTCCCCTCCATCTGAGGTTATGAAGGCAGATAGGATATTTCCTCACATTGAAGGACATTTTTGTTGAACCATATTCCACATCACGTAACATTTTTCTTATCACTGCACAGTAACAATCCCTAGAAAGAGCAATATGGCCCTCAGGCCTCCTAATATCATCCTTTATTAGAAATAAGAACAAAGGATGCAATTAAAATACAAATATTTCACATCCCAGAGGCCTAGATACTGCTTGGCAGTTCCCTGGTGGTTCCCCCTTTGAAGAAACCTCACGGATGTGGATGCTCGGGAGGGGTTGCACCGCTGGAATGGGAATGGGAATGTGGCTAAAGAGGCACGGCTATGCTGCTGGGGAAAAAAAGAGGAAATCTTTTAAGGAAATCTTCTCTAGACGGTTAGGAAATCTCCTGAAGGCAGTGCCTGAAACCCCAAGTGTTGAGGTCTTTTAGGTTTTGTGTTGATCTGGGCAGGCAGGGGATAAATTTGCTTGTAGGTCAGAGCCTTTCCCTGTGTCTCTCTGCTCTTTCGGCTGTAACTTTGCTGGAGCAGGGGCTGTGTGCGGCCCCTGGATGGACACGGTCCTGGACTGTGATTTTAGAGTACTGACTAACTCCCCTTTGATATGAAAACCCCTTCTGGTATAACATCAATGTAAGTATTTTCTACTAGTTTTGCCTTTTAAAAAATTCATTCTTAAGTTCATAAGAAAAAAAACCCCAAACCCTCTGGGTTGTGCTTGCCCCAAAATAATGAGACAAAGAACCAATTGATTTCTAGTGTTTGCAGCTCCAAGAGATCAGTAACACCATTCTCTGGAACAATATTAATAAATCACATTACCTGGTAATGTTGCACGCATTATTTTATTAAAAGTTCATCCAGAACATCCACTTTCTACTCCACAGAAGCTGGTATTCACTCCCAGGTGCTTTTTCACTCCAGATCTCTTTAAAGTGGTGGTTAGAAAGCTCCAGTGCCTAAAGAAATTAGGTGCATTTCTGGAGGTTGCTATCCCAACCGATCTCCAAATATTTCTGTCCATGTCGGTCCATGCTGGAGGAAGACTCAACCTGGACACCTCTTGTGCTGCCCTCTGCCATAACTAGACACTCTGAGTTTGCCTGGCGTAAGCGACAAACTTCACCTGAGCTGCACTCAGGAGGGAGAAAAAGTCCTAGATTTTGGGAGGCCTTCCTCTGGGGAAAGAAAGGGAGGATTTGGGTACTTTTGTTCTGCAAAGCTTGATGCTGGCCGCGCATCCTGCCCCAGGATCTCCCTGTGTGATCGTCCACCGCTGCAAAGCCGGGGTTGCTCCTGCCCGTGGCTTCGTGTTCCTATAAAATTCAAGATTTATCATCCCTTGACAATCAATTGGCCATTCCTGGATCAATACTTACCACTTGGGTCAATTAATCTTGATATTCACTTTAAGAATAGTCAGTATCTACTTATTGATTTAAAGAATAATGAAAAGTAAGTACATGGGACCCAATCCCCAGGCTCTTGATGGAGGCAAACCTCCACCACAGTCAGGCTTTGCCAGGCATTGGAGCAGACTCCCCGAGGGTTACAATTCCCATTTTTCTTTTTAAATTCTTGACCATCTCTTTGTCCCTTCCCAAAGGTGTCATGTCACTCACAGATACGAGGTGCTCGTGTGACATTTCCAAAGCATACGATGAACAGTTGAACAGTGCCGGATTGAGACAGTTTTTCTGGTGCTCATGTGAATTTTCTTTCATAGGCAACTGACACCTGTTACAGGAGGTATTCCCAATATAAAAGATTAAAGAATGTCATTGCCAAACTAGGCTTTGATGCTTTATGGTTCAGACTTCTCACCATTTCTGCTTAGCATGCTCAAAGAGGCACAGTGAACTCGTAGGTGGTACTTAACCAACAAAATTAAATCAAAGAACTCATAAAGATAAATATATTTCAACTTTTTTTTAGTCAGTTCTTGATCACCTATGAGAATTTTGCCTGAAAAAGCTCAAACAGACACAAAATTTGGCCCTCTATTATTAATTGATGTGTTTGCAGTAGAGCAGTGCATACAATTTTACGCATGAAATGTAAGAGTATATTTCTTTCACTTGAAAACAAAACAATGATGTATCTGTAAATTCTTTCATGACTACAAATTTATATCCTGGAAAGTGTTCATGAAACATGTAGCCATTTGTATTCTCTGTAGTATTCTTTCTGTATCTTTAGAATGCTCTGAGAATAACAAACGAGCTGCCAGTTTAGAGTGACAATACATTCAATAAGATGGAAATGGGCTATCTAATATTTGCAAAAATAAAATAAAAAATTACTCCCTGGAGGTAATTTTTAATTTTGGAGTTTTGTGCAAAATAGTACAGCAGACCAAACCATCATTGTAACCAATATGCATGTCTCCTCAATTAGTTGTCGAAATGAGATTTTTTTTTCTGCTACAGTGAAAAACTTTCTCTCTTCCTTTTCCCTCCTTTTTCTGTTGTTTCGTTTCGTTTCCTTTCCTTTCCCCCCCTTCTCTCCCTTCCCCTTCTCCTTTCTGTTTCTCTTTGTTCTTTACTTTTTTCCTTCCTTCCCAGCATGTCAGCTACCACAAAAACCGCTGGCCCCCTGTTCAGATTACCAACAAAAAGAATATAATCATACCCACATAAAGAAAAAATGCCCTTCAAAAGGGGGTGATGATCAATTACAAAAAATCAGACGTCAGTGCATAAACCAGCAGAAGAGGAAGCTGAGTGCAGTCCGGCAATGGTTTGTTTAGTCTAAGGGATTAATTATTCAACAGTTGCAGTCATGATGAGAGTATGCACACCAGACTAAAACTGGCGCAAAGGTTAATTGGTAACTAAGGACTGTCCCTAGTCATCTGATACTGTTAAGTAGCGTGGTTGCTATTTTAGTACATTTTTGGACTTTGAAAAGAACCCACGGAAGAACCCTAAGTCACACATGAGAAGGCAGATACATGATTTCCTGGCATGACGAGTTCAGGAAATTGGTAGCCAGCAAAAAGAAAGCTTTGTGTGCTTGCTACAGTTGAAAAATGGATTCCCCATTGCTGCTGGTTTAAGCCTTATGGGTGCTATTTAAGCCTGGCATGTCATAAATCCAGTATCTACCATAACGTTTGCTCTTCATCCCATTTTATTTGTGAGCGTGTGCAGAGAATTGCAGTGGTGCAAAGAAAGATGTGTCATTGCAGCCAAAGCCAAGTTAGCCCCAAACTTTGCAAGGGGCCTTCTTCAGTAGAAATGTTTATTTTGGACGAGCTTCTAAAGACTGCCAAACCCACACTGGCTGGCAAAGTACAGATTGTGTAAAAACCCTGCACAGGTATCAGACTCCAAGTTTGACCTGGTGAACCACCAGTGATTATCAGAGCAGCAGAGCAAGCCTGCACATCCTGCTGTGCTTGGAGATGACCCTGGCTTCATATTCCTGGTTGTCTGTTAGGAGCTTTTGGTTCTGGTTGAGAAGACCTTCCTGGCCTGTGGTGTCCCAGCAGTGGCCTCTCCTTTTCTCTGCTCCCTGCTTTAGAAACTGGGATATTACCCCCTTCGGCTGTTGCCTCCCGCATGCAGGGGAATATCTGCAAAGCCCCTGGTAGAGAAGGCGGTGGTGGTCCCAAGTCAGATTGCAAATCACGTGCAAACATCTGGCTGTGCCACAGCCACCACTGCCATAACATCTGAGTGTGTGTAGGGCAAATTTTTGGCAATCCAAAAAAGCCCGATGGACTTGGAGACTTCGGTTCTTTTCAGAGCTAGGAACTGGAGTTATTTTAAGTGTCTTAAGATACAAAGACTTTGGAAAAAGGAGACTAGTGCTCATAACCTATCTGTGGCTTACCTGAATAACAGACAAGCAGAAGACATTGGGAGCTGTGCACAAGAAGATAGGTGGAGCAAGCTGAAGGAGAGACATAGGTAATACCTTTGGGACAGAGAGAGTCCCAGTCTTGCAGAGGAGCTTAACAATCTGTGCTGGAGAGAAGAATAAATTGCAGAAGCAGTAACTTAGACCTGGGCAACGGCTCTGAGATGGGAGCAACATCCAAGAGCTGCCAATGACACAAAGGAAAGAAGAAGCCGTCTCGCTGTCTTGCCACCTGGTAAGATCCGACAGCAGCATCGCCTTGCCTGAGCAAGAGCAAAGAGGTGCCCAGCATCCACCCATAACCCTTCCTGCGGGGTTTATAAATCAGGAGCTGGCTCCTGGCTGACACCTGACATTCAAGGTCTCCACCTGAGAGTATTTGCTAACTTTATTTTCCTCCCCACATAGGCAGGCTCCTCTCTCCCATTCCAGATCACCACAGCATCGCTGGTCAGGATGAAATGGCAGCAGCTGTGTGAACTTGAGATGTGAGATCGTGGTGAGATAAGCCAGGGTGTTCAGGAATTGAGGGAGATGCTGTTTGCTCTTTTCTAAGTTCTGGTGATGCAGAAATGATCATGTTCTCTGTCAGGGAAATGGGGAAGTTAAAGAGTGAGTGTCAAGTAAGAAGAAGAAATTACATTTAACGAAATTGGATTCAGAATAGTTTTTGTTCCAGCTACTTTAAAACACCACTGGCATCATAACTGAGGAACTGCCAAGAAGATAATCTCTTCTGCTGCTCTGGTAGCTTTTCTCCCCCCTCCCCTGGCTTTTTTCTCGAGCACATTTTGGCGAGTGATAAATCATGCAGTGGAAGAGTGCATGTCTCTTCTATTTGTCTTTAACATTGACCTCAGCCCTAGGGACCCTCAAACAACAAAACCTTTCCTGGTTCAGATTGTCTTCTGGGTTACCTCGGTGTTTCTGCACAGGGAGAGGAGGGACACTTTTATTGTGCATGAACTCACAGGTCCTCATCCTGGAAACCTGTCGTGGTTTAACCCCAGCCAGCAACTAAGCACCACGCAGCCGCTCACTCACTTCCCCCCCCCCACTGGGATGGGGGAGGAAATCAGGAAAAGAAGTAAAACTCGTGGGTTGAGATAAGAACAGTTGAATAGAAGAGAAAAGAAGAAACTAATAATGATAATGATAACACTAATAAAATGACAACAGTAATAATGAAAGGATTGGAATGTAC
>JAVJGG010000074.1:79116781-79167281 GCA_035590195.1 Aviceda cuculoides
GCAACAACTGAAAACATCAGGGTGTTATCAACATTCTTCGTATACTGAACTCAAAACACAGCACTGTACCAGCTACTGGGAAGACAATTAACTCTATCCCAGCTGAAACCAGAACAAAACCACATAGACATCTTAAATTCAAATAGTGGGACTGAAGCATATGCCCCAATAGAAGTCTAAGCTCAGGCGTGCTGCTGAATCAATTCCAAGGGACAAAGTCAGCCAGCTAATATTTTCAGCTATCGGTATCAAATATTATCATGATTTAAACGAAAGCAGTACTTTCAAATACTCTTCCTGCACAGCTGCACTCTGCACAGCTCCTGAGTTGTTAAAAAGCCAGATGGACTGTCCTAAAGAAAACACAACAGCTTGGGGGGAAAAAGGAGACTATTTTCAGCATCTTTGGCATCAATAAACTCGGGGTAGCACACGCAAATCCTGAAACACTTTGCGAAGAAAATAGCTATAGCTTCTGTGCGCTCATCTCCGACTGTTGATGAAACACGGTGCCACCTCCCGTGGTGAACGTCACATCGACGTCCCGTTTCTCACATCTGTTTTGAGTGTCAGAGTACCGGGCTGGATCCTGAGCTGTTTAGATGTTTGCAGCCCCTGTGACCATCCAGGGATGGAGATCCTCTGTTGGGCCCAGGGTGAAGATTTCCCAGCATCGTGTCACGAATCTCTTGGTGAAGCTATTGGGGATGAACCCCCTTCTCTCACACCCGTGAAAAAAATCCTATTTAGCAGCACCGTCATCGAGGAAGAAATTGAAAAATCTTTTGTTGAACAAAGTACCTTTCACTTAAAAAATCCAGGCAAGATAAAATGACATGTGTGCTAATGATGTATTTTATGAACCACCATCTGTCTCGGGAAAGGTCAGAGAAAAATGGCAACCGCTGCTCAGGTGATTGGTGGTGGAGGGGGGAAAATGGCCTCATCTGAACGTGACAAGAAGCTTCAGTGACATCATATAAATGCCATAATTGGGAAGTGGTAAATTGAACAGGGCTGCCTTCGGAATTTGATGTGTCAATAAACAAGTTCAAGGTGACACGTTGGATCAATACGGCACGACAAGAATCATCCGACAAATTTACTGCAAAGTAATTGGGTGCAAAATGACTCAACTCAACCTTCACACTGCAGAAAATCAAACAAACAGGCAACCTACAGGCAACAGTTTGTATATGTCAGATGCTGCTTAAGGTAGCTTGCGCAGTACTAATAGAGTTGTTTTAAAGGGAGACGGGGAAAAAAAAATAAAAGTGAGGTTCCCGTTATTATGAGTGTGACCTGAGGCATTGCTATAACCCTCTATGCACCTTGGGGGTGTATAAATAGAAAAACAAAACACACAATTGCTAGAGGTAGTCTTAAATATTAATATTTTTTCTTCCTGTCTGTGTTGAGATGACAAATAAAATAAACCGGGAACATCTTTTTTTTTTTTTTTTTTTTTTTTAGCACAAACAAGAGGCTTTTCATGTAATAGGTTTCTTACCTCTCACTCCCCTTATTTTTTATAAAGGAAGGTGTAATAAGTCACTTCTATTAAAAAACTGTATTTGCCCACATTACACAGGGCTATCGAATGCAAATCATTCGCTACTATTAGAATTAAGCAATCCCACTTACTGCTAAACCTGAAAAGAGTCACTCAGAGAAGTCTCTTCAGTGCATTAATTTGTTGACAACAAATTTGATGCTTGATTTGTCCCCACTCGACAACCTTTAATCTTGAGTTTCTCTGAGGGGAAAGTCAAGAGCTTATTTTTCCAAGAAATTTGGGCTCTCGCCAAGGCTAAAAGAGAAGCTGGTACACTGACTGCACACTTTGGAAATGTCACTGAGATTGATTGTGTTTTAATTGTACATTCATTCTGGAGTGAGAAAAGAGAGAGAAGATGAGTGGAAAGCCACAGCCAAGGAGAAAGATGCCATTCATGTTTGCATCCCCTCCCAGCTGTGCTGAGCTTTTGCAGACACCACTTTTTTTTGCGGGTCCCTGGAAATGATGGGAAATCCTCACTCCTGCCCCGTCCCTGATGCTGCTGGAGCACAGGGAATCCGACTTCAGACCTCAGGACCTGGCGCTGGCCCATCGGCAGCGCTGGCTCCAGCATCCACATAATTTACGGTAATCCGAAAATGCAGGAAAGCAGACAAACTCAGCAGCTGAGCTTTATTGATGGACCGGCGCCGCTGGATAAAGCGGTGTGCCGTATTGGTAAGCTTTGGGCACACTGAGAATTTAATGGATGTCAAGATGTGGACAGGGGAAAAATAGGAAGATTGAGATAGCAGATTTGTGCCCGGAATGGGATTAGTGTGAAGAATTACGAGTGCAGTAGTTACGTTAAAAAAACCCACCCATATATATTATATAGAGATTTGCCCCTGGCTGCCATTTTGGGGTTCTCATGCTCCCTTGGGCAGGGACATCCCTGGGAGTGCTGCCCAGGGCCAGCCTCTTCAAATCCAGCAGGCTCTTCAAATTGGTAATTGCTGCCAACACAACTGGGTCATGTTCCATGCAAGAGGTGAAGCCTGAGTTAACAAACCCCCGCCAGTCCACTCTTTCTGGGGAAAAAAAATGTCCAAATCTGCTAAATGACCTATTGCTGAGATGTGACATCAAGCATGTAATGTCAGAAGGGCCAGCCCTCCCACTCTGCCTGCTGACCATCTCAAGTTTATCCTGCTACGTAATAGAAAGGGAGAAACTACCCCTTTTTTAGCCAGCAGTGGCCTGGGATGCCCTTAGAGCCCAGTACACTGAAGATACAGGGTCTGCAAGCAGGCTGCTGCCCCCAGACTTAAGGACTAGGGTATTCACTTCTCAGAGGATTTCTTTGTCTTTCAAGAATGACTTGAAAAATCAACTGGAAAGTGGGAACCATCTTATCGTGTAAGATTAGGCAGATCAGTCTGTAAATCTGGCATTTCTAGTGGCACCATTTTCTCCCCTCACTCTGGCTAAATCACAGGGAAGAGGAGTCATGGCAAAACATTTTCACTGGACAACCTGGGCTGGAGGAAGAGATGTGATGCAAACTGGCTGCCAGAGGGCTAAAATGAGTTTAAAAGTTTTAAAATAGATCTTGTGTCACTTCATCAAGAGGTATCCTGAGGTGGCTTTACTGTTTGAGGGGGTTTTTTTGCTGGTTTGAGATATATTTTCTTGTTTTCTTATATGAGGTATTCGCATCAAAGCCAACTCTGACAGTGGAGGTAATCTCAATGGATAGTTTGAAAGCTGGGAAAGTAAAATGCAAGGATTTTTTATTTCAAATTTTGGGGGAATCTTTGATTATGAAATTGTTGCTAACGTAACTCCAGTGCTTTGTGTACTCTCGGCAGAAAAAGTTCCTCTTGGTAAAGCTGAAAAGCACGTGTTGCTCAGTTGCAACACATCTCCCAGCAACAGCACGTGAGACAACATGTTATTTCCAAAACGTAAAGGAAAGAAATAAGTTCCACCAGTGTTACCATCCATATTAGGTTTTTACAACTATATCTGTAGACATATATCTGCCTCCGTATCCTTCTCTCCTTTGAAGCACCATGCACACCTGGAAAAGCACCTTTACGCCTGAGAGAGGACTCTGGGATGTTCACCTCCCATTAATTAAAGTGGGAATCAGATACCAGTCTCTCGGGTTGCTGAGCAAACAACACCGCATGGGAGTCACAGTTTTCAGGGCTCAAATGGAGAGCTGACAGACTGGGGACACCCATGTGCGTCGAGGACATGGCTCTACAGCGTGTGACCACCTGAAGCGTGGTGGAAAATCCCAAACCATCAGTTCTTTGCATTAATTTTGCTGAATCTTTTATCCCTAAACTGAACTTAACTGCCTTTCTGCCTTTGAATGATATTGATTTCCAGTGCTGCTCTAATTTATTCCTTATTGTCTTTGCTTACTTGTAATGATTATTCTGTCATTAATTGATATTTCTGTCGTGTTCCCTAAAAGCCTGACTGAAAACCGATCTGAATCAATGGTAAAACTGTCACTGATTTCAGTGCGTTTTCAGGTTATAATTTTTATTTTTCCCTTCTTTTGGTGCACCAAAAGTGGAAGAAAACCACATAAAACAGTCCTTTAAGCTGTTTAGCTCTTTCTGGAAATATTCTGTACGTATGGTACCTTCCCTAAATCCTAAACACTTTGATTGTCTTTGGGTTATCAATCACACCGGTTATTTTCTTTTCTGACTTAAGAGGATTATTGGGACTGGATTTTGTACTTTGTCAGTATTACAGAGTGACACCTCTGCACTCGGGGCTGGGTTGCAGCCTGGACGTGAGCCTGCCTGTCTTCCCTCTCACTGAAATCATCCGGAGATGCCGCCAAGTTTGCGAAATCTCTGCCGGTGACAGTGTCTAGGAAACCTGTCCCCCCCAAGCAGAAGATTCAAATTAAAGCCCCTGGGAGGTAGGGAAAGGGTGAGAGGGACAGACTTCAACCTGAGGAGCAAGTGATAATACATGGTTTTTATTTTTGGGATGCTGGCAGAAACCAGATGCCTACAGCCCAGCAGCTTTGATATCGCCTTAACTCCTGCAAGTAGGATGAAAGCAAAAAAAGGTATTTCATCGCGTGTCAAACCGAGGAGTGAATTTGACCCCATTACTCCTCTGTAGAGGAGCTTGTGGGCTGTTTTGCAAAGAAACGTATTATTTTAAAGATTTCTCTTCTACTTAGGTAAGCCCATGTTTCCCTTCCAGTTGTCTCGCATCTTGTTTTATTTACCTGTAGGGATGTACCACAGACGTCTGCAGCCTTTGGACCAAGCCTTGCCTGATGGAGAGGTACCAAGTTCTCTTTGGCTGTTGTGTTTGGCCCCAGGTTGTTTCCCTCTTCAGTAAGCAGGAGCAGAAGAGGCATGGATGCGACCACCTGGGGCTCTGGGAATATCTCCATGGGGCACCTTGCAGCCCTCCAAATGCTCCCTTTCCCCTTCCAAGAGCTGGGATGCTGCTGAACCCCTTTAAAGCTCCCACCGTGAGTGGGTCAGCTGTGTCCATCAGGTGCTTTTACCAAGAGCTGATGATGCCGAGCACATCTACACGTCCAGTCCATCAGCCCAGGAACTCCACTTACCTGGAACAAATATTGCAGCTTTTGCCATTTAAAAACATCCTGCCATGGCTGGGACTGCCGTGTTAATTGAGCTGCAATTGCCAGGCCCTGAAAGGCAGCAGGATATGGATACATTTTTTTTAGGGTTGCTATTAGTTTTTCTGGGTTGCAGAGAAGGCTTGCATGGAAATTGAGCCCATTATGTATTTGGGTCTTGCTTAACGAGATGCAGTGCAAAAGGCAGTCCATTACTTTGGAACTAGAGGCTTTGCCTCCTTTCCAAGATTGATTTTTATTTCAGAAATTATTACTGCATGGATTAATGATCTCTCTGCATGCAAACGCTCTCGGCTTCTACCCAGGTGCATTAACCTTTCATAGAACAAAGAATTCCTCCTCCTCGATGTTGCTTTGACCAAAGCATTTCTCTTCTAGATGCTGAATATTAAATACATGGGCATCACTACCTTGCTGCTAGCAACGGGAGAGGAGCTGGATTCAGAAATCATACGCCTGTGTGTGAACCTGTGATCTTCTCCAGGTGTTTTCTTCTCCAGTGGACCACTACAGGCTCCTAACGCTTCAAAGGCAGACTTGTAGTCCCTAATTAATAAAACAACAGTGTTTACAGAACATTTTTGGTGCATGAGTGCAGCAAGCAGGCATCCCCAAACAGGCAAAGGCTACTGTTACCAGTTTATAGGCAAGTAAAATGGGACTTAGAGGTAGAACAAAATGTGGCCATGAAAGTCCCAGAGTGAAGACTCCAGGCTCTTGAAGCTTGTCTCCATTCTTGGAAGATAAGCAACACAGTTTTGTTACCATAAACGGCTCCACCGAACCCCAATGTGCAAACTGGGGTCAATCCCGCAACAGCTTCTGCAATGAGGGCGATCAAATGTACCAAGAGTATATTTAAGCTGTTGCAGGACTGAGGACTCTGTTATAATTTAGGTTGACTGACATCCTTAATCCAGTCCCCTCCTGGTCACTCTTTCCTGGCAAGATGCTCATTTAGATGTGAAAAGTCTGCTCTGCTGGCAGACTGCTGCCTACACTCAGTAAATAGCATGAAATGTAGCCAGCTTTGCTGTATTTGTGAAACTTTCCCCACAGCTCTAATTATGCCTGGGTAGTACTAACATTTAGTCAGCTTAAATTATTAAACTCTTGCAGCCCCCGCAGGTAAAAACCTGTTTAATTAATGACTGATTAGTTAAATCATTATGTGTCCTGATATGAATCACAATAATTTTTATAGTCCATATTATCATTGTAAAGGCATGCTAGTTTACTGAAGGATTCTTTTTCCTAAAAGGAGCAGAAATTAGGCGTACCTTAGAGCTTAGGAGAAACCACCTCCTTTATAAAGACAAAACATACCAGCACAAATCTAGTGTAGAAGGATATTCCCTAGACAGTCCCAAATGCTCTTTAATCCATCTAGAAGCTGGAGATGCTCAGACCCTGGAGAAAGAGTCCTTCAGATCTGGGCATTTATGCATTTAAACTTGCCTTTTTAGTTACTTCACATGCTTTGGGGCAAATGCCGGCACAATCGCACCGTCTTCAGTAGATGTTTTCAGTGCTGCCACCAAGCGTAGAGACCATTTCCCCTTTAAATCATCGTCTTTCTGCCCTGTTGGTATCTGCTGCCCACCAGAACCATCTCTCTCAGGCACCAAAATCCGGTGTACAGCAGCAGTGACTTTCAGTGTTGGTTTGGACTAAAATAAGGCATCACTATTTGGATGGTTTCAACCAGGTAGCTTTTAGCTCTTGCCAAACCAGTAAATATTTCAGAGCCATGCTGGCTGTTGTGACGAAGCTGGCAGCATTCTGTTAGTCCACGGCACCGCGATATCTGGCAGGAGGTGGACTGACATGCCCAGAGTTTATCCTTTCTAGCTATGACCCTGCCTGCCAAATGGTTGGCTAATGCGACCTTTGGCTGTGGCCCCAAAGCTGAAATCTGGTCCTGGGTCAAATGCTAGTGGATAAGGCTGTGCCAGAATAATAAATAAATAATAATTAAAAAACCCCAACTCCTTTTTCTCAAGGGTCTACATGACACATAGGTCCTGGTAGTTCTGACACACCATGGCACTCACACCACCTGCAGGTGCTCTGATACCTGAAATCCCTGACTTATTGCTGAAGGTAATATCAAACATGAGAAAGTTCTATGTGTTGTCTGTGACAACAGCATTTTCTGTAACAACTACAAATATTTAAAAAATACTTCTTTCACCTCAGCTTTGCCATCTTACAAGAAAACGGTAGTGGCAATATTGGTAGTACTTTGGCCTCTGAGCCAAACTTGCTGTGATAAATGCCTTCTCCAGGAAACAAAGATATTTGACTGTTGGGAAGCAGAGATGTACAAGAAATTGTACATCAAATTTGGATTGTGTTCTCCAAACAAGAAAGGCTTTGGCCACACTCTTCCCCAGGAGCTGAGAGAAATGCCCATTTACATTTCGAGTGGAAACAGTGGGCATAAATAGCAAACTTCCCATCTCCAAAATCCCATGTGCCCCACCAAGTACCAGAAACCACCCACTGACAGTCTTATTTTCTGAAGCACAGCTACATTTGGGTCCTCGGGGACTGTAACAGTCAGATTTGCAAGCTCAGGTGAAATTATGGTATTTCTCGATCTTGTAGAAGTTGGGTTCAACCTCTCACTTGAACCTTGGGAGGTCAGGTTGTCTTCAGCACAGGAAAGCGATGACCCTCCAACACGGTGGCCTCGGAAGGACCTTGGGAGGTGGCCTGCGAGCAAGGTGCATAATTTGACAGGAGGTGGCTGTAGGGCTGGCTGTAAAGACAGGTGAATTTGGAGGTGGTCCCTTTTTTTCAGCTCTTTGCCCAGCTGAAGGGATCTGTGCTCTCCCAGAGGAGCATGGAGTTCCCCAGGGAGACAGCGGGAAGAGTCAGCCCTTGTTGGGTGACAGGCTGGGGGGACATACTTAATGTTATATATAATATAGGGTTGTCTCACTGCAGAAATCTGGGACATCACTTGCAAAAAGGAAAGGAGAAGAAACGAAGGTTATTTTGAGCTAAATACTCACACAGGAGTGTAATTCACTGCAAACCATTGCTCACTTTCCTCCAGTTTACCTAAGCACTGCAGTCATGGTTTGCAACAAATGCACTGCAAAGGGAAGAGAGGGCATTTTTTTTGCAGCTCTCCTTTTTTCTCTCCCTCTTTCCTATCATATTGAATCATCAGGGTGTGAAATATAATAAAGCACTGTACCATTCAATCTGTCGGCTGTACCTTACAGGTGTACTCCAGGTAAATATCCCCTTGGCTGGTGAAAAATGAGCTTACCTGAAACAGATGACTTTGATGAACTTCAGTAGCTGGGCCTCTATCACTCTTTTCCAATTGGCTTCCCCAGCAAAGCATGGTTACCCAACACAAATTTGTCTTACTGAAGGAAAGATATTCTCTAATTCACTTTGTTCCCAGCGTCTTGCCCCCTCGCTGACGCCTTCACTTCATCTGGCGTTTCATAAAAGTATAAATGGCAGGGCTTGTCATCTCTTCCAGTGGGCGTCTTTGGGAAACAAATTAATTATTTACCAGCCTATCGCACGCCCCATTGCTTTGATAAAACTGGAATATAAGTAAAAATGGCCATGTATTAAAAGGTGCCGTTCCCCGGATGCAGCAGTGGCAGGTATAGTATCACAGCAAAAACTACTGCTTCCCCCCCCTACCCTCCCCAAGCGGCTCATCGGCAAGCAAGGGGCAGGGGCTAATAGCAGAAACAAAGCAGACATGTATGCAGATGAGATCCCTGTACCTGCAAGGGCTTTCACTGCTCACCATTTTAATTTTAGATAAGTACCGAATGCCTCTTTACTCTCAAAGACGAGGACGTCTAGAAGATTAAGTCCTGCCTGACTAGCAATAATCCAGGGAAGATATTCCAGGGGGCTTGTAGGTTTGTTTTCTTCTCTGGTTGTTTGCTTGCTTCTAATTTTATTCTTTTTTTTTTTTTTTTTCCTTTCTCAGGACAGACCTCTGAAGAGGAGCAGTTAAAGGCCAGGAGACATTTCGGAGGTGCCTTGGGTCAGAGAGGTGCTGTTGTGTGCAGTGGCATTGGCTGGACCTCAGTGGAAAGGTCGCATCCTGCTCCTTCTGCAAGCCCAGGGAGTGAAGGCCGGGGTGTAGGGTGAGGCATTTCTCCCACTCTTTCCTCCAAAAACTCATTTGGGTGAAAGCCACACTGTAACTGGCTGAGTAAGGCTGTAGATTTTGGGAATACAGGAGGTTGTTCCCTTTTTTTTGTCTGAGTTCTTTCAAAAATTTGTTTGAAGAGTTCAAAAAAACACACAAATTGCAAGCGGGATTGGCTTGTCAAGTGGTGGGAAATGACCCTTCCACTGGAGAACCATTTTGTGCATCATTAATTGTCATTTTCAGTAGCATGGACTACTTTTCCTCTTTAAATGTGTTACAAAAGTCAACTACTTCGTCCTTAGAGGCCTTTATATATATATGCATATATGTATAAGCACATACGTGTATATATATGTATATACACATACACACACGGGGAGATATATATAATATTTCCTGTCGTTGAATGGAGATGGTGAAGGTGATGATGAGACCTGTCCACAATCATGAAACCAGGAGTTTTAAACCCCTGAGTGACTGCACTGATCACAACACCCACCCTGACTCTGTGACTGCATTTCCCTCTGAACGCTGTGTTGGTGCTGTCAGGTCTCATCTCCCACAGGATAAATAGACCTTATGGATTTTACTTATTCATCTGTCTCTCCCACATGGGTAAGAGAAGAAACTTGCAGTTGTGAGTACCTGAGTTTTCTTTTTTCCTGAATTGGAACCTTTGGGACACTGGGGTGAATTTTCCCTGGTGATGCGGAGATGCTGAGAGAACCAGACAAGTTCAGCCAAAAGAAGAGGGAGTTTGGGGTGGGAAATACCTTTCCCCACCCCATCTCTTTTCTGAATGTGCAAACAACCAAAGACTGTTTCACTAAGTGGTTGAAAAGGCAGAGCAATCAGGCTGTCGGTGGGACTCCACACAAGCTTGTGCATGAAGACAGCAAGTTACTTTGGAAGATACAGCAAAGGCTGGATGCCAAAGGATGCCCAGAGGAGAACTTCCTAAAACCGTCAGAGCATAAGCAAGGTTATTGTACCTACTTAAAAGTTAAGTGATCTGTAAGGTGGCCAGAGACCATATTTCCCGTCACTTTATAAACTTGCGCAAAGCCCCAGTAGACCCAAACCATTAAACAGTGCTTCCCCAGGACCAGCAGTATCCTTATTAATCGCAGAAACCTTCCTTCTCGCTGAATCCAGTGCCATCATGAGCGTACCTCAACATCTTCCTTCATTTCTTATTGTTTTTCATTCTTCAAAGCAATGGGCAGGGAAAACAAGCCCTCCACTTGCCACAAACTCTATTCAAACTTGAATGATTACAGCAAAACTGTGTTCTGGTTTGGTGTTTTTTTTCCTCAGCCATCAGGGAATGTATTAATCTGAAACCACAGCCCAACCTAGGATATGTTTTAAAAGACTTCAGAGCAGAATTGCACTCATGTTCAGTGGCTCAGCTTTTGTTTCAGGCCAGGTTTTATTTGTGTCTTCCTCCTTCTTCCTCCTTTTTTTCTAAATGGTACCACCAAGTAGTAAAAGCACCATCCATGCTTCAGATGCATGCAAAATAAACTGTAGAAGGAAAGTGGCAGATAAATTTAACAAGCATTAAAGTTATATATAATTTAAATATGTATAAAATTATTCGGTATATCGATTAGAAAATGGGCTGTTGACCATTTAAAGGCAACAATCAATTTCATAGTTCACAGGTCAGGTCAAGTTTCGTTCTAATGATCTAAAAAAGCAAATAGCATTAGGAGATAATGAACTCCACAGGATTACAGATGTGATCTATAGCTCTGTTGTGGCACAGAGAGGGCATCATCTGAAGTGCCCTGGACTCCACAGACTAAACCCATGTTTTTATATCTTGGCAAGGTGTCAATTTATGATGTAATCAAAGGCAGCCGATGGAATTACTTTGCTCCTAAAACACCACATGGTTAGGCTCAATGTCATCAATGACCAAGAGAGGTAGATCCCCATTAATGTGGTCTACAAAGTTATCTTCCCTATTCTGGTAAGTGAATGTCAAGCATACCCACCCTGTTAATCAAAGGGAGTTGATAGCTCTCTCCGCTCCCACCGAGGGCTTGGGTTACACGTGGAAAATACTGCAGGGCTACCATCGGGTTGTTTTCTGGTGCACTGCTGTACAGCAGAGAAGCGGCTTGCCTAAATTTTAGTGAGGAAAGGAAGAAAAAATCCGTGCATATAGAGAGGGTAAGAATTTGTACCAATATCCGTGCAAATATATGTATATTTGTGTGTGTATGGGTAAGCATATTTTCACTGGGACATGGAAGAGACAGTTAGGCCATTTGAACTTTTAATAAGAGAAGGAAGGGGCAGTGACTTTTGACCAGCTTGGTGTATATTTTGGGGACATTTAGATGTTGTGAAAATTGATACAACCTGTTTTCTGAAGAACCAACAACTTTTGGCCTGGGTCTTAATCATTGAAAACTTCAGTCCATATTTTCTGGACCATATGGTCAGTATTTTTGAGTCCCCGCTTGTTTCTTTGCCTCAAAACTTGAACTGAATATCAAATCCATCTAGATTTGGGGTTGGGTTGGGTTGGATTTAAATCCAGGCATCGTCCTTTGATTTTATGCAATGCTAATTTCCCATTTCCAGCTCTGGTTTGGCTGTAGAAGAAATTTTGCAGTTTCTGAGTGGGTATCTGAAATATAAGAAAAACTTGCAGAAGGATCAGGCAGGATTCCTCTGAGCATCCATTAGAGGGGAGCAAGGGAAGCAACTCCAGTTTTGACAAGAGGACATTAGAAAGGTTTTCCACCTTTCACCTTTACTCACGAAGGTGCCTTGAACTTGAGCATCTCAAATGGCGGAAAGTGCCTACATTTCAACAGCTAACTCCCACCCTAAGTGTTTATGCAGATCCTATTGACTATGCAGATCCTATGACTTTTCTGTCTTTGTGTAGCACACTAGCCTACATCGCTGCCTTGAGCTTCTTTAAACAGCATTCAGTTCCACACCGCTGTGTCTTCTCGGCTGTTTCAGTGTTAATGGGCTTACTTGGATTATTAATTGGGCTCATTAGACTTATTTTCTTCTTTAATATAATGAGTGTGTAAGCACTAATCTAAGAGGCATAAAACTTTGATAAATGAGAAAATCGGATAATTGCACAACATCAGTGCTGTGCTCGTAGGAGCCTTCTTAAAAAAAAATGGAAGAGGGAGAAAGACAGATCGAGAGCAGGTAAAACAGAGAAAGAAAAGTAATCTAGATTGAGGCTTGAGCATCATCATATGCTCTTTTGCGTATCAGAACGAGTCAGCTTGGCTGGGATTCAGGCCCCTAAAGTAACACCCCAAGGCATTTCAAGCCAGTTTCTACCTCTCCTCGATGTCAGTGGCGACAACACGTAGACTATGGCTGCAGATTTAGGCTCTAGTTCAGCACATCACATAAGCATATATTGAATAAGTAAGCACGGACCTAGTCACATTAAGGAAGCACCCCACTGCTGAATTGAGTAGGGTCCGATTCAGCATGTCTTGTACATCCAAAATTCCCAGAGACTCTCAAGCAAATGGCTAAATGCAGAACGAGGCACAAGGCTTTATGTTTACAAAATTCAGCAACGTAAAGGCAAAGGGAAAACAAGAAAACTGAAGATGGGAAACCTACAAGAATAGATACTTTTCAGAAGTGATCCCTCTATGAATGATCCTACCGAAAAATCTTATATACACAAATGTATTTTAACTTATTACAGCACAACGGCAAAACCAGTCCCGCGAAGCTGTGCTGTTCATTGCAGTCCTGGATCATTGCTTATCTATTTTAATAGGCAAGAAATATAACAGCTAAATTATAATTATATACTGTACACAGCAGTGTTAACAAAATAACATGATGTTTGGTACATTTCCCATCATCTTCTTGGGAGGTATAGCAAGCTGCAGGTTTGTAACAATCTTCTGTTTCTTCACCTCATTAATCTCCTGAAGCGGAGAAAGAGCAATACAAGCAGAGGGAGCCCAGAAATATACGTACATTACTGAATTAACCAGGCATGTAATTAGTGCTCAGGTGCTTAGTCAAGGAAGAAACATGCAGGATTATTTAGATTTGGATTTAACACCCCAAAGTTTGAATAGTGGTGGTACATTGTATGAGCTTTTCAATCAACCACTCCAGCTGCCTTGGAAATAGAGATTTGTGCCCCTGTTTCTGCCTGTGGCATGGCGTTATTTTCTAAGCTTCGTATTATTTATGGGAATATATGAAAGCGTGAGCATGCAGTATGTTGCGGTCCACCCTGGGAATGGGGAGACAGAGCTGGTGCCGTGCCGGGAGCACCTCTGTCCACCGAGGAACACGGACAGTGCCACTCACCCCAGTGTGGGAGCCTGCCACCACCCACGATACCCGTAATATTTGCGTCCTTCTTCCCTGACTTGCAATAAGAAATGCAGGTGAGGGAGGACGGGGTTTGTTTTCCCACGCTCTCGAGGGCTGCCGCTTTGCCAGAGTGGATCATCTCCGCTGCGGTGCCTTCCGATTGACGCTGCCTGAACACCCCCCCTGCTTCAAGTGCACTTAGTGTCCGTGGGGTCCTGAAGACAGGTGAGTTCTGCTTATCCCACAGGGCACCCGCGACATTTCCGAGGTGTCCCCTGGGATGCTGGATGTGTGATCCAGCTTGACCCTGGGCTTGCCCTGCTGTGAAGTGCATTTGGGGCTCTGCAGCACCCTCTGTTTCTAGCTTACATCTGGTGAACCTTTAGCTGTCCTAATCCGAACCATGCTGAACGGAGCCAGCCAAAGTGCACGTCCCAGTCGACAGAAACCACCAAAAGCAGGGAACGATCAGCTTTGCCCCGTAACTCCTCTCCAACCCTCTTCGAGCCCAACTTTGACTATTTCCAGGCCGTTCCCTCACTCCATCCCCTCCATTGCCCTGTATCTACACCATCCCATGGTAGGCATGCGGCTCGGCATGCATTTTCATGCTGGTCGGGATAAACGCAGCGAGAGGCTGGATTGCAAACGGTAGCCTTGATTTACATTTATCTAAACACCACCAGGAAGCAGAGATAAGGGAATGAGGCACATTCGTGTACATGGACTTGCCAGGGTTGTTTGCTGCTCATAGCTGAATGAGAGAGAGGGCTCCCCGGAATGCCAGCACTATGATAAATTTGTGATGAAAATATTTTCTGTATTGCTTTTCATTGAAATATTGCCCCTTGGCAGGAAGCAGATTGGTAACATCAGCGAGCAGAAGTAGAGAGTGGGTCTTAACAACCTATGAGCTCATCATGGCAAACTCAGGCCATGATGTGTTAGGTGAATAGCCCTCATGTGCTTAATTTTGAAAGCTCAGAGGGAGGTTTGGCTAGGATAGTACAGGAAATGTACACGTGTGAAATGCAGAATTTGCGGGAGCAGGCTTTTGTTATGCAAAAGACCTCCAAGGTTGTCAGGAAAATCAGGTAGAATCCGTTAAAAAGAATAGCTTAAATATTTCTCCAGCAAAATTATTATTTTCCTGGAAGTGTGCACAGAAAACTTCAGGTGATTGTTCTCACTCCACAGCTGGGAATTCCATTACATAGTTGGGAAAAAGTTCTGTTAATGCCAAATCTCAAATCAAACTTTAATCCATGCAGACCTTCTCTGGTGCAGGATTTGTTACAGGGTTATGACTTCTGCATGCATCAGATGATCTGTGCACATGCACAAGCATGTACATATATTTGCTCTCCATAATAACCTGCTAAAAATCCTTTAAAGCAGCTAGATTAAATAAGGCCCAAAGAAAAGAATATTTTAGGTGAATATGGCTGAACTTCCACAATCTATAATTTTGTTTACAATCACAGAAAAGCTAATTTCCTTCACCTGTCTTGTATTAAAAAGAATATGTCAGCTGAAATAATGTCTAATTTTTATTTTTATTTCTTATGCAGACACGAGGCAGTGGGGGGCTCACAGAGTGTAATTCCAGGGCAAAACCCCTGCCTCATGCTTATGCTCTCAAATCTTGTCTCCTCTGCTGGTAAAACAAGCAGGATTAGCACATGATAAGACCAGCAGAGATAGTAATTACACTGGCTATGTACACTAACTGCAGAACCACGGAATAAATCCCCAAACAATTATTAAAATGGCTCAATGCATTACACAAATTGGAAAAGACTGGGACATTTTGGGAGGGGCGAAGGGAGGTAAGACACATTATTTAAGTGTTCTTGTAAGCCTTCTAAGATATTAATGTTGCAAAGCTTCTTATGAATATTTAAGAACATAAAATGGAGATACACTTCAGCCCAGCATTACCGCAGAAGCCTGTAATACAGTTGAGTCCACTTAAGAAGGCAATATCTGACATCCATGACAGATTTAAACATGATAAGGCAAGGGTGGTGTTTATAGCTGAAAAGTCCACGCAAACTAGTTAAATATTGCTGCAGTTAGCTCTTGTTATAGTTATTTTTATGTAGTGATATATGCATTTATATCATTTCCTTAAAGATGCAACTTTGTCTCCAGGTGCCTGTACTTTTGCAAACACTTTTTGAAAAATACTTATTATTGAATTATTTGATGTTTTCTGGAGAAAGGACAAGCACCTTAGTGCTAAGAAGGAAATGAGCTTTATTTCTTGCTCTTTAAGCAGGCGCCTAGAAGATATTACCTAACATTGGTACCTGACACAGATCAGTTTTCACTAGGACTGGTTTCAACAAAACTCTTAATGGGAAAAAGTTTTACTTGGACAAAAGGGATGGGTGCAGAAATCTTTTCTTTGGAGATGTTATTAAGTTTATAAAACTTAAGACAAAAGCTCTTCACCTCACCTCAGATTTTTTTTCCTCAGTTCTTAAAGAAAATATTTTAATTAATCAAGTTTAGGTTTTGGCTAATTTTCTTCCCTTTTAGTCAGGATCTTCCCTGAGAGAAAGAAACAATTTTCTAACTAACAACTGTGATATTCATTGTGTCTGTTTAAAGTGTCTAAATCACTCTGTCTATTCAAAATAGCCACCAGGTTACCTCTGTACTTGGAGACTGATGAAAACTTTTGTGATTATGGAGATTTTTATATTCCCTCCTGCAAAAGTGATTCTAGCTGCCCAAGGAAGATTGGATAACTTTATTTATAATGAAAAAAAAAAAAAGTCAAAACAAAACAAAAGGATCAAAATCAGAAGTGTCCTCTGAAAAAGAACAAAAAGACCAACAAAGTAGTTGTGTTTTACAGGAAACTTGACTGTAAGAGAGCTTTATAAACAGCAGATGGCTCCCATATAGAAGAGGCTGAGTAATCTGAGCAAACAATAATCAACATGAAAAATCAAAGCTGGGTTTGACACACAGGGAGATTTAAGACACTGAAATTAAAAGATATATCAGAACACACTGTAAAGAAAGAAATAAATGTCTCTGTTTTGGTTGTTTGGGTCTTGGTAGCTTGTTGGGTTGACATGAATATTTAAGTGGTGAAAATCTTCTCGGTGATGGGCTGTATCTGGTACCCGTACAGGTCATGGGATCTCAGGGTCTTGCTTTTATTCTTTTATCACCCGTGCATACACAGAAGAGAGGTGATTACTAAGGAGTCATGGCTTCGCACAGCCCTGGTGCTCCCGTTGGGATGCAGGTGTGCTGTCACCAGAGATCGCCTCTCTTGTGCATGGCTACTCCAGTCGTGAACACTTCTGTATGAGGTATCGATTTCTCCCTCTAGAAGGGCATGGATAATAGAAATACTTTTCTTCAGTATTAAATATCTCAGTGAAAATGTAATATTACAGTGGGTAGTTTGGTTCAGATTTTGCCCTCAAAAAAGGATGGAAAATGCAGAAAACTTCATGCTTTTTTTTCCCAGTGGTTCTCTCCTGCACAGACCCAGTCAGCTACTGACTATAAATACCTTATAGACTTCTATTTGTTGAAATTTTCCAGTATTTTTCTAAGGATCCAAGCAAATTCCAGGTGGCAGCAGGGAGATCACAGGCACGGTTATTGTATACACAAGGTGAGAGAAGACCAAAGTAGTTTCACAGTGCTCCGGTTCCCACATATTAACTGCAAGATTTCCAGCACACGGAATTTTATGGCACTTATCGAAATAACACATAGACAAAGAAATAAAAAATAATTAAGGAAAGAAGAGGTGGTAGGGAGGAGGAAAGGCAGAGTGGAGAAGGGAATGGGGACAGAGAGATTGGTTCCTCCCCTTTCCAGGCTAACCTCCTGCAGGGATGTGTAATGAAGCAGCTCCAGGAAAGTGTCCCAAGTGGACTCCAATTTTTCCAGGGTTTGCTGTAGATTGTATGTGAACCTTTCCTTCACACTCAGATGCACGGGTCTATTAGAGCAGCCTCTGTGCTGTTGGATGAAGGACTTATTTTACCAACATAGCAAAAAAATCAGTGTTTTGAAACCAGTAAAGCACTACGGAAGCCTTCTCCTTTGGTCTGGCAAGAGGTTGCATTCCCTGAAGATGCGACCTGCTCCTCAGGTGACCACTTTGAAGCTGGATGGAGTCTTTCCTGTAACATGGTCTCTTCCAGCTTTACTATCAGATCGAAAGCTGAAAATAATAGTGACTGAAACAGATGTGCGAGAATTGTTCCCTTCCTTTAAGCTCCGGTGCAGTTCAGTAGGAGCAGAGTTAATTTTGTAGGACTGAAACAAATGAGATGGAAGGTCACAGCGCTAAATGTTTTCCACAGGCTCCTTCCCTGCATTGGTCCATTTCACTGTGTGTTTAGGACGTTTGTTTCCTGGTTTAACTCCTATTTTGACTTCTTAAGTTTGTGCCACTGGGGAGCAATAGGAATCTGTATTTTGTAGCTGCTATCTTGGAGAAACAATACAATTTCCCTCAAAACTTAGGGTGTATTCCAACCACAGAGTACAGGGATAGTTCAACTGAACTAAAATTCTTGTGTCCATTCTTTTCTTTTATTAAGACATTCTGTAAGGGAGGAAAAGTCCATATATGACATTTCTCCTTAAAGCTGCCAGCGATTATCAGATATTTTTACCCCCTGATTGCAGTGTTTTAAGTACCTCATATGAACACCAGGGTAACATGCATGAAAATGATTTTATTTTATTTCTCGAGACAGGTACAGACATAAGTCTTGGAGATGATAGTGAGAAGGCTGAATTAAGCCATTGTATATAACTACGTTTATTAAGAACAGACATTTTTTTCATGTTTCTACAGGCGAGGTACCTCTTAGCCAGGTCCTTGGCTGCAGTTGGAGGCTGCTGCATAAATGCAGGTGAGGCAGGAGGTGCAAATCATCTCTTTGCAAAGCCAAATGCCATTATCCACCAAATAATCTGAGTCAGCCTACGGGCTGCTGAAAAATATGACTGCTGCTTACCGATACCCCCATTCAGTTTGAAAAATATTCGTGCCTTGAAGTCAAACATGCTTTCTCCTCGTCAAGAACCATATAGAGCAAACCAGAGGTCAGGCCATGCTCAGATAAAGACCCCTATGTGTAGGTATCCGTATATGACCTGGGTGCCTGCACCCTCCTCGTGGTCAATACAGTCATTGGAGTACGTATTTGGCTGAGCATTGGAGGGGTCTGCTCTTGGGTGAGCTGAATTGCTCTCCACCTGGTCTCATGGGCTATAAGGGGAGCCTGGATACCCAGCTGAGATGTAGACACACAGGTACCTAAATCTGGGTGCCTTGACCTGAAGCTGACCGCAGTTTCATGTGCTTGCTCTTATGATTCTTTGATATACAGGATTTCCTTGAGAAAAAAAGTGATCTACAGCTTTTGCTGGTTTCATAGCTTTCACTTAGTGGCAAACAAGAGCTAAAGAACAAGACTCAAGGAATTAACTTGGACAAAGTATTTGCTTATAGTCCACTGCATGTTGTACCATCACAGGTTAGTAGTGCAGTGGACTACTCTAGAGAAAATGAATTGATCTCACTTTTGGTACCATCCTACTCATTCCTTGACCTTTTAATCAGACACAGACAGTGATTTTTTTGTTGTGATGACCAGATAACTCATTGGCTGGTCTGATGATCTTTTAAAATGAGGTTAGTTAATCTTTCCCACTGTCACTGTGTATTGAAACCTGTTGACAGGGGAATTAGGGAACTGAAAATCTGTGTGTTTACAAAGGATTAGCATAAAAATCTCCTTTGCAGACTGAAGCATCTTCTGCTTAGAATAACAAAACTAAACAGTATTGGAGCTAGGGACCATCATGTTTCAGTGAGAGGCGAGAAAAACATCTCTGGAGTGCAGCCTTACAACAATTTCATCATAAAGTCCTTTACTACCTTTTTTTCACACTATTCTGAGACATTCAATGTCTAGGGCTTGGATCTCAACTGATTGACTCATTCCAAGTTTTCCCAGTTGCAAATTAGTTGTGATTTACTTTCCAGGTTGATTATCATCATGATGTCGCCTTGGTGTCTGATCCAAGCCACACTGAAGTAAATGGGAATCTTCCTGTGGACTTTAATAGGTTTTGGATGAGGCCTTAGCTGTCTTTGTAGCTATTAGGAGAGGCACAAGTTGTACAATGAAGTGCAGGTGTTTGTGCTGCTGGGAGGAAGACCTTATACTGTATTTAATGTTCCTTAATTAATTGAGCCCCGAGGTACAGAGTGGGCTTATGTTCCCAGAAATTGCATTAGGGTAACACAGCACCTTCCATTTGCAGCAATCCAAACACAGTATTAAAGTTTTATGTTTGTTGAACAAGGTCCAGGAATCCGCATGCAGGAACACTTCACCTTCCACTGGAACGCAGCCACTTCTGGAACGAAACATGGCAATCGCTTCACAAGGATAGGGAAGCTGTAGGAAGCAAAAGGTGTTAAATTCCAGTGAAAGCATCAGGTTTCTGGTGGGAGCTGTCAGTAATGGACCAATGTAATGACCTTAACCAGAATGTTCCCAGCGCCTTGACCTTGCTGAAGTAACATGTTATGAGAGCTTTGTGCAGCTACCACACTGCGTGGTCGACCTAAGAAGTCACACTGCCAACAGCAGAGTGTCTGCACAATATGTTGGAAAAGTTAGGCCAGGTGCCCACATTTCTAAGTTAGATATGCAAGGCCAGCCTGGCAGCATAGGACATCTTCCTAATCCATAGAAACAAAGAGGTGCTTCCAGAAGGAAGGTGATTTATTTTTAAGATGGAGAATTCAATTTGGTTGGGTAAATCTGCCTCTCGAGTTGCCTCTTTCTCTTTGCTGACCTTAAGAGAGCCCAGCTGACTGGTCTGGCCTGAGATGCCATTCAGGTGTGAAAGTGAGATAAATCCCACCTTCAGCTAATGAAGCCTCATGGGAAGCCTACTTCAAGCTCCTTTGATGCCACCAGCTCTGAGGTGGGCTGCCAGAGTGAAGAAGGATACATGAAATACTCTTGAAATGAGTGAGGGAAGAGGTTTGGCTTTGAAAAGCTGTAAAAAAAGAGCAAATCTGCAGGCTTAAAAAGGAAGAAGCAACTTCTGCGGTGTCCAAAGTCTTTTACAGACTCAAAGCAATGATGGCAGGAAGGAGATGGACTTGATTGACTCAATATGTCTGGGAGGAAAGAAGTAGCGTGTGCTCCCAGGAGGAGATGACAGCCAGCACGAGGAGGAGAGCAATGGGGTAGGGAAACGCTGGGCACAGGGTGGTGGGTCGCTAACTGATGGCTGAGAAAGTAGCTGGGAAACCCCGTGGACTAAATTTCTGGGGCTTGGCCCTGTGCAGGAGGAGGTTGAGGTTTGGGGAAGCAGGGAGGCAGCAGATGGAGGGTGACAGAGGAGTTAGTGGCACGGAGGAGGTATTTGGCAGTGTGGTGAGCTTCTCTGTGACCCTATGGGTGCAGGCAAATCAGGCATTACAGAGACAAGAAGCACCAAGGAAAGGTTTTTTGAGGCCGGCAACCTTTGTTAGAAGGAGTCCAGCCCCCACACAGCATTTCTGCAGGTGTTAATGGCTGAATGGGTGGGGAAGATCTCTGAACCTCACATTATTGGGGTTGTGTAATATATATTAGAAGACCTCTTAATCGGATTATAAATACACTTCCCTGTGCAGAACAACCCAACCATCCCTGCTCAGTGATATTTATTGCAAAGTCAGTAAGTCATTAGGTGGCGGAGTTCAGATTTCCAAGTGTATGTTTGGTACAGACAAGTCAATATGTTTTTGTTTTTTTTCTTAATTTAACTTCTTGATTGACTTATTATGTACATTGGCACTTTTAAGAGCTTCAAATAAAACACAGTGAGAGTTCAGAACAAATGTAAATGGCCTAAAAGAAAAGGAAAAAAAATCCTATAATCTTTTTTAATGGCTATAAAACGTGGGAAGGATATATCATAAGCTCCCCGCATGGGGTCCTTGTCTGCGTTCAATCCAGTATTGTAATTTAGACATGACTTTTTATTTAATTTCTGACTGAGAAAGGGAAATTAGAAAACAACATTATCTCAGCTGCTCCGTTATAATGAACAATATTTCACAGTGCCAGTATAAGTTACCTTAAGAACTTATTTTATGAGACAAACATTGGCTGAATTCCACGAACAACTGGGTTTTCTGGAGTCTTTTGTCTGCTAAAGGATCCGAACTTAAGTTTTTTTTAATTGTAAATAAGCCCACCATTACAAGGATGTGCATGTTACATGTGTGTAATATGTGGACCACTGCAGTGATGGAAGTCATGGCAGTGGGCTATAAGTTAGTGTCAGGATATTATTTCCTGCTGAAGTGCAAACATAGGCTGCTTTGTTTTGTGTTAGATATTGGTTTCTCACTTTGTCTTCTAGCACATGTACCTGTGTGTGTCTCCAGCAGTGCTAGATAGTATAGGTATGATAAAGCCCCACAGAAACATCTTGCTAGCTTGGTTATTATGGATGCATAGAGTAAAAAAACAAAAAAAAAAACCAGGACCCACAATGTTGAAAAAGATAGAGGGAGGTCCACTGAGAACTGGGCAAGATGGAGATACAAGTGCCTCATCCACCCTCAGGTTGTGGTGAGAGTGGACCTGTTCTTAACAAATTCCTCCAAATATTTCCAAGGGCACCAGCTCCAGGCTAGGAAGTTGCCTCAGATGAGCAACCAGCTCTGCTTGTTTGTTTCCAGACAATAAAAACCAACCTCCTCTCTTTTGCTGCTGTATAAATGTAGACCACAGTTAAAAAATATTGACTTTAATAGTTGTTTTTTTTTCCTTTGGGGAAATCCTAGATCAGGATTATGCAGCTGAATGTTTATTTAGCTGTAAATAACACATTCTCCTGTTAATCTCTGTATCTGTTTTATCAATTTTTTTAAGTCACGGAGATTTATCCAGTCTGTAATTAACCCTTTTGCATGGTGAAATGCAGGATTGTCTCTTTCCCCTAGCCACTAAATGCATAATGTTCTGATAAATATTTAAGCAGTAATGAGGGATGTAATGCACAGTAATCCATTAGTGCTGTGTTCTGGGGGAGTGGCACGGTGCTAAAATGGATGCTGGCAGTGCTAAAATTCCAGATTGAGCAGAAGGCCTGCTGACCACTGTGGGATTTAGTTTTGAACTATGCTACAGGTTGGGAAATCCATTTGAAGGTGCAGACACGCTTTATTTGCCTGTCAAGAAAAGCTTCCTTAAAAAAAAACCAAACCAAAAAAACCCAACAATAAGAAAACCAGCCATCTCTGTGAAGGGTACAGCCAAATATTCCCCATTCAAAAGACTCCTAAAGGCCAAGAGTGGGAAGGCAGAGCCTAAACTGGTGAGGCACTAAAGGTGGTGTTGGAGGTATGACCACAACTGATCCCACTAATGTTTAAAACCAGGCTACATCAGGGTCTATGAGAATCTTCCCACTTTGGGTAGTTCTACTACCTTTTTTCCTGTCCTTTCCCCCTTTTTTTTCTGCTCATTAGACCTTACTGTCTGATTACAGTTCTGTCTATGACAGATGTCTGCATCACGACAGTCCCCTAAAGGAACAACCACAGCAAAAAGCAAGGTATCGCTTCCTACTTTTATTTTTTTATTTTTTTTTTTTTTGTCCCCCCAGGGTCTCAATTCCTGCCAAGGACAGGGAAAGGTGAGGTTTGGTAACCCAGCTCTTCGTGCTCCAGGGAGCAGCTGCAGCTGATGGGTGTGCTGACTTCTTCCACGCAGAAAACCAGCAACGCTCTCTCCGCTCATCTGTGTACAGCAAGGAATGGTAGGTGGCTCTGAAGAGATGTCCCACTGGGGAATATGGCTAAGCAGGATGGTGACTTAGCGCCCTAGTAGAAACAGATGGGAGTTGGTAGAAACCAGCATTGTTTCTTTGAGGTCATGGAAAAGGAAGTTTTCTGGAGTATCTGTGAATTTGCACCTGGACCGATAAACACTTTTTTTTTTAAATTGTTATTCATTTTACACCTCAATAAAGCTTAATTATAAGTAAGCAGTAAGAAAAGCAGGAGACATGTTCCAATAATATTGCACTTCTCCGAATCATTCCTGTGGGGCCCTGGCAGTTTCGTTACCATGAAGCAGAATAAAACAAATTAAGAAAACTATTCAAAATTCATTTAAAAACATCATCCGAGGAGCATCATAATAAAAGCACAATGAAAGAGACTAGCTCACTTGGCTAATTTCCTTCATGTGCTGTGCATGTTTATAGCGTGTCTCTTAGTATGTTTTAATTAGCATCACGATCATCAACTGGTAACTAACAGCACATATGGCTCAGGTTTGGAGACAGAGGCCGTCTATTCGGAGCTGGGAAGGGGCTGGGAACCTGATCCTGACTTTGTGGATGAGCAGGTCAGCAGAGCCTGCTGGCAAAGCAGGGCTGTAAAGCCCCAGGTCTTGGCCAGAGAGAATATACTTGAGCGAGGGACCAACTTCCAGACTCCCCACCCCTGGTCCCAACTGGTACTCTGCTGCTCCACGCGGGGCTCTGGTGGGGGACACAACTGTAGTGATCACATCGCTCGCTGCCAGCCTGAAACTCGCTTTCTTTTCTTTCTTGTGGGTGTAACCTGACAAAGTGGTCTCCTCTTGGCACCTTCCTCGTCCATCTTTTCACCGCTGGAAACAGGTTGCACAGTTTGCCTTTGACCTGCCCTCCCCTTACTGCAGCCATTTACTTGGTTTGCCTTTTTTTTTATTCTGAAAATTCTTGTTTCTCTTGCACTTTTTTTTTTTTTGGTCTTCCAATGATGTTCCTGCCTCCATGTGAGCACCCATTGGTGGTGTGGGAACCACTTCAGGTACCTGAGGCTGTGGCTGAGCGAGGTGACCTGCACTTGCCAGGGCAATTGAGGTGAACCTTTCTTAAAAGCTTCCAGAGCAGGGCTGACCTCCCTCTCCCAAGACTGGGACCTGGGGTGAACTATTTCAACAAGTTCGGCAAGCTGCGAGCTAGAACCTGCCTCCAAAAGGGATGGAGGAGATGAACCTGTGAGGGACAGATGATGCTTATGGACCTTGAAAGTTTTTAGGATGCCACTGACTCTGCTTTCGGGCACCATCTCTAGCTGGAAAAGCATTACTTCACCAGGCCACCTGCATAAAAGCATGCTCAAGTGTTTCTCCCTTGGTAGCCCCATTTAACAGGATTTTCTACTCTTGAGCTGTTTCAGGTACCATCTCTTGAGTAGTAGACGCTGCTGTGCAACAGGAAATCACAATGTCTTGCAGCTCTCCTGTTGGTCTTGTGATTTGTACTCTGAAATGATCATCTTTGCATCTGGAAAAAAAAAAAAAGAGCCCATCAATCTCAGCAGGTTAGTAGATGAGGAAAAAGTTTGGGCTTGTTTTCATCTTAAAATACTTTTATCTGAAGGTTTGACCCAACCATATTCTGTTATTATTGGAGTATCTTGTTTAACTCACTTTTTCCTTAAAAAAAAAAAAAGGGCATTTCACTTCCCCTTAATAATATGTTATGAACTGCTGCACTTTAGCAGTGTGATAGTTCATAACAGAATCAAGAGGAGCATGAATTATGTCAGAACTACATTACTAATGTGTAATCTGCAGCACTAGTTAATTTGTTTTGATATTAAAGTTTTAATAGGAAATATAATTTGATTGCATTTTAAAAATAAAAACTGATTTTCTGTATTATAGAAAAATATTATGAATAATAAGCAAAAAAGGGGCTAATATAGCTAGGCATTTCTATTAACAAAATGAATATGTTTCATACGCTCTTTGTGTACTAATTCAAATCATCCGATGCCAGTTTGAGCTGATTTAACATAAACTACAGCCTTGTTCCTTTGCTCTGCGTTTTGCAACATTGCTGGCATTAACTTGAGGATGGAATCAAAGTTTTGCAGTATCAGCTTCTTGCACACCTGTCGTAACTCAATTACTAGCAGCATTAGCACCTTGTACTGCACTCCCAACACACCAGCAGAGTTTGGGCTGTATTTGTAGATGTTTTCCAGCTGGACTCAGAATAATTAAAGCACCCCACCGTGCCAGCAAGGAGCCCTCCACCTCTTAAATCAGTGTAGGTGGCCCATGCTGGTGGCGATGTACTAATGGTTGTGCTATTAGGATTATAGCAGGGGAGCGTCTTCTCAAGAAAGGTAGAACACGAAGTGTGATGAGTGCAATGGGATGATGTGAAATGGGTCAAATGAAGGTCCGTCTAGTCTGTTTTCAGCAGCCATCCCCTGTGGTGCCTGGGGAAGAAAGTGAGAAAATGGGGTGAGCACGTGGGATCCTTTGGCTGGTGCTTTCTGACTTCCAACCGCTGCCCGTGCTGCATGGTTTTCCATATTTTTCAACCTTCGGTGGGTTTCTCTACCGTGCTGGAGCTGAGACTCCAGAGGGCAAACTGTTGCTGCGGTGTTTCGGCACCTTTAATGAGCTGCTTCACCCCTCGTAGCTGCCCTCGTGCTGTGTGACCTTATTTACCATGGTTAAAGACCTCGGTGCACTTTTAATAAAGAATGTGACCTGGAAGTAATGAAAGGGTAAAAGCTGGCCCGTAGCGAACAGCTGAAGGTACATGAGCTAGTCAGCTTATCAGAAAGATACAGAGGAGAATTGATGAGAGAGCGTATTTCCTTCCTGGATATCTTGGTGGGTGCCAAAGGACTCTTCAGTCTAGTGGGGAAAGATGTAAGAAGATCTGAGGACTGGTGATTAAAGCTGTAAGATTTCAAATTTGAAAAAACCCCACACATTTTTCTCAGTGAAGATAATTAAATGTGGATAATAATCATCAGGCGAAGAAGTAGATTTCTGCCTTCTTGATGGCTTAAAAAAAAGCCCATCCTCCTTCTTGGAAGAAGTATTTTAGTCAAACACAAAATACTGAACCAGACCCATGTGGATGACTGACATGATAAGGCAAGATATTTATTATACTAGATATCTCAAACGCCCTTTAGATTTCGGAAATATCAGTATTATGCAGGAGCATTGTGTCCAGGTTCTTTGCTTGGGTAGTTATATTTCTCCTGTCTCCGTATTTCCTCCAGTTCCATTCACATTTCAGCTGCACCCCGTCCTTGACTGCTGATAGATCCCATTCTGGGATGGCTCTTATTTTTGATCATGGCTTTCCTTATTCTGGTTGAAATTAGGAGATTCATTGCTGTTTCCAGGTAGGTGACCACTGAGTTTTACTCCAGAGGTAGTACTGGGTATTATTTGCATGAGTTGTCATCTTTGGAAAGGAGGCAAGATGGTAGTTTTGGGTGCAGAAAAGGGAGGACAGTATTAGTGAAGCAGTGAAAGAATGCATGTCTAGTCAAAGTGCTGTATCTTTAGTATTTTTTGCTTATTATTGGTGTCATTATTAATAACCACTGCAGCAACAGAGTAAGGCTTTCTATATCATTAGCTGTAGGGAAATGATGCCTTGGCCCTACAGTGAGAGAGAGGAAACTGTGTAAGTTAGAGGGACACAAACCCCTTGATGAACAAATTCAGAAGTTTTTCAGGTGAATATTTCTTCTCAGCTTCCACTCTTTCCTCCTGCTTTTTCTTGGCTGGAGCACCTTCCCAATTGACATGGATCTGTTCCCATCTTTCTGCTAATGTCTTTGAGTGCCTATATAACATTAAACTTATAATTGCCTAAGTAAGGAAGAGATTTCCCTTTGGCAGGGGATCTGATTTAGCTTGACAAGTGCCAACTCCTGTGAAGAACTGATGATAATTAATTCCTTATTCAGGTCTCTCTAGAAAGAGCTGCTTTTTGGGTGAGATAAATTTCAGCCCTTGCCTTTACCTACTTATCTCCTTCCCTCACCCTTCTTTGTCCATACTGAAAAAACAAAAGTCTTCTCTGTCTAGCTGTAAAATGGATGTTATCTTTGTTTTTACTACTCACGGATTGGTTTTGTCTGAATCTTATTTCTTTCTCCATGACATTTTCTCTCGTTTTCTGTCTCAGCACAGATCTTCTTCCAGTTCTCATTTATCTCTGGGACCCTGATGCCCTATGGGAAGAAAAGGGTTCGGCACCTCACCTCATCCTGGATAGAGGAGCTCAAAGAGGAAGACCACGAGCATTGGGAAATGGACAGCTGGAGGGATGGATATTTTATTAAGCAGCTTAAGTCCTGTATTGATAGTTTGAATTTCTGTACCTAACAAAGATGCTTTAAATTTTGTGATGTGTGAGACTAATCCCATCAAATCAAAAGCAATAAATACGAGCATATAAATTTAATGCAGAAGAAAGAATTATATCTTTGTTTATCCTTGTGGTACAGAAACAAATGTATCCCACCCAATAATACTGCATAAAACATGGAAGAAAAGAAAGCTCAAGCCCATGAGACTTCTCCAGAGGAGTCAATAAGAATGGAGGGTCCTTGGTAACAACCTGATTGCTCTGCCTCTAAAAAGGATATTGTGGAAGGCAATACTGAACAGATTAGGGTTGGAATAAGTTTTCCATATCACGGGTATCAAGCACCATCTGAGATGTCTTACTGTGCCAGTCGTCCACCTTGGGCTGGCAGATTCAGCACAGGAGCAAGAGCCAAAACGTAAGCAGGATACTCGAGTCTGCCCAAAAGGGCAATAGTTGCCTGTGAATAGCAGAATGACCCTTTGCAATTTTGTAGTCTTGAAAAGAGGCAATTGAAGGAGAATCTGATAGACATTTCCTGAAAGGCACAAGGAAAAGGAATAGGAAATAGTTGTTGACTATTTCTCTTAGAAGAATCTGTGCACTTACCAGACAGCAGGTTTAAAAGAAGCGAAAAGAGCTATTACACATATTGCAAGGTAAGGTTTTGGAAGCTGAAGGCTATAAATGGGTTAAGAAAGTAATCAGATGAATGCATTGGATAAGGATTGCTCCATGGCAATCAAACACCACCTCCATTTCATGATGTGTCTAACCTGTGGATGGCACGACCTGGGAGATACATCCCAGAAATTCTTTGGAATTCCCCTGTTCTCATCTTATTTCCCAGAGCATCTGGGAGAGGTGATCTGCTGTCAGGCCCTTCTTTGGCCCATGTGAGAGTGCAGAAATGTGCTGTGGTGGGACAAGAAGGCTGCAGAGGTTCGTCTGCCCACACCTTGGAGAAAGCACAAACGTGCTTCGCTCTTGGACTGTGGGCTAGGAAAGTGGTCAGGGATGGTTGTAGTCCCTGGAGTGCAGTTAATTAAGATTTTTTCCATGCAAGCATTGTGAAGATGAGAGGTAACGAGTAGCAAATAGTTACTTAGAGGTGCATCGTGGTATTGTGCTCGGGAACTGGGTTTGCGTCCTGCAGAGTCAACACTCTGAGCCAGTCACTGTCAGGTAGTTTAATGAATTTATTTCGTCGTAGGTGGAAGAAGCACCGACTCCCAGATGACCAAGCAGCTTCCTCGCAATTCTCCTGTGTTCCTTTACACATGACTCTTGTCCTCTTGGGAAATGTGCCTCACACCAGGGAGCAAAGGGCAACCCACCACCCATTTCTCAGCACGATTGAGAGGGGCCCTGAGGCGGTGATGAATTACAGTGGTTTCTCATGTGTTTCCACCAGCCTTGGGCAAGTGGAGGATGGCCCGTGCCTGGCACATTGTTCCCAGTCTGCTGTCAGTCCCATGGATTGTCCTGATGGACTTCTTACAGTGATGGAGCTGCTTCTTATTTTTTTTTTTTTTTAAAAACATAAATTAAGACTAAGCAGGAGCACCTTACCCCCCTCCTTTACCAGGCAGGCCATTGAATGCAATTCATCTGTTACTATATTTTTTTGCCTTTTTTCCTGTTAAATTCCTCTTTTTTCACCATGCATGAGTTAAGAATGAGCTATTTCTGCTCTGGCTGTCAGGTTTTTAAGCTCTACTTTATCTGTCTGAAAGCCATGTTGTGTTTCTTCTTTTATATACACCATCCTTGCAATAAAGATTGTGGCACCAGAGCTCGCCGGGCCTTTATCTCTGGCTATATCAGCTCTGCAGTTGTAAAATCTCCATTCCCTTTACTGAACTGGCGAGATCAGCTCCGAGGAAGCAAAAGCCCCCACGGTAACAAGAGGGTATTTTATAGCAGCACCTCCCTATTGAAAACCGTGCTTTAAAAACGCTTTTCTTTCTAATCTCTCAGTTTTGCTGAACCACCTGCTTGTCCAAAGGAAAATGAGAAGTGGCTTTTGCTTTTGAGTAGCCCTGGGCTGGAGGGAGCAGGAGGAGGATGAGGAACATCTGGGCTCCGCTCCCCGTGCTGCCTTTCATGGCAATGCCACTTTTGCAGGCTTCCAGCTTAAAATAAGGCTGGGAACGCTGCCTTGCTCACATTGCTTGTTCATCTTGTTTAATTTGATGGGATGTTTCCCTGTCAGCATCCAGCACAGCATAGCCTTGTTGTCACTGGCAGCTGCTAGACATTACTGGCATACAGACATTTTATTATAGGGCATCTCCTCCAGCCAGGTAAAAGAACTGCCTTTCATTTCACAGCCTGTGGATACAGTAGTTTCATTTTCAGAGTTAATATACTCCAAGTCCTTTTGGGAGCATATCACACCTGAAGAGGAAGGCGAGATGAGTCAGGACTTTTGGGACACTTTGCTGTGCCCCAGCTTTCCCAACACCTGGAGTCACTTTGTGCTTCCAAGTGGTGCTCCTTGGACCGAGAGATTGTTTCCTTCATGCTTTATGGTGATGGTCAAATAGTAGGAGAAGGGCACTGCACCAATATTTGTTATATAAATATGATAAAAATAATACTTCAAAAGTATTCAGAGGAGAAATGAATAAGCCAAAAAGAGAAATAAATGGTAATGGTCACGGAATGGGTGAATTGCTGATGCATTTGACTGTGAGAAATGGAGTGAGGAGGAAAAGGTGATAAATCTGATAATACCCAAGCTATCTTCAGAAAACAGCCTGGCAGCAGAACTGATGGCAGCAATAGCTTGAAAGTACCTACAGGTAATCTGCATTTGGCATGGCAGCTTATTTTTTGCATTTATAATGGTGCCTAGTCGAGTTCAACGTTGTCTGTATGTGTGTTTTAAGCACACCAAGGCAGTATGTGCAAGCCATGGGAATATTCCTGGAGGAGGCAGGCCCAAATTCTTCGTGGTCACTCTGGGTTTTATAAATGTGTCCACTAGATTGCAAGCTGGGCTAAACTTATTTTCCTCCAATGAACCGTGTCAAGTCAACTTGAGGGCTCTACACCAACTCCCTGGTGATGCTTAACTGAGTCATTCTGGTTTACCTGTGTAGATGGATTGCAAAGATTAATTTGGATCTACAGGCTGAGTTTAGACAAAAACCTGGCTCTGAACTTCAGAGAGCTCCACTTTTCATGACTTAAATGAGAGCCGCAGGCCTGATCAGCCCAGCACCATGATGAAGTGTGGGTTGGAAGCTGAATGCCTGAATTATTAAGTTTGAGCTCATCTCTGCTGTGGGTTGTTCAGCAGGGCCATGCACAGCTTCATGGATTCAATTGCAAATCCGGGCTGCATTCATGTACATTTGCCTGTGTCAGCTTCAAGCTGAGCTGCAAGTTCAGTGAAAGGGAAATAATTCAGAGTGAGACTCCAGCTAGGCTGCTAGGTTTCTCCAGCTAAACCAAAAAGTTTCCCTGCTTGAAGGTGAAATCTTCTTGGTACCAACAAGTTCCATGGGGAACCACATGGAAAATAAATAGGTGCAGGTAAGCTGAGCTGTAGCGAGAAACAAGTCTGTGCTGAAACCGCACCAAAGATTAGAGCATGTCTTGCGCAGAAATGTATGGCTTCTTTCAAAGAGGCTACATGACATCTGAGAAGGAAAAACTGCTGCATCCCAACTCAGGCAGGACAGCCAGAGGATAAAAGGTGCTGCAGAAGGAAAACGCACCTCAGCTCTCTTCAAAGCAGGCTGCAGATTGAGGTCCCAAGCCTGTCCCAGGGCAAAACGCACGCTGCGTGACTACCAGCATCTTGCTTTATACTACGTGACACCCCTTGTCAGATTATTTCACTTTTAGGTCCTTCAGAGTCAAAGGCGGTGACAATGCTTTTAAAAAAACTATTTCTTTTGTCTCCCAAATCAGGCAATTTTTTGCAAGGGCAAGCATTTTACAGCACTCAGCCCCCTGACAAAGTGAGAAAGAGCGTACAACATTAAGTTCGCATAGATGCTCTCAGTAGAACTTCAGCTCAGGGCTTTCGCTTCCTTCGGTACCTGCCTCACAGGTCCTGCTTCTCTATGGCATCCCTTAGTAGAAATCACAGCCTTTTTACATCTCGCACGAGGCAAAATAACACCGTAGCTGATCACTCCCCTTTGTTCCGGCTGCAGGAATCACTCTATGAAATTCCCTGGCCTGTGTTATAATGGAGGTCAGAGAGGAGCAAAATATCCCCTCCTGGCCTTAAAATCTATGAATAATATTTTCCCTTTGAGACTCCAGCCAGCACACAGCAGGAAAAACCTCTGCCACACCTGGGTTATGGACTTAGGCTGGGTGTAGGATGGATAAAACCATCACACGCAGATGGACGGATCCGGTGCATCTCTGTCCGGCTGCACCTCCATCCCAGCCCCACGGGGCAGGAGCATCGTGTTATCGCAGCAGTAAAGCCACTGTGAGCGGGGATGGCATCTCACATGTCTGCTCTTGCTTGCTGATTTAGTATTCAGAATTTAGAATTTATTGAGGATTCTTCCTTTGTCACATCATCTATCAGAGGCAGACACCACCGAGATGGAAGGGGAAAAAAAAAAATTAAAAACCTGTTTATTGCTCAACTTGCTCTAGGCATGTTTTAGTTTATTGTTCAGCTTGGTTCATTTCAGTGTTTCAATTTGAACGGTTCGCTTAGTTGCTGTGGCTAAAAAAAAATAAATTAAGAAAACCATAAGAAAACCTATTTAAAAAAAAAAAAAAAAAAAAAGAGAAGAGGCAGCAGCAAAAGTTGAGATTTGTGGGGCCCCACAGCACCTCGCAATGTCAGAGGTGTCAGCGGATAATTTAAGGGCACAATCCCGCCTAGCCAGTAAAGACGTGCTCCCGGTTGCCTATTCTGCGCGTGTTCGCCCATGGAGCTGCTATTGGCACCCCCGGGAGGACCCCCCTGTGCCGGCGAGAGCCGGCACGACAGACCCGCATTGCAGACGCCCTGCCCAGCCCCGCCGTGGTTTGCTACCGCGCCGGGCTTCGGCTTACGGAGCCCTTGGCCGGGACGCGGGAGGACCCCAACCGTGGCCGCTGGCTTTTGCCGATCTCGTAGGTGGGATGGTGCCTGTGAAGATGCTCGTGGTTTGCGCCGGCACGAGGGGGATGGATGTACGGGGGGGGGGGTGGAGGAAAAGGTGGTGGCGTCTCCTAGGGTCACCCCACGGCAGCCCCGGTTGGGATCCGGCAGGTTCCGGAAAACGGCATCGTCGCCCAACGCCTCCCTCTAAACGCAGCAGTCCTAATTACGGCTCTGCTGATCCTCCAGACCTCGGCTCAGAAATCGCTGCCTCCAGCGGGGCAGGGGCTTTCCAACAAAAACGGGATCCAGCTTCTCCACGCAGCTGCTTTTAGCGTTTGAAGAAACCTTCTTCTCCGGCAGCAAGTGTACTAATCTCTATGGGAGATAAGTCAATTACAGCAAATTGAGCTATTTCATTTCTGGCTGCAAATGGCTTTCAGTTACACAAGTAGACACATTAATCTAATAACTAATGATCATATATTTTACTAATCATACAACGCTGCGTGAGGTATTATATCTAATTATATTTAAGATTAAGACATCTTTATATGTGTATTTTTGCCGGTTGCCAGGCTGGTGCAGATGGATGAAAACAGGAAAAGATAGCAGGAATATTTCCAACCTCCCCCCCGCCCCCCGTAAGAAACAGGAGGTCCCTTTGAAAGATGGAAAGATGCAATTCAGAGAGGATTGACTGGAGTTGCCTCCAGAATAGAGTAGAAAAGAATAGGAAAGAAAACCTGCAAGGAAATATTCTATGAAATTGGCTTTTTTTTTGGTTGCAGGGGTTGAATCCAGAGATTTGCTGCTAATGGCTTTGGTGCAAAAAATTAAATGAAAGAGCTCCTGCTGTTCTCATCCTTCTAATCTGGCCTTTGAGCCTACCTACTTCGGAGCTGCAACGCTGATGAGATACAACCGAGAGATGTTTCCTCCAGGGTGGACTTGCAGAAAACCCCACTGCTCCCAGATGCTGGGCTTTTCAAAGAGCTCATTTAGAGATACTCTCAAAGCAGATCATCCAAGAAGAAGCTTTGACGCCCAGCAAACCTGCAGGGCACAGGCTGCTTGTTCCTTCCCCGGAACCTTGTTCCACGTGGGCAAGCTTGGGTTGCCACCTGGCACGTGTGTGAGTCCACGGGTTGGTTTAGTGAGACGTTGCACAGAAATAAGCACACTCACATCACGCCTGGGGGGGGTGGGTCGAAGCCTCTGAGAAAGGGCTCATTAGAAAAATAAAAGCTTACCTGCATTCGCAGCCCTGATGTTCTTCTGCTGTGAACGCCAACCACTTCTACTGCCCGCAGCCCGGGCTGGGCGCTCCGCAGTTCCTCGTTAGATGGGGGTGGACCATCTCCTGCGGCCGGGTGGCAGGATGGGGCGAAGGAACGCAGCCACAACTTGCTCATTCATGGTGTTACTCCCCCCCTCAAGGGATTTCTTCCACTTTTCCTCTAGGAGGGCACGGCTGTTTGCTCTGTGTTCAAAACAGAGAAGGCTGGCAGCGGCGAGGTGCCCTGTGCTTAGATGGGGATATTTCATTTTCCAGGCTCAAGGAAACCCCCAAGAAGCCGAGAGATAGTTATCGACATAAAATACCTTGAAACACAATCTTTAATGCAATCTCTTAATGCTTATGCTGAAGGATATTAGTATGTGCTGAGATCACTCCCTGAGCTTGCCTGGGCTGCTGGTCAATATGATGTGTCCTAAATGCAGTTATGCAATCACTGGTTATTCTCTTTGCTAAATATTTTTATTCATGTGGGTATTTTTTGCGTCAGTCTAACAGCAATCCATCATACGTGAAGGTCTCGTGGCAGCTGCTGTTAAAATCAATATGTGTTAGGATGCCAGAAAACTGAGCTCATTTTTCTCATCTTTGGCATCGTAACTAAAGATCATAATAAGAGATAATGATAATGACGCAAGGCAATGATTGGAGATACTCCGTTAAAGGAAAGAAAGGAATCAAGCAAGCAAGAAAAGAAAGGGTGGTAAAATAATGTAAAAGGACCTCACTCTTTCCCTGGGGGAAAAGTGGAGTTAATTGCTAGGGAGGCATGTATAGAAATCACAATTAACGTACCCTTCCCTCACCCTTGCCCTATCATTCTCACACAGAATCCTTACACGAGCATCACAGCCGTGCATCTCTGCAGCAAGCATTGCTAAATCCAGGGCCTGGGCCTTCAAACCCCAATCTGAGCAAACAGCTCTACAGATGCAGTTGGTGCAACAGACCGGGGGATTTGTCAGGAGGGGAAATCCCGTCCCTGGTTAGCAGCGGTTGACGTGGGACACGCTCAGCTACAAGGTGTCATGAGGTTGTGGGTCAGCCCAGGTTTTGTGGGACTGTTCCCAAGGCTGGATCTTCGGGCCATAATCAGCTGTGACTTATTCTGCAGCGTGTTTGCACGGAAACCAACACTGAGAAGGAAGTCTTCCTTGTTTTCAGTGATGTATAGGTGTGTGCACACATGTATGTTTGCACATGTACGTCATACGTCGGCACCTGTGTTCATACACACAGAGATACTGTGTGTGCACATAACCATGCGCACGCACAAGCACACGCACTGTATGCAAAGCTAGAAATGAGTCAGGGCTAAAATAACACATAAATGATGAACAGATAGACAAAGATTTGGGAGGAATGAGAATATTTGTCTATTAAAGCATAAGTGGCTTTCAGTCTTCACTTGAGCAAAGCTACCACACTGCACGGGGGTCAAACAACCTGTAGTATAATTAACATAACACAGTGTAGTACAGCATACGTATATAATAACCTCAAACTATCCCCATGGCATACTAGCCATTACAAGCATGCATCTCTACACATACATAAATACATGCATGCCCTCACATATGTATATAAGGAATTGTTTGTGTGGGAAGATTTTTACCCGTGGAGCTAGCAAATTAGCTACCTTTTAAG
Source organism: Aviceda cuculoides (assembly GCA_035590195.1). Taxonomy (NCBI): domain Eukaryota; kingdom Metazoa; phylum Chordata; class Aves; order Accipitriformes; family Accipitridae; genus Aviceda; species Aviceda cuculoides. Next base: position 79,152,634 of record JAVJGG010000074.1, read on the forward strand.
AACAAATTAGCATAAACACATAAGAATATATTTTCATAAATCATCCTTCCATCGAGGTATATAGCATATATCTATCTATCTATATATATATCTGCATGTCTCTGAAGTACACCGGGAATCTTCAGAGTGATGTAAAATCTGAATAATCAAAAAAATATATGCATTCGTTAAACAGCAGATATGGAAATGAGACACATGCATAACCCTGTCACTGAAATCCTGGCACCAAGTCTAAGGTAAGTCCCTCCGTGCAGCGGAAAGCTCAAGATCCTTTACAGCATCAACGTAGCAGTCTTAATCCCCCAAATCCATCGCCGGAAAATCAAGCTCTGTGTCGCTAAGAGTGCGTTCCTCCTGCTCTGATGGCCTCCCTGTAAGCAAAGCCGCGGTGGAAACCCCATCCCGGGAGGCGGGTGGCATGTTCGGATGACAGAGGGAGACTGATCCTCCCCGCGCCGGCGCCTTAGGCAGGTGCTCTTTGTAGTTCAGTTCCACTAATCACTCCGCGGCTCTGACATCCCTCCCAATATTTAACTTTCCTGGGACCTCTGGTAGTTTATTAGCATTTTCAGGCTACAGGTACTGGTGTTTCTGCCTTCAATTACGCGGCCACTTTTTTGCTGCGGGAGAATTCCCTGCCTCAGGCTAAGCGGCGACTGCGGTGATAGGAATAATCATTTGTGGGTGATATTTCAGCAACGCGCGGAGGGAAGTGGAAGACGATCTGTGACAAACAAAATGGATAGTATCAAAAATCAATTCCACTCTTGCTATAGGAATGAGCAAAGGAAAGAAAAAAGGCAATTCAATGGCTTTTAGAGGGGGGAGGGCTCGGAGGGAGGAAAGCAACCTGCTTAAAAGAAATATTCACTTTGCTATGGTACCAGGAAACATGCCATTTGAAAAATTTTCATTTTTGATCCGGATTCACGTGTGTCTATGAATTTTTCTAGCATCAGTTTTGGTGCTGGGAGATCCAGGCAGTCCCAGATCTCGGAACCAAACCTGTTTCCTTGACCTCAGCCAGACCCTCCCACAAGGCAGCAGGTCCTTGTTCATGTGTGTGCATACATGTGTGATGTGTACATACATACAATTGCATATCCGTAAATGTCTACAAACGTACACGCGTGTGTTTCTTTTCTCTTAGCACTAGGGTGCGTAAGTAGTACAGGGTCTGTGGGCTATTTAAACTCATTTAGATCTTCATACAATACGAAGAAACTTGACCTAAGGCCATGGTTAAAGGAGCAAACCAATGTCTCTCACACCTATCAAGAACAATTGGGGTTTTCCTTTAGTTGAGGTATCTGCTTTGGCTACAAAAGCAGTTGACTTGCACAGACTTGTGCTTGTATATAACAGCGGGAATGTTGAAAATACTCCACCATTTGGAGGGCTGAGCATTACCATGAATTTCACCAGAGCACCCTCCATCATAATTTAAAACGGTTCCTTTATGTAGGAACAGAATATCAATTGATGGGAAGGGAAAAAGAGAGCAAACATGCGGATAAAAGGGAGGGAAAATGAAAAGAGAGTCAAGCTCTCTCCTTGCCCTGGCACTCTCTCTCTCCACCTGAGCCTGAAACCATGGAAGTTAATAAAGGCTCCAACCCAGAAGCCCCAAATCCTACATTAACAGAAGTTTTTACCCTGAAAAAATAACTGAGAGAGGCTGGGGTGTTGATTAGGAACTTCATTACTGCTACAGAGTCTATCTGAGGGCACATGGATGTGTAAAAGAAGACATACCATTTCCACTACTGGCAGACAGGAAGAATTTGCTCTGTGAATTATGGCACTGGCTCCTGCCAAAATGCTCATAACCACCACCACCATCATTGATCTGATTAGTAGGGTCTTTCCCTCCTCTGCTTCTAAAAGGAGGCTATTTCACATATTCACAGCTCTGATAATTAGAAAGCTGCTTCTAATTTCCAGCCTAAATTTTATTCATGGCTATTTTAGACCCATTTACACTTCAATAGCCCATTCCCAGAGGAAGGATGGGGTTGCAAAGATGTAGATGGAGGTGATGGGTTTGACCCAGAGAGGAACTGGGTTCCTACAGCCTCTGCAAAGTCCCCAGTGACTGGGTTGAGCGATGGGCATTCGCTGGCAATGAATGGGGCTGAAACATCAACCAGAGCAGGCCTGCAGGTGGTGATTTCAGAGCTGGTCATCGCTTCTCAGATTAAATATTTGGTGATTCCGAAATGGCTTTTACTTTGAACTAAGAAATTGTCCCTTCTTTTCCCTCCATGTCTTTCATTTTTGATGAAGCTGGAAGACAGGAAAATAAAATATTTTAGTTTATTTTTCCTTGATTTTTTTAAATTGTAATTTTCTACCCTCTTTCCAGTGCTGAAGGAGAGAGAAGAGGATGAGAAATGCTGACTAAGCCATTTTAGCCCTTTGTAGAAACCTGCAGAAATTAGTTTACATTTCAAAAACGGATTCTCAAATATTTCCCTTTTTTTTCCCAAACGGGTCCCTGGAGGAAAGTCATGGCACGGCATACCTTGTTGATCATGCTGAGCACCCTGCACTGTACCGAGGGTACGGGAAACATGGTCCTGCCTGAGTGGCTATAGAAAATTAAGACAGAGAGAGGGTCCATGGAGGGTCTATGGTTGGTATGAACAGAAATAAATTGTTGTTCGTTGAAGTGCCAAACTGACTGCAGCGTATATAACCCCTTTTAAAGGAAATAAAGTCTTTCAAAATGGATGGGAAGTGATAACAAAAGTACCACTATCTCTTACTCAGAGCATTTTTTAGTCAATGTAAAAACCCACTCTGGAAAAAGTCATCCTTCCCACTCCCTCTGATAGGCATGGAAAGAGATGTGCAGCACGGGAAAGCCTTGGGCTTTCATCCAGCTCACTGCCACAAATTCAGGCTGGGGCAGGCTGGGGCTCTGCATCATCTGTCACCCCACATTGCTCCAGTGTCACCCAACATTACTCTGGACTATTCCCAGAGTGCTCCAGTATCCTCCTGCATCGCTCCTGCATCTCTCCACATTGCTCCAGCATCTTCCCACATTGCTCCAACATCCCCCCACATTGCTCCAGCATCTCTCCACATTGGTCCAGCATCTCCCCGCACTGCTCCAGCATCTCCCCACATTGCTCCAGCATCTCTCCACATTGGTCCAGCATCTCCCCGCACTGCTCCAGCATCTCCCCGCACTGCTCCAGCATCTCCCCGCACTGCTCCAGCATCTCCCCACATTGCTGCGGGCTCCAGGCGATGCTGGTCCCCCCTGGGACCATGGAGGGACTAGCAGCTTGCCCAGGCTGGTGGGACACAAGGATCTGGGGAAGCTCACCAGTGAGGAAAAAGGACCTAATGTGTTTCCACCCAAGCCCACACATGGTTCCCATCAGCCAAAAAGAGCTACTCAGCTGAGCCACTGCGTTAGCCATGCTTAACCTGCTGCTGAGTAAAGTTCACAGCTGTTTAAATAAAGGTATGGCAAATAAATGTTGCAGAGTTTTTTAAATAACAGCCCATTGCTGTTAACACCCAAATTCCACTAATGATTTGAAAACAATTAGTGCCTTTCCAGGTCATGAAGAGGGTTGATCGCCTTCAGCCACATTTGGTTTTATTTATGGCCTTCCTCTTTGTCGTCTTGACATTTGCCACTGGAAAGTTGGGAAAGACTGAGGAGGGAGGGCTAAAGAGGAAGCAATACCTGATCATGTAAACAATTAGACCTTTATCCATCCTGCCCAAAGAGGTCCTTTATCTGATGACAACCTCTGCGGAACGGAAGAGGAGTAGGTACCTCCCTCTGGGACCATCCTAACTATTCAATCAATTCTCCTCAATTACTAACAAATCTAAATGTGATTTATCTGCCCAGGAATCATTCCAATATCAGGCGAGGATCTATCAATAAAACCCCCAAAGGCAATCTTTTTTTCAGAGCTGTCAATAGAACCTCTGAAGCACAAAGAGAAGGAGCTGACAATTGAGATATTTTGCCTTTTTTTTCTTCTTTTTTTTTTTTTTTTGAGCACTTAATTAAGTCGACAAGAAGCTGTCAAGGATAATTTTCAAAGCACACGGCCTCAGCATCTGACATTTGATAATATTACACTCCATGTTGATTGAAATTGATTTTTTCTCCTCTCTTTTTTTTTTTTTTATTTTGTTTTTTGTTAGTGGAAGGCTGCAAAAAAGGGGGCATTTGACAACTTTCTTGCCCATAGATCCAAGGACAGCAGGCCAGTTTGTTAAGGTCAGTCATGACAAACAGTATGATGGGTTTTTAAAACCAGCTGAGTTTAACAATAGTAGGGCATAGGTATGTTATTTCAGTGTCAATAAAGCAAGCTGCTCAGCAGTTAGCAAATATCTCAGCAAGATCTGAAGCACCGGGATTAGAAGTAATAGTAAATTTATAGGGTCAGATTCTGATCTCAGTTAATACCATTGTAAATCCAGAGCAAAATTCATTGACTTCAATAGTTTTTGATCCAGAATAGTCCAGATGTGGTCATTTTCTGAACTTGTTACCGGAGCTGCCGATTGCACCATTGCTTTGGATTTATTTGTATTTATTTTTCACTCTGATGGGAGTTGGGCACTTCCCTTCCCTTTTCCCCCTGTAAAAGTCATTACTGTAAATCTCTCTAGATGATCATCTGCTTAAGTGCCTAAGCTACTTTGTAAACCTATACATGCAATAGCTGCCATTCCCATGCCTTTGAAATGGAAACAAGTGCAACTCTGCAAACGTGGAGCAGAATCCGGCCCCTGTCGTTACTCAGACAGCTCAGAAAAAAAAGTACGGATGGCAAAAATCAGGTTCCAGGTTTATCTTGCTATTTGGCTCTCTAAGCAGTGATCAGTATTTACTATTTGCTGCTTAGCACCCCACACAGAAAACAAGACAGACTCTCAGCAAATTGATTTGAATGATAATATTTTATTAAAGTTCTATACTTAGTTGCTCGTGCAGCTGCAGCTGAGCAATTATGGCATTTCAAGAATAATTTATTGGTTGTTGGAATCCAAGATGTTATTTCTTTTGTCTCGGCTACAGAAAAAGACCCTGGAGCATAGCAGTTGTGTAAGAGGCTGGGGAACCTGAAGATGCTCTCCCTGGCTTCTAGGCAGAACACCAAAAATTTGGTGGGATCAAGAGGGGATAATGAGACTGAGGATGGGGCCCGGGACGTAAACCCCCTATTCCCGCACATGAAAATCCCAGCTTGGCTTCAGCTCATGGCCACCCAGAGGACAACTCATGCCACCTGCTCCAGCACATGGCACCATGGCTCAACAGGAATGGGAACGGCTTGGGAGTACTCCCTTGGTCCCTCCTCGAAGAGGAGCCCCAGGATGAGGTCAAACCTTGTCCCTGTTTTATTTATTTCTAATCGTTGCACAGGATGAGCCAGAGATGCATCAACATCATGGTGCAGCACATTTCAGAAGACACAGTTCTGGTAGGGTGGGGGCTTCAGCAGTGGCGACAAGGCCAGAGCCATCAGAAACCAGATATAAAGCGGCACGTCTGTCTTAAACGGATAGATGATTCATCACGAGCACGTAATTTAGACACCGGGCAGCTTTTACCCATCAGCGAGCATCAGGGAGCAAGCAAGCTGAATTAATTAATTGAATTGCCCAAGGTCATCGAGGAAATCTGTAGCAGAGGCCAGCATCGGGCACAGATGGCCCCCAGGTCAACATTTCCATCGCCACAGGTCTGCTTTTAGCAGGTGCATGGGATGAGAAGGGTTAAGCTGGGCTAGATTGAAGAGAGACATAATTATCCCAGGTAAGAATTAACTTGCGAGGAATTGGGAGCAAGGCACCACCTGACTTGAGCGAAATGATCTAAATCTGTATGTCCCACGCTGATCCCCACGCGGCTCTCCTGCAAATGATGCACCAGAATTAACTGAGTGTATTTTACAGTAGGTACATTTCACCCCTCGGAGGAATACTATAAATGTTGGTCTTGCGGACGCCACTTCTGCAGTACCCTGAGATGAAGAGAGAGAGGGGTTTAAATCCAAATCAGTGTCAGCACTGCCTCTGGAAAGCTCTCACAACAATTAAAGCAGAATTATAACGGGTTCCCGGGAGTGACCGCAGTTCGGGTTTGCGGGGTGAGGGATCCTGGTCTCTCTACCTCATTTCAGGCAGATGAAGCCTGGGTTTTATGACTTTTGGGACCTTGTGGCTAGGAAATTAAAGAGTGCCAGAGGTCACGGCTGGGCACTGGAATGTGACTGTAAGCCAAATTATTAGCTCAGTCTGAAGGTGCTTTTGGCCAGGGGAAGCTGGCCCTCTCCCAGCCACCTCCCAGGGATGCTCTGAGGGACAGCCTGGGCCAGGCACCATCCCTGACTGCCTGTTTGGGGCTGGCCACCCCGGGTAACAGTACAGATGAGGGTATTTGTGCCAGAGAATGGTCCAGGTGGGCCGGTTTTAGCAGTATAGGTGTAGCCTTTATGGCCGGTTTTCCTGGCCTCTTGATCTAGGAGAGGATTTGGGACCTTGGCTGGTCACAATAAATGATATCAAGATAAAGCAGTGGAGGTGGGAAGGCACATCTGGTCAACCTAGCAGTGATGCTGCTCTTTGGAAGGGTCCCTAAAGGGACAGATCCAGCCTTGTCCCCCAAGTCTGCTCCCTCTGCGGCTGCCTGTACCCCGGCGCTTGCAGATGCCAGGCGTGCATCACGGATAACCCCGGCTCAGGTTTCTCTCCCAAAGGTTCATGGTCAAGATGACATTGTGTCCAACCCTGAGCCACCATTCCATCCCGTGCCATAACTGGTCTGCTTGCCCACGGGGCTAAATCACAGCGCTTGTGCTTGCCGTTGTCCTGGAGCACGTCCGCTGGATTTCCTGGGGCTCCTTTGGTGTGTGGCAACAACTGAGAGGGATGAACATGGTCATCAGTCACAACTTGAGCAAACTTTTGTTCCGAGAGTGTGGTTTTTTCCTTGCTCAGGCTCCACTTGTGTGTGCGAAGCGTGAGCACCAAGATTTATTCCTGGTATTGGCTTTCTGTTGTGAAGTCCTCATTTCCTGGAGCCTTGGGATAATGGAAAATTCTCACTTTTCAGTGTTAGACTTGTTTCCTTAAGAAATAGCTGCATGCAAGCGTGGGCTGGAGTTTGCTGATCTGGGAAACCATGGAGGAGAGGCGTAACTCTCACACATTGCTCCCCTCTGGCTTCTTCTGCTCTGCTGAATACAGCAGGCTGAGGGCCATCCTGTGGTCTTAGGGTACACAGCACGGCACAGCTCGCTCCGTGCAACTAAACTCCCTTCCCTCCCCGTGCCGCGTGGGCTCCCCCTTACCATCTAAGGGGAACGATCCCTGCCCATGGTCTCCCTCAATGTGTGTTGGGACTGTCCAGGCTGGGCTTGCTGGGATGGGCTGAAACCAAGGAGATTTGAGCATCGTGACTGCTGTCAGCCCTGCAGTGTGACAGCAACTCTTCTATCCCCTCTCCTGTGCATGGCTTGAGTTTGGTGTTTCTATATCAGAGGGAAGGAATGTTTGCACGCCTGCAAGCTCACCTGTTTTTTCCCAACTATACGAGTCGGTCTAATAAAAGATAATGCCTACCTCCATAAACCCAGCTCCACCTCAGAGGCTTAAATCAAAGTATAAAGCTACTCTTGCAATGTGCCAGAGCAGGATTTACTGCAAGCCATCAGTCCCCACGCTGCGATCCGGGGCGGTGCAGCTGTGCTGGGCTGAGTCTTTCCTGAAATCTTTCCTGGTTGAGGCTCCATCTCTGCCTGGGATTGCCCTACTCTGGGGCACAGCAGCTGGATCCCTCAGGGGTTTAGCAGCACCCTTGGGTGCTAAATGCAGCAGCACCAGCCTCAAGAGAGCCCAGCATGACCATGGCATAGTCTGGGCTTTGGTAGAACGACTCTGGGGTTTTCCTTGCGGGATCAGAGCAGGGACTTACGTTGCACTGGCACATTGAGGTCTTGGGGTGATGGGGACAAGTGATGCCCACACAAATTGGGCTGGTCTGCAGCAAGACCCGAGGATGCTGGCCCTGGAATGTGGATTTCGCCTTCGATGCCTTTGCCTCTGGCAAGTCACTTAACGGTGTGGTTTTCCCTCTGTGTAAAATGGGTAGAATAATCACTTCCTACCTTGCAGGGGTGACATGAGGCTTAATTAATTAATTAATTAATTAATTGTTTTGGAAGTAATTAAGTTTCTTATTTCACAAAGAGTGCTTTTTTCTTTTCTTTCTCTTTTTTTTTGGAAAGCAGTCGTGTTGTGGAGAGCCTCGAGTGTCACCACGGCCTTGAGCTGAAGGGTGTTCCCCAGGACCAGGACAACTTCAGATCCTTGCCTGAAAGGAGGGAGCTGGGGTCCTGCCGCTCCCATCAGGTTTGCATGTTACAATCACAATGCCGTGGCTGCCCTCCCGTGCCAGGTTTAAAAAACCAGTGGTGGCCACTTTCCCATTCGGAAAGGCCAAATCCTGCCAGCATTGGGGCTCCTCTAACACCTGGTCACTGGGGCCAGGGCACGTTGAGTTGAGGTCCTTGCCGCAGGTAGGCAGGCAGGGCTGGGTCCCCGGTCCCTCCGCTGTGCCCAAGCCATGGGGCTGGTCCCCAGTTTCTGCTGGCAGCTCTGAGCTACAGCCCCTTGCCGAGCTCGTGGTGCTGGTAGAGATGCCCCCGTGGTGGCTGGGGGGGGGACATGGGGGTCACCACATGAGGAGCTGGCAGAGGGCAGGAGACAGTGACAAGCTAGTCTGCAAGAGATGATCTGTCTTTGGTTATCTTTCCCTAATGCAGCCAAGAGGTCTTTCAAATCGCAATTAAGACTATTGAGAAAGTCTCTATTCCTTGAGAAGCATTACATAGGGTACTGAAAACACATATTTTTAAGTTAATTTGGTAACAGAGCACATATATTCAGATTGTCCTTAATTAACCATTTAAGATGCAGAGTTCCATTCAAACCCTCTTGTTCGTCATCATTTTCAGAAATGTTGCAGGAAACAAGCAGTGATGGATGAGAAACTGAGCACTATCTGCTGGCAACAGACGTCTGACAAAGTGATAAGTATAGCTAATTCCCCATGGCATTATTTGTACACAGTGCATAGATATGGGTGAATTATTGCTGTCCCTGATTGTCTAATGATTTTTTTTCCTTCTTACATGATCTTTTTTTCTTACCTGGTATTTTTGACATCAGAGAAATTCATATTGGCAGGTTGATCTATATTGTCTAATATAACATAGAGTGTAATCAATCACAAATCCTGCCTGGCCTTTTTTCAGTAACTTCAGTTACAGTGAAATGACAGAGGTCTGTCCCAAGTTAATGAAGATTGCATGACTAATTTCCACTAAAAATTTGCCATATAGACCAGATCCATTAAAAAAAAAAATAAAATTAGCACTCAGCCCTTAAATTACTCTTCAGCATTTACTACTGCAAGACCAGTACAGCCCAGAGACTTAGGGAAGTTATGACATTTCTTTCTCTATATGGTGTCTGTTCAGAGAAAGACAAGCTTGGATGGACCTTCACCTGCCCCTCTTCATTCATGGGTGCTTCAGAGATGGAGATCCTGCTGACTGCAGCCAACTGACTTGCAATGGGGCAAGAATAATTTCTCAGTCATTGAGGGTGCCATGCTCCCAGCTCAAGGATGCCACAGGAACTGGTTTTGAGTGGGTCTGCTGTCCCAGCCCAGGGTGCCAACAGGAGGTGCTGGTGCACTGCTGGTGCACTGGTGGGAGGAAAGGACCATGGTCTTCATGAAAACATCACTCTCTGAGCCTCTTCAGAGGGATGGCTGCGATTAGGCCTTGAGAAAATGATGCACAAAGAGGAATTTACATCAAGAACTAAAAAACTTTTGAGGAGAAGCAGAAGAGGCTTTGCCAGAGCAAGGCTGAACCTTACAATCCTGATGTTTAGAGAAGAGTTTTTAAAATTAAAACTCAAGGAAAGCTGACAGGAGAGGGAAATCACAGACTTCAGGATGATGCATGCTCTTGGAGTGAAGATGCTATGGATATTTCTTATGTTGAAATAGAGGGTAGGTCAGAAACTGGCAAAACTCAAGAATGAGGAGGCTAAATCCAATCAAATAAAGTCCCATTTAAACAATATACTTTAAAACAGGCAACTGGATCATGTGTGGGATGGGGCTTGCTGACAAACCAACTATGAAGCCTCAGCATGAGCCCAGTGTTATTCCATTTCAGAAAGGGGGACCTACATAAAAATGGGAGAGCCTTGTAAGAGTGAAGCCAAGAAGAGCGAAGAAGAAGAGGTAAAAGGCTGGTAAGAGGCAGGGGGGTTAATTAAAGATGTTACTTCAGAGACTAACAGTAAATCTCTACCCTAGATCACAGCAGACTTTAGAAAGACCCCCATGCAAACCCGGCATGAGTCAGCAGTAGCTCGAATGAGACTACAAGGGGTTAGAAGGTGTCCTTCAAAAAGCTGAAGGTATGTCCAGCAAAAGAAAACAGGAAACAAAAATTCTGGCACCTTAAATCTAAAAAAATAACAGGACAGAAAAAAAAAGAAAAGATTTTGAGGAAAAAATTGCTGAAGGTGCAAACATGGGTAATAAATCACAGGCAGGAGCCTGCAGAGAGTTTGTAGGGCAATTACAGCACAAGAACAATTGCACTGTCAGACTAAAGTTTCCTCTAACCTAGTACCCCGTCTCTAACAGCAGCTGATGCCAGATGTTTAGGAAAGCATAGCAGAGCATTTAGTGACACTTTCCCAGTACCCTTTCTCAGCCTTCAGGGATCTGCAGCTTGGTAGCTTCCAGTAGACCTCACCAGGGACTTCAGATGTTCATGATACAATAGGAATATTTAGAGAAGATAAGGCCCCACTGGAGAAATGAAGTGATTTTTTTCGCATCTATATTCAGTACAAAGAAGCCCAAAGAGTAGCCTACACTTGTAATGTCTATTTTGTGGTGTTCAGCAGAAGATAAGACAGAAATTGAAGTTTCAGTAGGAGAGATGTAGAGTGGCTTGGTAAAGTGAATACAGCAGTTATTGGGATGCGATGATGTTCTCCTCTGAGCTGTAGAAGAAATTGGGCATGCAATTGGTCACTATTATCTGTGCTGTCCTTGCACGAGGTTGGTGTGACTCCTGTACACACAAACTGTTCTTGAGGGCTTCTGCAGGCTGACAGCACCCGTAAGTCTGAGGTCTGTACTAAGCAAACCATTGGAGGTAATGATGAAGACGATCATCAGGGCATACATGGTAAATATAATACAACGAAGAAGACTCAACCCATCCTTCATAAAGGGAAGCCAAGCTTATAGATCTGTTACAGCTCTTTAAAGGTCTTGTTAAGCATAAGGAAAAAGGTCATCTGATAATAGATAAGTAAGTTTCCTATGATGTCCCACCCTGAAAGCTTGTAGAGCAGCTACAAGGGTAGGACCTTTAATTAATTAATAGGTGGGGAAAAAACCCTAGGAAATAGAGCATAGAAATACCTTTTACAAGTCACCAGTGGAATCCCATATGTGTCTCTAGTAAGATACATGCTGTTCAGCATATTCATAAATAACCCAGAAAGAACTATGGATAGTGAGATGACAAAGCTCAGTGATATTATTGAATTATTCAAGGTAGTAAAAACAAAAGCTGACTGCTGAGATTTGCAAAAAGCTCTGCAACCCTGAGTGACTGGAAAATAAAATTGAAGTTCAATGTTGCTAAATGTAAAGTAATGTACACACATGGACTCTGAATTGTCTATTACCATTGGGAAAGAGAATTCGGAGTTACAACATATAATTCTGAGAAATTGTCAGCTTACTGCTTGGTGATGGGCAGAGAAGCAAATTAAATGCTGATAATTATTAAGAAGGAGTGAAGAACAAGCCAGGAATGTTATGTCACTGTATGAATTAATGCTATACCTGCATCATGCCTTTCTGGCCTCCTCAACCCCTAAAGGAAAACGTAGGGAAAAGATGGGAAGGATTGTCCAAGAGAAGAATGGCTTCACACAAAGTTCAGAAAAGTCCACAAAAAAAAGGTGAGCATGGAGACAGAGGTTTATAAAGCCAAAGCAGGTATGTCCTTCCTACTGCATGTGGTGGGTTCCACAGCTTATTGCCAACAGATGTGGTGGATGCTGAGCGTTGATGTGGTTTCAGAATGCAACAAAACAAATTCATGGAAAAGAAATCCATGAAGGCCATTGATATAGAGCTACCACTTCCAGCTCAGAAAGTCCTTGTGCTGGAAATTCAGAGAATATCCTTGATGCAAATGAATTTGTACTTGTTTCTAGGCTTTAGCCAGGAGCAATTGTTGGAGGCAGACTATTGGGCAATGTGGTCCTTCAGGTTGATGCATCTGTTTCTTTTTGCTCCTTTGGCTGCAGCAAACCCCCTAAATCCCAAGGCATCTCAAAAAGCATCCCAGAGGATGCTCTGTGCGGACACCCGGAGCATCTCACACCTTCCCAGGCTGTCTGCGCACTCAGGCGAGCCCCACAGTTACACTGCCCTGTTTCAGGGTCGGTTGCTCAGAAACGGAGGCTAGAAATGCATTTTTTAAATGAAGGCTGGGGTTCTTGTGCCTAATTCTGGGCCAGGACTATTTCACAGTTGGGGGCTCTCCAAGCACAAAGGGCGATGGATCATTACCCTCCTGCTGCAGGGGAGAATGGATGGGCAGGAGGATCTACCTATTATTGTCCAGCTTGTATGAACAGCCCAAACAATGTCCCTGTGATGGGTACGACTGGGTTGCTGACGTGCTCTTGGAAATCTGAGCCCTGCTCCCTCCACTGAGAAGAAAGAACGGGATCCCAGCTCGCTGCTGGCAGAAATACAGCCCCCCCCGCCCCCGCAACACACCGCTCCTGCTGTGTGTGCCTGCACTTAAATCTCACCAACCTTCCTGCTCTACCTTAAACCGCCAGCTTTAGAGGTCCCCACTCATCAAACTCTTGTCAGGCAACAAGAGGGGGAACGAGGAGGGCTTAATTGATCAGCTTCGAAAGTAGCCTTGAGAACTTGATTCAGATATTGACTTCCAACGAGCTGGTTTAACTCCAGCTTCCAGAGCCAGCAATGGCTGAACATCAAAACTATTAACCTCTGGCCTTACCAGTTGGTGAGACATCACAGCAGCAGTAATTAGGAAGTCAATCGGAATCACATGTCTCACTTACACTGGCATGTCAATCAATAGTGCCAGTGACAGATTCATTAGGCCAGGCCTTGCAGCACAAGCTAGTAACAACCTCATAAAATACGCTTTTGAGGCAGGGCGAAGAAAAATCTGCTAGGAGAACTTGACTAGATGACAATATGTATTGATTAGGGCTCAAGCAATTTATGAAGTGCTACTTGCTCTGCAACCTTTCTGGCTTGGTGCTAAATTTTCCCAAGTAGTTGCTAAATAAAACAAAATATTACACTTTTTAAAGCCATTTTCTGACAGGGCATTTTTTATGTTAGTTACAGCTAACAAATAATCTAGCAAGGTAAAACTTCAGCAGTTACTTAATGGTGAAAGGTACTTTTCATTTCTCTGGCCATCAGGCTTCAAAAGAAAACATCCATCTGGATGAGAAAAAAACCCACCCATCTGCACCATGATTAGAAAACTCCCCTACCTTCCGGAAACAAATTTTAATTTAACATGCCTTTCCTTAGATCAATTTAATGGCCATTCTTTGTGGCGGGCCAAAAGAAAAGTGAATAATTCAGTTTTTAAAACTAAATTAAAAGCTCTGTTTACAGAGTACAGACAGATCTTTACTGCTTGTTGCAAACACAGTATCTTTTAAAGACAGAAACACTGTAATCGGGGGCTTGCAGAAATGGTCTTTGCAATGCTGTTCTTTTAATTGGATCTTTTTGCCTTACTTTGCTCGTAGCCAGTTTTTGTCAGGATTTTCCCAAGGTTCATAAGGACTCACTGCCCTCTATTCACTCTGTCACTGATGGTGGGATTTATTTCCTCTTGCCCTGCATGGTGAAGGAGCATCATGCTTCAAGGCGAAGTGTCCATGCAGAGTCCCTGCAGTGACAGCTATCTCTGTGGGATTTCCCATCTTGCACGTCTTCATCCTCTCTCCAAGACAAATATCAGAACTGGCCCATCTTCATTTCACCGGCCAAAGATGCCAGAATGCAGCCATGCGGCAGGTGGGGCAATTTTCATGGGCATTAGAGAAGTAAAGGATTATTCAGAGATTCTCTCAGTATCTGAAGAATTGTCTGTGTTTATTATTAAAAATGTACCTGGCAAGGAGGGAGTCTTACTAATGCTAAATAAGGACTCAGACACCTTGTGCCACAAGAATCCAGAGATCTACTTTTGTCACCTAAATGTGAGGGGACAATTTCATCTCTGGTCTAACAACACTGAAACTGCTTGGCTCCAGATTTTTTCAAGCCCCCTGCCAACTACATCCACTTTGCTATATCAAAGATTGTCCAAAAGTCAAAATAAGATGATCGTTGAGTTTCAGCAACCACTAGAAAAGGGGGTCAGAAAAACACAGGACAATAGCTGTGAAGCCAACCCTTCCCTTCTTGCCTTCCTTCCCTTCCCTTCCCTTCCCTTCCCTTCCCTTCCCTTCCCTTCCCTTCCCTTCCCTTCCCT
>JAVJGG010000074.1:79167381-79187505 GCA_035590195.1 Aviceda cuculoides
CGTCCCTTCCCGTCCCTTCCCTTCCCTTCCCTTCCCTTCCCTTCCCTTCCCTTCCCTTCTTCTCCAGTGCAGCTCCTACTTCATTTTCCAGCAGATACTTCATTGTCACCACAATTGTAGTGACCAGCTTTAATAATCCATGGCTTTGCACAGGAAAGTACTTAAGCATCTTCTTCACTTTTAGTCAGGTGTTAAAGACACAGCATAAATGATTGCTGGGTCAGAGTTTAACCACTCATAGTTGTAGGGGAGGTTTCTCCATTTTTTCCAGATATCTTCAGCTCTGAGGTAGCAAAGGGATATTTCTCAGGGTGGAAAAACTAAATGCCTCCACTAACACCATGTCCAGAGAAGGCCCCAGTCTCTTATTTTCACATCAGATTAATAAAACCGCCAAAGCAGCCACTGTGAGACAAATGCCTAATATTTTGGAAGGACACTGACTGAGGGTTTAATTATTTGTTAATAAGAAGTGTTTTCTGGTTAATTAATTTGGGAGCGTTATTAATGTTAATAGTACAGCTGGGCCAATAATTTACAATGATTAATTTCCTTGCCAAATTCAGATCTTTTCTGCTCTTGAATTGTCCAGGAACAGATTGTAGTTTTCTCAAATCACTTCATTGCTTTAAATTATTTGCCAGATAACTCCTGCAAATAACGCTGGGTTTGGGGCTGGTTCACAACTATTTTGCTGGCAGGTATTGCATGTGAAAGCTGAACTGCAGGGTGGGACAGGTAAGTCACACAGGGAGTTTGGCTTTCCAGTTTGGGGGACAAAGCATTTTAACTCGCTTTCATTGCCAAATGTCTGTGGGTAACACATTAAATTGCCCTCTCTCCAATTCCTTCCAACACTCCTGCCAGTAAACTCCTCATTCCACCAAGCAACCCTGCCAGTAAATTAAAATTCATTAGAATAACCAAGAGAAAGGGCCATAAACAGGGTATAAGTAGAAACAACTTGATTTCAAATTCATAATGAATATACATGGCCATTTTTTTCCATTACTCTTCATTCTATACCAATTAATTCCTAAAAACTGCAATCATCTTTCCTAAAATAGTCCCAGGTGGTTCAATAAAACCCAGCGGAAAGGGAAGAGTGAACTGGGTATGAGTTGTTGAGTGCTGGGAATCCTTTAAACTATTTCTAACATGGAAAGTTCTGGAAAGGAGGGGTATACGCTCCACATAGAGACTGGAAGAAGGTCACTTTGCATATGGTTTCCTCTGTAATAGCAGCGTCTTTCACATAGTAAAGTGAAAGCTTTAATGAAGAAGTAATAACTGCTTACGTTGGCAAAGAATGAAACCAGCTGTGTTTTTGTGAAAAGCAGTAAAATGAGTTTGTTTCCTCCAGTAGATTCACTTTTGGGGACTTTTGAAAGGCCCTTTGGTTTTATCCCTGAGTAAAGTTATTTTAAAGGGTGTAATGAGAAGGCCAAGTCCAGCTCATTATAGACTTCACGCATGGGGAGATGCAATCATTCTCCCTTTCCTGCAGCCTCCCCAAGAAGCCCCAGGTGAAGCTGATGGAAAACCCTTGGACAGTCCCACAGCCCATCCACTCCCCCTCTGACACAAGCCCTGGTGACACTTACCCAAGGCTGAGCTGGCATCAAGAGGTGGATGTGAAGATGGTCACCCTTTCTGCCAGCACATAGGACCCTTGCTAGTAGCTGAAGCAATCCTACAGCTCAGAGCTTCTGGTATGGACAACCTCTGCTGGTCACTGCCATTTTAATTGTCCCATCTTGGTGGCCTGCTTGGATGATGTTGGATAAGGTGGTTTTTCCAAGCCTGGCAAGCCCCTGAAGCTTTCCCACACTCCAGCTAGCACTTTGCAGGGCTGATTTACTCCAGTCTTATCAAAACCTAGAGCTGGAAGAGGCAACTATTAAATTAATATCACAATTAAAATTCAATCAGTGCAGCAGTCGGTTGAAATTTCTGAATCAACACAATAGGTCATGAAATCAAATTATGAGATATTAGAAGGAATGGCTTGTTGCAGTCTTGTCTCAGCAAATTCAAGGGGGAAAGCTTTGCTGTCCTGTTGGTACAGGAACTGGTGTAGGAACACATATGTCCATATGACTTTGATGGTTAAATTTTATCCTGATCTAAGACAATTTTAAGGCAGTAGAAGAAGCAGGAAATGCATCATGCATATACCAGACATATAGCATGCATATGCCTAAGGGCTCTGCTTTTTGCATTTCAGAGCTGTCACTTACCAGAGGCTTTTGGTGTCGATCCTTGAAGCATTAGTTGTGTCCTTAACATTATTTTAGGACTGAAGACGCAACAAAGTGATTGTCCTGTAGCAGAAGCTTAGTGCCTGCTGGGTAGATGGGCTTGGGTCCCTGCATCCCCCACGCCTGCATTCCTGTATCCCTGCCTCCGTCCTGGTACCTCTGCCCTGCAACTGTGTCCGTGAGCCTGCAGAATCATGGAGATCAACAGCAGATCGTGTGACCCTTCAAAAATATGTAAGAAAGAGAAACAAAGAGAAAGATTTGTTCAGAAAATTCATCTTCACCTTGTGGTCAGGGTAATGGACACAAGACTCCTAATCAAAAATAAGAGCATCTCTTTAGAAAAATATCTCAAAATGTAAACAAGACCTGCAATCCACATATATGCTCTTTACATAACAGGGACTCCACATGTCCTAAAATGTCCTGGACTTTAAACTGCCATAGGATTGGGGCAGGAATCCACAGTTGCCCTGAAAATGAAAGCTGATTTTGAAGTACATTTTACCAGAATAAATTAATTCAGAGTTTAATCAGCCAAAGTTTTCTCAGGCTGAGCTCACACCTGGCTCTGTGCTTCCAGCCCTTCTCCCCTTGCTTGGGGAGGGGATTGCCTGGGACCTTCAGTACCACCCTTTGCCCGATTGTGTCATCTACTGAAAATGGGAAGCAAATGAGAGGGAAAAGGAGCAGTGAGGGCACCAACTGTCTGAGAAACAGAGCTCTCCAACTGGGGCAAACTTCTGCAGCCCTTGCTATGGTGGTTTTTCCATCATTGCCTTCAAATTTTCACCATAAAGATCTAGCCAGTCTAAAATCCCTTGCATGTAGGAAAAGATCCACTTCCCTCTTCCTGATCAAGATGCCCCTAACCATACAGCTGGTGTAGCCTGTTTGCCAAGTATAATGTGAAACTGTCTTATAGCCCCTTGGAAAAGGAAAAATGTACCAAATTATCCTCTTAGATATCTGTGGGCTTCTGGGTCTGTGCTGGATAAAATGGGGAAAGCGCTGCTGGTAAGGCATCGTGGACATTATCAAATTACACCTCATAAGTGGTATTCGCTAAGTGATTTATTCATCTGTGAGATTCAGGATATTCCCTGGGGAACACCAAAGATCGACAGTCTCTTAAATAGAGAGGTTAAATTCACAAATCTGCTGCAGTGTCAAAGACTAATAAAAAAATGATCTAGAGGAAATTAAAAGCTTCTGCAAGATGTTTGCTGATGTCCTGGCCAGTTTGGTTTTGTCTATTTCTAGTAAAGAGGATTTTAAGTTCCTCTTCTGAAGTTTTTCCATGGTCCACATGAAATCAAGCAGGTTTTCCACCCAAACCTCATATTTCTTTTCTTCAATATACAGCATTTCTCGGTCAACTACTGTCTCTCATAACCTTTGGGAGGTCGGATGCTGCAAGGCCCTTCATGACTTCTCAGGTGAGATGTTTGACCTCAACATCTTATGAAGACAAGTCAGCCAAGACACTCCTTTTTGAGGTCTAAAACTTATTTTTAGAGATCTGCTGGATTTTTAAATGGGAAATGCTCTTTGATTTTATCTGATGCAATGATTGCAGATGAATTTTTTCATATTTTTTTAGCAAAATTTTTTTTTTATGAAAGCACTCTAGGTTGATCTGTGTTTAATCTGCAGAATAGGTTAAGACATAAAGAAAAAATTCTTTTAGCTGAAATATCTGGAATAAAATACTTCAATATTTTGTTTTTAAAGTAAATTCAATTTTGAAATTTTCCTAATAGCTTGTGTTTGAAAAGACTTAAAAAATTAGAAAGAAAATGTTTAATTGCAAGATGAACCCTTTGACTAACCCCAAATTCATTTTTTGTTTAGCTCTTCATTTCTCAAAAAAAACCAAACAAGAAATAATTCGTGCCTAACACTGAGCAGTCCCCTTCCTCCTCTTCAGGTTTCCATTCCCAAAGTACTATTTTTTCCCCTAGGTCTTGTTAAAAAACCCAAGATGACTATTATTTTTTTCAGAAAATCAGTGCTACAGCATCAGAGCTTACAGTTGACTTTGGGCATGCTGTTGGTTTGCATATTGCCTGGAAAGCTAGTCCGTACCAAAACTGTTTAGTGTGCATGGTCTTGGGTGGCATCCATGAGTTATCCAAACAGTAAATATGGCATCTGTGTGAGACATCAAACTAAACACTCTGAAGGTTTATTTATTATACCCATAGAGCTATGGAGCACTATGGTTTCTTCTTGGTCTACTCAGCACAAGCAAAGTTTAAGGATTCCTATTTATGCACCATCCACCCCACAAATACCTCTTTTGTCACATAAATGGCCCGTGTTACCATCTTACCATAAATAAAAAAGTGCTCATTAACCCAACTGCCAAACAGTGAAGCAGAAATATGGGCTGAAAAGCCCTCCAGAAAGGTGTCCTTCCAGCTGACACTGGTGTGCTTGGGCCAGAAGGAAGAGGAATTCCTCTCACCCATGCCTGCTTGATAAAAAAACCTCAAGTTTTTGGTCTTCTTAAGACTCTGCAGGCCCATGGATGGAGCCGTGTCTCTTGGTGTGGCTGTGTAAGGCCTGGGGGAGCACGTGGACCCTTGGGAAGCCCATACTCCACCACAATGCCAGCCAGGCAGGTGGTGGTTCCCATCTCAGAACATGCAAGAGGCTTCATAACCAGCTCTGTATCGTGTCAGTCGGCTTTACTCATTAAATATGAGTAAAGTTAGGCTTGAAGCTCCTCAAGAGTGAGGTGGTGCTCCAGCTCCAACTCTCTCGACCAACTAGGCTTCAAGCCTAATGATCCTCAACAAAAAAGTATCCAGAAGAAATGTAGTAAAATGCAAAATTTGCTAACATAGAGAGAAGGATTTAAGGCTGAGGCCTTATTTCCATGTCAGGAGGACACGGTGAAAATCCCAAACTCCAGGTTCCCCCTGGGTTTTGCGTAATTGCTTTGTTTTCTACCTGTGGGGACAGGTCCAGGATGCACTGATGCATTGTCAACAGGGTCCTGGGCTCTGCAGGGACAGGTAACAAAAAAAAAAAGGAGACCAGTGTTATAATTGCTTTCTCCTGTTAACGAAGGAATGAATAGGGAAATGCTACCTCTTGAGTCCCAAACATAGGCGAGAAGTTTACACTCTTAGCTCCTCAGTACCAGATTTATCAGCATTCCCAGGCCAAAATTTTACAAGGATCATAATTTGGCTTAATCTACTGAAGGTTATTTAACAGACATAACCTCTCCTGTGTAACCAAAATCAACCTGCTTTTCTTGGGGAAAACTCCTTAGCTCCTTTTCTGGGTTTTCTTGACAAATTCAACACTGTCATCACTTCCAGGCTCATGCAAACACCAAGAGTGAATTTGATACGGAGCGCTTTCCCTAGAGAATAATGTTAGGGACAAGAGGAGCAATTTTTGTCTATGCAGGGGGATTTCTTGTGGCTTGTTGAAAGACAAACAGCAGAAAGACTGTCACTTAAAAGCAGCAAAGCAACGCCAAGTAGCAAACCAATAGCCATGTGGTTTCACCTCCTGTTGCAACTATTTTTATCACCACTTTATGCTTCATTGACCAATGGATTTTTTTTTTCAGCTTTGCACTTTTATATATATTATCCATACACACACACACACGAGACTATTACTTTTATCTTCATCATTACATAGTGCTGCTTTTTGTGCCATTTAGACATGAACCTCATTTGAACCCTAAAACCCCATTTGTGACACACAAAAATACTGTCATTTACATTCTGTGCCAAAGTATTATATAAAAGCATCAAACGGGAGGAGAGGCAGGAAGCTGGGAGTAAAGATATATAGTCAGCAAAGTATATAACTTCTGGCATATTACTGCTTAATCCTAACATAATTATTCTCATCCTTTTATTTGATTAACTTCTAATGGTTCCTCTTGGTGTTAAAGGTCCCAGTCTGATCATTTGATTTTAGTGTCTGCTATAATTACCGATAATGTTCTTTGCAAGACAATTTAATGATAACCGCATAATGGCCTATATGAAGAAAGCTGCAGGGTTTCAATGCTTTTGAGTAATATAAAATACATTAGACTAACACAAGCTATCAACATGACAGGGAATGTTTGATTTACACCAAGGACTACGTTATAGAGTCGTGGAATTTTTTTTTGCCCTTCTTCTTCCTTTTTTTTTTTTTTTTTGCAACCATTTACAATAAATGACAGAACAGTTGGACAATCTGCAACTTGCTGAGAGCAATAAAACGTAGCACAAAGTTAGAAGTGACATGGAGCTGGGCTCAAAAAGCTGCACTGAAGCATCCTGCCAGACTGGTGTGGCATCAGGGCTCACTATGCCTGCACCAGAAGATGTCACTGGGAGAGACTCCTCAACATCTTTTAAAACAAAACTTATGCAAACTTTCCAGCCCCACTTATCTTTTCTGGGTAGATAAGTGGTTTGGATTTCCAGGTGGCTTTTTCACTCTATTTAAAATCACTGAACAACAAACAACTTGCCCCAATATTTATTGACAGGTCTTTACCTCCATTTCCCAAACCCGACGTAAAAAGAAATTTGATTTCAGCCCAGCCAGCCTGCCATTCTCATCCATGTTTTGCTTCACACCGTCGTATTTTCACAGCTAAATATTGCACTGAGCTAAGTGGTTCAAGCTTAGCAAACACTCCTTTGCTCGAAATTAAGCAATCGCTCACGGTTCTGGCAAAATGCAGCATAATTTATGGCATGCACATGGGAGAGAAAATTTCCTGTCAAAAAAAGGTTAGCAGTGGACATATTACATTTGCCGTTCTTTTTTATTCCAGGATAATGGCATTTGGACAAAAGTAGGCCCGTCCTGTTTATAGTGCTTTATGCCCCATTAGTATTATTGCAAGTCTCTGGACTCACATGTTAAAGCACTTAATCAAAGGCAATGGGTTGAAAATCATGTCCCAGCACTTCTCATATTTGATTCGTTCCTCCCAGATAGAAAGAAGTAAAAAACACATTACTAGCATCAAAACAGCACATGCATTATCTCCTAAGCAGTTGAGAAGCTATCATTGGGTTTTATCCCTTTGGGTACTAGGACGGACAGGAATTTTCCCCACTCATCCATTCAGAGATCTGAGACTGCTATTTTTCATTTTTCATCCTTTGACAGACAATCCTTTCATTTTCCATAGATCTCTTTTTTAAAGACACCTTCATGTCACTTATTTTAATTGCAGGCTGCAGGCATCAAACCTTTAAAAAAAAAAAAAGAAAGACAGAAAGAAAGGAAAGCTTTAGAAATACCATATTTGAAGTAGTGGTACTTTCATGAAGATCCTCCAAGGATTTTCTCTGAGACAAACCTAATAATGGGAGAGGAACGTATCTTAAGGGGAGAATTAATTTATACATTTAATTACTTGGGATCCACTCCACTTCTCGACGATGCATTTCGATTCTCCACGAGAGCCCTGTCTACGGCAACTCATCAGCCCTGATGGGGATCAAGGGAGCTGGCAAAGGAGGTGGCCGGGGCAAACCCCATCCAGGGCTTCTGCAACGTTACAGTATTGATACAGGTGCATCTAGTTGCAGCTCAGAGAGATGCCGGTGGTTTTTTTTTTTTTCTCTACTATCCTCCAATCATGAATTCAATTTTATTTTGGCGTTGCTCAAGCAGAAGGATGGAAACCTGCCCAGCTGCTCTGCAGAAGGAGAATGAACTCCGGGCTTGTTGGGGCTGTAACTTCTGACTTCAGTAGAATCGATTGTGATTTGCAGCAGGAAAAAATTAGACCGTTCCCAGGGAATAGGAGGAAGAAGTGATTCAGAATAATCCACAAAAGCTATAGATGCTCTCAGGCTGACACAGAACAATTTTTAGGTCCAAGGGCCAAAATAACCTGATAATACTTACCTCTGCACTTTCTTTTCTTGGCAGCCCCAGCTCCACAGTTGGTTTTGCAGAGTAATTTATTTCATGAAGAGCAAAAAATCTTTGGGCAGAAGCTTTGCTTTCAAATGTGTTGTGGTACCTGTACAGCTCCAAACACATTTTGGTTTGTAAATAGAATACAAATGACTAGAGCTCATCGGTGAAAGCTCCTGGTTTGATTTGTACAGGCTCATCTCTCTATTTTTGTTTTCCTTTATGAGATGAAGGAAAATGAACACACAAAAATTTGACCCTTTAATTTTCCTCTTCGAGGAACTCTTTTGTGGTTCACTCTTTAATGCTGCAGGCTACAGGGATCTTGTTCCATATCGATGGAACTCAAAGCACAGAGAGGAAACTTGATAGTTTATTTAGGAAAGTACATAGTTACAGGTTTTTTGCTTCTTTCTGTCAATACCTAAAGGAATGCAATAACCCCATGAACAGATAAAAGAAAAATTATTTTCCTGGATATTTAAAGCTCCCTCATCCCCTTTTCACTTTGTGAGCAGATGCAGTACTTGGACCACTTCTCTGAGGATGTAGAGGGAGTTTTCCAGAAAAACAAGGACTCCCTGACTTCAGAGTCCAGGTGATTTCAACATTTTCCTCTGTTACCTTGTGCCGGTTTTGGCTGGGATAGAGTTAACTTTCTTCATAGTAGCTAGTATGGGGCTATGCTTTGGATTTGTGCTGAAAACAGTGTGGATAACGCAGAGATGTTTTCGTTATTGCTGAGCAGAGTTATTGCTTACACAGAAACTTCTGCACCCAGAACCTGTGACCTGTATGAGAGGCACTCTCTGGGCAAGGACCATTAGCTATTTACTCCGATCTCCGTGTGCTAAGCTTACCCTTTGGTTGACACTGGCTTTTCCTTTGAGGTCCCCCCATTCCTGAAATCCCAGTGGTGTTGACAGTCTCTCTTCCTTGCCCTTCTCTGGACAGCCCTAATTTTAGGCCGGCTGGCAAAGGACGACATTTAAAGCACAAGCGCAATCATTTGTGCATCCAGCACAGCCACAGCCTTATATTTGCTCTTTATTCTCTCTCCCCTTCTAACACAGCCTAATGCCTTATTTACTTTTTTGACCTCTGCTGCACATTGAGCTGTCAGTAGCAATACCTAAATCTTGTCCCCATGAGTTACGACTAATTCAGAACCCATCAGCATGTACAAGTAGTTTAAACCATTTTCCTTCCAGTGTGCATTACCTACACACTGCCCGTGTTTCTCATCTGCCATTGAACTGCCCAGTTATAATTTGGTAGGGCCTTCCAGCAATCCTCTTTCATCTTTAGAAGCCTTAACAACTCTGGGTGGTCAGCACAGCATCCAAGAAGAAGAAGAAGAGCTTATTGATGGCAACAAAGAGGATTTTTCTCCTCTTAACAGCTTTCTGGCATGGCTGGGATCTAGTCATTTAATCTTGTAGTTCAGTATCCCGGCTGGGTGTATGAGGGCTGTCTTGGTTTCATCTCTGGCTATTGAATTATCAGCTGGATGGAGCAATCTCTGATGCCAAAACAACACGTCTATCTAAGAGGTCAGCGCACACAGTTGTAAAGTTATTGCCCACTGTGTCGGTCCCAGTTTGCTGCTCTTCAGGAATGCCATTAAAGCCGCTTGGGAAATCGAGGGTTGCCTTCTTACTCCTGTTGATGGCTTTGGACCTCTCTTTTCTCCCCAGAAAGACATTTGTTTTCCGTTCACTCTTTGCAGTGTGGTGGGTCCTAAAACCCACTCGTGGCAGAGATTTGCTCCAGATCTACCAGTCACAGCTTCCACCGCAAGCAGGCTGATTGAGAGGGTGATTCATCCCCTTGAAGAGGGTGTCTGAGATGAAGGGAGGAACAGCTCTCCAGGGAGGTTTCCTCTCTTCGCTGGCTGGAGGAGAAATCTAATTACCCATGTTTTCTGACACAGAGGTGGCCAAGGCCAGATGAGGACTCCCCTATTTGTTGATAACAGAGGATCACCTTCCTACAATTATTTTTCATTCACTATCTTTCTGTAACTGTCCCTTACCCTTTCTAAGGTTTCTTATCCGTAGCTAACCTCAAGAAGAATGTTGAGAAATCAGTTCACTGAAAGATCCCTAAGACGGTCAGCCTGAGGGACACGGCTGCAAGGAGGGCTTTAGCAAATGAGTTTATTTGGCCCAGCAAAGAGGAATTTAAAGGGGAAATCAAACTGCAGATTAAGGCTACTTGAAAGGTTGTTACAAAGAGTTGTTGGTAATGGTGAATGCAGAAACAAGTCGCACCTGAGGAGATTTGGGGTTGGACAGTAGGAAAAAACTATTTCCTAGGAAAATGGTGAAGCCTTGGGCAGCAGTGCCCAAACTGTTGGATGTATCCCACTTAGACACATCTCTGACAGGTTGTGTTGGTCTCAAAGCATCCTCACACTCCTGATGCCTCAGCTGAGGAAATCCAGGTTTCTCTTCTCTCGTGGTGGCAAAGCACCCTCTGGAGATACAGAGACAACGGAGCAACCCTCTGCACAGCCTGGATGGTTATTCAGACATGAGATCATTAAGAGATTCCCTACACATATCCTAATTAAAAACTCTGCAATGCAAATAGCAAGATAAAGGGATTTCTGACAATAAGCAGGATGAAGTGCCACTCGAGCACTAATTAAATATGATGGAAGTTAATCAACATGGAGCGTCTTGCAACACTTCGGTAATGATGATGGTGGATTGACCTTGAAGGCTCTGGGAAATGTTTTTCAGGATTCCCCTCCAATGTATCAATAAAGTTGTTGAAAGTAGGTAGCACTCAATAAAAATGATTTTTTTCTTTATAGGATTTATAGCAGGGTTCATTGGGTCTTCAGGTCCCAGGTGTATTTGAAGGCTCAGCACCATCCAGAAAATTGGATTCTTTGTTCATCCTAGGAAGATGACTCCTGCTTTACCTCTTTTGCTCTTTGCTCATCCTGAAAGGTGGATGATGGTTTGCCGGTTACACATGAAAAGCTGATCTTCAAAAAGCTCCAGTAC
Organism: Aviceda cuculoides; assembly: GCA_035590195.1. Taxonomy (NCBI): domain Eukaryota; kingdom Metazoa; phylum Chordata; class Aves; order Accipitriformes; family Accipitridae; genus Aviceda; species Aviceda cuculoides. Next base: position 79,178,567 of record JAVJGG010000074.1, read on the forward strand.
TATCTGAAAGGGAAACTGGACATCAAGATGGTCCCAGTACCTGCAGCACAGCCCAGAGATGAGGTTTCATTGTGAATTCCTTATTGCAAAATTATGCTTAAAGGGGTCTTATGTCTAAAAGACGAATCAGCAGTCGGGGGCGAGGACACAGTGGGAATTTGGAATGAAACTCCCTTGATTTACACATACAAAAGGAGATAAAACATTTAAGTGCTCAGGTTAAAATCTGTATGGAGTAACCGATGGTGCCAGTATTTATACTGCAGCTTCATCAATCAATAACTTTAACAATAGGCAATTAATCAATACCTTTAACAACTCTGGGAGAGGATGACATCTCTGGTAAATCTGAATGTTACGCTGTAGATCCGCGCCTTAAATACTCATCCCTCTGTCACAGCTGAAGTATTTGAGTGAATCCGGGAAGGTGCTGAGCACCTGCAGTTTTCAGGAGGTGGCTGTGCTCTCTGAAATCTCTGTTTTCCTCCTAGTAAATGTATGTGTGTGTTTTTCATATGGGCAAATACAATGCAAACAGGTTTTGTGAGTGTGACGACCTCTTCCCTGTGCTGTCGGGCCGAGCATCCTGGTGGCATCGGAGTTCAGAGAGACCATCTCTGATGAGCAGAGTTGCCTCCTCCTCTCTAACTCTATATTCCAGGCGCTTGCCAAAGAGAGTCTATATTAAGTTTATTTCACAAATAGATCTGTAGATGTTTCCCTGCTGGAATCCGAGCATTTCAGCATCTTTAAGGAGGAAGGGCAGCCGCCCCCAGGCTGTTCTCAGCACCGCTCGTAGCTTGTTGCTAATTCAGAAGACAACCCACAGCATCAACTGGCAACAGCATCCCTGATTAATCCAAGTTCTCTATCAAGACGCTCTGTGCTGTGCGAAAATCTTACTGAACAGTCTTGTACACAACATAAGCCCATTAAAATGATGGTCTGATTCTCTAAAGGTTTGGCTATATGGCTTCCCATAAAAAGTTTCATAAACCACCCACAATCAGCCGCCTTAATCCTCAATTCCTAAAAGCATATTGTGCACAGAGTGACACGCTGAAAAATGAGAGGAGTTCTCTGGGCACAGCACCAGAACTCGACTGCTAATTGTGGAAATAAATAACAACGGCTCCTAGAGGCCCAGTGTTTGGGTTGTTTGGTTGGTTGTTTGTTTATCTTCCCTACCAGCAAGATTTCTCCATGGGTGGAATATGGAAGTATGAAATGAAACAAACAAACCAACCCACCCTCTACTGCATAAGTTTGATTAAATGCAATACGTTGTGTGTGTGTTTGGTGGGTTTTTTCTCTGGGAAGGTCATCAGGAAATGGAAAAATCAGGCTGTTTTGAAATTGAAATTCTCTCTTCTACAGCCATCCAACAGCAGCCAGCAGCTTGATTTCTCTGCTAAATACGAGGCCCAAGGGCGACAGAGCATCACAAACGATGCATGGCTGACAGGGAGACGTTCTGCAGTTCAAGTTGACGTAAAACCCTCCTCCCTTCATTTCCTAGACCCTGTTTTAGCTCCAGCTAGCTGCTGAGCAGTCGTCCTGACAAAGTCTGCTGGCACCCCAACACTTATTTTCCGCAGGTTTGCCTAGTCTTCTTGCTTTTCTATGAGTGTTGGGAATAACCTTGAGTCCCCTTCCCCAGTGCCAGGCGGAACACGACGTACCCACTCGGGATGAGCTGAGGCAGTCCCACGCACCCCACACAGACCCCCTGTGGGGATGGGCAAACCTCCCGATGCTTCTCGACGGGTGCTGTACGCTCCGGGTAGTCTCCAGACTTCTGAAAGTCATTGCTAATTCATAGCCTGGGTCAATCCAAGTTGCACTGAGTCCAGCAGACCCCGGTAAAAGGCCGTATCTTTCCACTCTTTGGGGGAAATGGGAGCTGGATATAAAATTTTTGCCTATCAAGCTCCACTGTTAGGATTATCTATTTTAATACATTAATTGGGATTTATGTAAAAGTCTGTATGGGTCTGGACATGGCTTAAAATTATATTGCACACTGAGTGACTACAAGCATCTTTCTGTTTGGGTATATCCCCTCACTTTGATGGTAGCAGCAGGGAGTGTACAGAGTCCTAATTGCCATCAGATCACCTTCTGGTTTGATCCACCAGTGTTTAACTGGATAAGGGCTACTGGGAAGCATGCAGCAGACCAGGCAGCGGCATGCAAAGCTGAAGTTTTCTGAAATCTTTTTGCCAGTGCATGCAGGTGGGTGAAGCTGGAGACATGGGACATTCCAGCTATTTATTCTCTGAAGAAGAGAAGCAAAATCTGCTGCAACTAATTCTTGATGGAACTCCTTACTTTGCATAGATCTGCAGGCTTGTAGCATGGGGAGAGTCTCAGGACAAAAATACAATTGCATCCCCATGCTCTGCATAGGGGTAATATGGCTGAAAACAAAGACTTTCGCTGAAGGTCTCCACTTTACTACTGGCCACAAACTGCGGTCTCAAAGATCGTAGCTGAGAAGGGAAAACTTTAATTTTGGATGTCAACGGTTGGCACTGTTAATAAACGCCAGCAACAATCAGATAACAAGTAGCATATGCCTTGGAAAAGAGCAATGATTTTCCACACACCAAATTAACTATTGGCCACTGAAGTGTTCTTTTACGTCAGCGGGATCAGTCATCAGATTTTTCCTTTTTTACATCTATCATCTTATGTGTATAAACAGAAGGTCTGACATTACACAACGGGTGGAGAGAGCTTGGTGAGATCCAGTTTGCAGTTACTCACAACCTTGCTAGTCGCTGACTTTCGAAGTGGCAGTTTTCAGAAGATGTGCCCAAGGCTTATCTGGCAGGGTTAAGAAATCCAGTTAGTTCTGTACTTTCTCTCTGCCACTGGGCAATAATGGAATCTTTAGGGAAGAAGTCCAGAAAAGGGGGTCTAGAGAGTGATTCTTCCTTTGGTATCTCCTTCGAGCTTCTGGCAAGGAGCTGTCAAGGGACTGCTGGAGTTGAGCATGCATCTGGGCTACTGATACAGTAACCACAGAAGTACTTTCCCTCCATGAATTTATTTACTCTCTTTTTAAAACCGTTTGAACTTTTAGCATCCAAAATATCCTAGGGCAACAAGTTCAGAAATTTAATTAAGTTCTTTGTGAAAACTATCTACTTAACCTAATACTGTTAGGCAGCTATAAAAAGCTCAGGAGCTATGACAATTAAAGGCCATAAAATTTTCAGACGAATATAACAAATAGCTCTCAAGCCTTCCACTGTAGCTTTCAAGGCTTCCTCTATCCTTGAGAAATAAGCTATGAAAGTTGTGACCGTAGTCACAGCTTACCCAGGTGGCATAGGAAATTAGCAGTAAAGCAGAAGCACTGCTCCAGATCCTGGTTCCATCTTGCATCTGAGCATCCTTCTCTCCAAGGGTATGGTCTGAAAGGCTAACTCCTTTTCATATCTGTGCTGCCCACAATGTGAAGACACATAGTATCTTCGTAACTTCACCTCTGAGTACATCCAAGAAAACTTTTCCATTAAAAAGAGCAGCCCTATTCCTACGACAAACTTTTGAGTTGCATGTTACTAGGTTTCACCAGAAAAGAGAAAAAAAAAAAAAAATCAAACCACTCAATTTTTCCATTTAAACACATCTCTTGTAGAGTCCAAACATCAGTGTGAAGCGGATCTTGGGAACTATATATCATTTCCATCTTAGTTCCAAGTACTAGAACCTTATTCTGCGTGGAGAGAATGTCATGAATAGGCCAGGTTACATTAGTGAGTGGGTCCCATCTGTCCCCTGCTACAACTCAATTTGATTTCATTCATTCTCTTTTGTCTCTTTCACTTTGGAGCAGATTTTTGAGAATCTCAGAACAGGCACCAGGGCAACTGCTTAGTATTCAAAATTGCTATTAAGAATCCACAGAGATATCTCACAAACAATAGGACTGGCCACTTTCTCCAGGTATCATTTCATCAGGCTCTTTAGAACCCCAAATAGAAGGCAAAGATGTTTCAAACAGTTATTTAGTGAGGTTAAAATATCTGTACAGCTTGCATCTGGCCAGTGTCAATGGGATTGTAAGGGCTTCTTTGAGCTTTTACTTGTTCTTTTCTTGTGACAATAGTAAGGGGGTATAGATATAGAGGGACCTATTCTGCCTTTGTTTAAATTTTAAATAGGCCATAGAAATGCTGCTCTGTAGAATTTGATTAAAATTGAACTGAATAAAAATCTCCTTCCATTTTTACTCATGTAGACTGGCACTGCACACCATATAATAGAGGTATCGTTTATGTAATGCTCTATCTGTAAAATGCATATTCAGAAATGTCAATTAAAAATCAGCTTTCCACAGACGCAATTTGAAAGTTCCAGCATCAGCTTCCCTTTTTATGGTTATACCAACTAACTCTACCTTCATTTCCCTGTACGTTACCACCAGCAAGTAGGACAGAAAGTTGATTCTTAATGTGGAGAACACGAATTGCAAAGACCAAGAATAAGAAGTCATACTCCTACTGAAGTCCTTGGCAAAATCCCTATAGGTTTCAACTAAGCCAATATTTCTCCATAAATGTATCACTTTGGTACTCATAGTCCAAGCTGCTCAGTGGCCTCGCCTAAGCCAGGGAATGAACCCTACGTTGGCCATATCTTCTTCATCACTGCTGCAAGGAGGCACACAGCATAATTCAGCCTTGGGAGGTCCATGTATATGATGGCGGCTTCTTCCCAGATGCCAAAACCTGTCTCAGGACCCCTCCATCTGCAGCCTCGCACCATATCATCTCCCACACTACCTCTTGGAGCTCTCTGAACTGCTCAAGAACTTCTACCTTGCCCGCATGCACTGGCACAATGTCCTAGCTTTACCCCACCACACTTTCAACACCTAATTGAGGAGCTCCAGCCAGGAGCTCAGTCAGACCATGATCCCTCAGCTGGCAGAAGAAAAATGGGCCCATCCCTTGGTTTCCTCCAGCCCAGCCAAAGTCTGAGATACCCTTGGAGAAGCCTGTGTTCCCGCTGTGGATGAAGGGAGTCTGCTGTCCGACTAATTCCTGGGCACTGCAAAGGATAAATCTAAGAGGGCCAATGTCCTCAGTTCTTGCAGACCTCCAGCAGCAATGACTACAGCCCCCAGGTTCCCCCAGCTTCATGTTATCTCAGGTGGGGAAACTCTCATAGCTGTTGTTGCCAGTTCTCTGAAGATTTGAGCTGTGCTTGCTTCAACACTTTAATTTCTCTTCCCATCAACTCAGCAAAGTGACTTAGAAACCCCTGGAAGAGATCGTGTGGAATAAGATAATAGTTCTGTTAAGATGATCCACAGGGCACGTGGTCATTCCCTGCCAGGGTTTTGGGCTACTTTAGTTACATCTGGGGCAAGGTGGGGCTCTGTGCCCCAGGGAGGAAAAGATGAGTTTGTCCTTTTGCCAGTTCTCTGGCTGGATTTTGTTCCCTGTGAAGTTTGCTGCTCTCCTTATTGCTGTTAATGGGAGGCCACTTCTAGTGATCTGCTTGGTCTCTTGCTTAAAAATGTAATCAGTACAAAACTCTAAGAAACAGAGATGAAAAAGCCTAGCTACCGTGGCTACTAGATGTGAATGCAGGGAATACAAGCAGCAAATGATTGGTATTAAAGACTCATGATTTGATGATGAATGGCAGCTGTGTTCATGTGCAGTACATGATATCTGGGAAATGTGATTTGTTTTCCATTAATCATACTTGTTCCTCTACTGAAAAGCTACCCACAGACCTGCAAGGGTCCCTGGGATACCTCAGATTTAAAAAGGAAAGAAGGCACAACCAGCTCGAAAATGATGTGAAAACCAAGTGGGAGATTGTCCCATGATTGCTCAGAAACCTGTAGGGTGGCATACGTCTGACTGGATATCACTGACTCATTAGCCCCAGTCAAAAGCTCATTCCAAGTTTCAACTACCCACAGATCTCCATGGTGTACACTTAATTTTAAAACAATTAAAACAGCTGGCTGGGAAGTTGAACAGCAGTAGAGGGCATAGAAGCTGCAAGATCATTATTTGTTTTTTAAGAAACTATCAGTCCTTTCAGAGGGAAGTTCTGCCTGCAACAGACTGGGCTGTTGTGATAAAAATGAGAACATATGGGACACCAATATTTTATGGCTTAACAGCTTTGCCTTGTGGATGAGGCCCCATCCACTACAGCCCAGGAATAATAAATACCCAGCGAAGCTTGCTTGGTTCTGTGGACCACAGGGATGGATTTACTGTACTGAAGGTGGTCCATATGGCTAGTAACCCTCTCCCCATCCCTAATGGCTTCGTTGCCTGAGATGAGTGCTCCCCCAGTTACGTGCTGCAGAAAAGGCAAACCTCCCAACCCACGCTGCAACTGTCCTGTCTTGGCATCGCCCCGATGCGACTCCCTGTCCAGGCTCAAGGGCTCAGGTGGGCATCCGACCTTGCATACGATCCGCAATGTGATGTATCGTTTGGTTCCTGTAGCACGAAGTAAGGCTAGACCTGCTAAGTGTCCCTCCTGCCCTTGTCACTGAGGGGAAAAGCTGAAGGCAAACACCACTCACCAGCTCTTCACAGAAACTATATCACCTGTTTTTCTTGAAGAGTTCAAACCTCTTCAACGTAGCTTCCCAGAGCTTCAGAAAAGTGGCTTCCAGCAGGGAATCCAGCTTGAGTTCACTTTGATGTAGCCAACTGGTCTCCATCCACACTGCTGGCTTCCAGGCACTGAGGGTCAAAAGTCACCTCCCTTGTTAAGTTTGCAAAGCCCTGCTCAGCCATGCCTACTTGCTTGCAGGCACAAAGCTGACGTGATTTTCCCTATAAGTCGGTAATAGGGCAGAAGTTGCAACACAGCTTTTGAGGCCAAAAGCGCGGTTCTAGTTTGCAAAGCATCATCTCCCATCATCACTATTTTGCCCCCTCCAATTTCCCTACTGTATATTTATAGCTTTACAGATGAACCCTGCCCTGAGCTTTATTTCCTTCTTCCAGGTTTAATCTTTTTTTATTAAGACCATTTAGCACCTATCTATGTATCAACCCTGTAATGCCCTGCTGACACAAAAAATGTTGACACATCAAGTTGAAGTGCTGGAGCCACCATTTTCCAGTGGTTTTTTGAAATGATAACAAGCGACACTTATCATTTGCCATCCAATCCACTTGTGCAATAAGCAAAAAGCCGAGCAAACTGCTTTTCCCCTGCACAAAGCAGTAATTTGTGTGGCACAGTCAGACCGACTCGGGCTGCACAGGGAATGAAGATCAAAGGGGAAATTCACCTGCCTGTCTTGTTTGCTATTGATCTGAATCGTAGCCACTTTATCAGTAGCACTTTGCCATCACCCCTCAGAGATCAGAGCCTCCTATATCTTCCCAGCTCTTTTATTTATAGAACCATTTAATAAATACATTTTCTTTCCCTGGTCTCCTTTTTTTTGTGTTCTGTTTTGTTTGACCAGCAGAAACAAAGGGTTGCCCGCAGTGTCAAGGAAAAAGAAGGGTATATGGCCCCAATTCAGCAAAGCATGTAAATACGTGCTTGGTTTTGAACAAGGCAAGAAACACATGCCCTTACTCTTAAAGGCACGTAAATATGCGTGGGGTTTTGAAATGCAGCTGCGTGACACAGAAGTAAATGCCACAGGGGGAAGAAACTGGTCAGCTGAATATTTGTTTTCCATCTCTGTGTCCTCCCTCCTCTAGTTCATTACTGCTAATTACTGGGGTGACTGGGGCAGGGCAAACAACCGCCTGATGAAAGCAAAGGAACTAAAGAACCCTAATGCATTTTTGTATTACCCTTTGAATGGTAAAAGCGACAAGGAAGACTGTAAAAACAGAGGGAAAATGAAATCCCAAACCACGCAGCTAAGAAATGAATAAATGACTCTTCTCTTCACGCTGCCAGTGTTACACAACCTGCCTGCATTGGATTGAGACCTACGTGATCCTCTTCTAATTGAAATCACTTTACCTTGACCTCCAACAGTAAACTGAAAGCTTGTTGCTCTTGCTGCCAGCAAAGCATCAGCAGTAGGTTGTAGGAAATCCCAGCTGGGGACATGAGCTGCATTCACATGGCATTAATCTCACACTAAGTGGCACTAAGTCATGAGGTACCCGCAAGTCTGCAAAACAGCCGTTGTGCCCGTCTGATGCTGCTGGCTGTGTGTCTACCCAGGTTGATACCTCCCTTGGCTGCTGTCTTGTCTCTCCTGCTTGAGGTTATAGAAGTACAGCAACCAAGGCTGGAAGGAATCCTAGAAAGTCATTTAATGCATGTCCTTGACCTAAGGTGAGACGAGCTAGACCTAAACCATGCCTGCGAGGTATTTGTCAACCAGTGTTGGAGATCCATCAGTTCTCTGGGCGACCTTCTCCAGGGCTTTGATAGTCTTTTCAGTGGAGATCTTTTCAGTCCTTATGGGCACCTGATCAGTTCAGCTGGATTTGCATGTGCGGTTCTGAATATGAATCAGAGGGTTTTCTGAAGGGTTTTTATGGTATTGTGACACTACTGATGGGCAAATGCTGACTTACAGGGAAGAAGAGGGAGAGAGTAGGTTATCTTAGCTACTTCACCAGCTCTGTGGAAAATAGGTTATTTTTTCTTTAGCACTGCCAGCTCAGGTCCCACCCTCTGTGCATGGAGTGTTCTCTTTCCAAAGGCACTCCAAAAAAAGGGCTGGGTTCCCCCTTGTTCAGTCTTTGACTACAGTAGCATGTGAGGGCTCCTGGCACAGCTGGCACTAGCCTGCCTGGGGCGAGAGCTGAGAGCAGACAGAGATGTCCCATGCTCCAGGGGTTCCTGAGCCCACATGGGCTGGCTGAAGGTGGAGACGGGAGTGCTCTTCCCTTCCCTTCCCTTCCCTTCCCTTCCCTTCCCTTCCCTTCCCTTCCCTTCCCTTCCCTTCCCTTCCCTTCCCT
>JAVJGG010000074.1:79187605-79211719 GCA_035590195.1 Aviceda cuculoides
CGAGCCGTGCCCTTCCCTGCCCTGCCCGTCCCTTCCCTTCCCTTCCCTTCCCTTCCCTTCCCTTCCCTTCCCTTTTGGAAACATTGCAAACAACCAAATCAAAAGATGAATGAAATACATTAGTATTTTTAAATCTTGGATTTGTGTTTTTCTAGCTGAGATTGTGCACCAAATTTGGCAGAGATTTAAAGATAGATTTGTTCCAACCAAGAAGCCATGGGAGGAAGAGAAGGGAGATTTACAATTCCCTAATGAAATTCAGTCCTTCTTTACTAAGTGGGATTATCTTCAAGCATTTGTTTTTGTGAGGCAAGAATAACTTAAAATAAATACAGGTGAGTATTTAATGAAACTACAATCCAGCCCTTCATAAACATGTGATTTACTTTGAGACAACTGGGTGGTATTTACTGGCTTTGCGGAGAACAAGTGCATTTTAAAGAAGTAAGGTCAGCTCTATAAAATAAAAGCACAACAAATAGATGTAACGAGAGCTCCACAGAAATCTACTCACAGCAAAAAGTTCCTGGTGCTGCAGTGTAGGAGCTTTGAGGCTAATTCCTGAAAAAAAAAAAAAGCCTTTTTCTTGCTGATCGGTTGCCTGGGTTACTCCTGGAGTATCTGCTGTAGTATATTGGACCAAGTGGTCCGATTTGAAGTGAGGGGTAGAAGTGGTCCACAGCCAGAGGAGCGTGCACGTTGTTGGGATACCTCCCCAGTCCTCACCTCCGTCCAGAGACACAGGCACGGCGCTGCCCTATCCCCTCTGCAAAGAAAGCGAAGTTTCATGGGACTGCGCTGGTCTGCGAGGCTGGTACTCCAGGTGAAGGTAGGAGAAGAGGTGGAGAAAAGAGATGGTGAGCTGGATGAGCTGGGCCTGAAGTTTCTTAGAAGATTAAGTTAAGAGTTGGGGCCCATAGAAGGCGGTGGAGAAACTCCCAGTGGGTTCCTGACGATGCCCTAGAGCGGGTGTAGTCTTATCAGAACCGACAAACCTTCGCGGTTTTCCCTGTCCTAATTACTTTATAGGGTATTATCATACTAATACGTGAGCATCAGATCTGTTTGGTTTTTTTAATCTAAACTTGTGAAAACAGTGCAGCATTAGGAGTGTGGTAATAAACGAAAAACGTTAACATGCAATTCCCTTATGCTTTTGAAAAATTACTTCATAAATGCAAAGTAAAATATTTTCCTTTTTATTACCTGACAATTACATATTAAGAATTTCTTTTTATGTTTAAAAACATATGCAATACGGGCAGGCAGGCTCCAAAATGTAATTGCTTTCTTTCTATAAGAATCAGATGTCATTTTCTCCAAACTAAACTCTGAAAAGAGATAGGGGAAGCAAATTGTTGTATGCATTAAATTTTGAAACATCTGATAGCATTCCTCAATTAAACTATTTAAATGAAAAAAGATTGCTTTACAGCTCTATCATATCCACTGAATAAAACCTCTGTTGAGGCAAATTGGCAGTGGCAGGTACCAAATGCATTGGCCTTAATGAGACTGGACAACCTAATAGAGGTCATTGGTAATTGTTATTATATACAATATTGCACTGTCAAAAAAACACCCCTTAAGCTACACACATTGCTCAAGACATCTGAGTTTCACTGCTGCAAAGGAAGGCTTTTGTATTCCTATGTAAAGCAATATTATTGTTGTTTTTCATCATAAATTACAGGCTACTCTCTAAAGGTGCTATAGCAAAGGGAAACAGTACTGGTCACCATTGCCATCTTGTGAAAGACTTTCTGGAAGAGGCAGGAAGCCCACCTGGAATTTGTTTCCATAGATTTCAGTGGGAGCTGGGTTGGGGTTGTAATTACGTGTCCTTCTCCAAACCCTGTGGATCCCCTGGAAAGAGTCCTGTTGGCTGAGGTGTCCCGGGTCAGGCTCTGTTGGGTTTTTTTGATGCTCAGCCACTCCAGAAGCTGAAGGACCAGAATTTGTCCATATGATGATGTTGATTCTCTGCTGCTTGATAAAAATGACAGCTCTTAAGATTTAATTTGTTGGAAGGAAGAATTAACTCTTGTTGACTCCTTGGCCTGCTGTGCTAATATTAAAATGAGGTCTTGTAAAGAGGGGTCACATTCAGCATTGCAGGTTTTCTGTTCCCAAGATCCTCCAGGTTGCTACAAGCATTCCCATCTTTCCAATGGTTAGTGGGCCAGTTTTTTTGTTCTGGCAGGAGTTTATCCAAACAGCAGTGTCGATCCTCTCCTTTTGAATTTACCACACATATTATCAAGATTTGCCTAAATGTTTTTGGACTATTTCTAACAAACTCTGAAGCAGGGATTCACCAATGAGTGTTTGGGGGATTTCAGCCCTCTGGGGTGTAGGCTTACATATATTTCTAGCACACCCATGGCCATGTAATCACTTGGTATTTTGTCTCCCCAGCATCCCCTGATGAGGTCCTGAGCTCTCTCTCCAGAAAAAAGATAGCTAATGGCTTCACAAGTTGCTCCACGTGGCTGGACCATGCAGAGTCTCCTGCCACATTTTGGGGGACCAGCTAGGTGAGCATTCTTTTGGGGGTCTGTAGCAGCAGAATGACAATATAGTTCACTGACAAACTGTTTTCTCGCACTACAGCTGGTGCTCCTTGACAAAAAAAAAAAAAAAAAAAAAAAATCACCTCTTGATTGCCAGGAATATCTTGCAGTTGGCAAAATCTTGATAAGAGTGCCACTGTCTTCTCCTTTAAATGCTGTACCAAAATAGCTAGTCTCTGCTGAGTATTTTACAAAGCACAAAAAGTGTGTCCATTTAACCTAATAAAATATTAAATAACATTAAAGCTATGATGTTTAGTTCTCAATTTTCCTGCAACTTAACGTAGCCTTGTACACTGGGGCAAAGTGAGCAGAAGACATTGCCCTTCTTGCTTCGGTGATGCTTTACGCTCAGCTCTGCACACAAGCCTAGAGATGCTCCACCAGTGCGAAATCAGCCTGCGCTTCCATAGCCTGCTGCCTTTGGTCAGTGATGGGATCTTCTCTGGGGCCAAACCCCTGCCCACCCCAGTCCCACATGATTTCACTGGGCTCTTGCAATCCTCCGACCTGCTGCACACCCGCCTGGCTGGATAGGACCTTATGGAGGTAAAAAAAAGGGCTGAAATTACATCGTCTGAGGCTTTAATTCTCCTTAGATAGATTTTTACTGTGTGTTTTGCCCTTATTTTAGAGACTTGAGCTCTTTAGCTGAATGCTGTAAACCATTAAGGTCAGCACTGCAATATTTTAGTGTTGCTATTTAACAGAAGCAAGATTTTTACGGCCATGAAAACTGCTGCAGGGAAGAGAAAATGTTATGCAGATACCTAGCAGACAATTGTGAGTAAAAATCAAACAAAACTTTGGGTAAGACAAATATCTTTATACAATTAATATGTTAGCTCATACTGGCAAACTGATTGAAATAAATCACCTATTTCCTTTTAGTATGGGGGATTTCCAGGGAAGGACAGTACAAAGGTCCTTTCTGTAGCTGAAAAAACCAGCATTATCTAACATTTTTTTTCCATACCATGCATGCAGCTGATGCACAAAAAGGTGTAATTACAATCTGACATTGAAGTGATTGTCTGAGCCTGAAAATCAGTAATGTTAACTCTTCTCAAAATAAATTTCAATCTGATCCTGTGAATTTTACATTGAAATGAGTTTTTTCTTTAAAACCCTGGAGAAAACAGCCCTGTATGTGCGCATTAACAAATAGCATTGCAAATCTAGGCTAAAGTGAATATTCAATTTCAAGAGGTCAAATTGAGATTCACTCTCAACAACGAAATGACTAAGCCGCACGTCTTGTAGACGTGACAGAGATTTTACCTGTTACTAAGGTGGTCATTTGCCCCTAAGCCTCCCCTTTATAGTCTCGGTGACATTTATATCCAAAGCTATATCTATTTGCAGTTGGTTAAATACCCAACATCTCTGCAGTGAATATCCTGAAGAACGTGGTTTTGCAATTTGCCTTCAAGACTAGGGGAGATATTTCATGTGGTTTCAGGATATCAGCAAGCAGATTTAAGCTGTCTCTTGCTCTCCTACTGACTCGTCCATCCCTGTAGTTAAAAACCCTGGAGCTGAAGAAGGAGAATTTCTAGGAAATACCCACTGGGTGGGAGAAACATCAATCTTAACCCCCCCCAGACCATAAAAAAACTCAACCCCACACGATCCCCATCAAGTCCCAGATGGGACCTGGGGGTCTGCAGACTCCTCTCCACACCAGCTTTGGTGCTCTTTGGTGTGCTGTACCTGGTGGGGCAGTAGTCCTTTGGCTAGGGACAGGTTTTCTACTTTTTGGGACCTCTACTGCAATTAAGCAATATAGACAATCTGAGGGCAGTGCCTTAGTCTTGTTTTCTTTATTGATGTATAGATAAGCTGAGAGGTGAAACCCCGCAGAGCCTTTCTCAGACAGCGAAGTATGTGCATGAGCTGAAAGCCAACACCTTACATTTTTTAATTTTTGAGACTCATTTTGGCACCAACGATCACAATTTCTGAGGTTTCTTGATCAGCATTTGAAAATCTTCCAGGAAAGTGCAGTTGGGGAGATGGCAAATTCTTCTGTCTTATTCTGGGGAGACCCCAAATTCTTCAATGTCTTCCCAGCAGGGCCACAAGGAGAAACTTTAATAAAAACTCTCTATTCTCCTAGCAAAAAAAAAAAAAAAAAATTTAGGAATTTCTCACTCTTTCCTTCACTTTCCCCAGGTCACAAAGAATAAAGCCCATTCTGCAGCAGGGTCATTAGCTGTATAATGATGGGTCATAGACCAGCACTACATTAGTACCATGACTATGAGTGCACCTGATACCAAACCACAACAACCACATGCTGCTACTGGTAGCCATACAGCGGCTTTGAGCTTTGGCTTGTGCTGACTGTCTTCGTACGTAGCCTTCACTCTGTGGTAGCACATCTTTTTGCTCTCTTTGACTCTGTCTTCTCCCCGCCGAGAGCCTACACCGTGCCATTGCATGGTGTCTCTGCTCCAGCCCTGAGGAGGGGCAGGGGCATGACCCCTTCATAGGGTCACTATGAAGTGGCAGTATTTTCCCTTCTTTCCAGTAAAATGGAACAGTTGGGGGGCTAGCAGTTCCCAAAAGCTGTCCATAAAAGCCACAATATCTACGTCATTGTGGATGGTGCGAGACCTGTGGTCTAACGATGTTCTTCTTAGTGTTCAGATGGTGCAAGCATTAATCCTAGAACTTCTCTTCTTGTGGCAGCTGACAGATACATTCAAAGAACAAAGAAATTTGCTCTTCCCTTTCAACCTAGCAATTAATAACTTCTTTTTTTATTTTTTTTTATTTTTTCATATATGAAGAGAGCAAGACTGGAGCTGGAAACTTTTGAATATTTAATGAAGTACCAGAAAAATCTCTAATACAAATGCTATGAAAACAGTAGTAAGGATTAGTAGTTCAGTGTGGAGTGGTGACACAGACCTCTGATGTGCTACTGGAGAAGATCTGGCCTTCTGGAAAAAGGCTGAAGCTACAAATCTGTGAACAAAATGTATGTGGCCTAATAAGGAGTATGACTTGTGCACTAGAGGGAGCATTGAATGAGGCTGGAACTTTTCACTTGAAGGGAAAAGCTTAACCAGGTCATTTTCTTTTAGGTGGATTTCTAGAGCCCTAACTTTACATATCCATGAATGAAAATTTTGGCTTAAGTAATGTGGTGGAAGTTACAGAATAAATTGATTTTTTTTGGTTTAAATTGTTGATAACAAAATAATATATTGCAGATAATTTCCCCAAGTTAAATGGGATGATAGCGATTTGGTAACCTTTCACATACACTTTGCCCTGTGCAAGGCAATGGAAGCTCACGTCCACAGATCCGACCACATACAACCTTAGCCCATCAATGACTTTGCTTTAGAAGACATGAAATGCAGAGACCCTGACTATGTTGTAGGATTGATGGAGCCCCGTGTCTACTCCTGTCTGTCTCTTCCCTAGAAGTCAAGGACATTACTGAAGGCTAATGATAGAAAACCCCCAATGTCTCAGGCTGCAGCTTTGCAACCCTTTTTGGTAAACAGCCAGCAGGTCAGGGCTTACAGACCCCTTCCAAAAGCACAGAAGAGTGGTCCTCTGGGAGCTCCTCCCGGACACAAGATCTGGCGTGGTCACCATCCAACTCCTTCCAAGGGGATGAAGTACAGGGCATCGGCCAACGTTGGCCGTTGGGTGGGGAGAGAAGCAAAGCAAGGTTAGCAGGAGCATGGTCGTGTTTCACTGCCTCGTAGCATTGCCAGCCGCCATCCCTGTAAGGGAAGACGTAGCGTGGTGGTGCTCACCACCGTGACACAAGGTGAAAGCTGGAGCTGCTGTTCGTGACGCTTTGAAGTGCTTTACATACAATAGTGACCAAAGCCCCCACGACTGGACCGCGCTATGGTCCAGCGAACCAGACTACAAGATAAGTTTTCAATTTGGCCTTAAATGAATTTGCCGAATTGGCACCTCTGACGTCAAGTGGAAGTGAATTCCGCAAATCTCAATCTATTTTATAGGGAAGCACTATTGATTTTTTTTATCGTCTTACTTTGTTTTTTCCAGCTCTCCCCTCCCAACTCCCACTTTCAGCAGGATTGAATGCTTTGATTTAAGAGAGGCTGTTTAGTGCAAGAGACCCTCTCGGTGGCGAATTAGAGGATGGCTTGCCCCCTTCATCCTAGCAGTCAGACTGCAGAGACGTGCTTATCCATCACCTGCACACACGGCGTTTACAATACAATTATATCCTCCGAGCTGGTCGCTGGGGCTGCTGACAGCCTCCAATGCCACTCCGATGCCAGTGAATACGTGGATCTGGCCCCTAAGAAGCCGAATCCATCAGTGCCACCGAGGGAGCAGCGTGAGCCGTGCCTTAGCTCTGCTGCATTTTAGGTGAAGTAGTTTTAGTGCTGCGACTAGGTGGAGTCACCGGGGTTGAAGGGTAATGGCTAACTTTGTGCTTGCTTGCAGCAAGTATCACCCATTTTTCTTTTTGGCTATGAAACAGAAGAGGGTTGTTCCTAAAAGAATAATTTGCAGTTTCTCTTAAAGCCTCCTCTAGCTACAGGAAAGTCACTTCTGACTGGGAAGTAGCATCTGCTCCTCCTACAGCAAAAGGCAATGACTTTTATGCAAAAAAACATACGGTTATCCTTGGTGCTCCCCCTCACTCTGGTAGTTTAAGAAGGGTTTTGGAGCCTCACAGTGACATCTTCTACCCACTCCACATCTTTCTCCAACACAACCCCACTCTCTGATGGAGTAGCCTGGCACCTGCAGGTGATCGTGCGCGCATCACCTTTGCCTGGCAAAGTCCGTCTACCCCAGCAAATCACTTCTGGCATCTGGCACTCTGGGGGAAGAGCCCTTTGCTTCTGCGGCTTCAGATAACAGCGTTGATAAATGTCACTAGGCTCAGGCTCCGCACGCATGGCGTTTGACTCAAGAAACTTCGAGTTGCCAAGGGTCAATATGTAACCAAGCAGTAGAAGCCAACAGAGGTCTGCAAATGTGGTGGCTGAAGATGCATGCCAAGGACAGAGGACTTTTAAAACAAATGTGTGTTGTTGCAGAATTGCAGATCAACTTCCTAAAAGAAATGCAGTCTGTCGATCTCTTTGTTACAGGAAATTCCAATACGCTCCTTTGAGATCCAATAAAAAAAAAAAAGTTAAGCAATTCTTACCTTTACCACTCCTGGAACCAACTGCATTTTTAAAGCCTTCCTCTTGCTGAAGCTGCCAGAGGAACAAAGTTTCATCTTCTGGGACTGAAAAAATGAACCTTTGCTGCTTGGAAATAAGTCAAATCTATAGCTGGAATAGACATATTTGACAAAAAATAATTTTAGTGAAGGGACCAAAATTATTCATGATGTCAGGAAAAACTGCACCACACATACAGACAAAGAAAAAAAAAGCCCAAACAATCTATTCGAAAAAACTATTTCATTTTTCATTTTAAAATCAAATTTTTAGTCTCATTCTGAAGAAAACCCTAAAGATTTCACAAAGATTAAATAATTTCTGAAATAAACAACTCATTTCAGGTTGACCAAAATATTCTGTCTTGACTTGACTTATAACATTTTTTTTCTTTTATTTAATCAAAATGATTAGGAAAAAAATTCCCCGGGTTTGACCTGAACAGAAGTTTCTCTATGTGTACTAGCCAACGACCCTAAGCCCATTATTTGTTCAACTTTTGTCAAGCAGACAGGGAAGATACATGTATGCTGGACAGTGAGTTACGGTCTCTATTTAGCCATAACAAGTTGAAGCCTGGGGTTGAAATCTTACCTGCTGGGAAGCTCATGAAAAATTTGCCACTAAGATCGGAGGAGCCAGAACATCATCACAGCCTTTAATCTTCCTCTTTGATGTACAAAAAGCTGTTCATACCATTCAAAGCAGTTAGTTTTCCCCACAGACTCCCCAGTGAGATGGGTCCTCCACTGAGTTGAGGGAGACCCTTAGCATCTCCCGTCCACCTTTTTATCTGTGTGGCTTAGCGAAGGGTCACCTCTGGAGACCTGTGTTCAAACTAGACTTTAAGTTCAAAGCTAATGAAACATTTAGATGTTTCGTGTAAGTCAAGTATCTGGAAAGCAGCGCTTGTATTATCACATGTACAGCTCAAGTTCCAGCATTGGATAAGCAGAGATTTTTTTAGCTCTGGATACTCACCAGTGTGATCCTGAATATAATCTCTTCCAGTGCCTTTAGTCTGAGCATCTCAGAGTTTACAAAAGGTGATAAATCAAACCTCAAGGCTTCTGTATCCTTAAATATTGTAGATACTGGGTTGCCCAATGTTTGTAACCAGGTCACTGAAAGCCTTGAGGCAGCTCCAACCTGGATTATTTCCAGTAGAAGAGTGGTGCTGGAATAATAGTAGCAAGCCAAAGAATAAAAAGCCTTTAGATTTTTCTGGTGGTGATCAGACTTAATGAAATTAATGTTTGTTAAAGCAGTGTGGACGTGGAAAGCAAGTGTGTTCCAGGCTAACCAAACTCTGAGGTGCTTCTCCACCACCTGAGATTTGTCTTATAGTCAGCCCAGGTCATGGACTCAGCCCAGACCCGTTGGCTGACACTCTGTTAGAGCTACTCAGAGGGTTGCTATTGCTGTCTTTGCTGTGACACTCTGCCTTTGCTTTTTTGCTTTCTTGTACGCTGTCATTTACCTTTAGAAATGTGTTTTATAAATCAGTGCATGTCAACCACTTGTATTTGTGCTTGTGGAACCAGTACTACCAGAGACACCATCTAACCCTAATTTCATTCAGTTGGAAATGGAATATCATCCTCTGCAAAATTAGTGGTGTTATTAATTTCTCTAATAGCACCAACAGGGACCATTCAAGTTGTCCTCCCTGATGACGTCATGGGACGTGCTGAGCAGCCTGCACACCCATCTCATCTGAAGCTTCAATTCCAAGCACACTGAGGAGCAGCAAAGGTCTTGGTTTTCTGTCTGTACCATGGATGTAGGACATGATGAAGGTCTCTAGATGGAAAACCTGTTTGCAACTCAGTTAGCCAAAACCTCCACCTCTGGACCTCAAGTATGTCCACCTGGCAGCCTGCAGTGGATTGCAGGACATGCAAGCCAATATGAGGAAAAGTCTGCTCAGACGCCAAAAATCTTGTGGCTTTGGCACCAGCGAGCTTTGTTGGGGCTGGTCTGTTTTCCCAAGGTGCTCGCGCACTGGGATTCATTGCTGCAGGCTGCTCATAAATACTTCCAGATGGGATGCCAAAGGTCCTTCCCTTTTCCCACCATCACGCTTGCTCTTCGGATATCCCTCTTTGAGCCCTGGGCCTGGCTGCAGCTCTGGAGCATTGCAAGGCTGCTGATAAAATACAGTGATTTCCTTAAATTCACTGTAACGGCATGAGGAGTGACAGAAGAATTGAACCCAAAAGTTTCACGCGAGCATCCTTCCTGAGAACTGTATCAAAGGGGGACTTGGCCACCAGCAAACCCTTACGAGGTATGGTTTCAGGCACCGTTGCATGCCAGGGAGCAGCTGGATGGGGCCGGGGACCAAGCCAGGCATTTCCCAGATCAGCCCTTCTGCTCTAGTTCTGCGCTGTTGTACCTAATACAAGTTTTGCCAGTTATTTCACTGGGGAAAAGCATAGATCTTTTTGTAGGCCGAGATTTCTGGCAGTAGTTACAAATTGTCCTCTGAAATAGCTGGTGAGGTGTAAGGTCTGAGACGTCAGCTGTTTGATGCTATTCCTTCAACGAAGACCCAGGAGCTGCCCTTGATTGCGCTCCCGGGCTGCTCTGGCACCGCGGGAAGTGGGTTTGCTCCAACTCCCGCCTCAAGTGTCATCTTTCCTCGATCTAAAATCAGTATCAAATTCTTCACTACCTCCCAGAGATCAAGCGACACTTAATAATTAATACTCTGAATGCTTTCGAATCATCTGACAAAAAAGCCAGCATAAAATCAAACTATTACGGTCATTGCCACTGTTTGGATTTTGAAAGATGGGTCCTGCCTGATTGCAGATTTTCCAGAGCAGATTAGACTTGACAGCGGGTTTTTTTTTGCATGAACAAGTCTTCTCGTCTGTGTGGAGCAAAGCTTAAAAATCATTATTTACTTTGTATGATGTTGACATCACAACAGAGACATGAACACTCAGCCTCAGTTGATGAAGAGCGGAAGAATAGACTGCTTTGCACGATGAAGAATAACCTCTGTAACCATCTGCATTTCCCCCGGTCCGTAAGGACGCTGCTCTGCAGTGACAGACACGCTAACCCTGTAATAGTGTGTGGAATGCTCTGAATTTATTTCTTTTTAATTTGTACTAAAGAAATAAATGCTGTCCCCCAATTTGTCTCTCTCTCCACCTTGTGAGATAAAGTTATCAGGAATAATCAGATCATAGAGTGGGGGCTGAAGAGGAAATTGTACATTAATACTAATGCATCTGGCATTGCAGGAGACACGAAGCCTGCTGTTCCCTCATTGGCCTGGGAATGTTTAACAAGCTCACTACATACCTTTGCTTTGCTTTGCAAAAGAAGAAAACCCTGCACAGCTCCCCAAGCATCTGACAAGAATGCACAGACATAATAATTTCTTTGACCTCAGCCACATGAGTTTCTGAAAAGAACAAAACAGCATCATTTCATGGCATTTACAGTTTAAACCTTTCCTATTCAAGTTTCTAACAAAAAAAGCCAACAGCCCATTCTGGTCATGATTAAAATTCATAGGCTTGCTGCAGAGAACAGATGCAGAAGCAATTTTAGGCCAGTCATATCCCAGCTCTGCAAAATTAATTTGACAGGTTTGCATTAAAGCACTGATCAATATCCACTTTAGAGCAGCAGAGGCTAACTGAGAAAAAATAAGTGACCGGAGTGCTACCAGACGAGAAAAAATGAATCTTTGAGACTTTTTTCCCTCTAAGCTTGCACCTACATCAGAAGTCCTGACCTCAATCCATTGATCGGTTGCAGTTAACATGACAAAAGGCCTGGCGGATATACCAGAGCTATACCTACCAGGGAACAATCAACCCTGATACACTAAATGTTTGACAGAGTGACTAGACTGCTGAATTAGTATTTGCTTTCTGAGGTCTGGCAGGCAACCTTTCCGTCCTGCAGTTTCCTAGATGCTTACAAAAGGGATTATATATAGACATGGTTTATAGAACTTCTCTTAAACTTTCTTAAAGAAGCGCCTCTTAGTATTTTAAGTTGAGACCAAGATAATAAAACTCCGCAGCCTTGTGCCATTCCCTTTATGCCTCCAACGGGGGAAAGGTGTATTTCCATTTTCAACTTACTAAGGACAAACAGTTTCATTAAAGTGCTCCAGTGTTTCTTCATCTGCGGGAGAGCGAGGAAATAACATGAGGCAACAAACCTACCCCAAGCCTTGCTTAGGAGCGGGAGCGACACAATTCATATTGGGGCTTGATTGCAGGAGAAACGGCTGCAAATCTCCGCTGCCCTGGGGTGTGCAGGTCGAGTCCAGCAAAGGAGAGCATTTACATAATCCCATACACATGGAGGATATATCGCCACGTCACCGCAGTAGTTATAATGGTCTTGGCATGCGTCGCCCAAGGAAGGAAGGTGTGGCACTAAAGGCACATCCGCGCGTTTTACGAGATGGACTTTTTATCTCATAAGTGATCTTGCAGCCATAAGGAGTGGTAATAACTCACTAGGCATGGATCTATCTAACTGCAAATCTCTTTTGCTCCTGTGGGACACCGGCTATCCCTGGATGACACGGAGTCTAATTGCACCTACCGTACCGCAACCCGAGCAGCTCGCACTGGTTTGCCCAGGGAAGGGGAGAAGGTGGTGTGAGGGTTTGAAAAGAAAAATTGGTGTGATTTCCAACCTGCCAGTCCTGCACCGAATTTGTGCGGCATCTCTGGGCGTTGCGTGCAAGGACGGGTGCTGGCCTCAGATGGGGTGAGGTCTCTCCAGGGACACCTTCTTCTTCAGCTACGGCTGCTGAACCCAACACCTCCAACACCTGCGGTAGGGACCGGTCTCCGCTGGCTGCCAGCATAACTCAGGTGGCAAACTTCACCCTGTAGACCAGATCCCTAAATGAAAACCTCTGCATGGATTTATTCCTCTCTGCCACTTTTCCTGGAATTTGTTGCATCCCGTGATGCACACCCTTATACCAACCCACAGATCCTTCTTTTCTCCCGTGGAAAAAGATGTGTTGTAAGGCTATTTGGTTTATTACAGTGGCGAGAAGATGAATCAGCCTTTTTTTTTTCTACTTTTGATCCCTTTAGGATTCTTATTTAGGGCCTTTAACCCAAGCACCACAATTTCCTGCTATAAATCTGACTATAGTTCCACCTTAATTACCCTTAATCACGTACTAATTATCTGACATGACTCCACAGCAACTTGTGAGTCCTATGGACAACGTTTTGCTGGGAAAAAGATGAGGTAAATAGTGTTTACTGACCAGCTGTGAAAGTTGGTGCCCAGTACCAGGCATACCTGCTCACTTCTGTTGATGCTTAACATGGTCCAGCCCCCAAAAGGTGCTAAACCATCCTTAGAAGTCTGATAAAAATCTGTTTTACTCCTGTAAAGCGCCGTCAAGGAACAGGACAGCCTGTCCCATGGTTGAAGGACCTGCTTTGGCAATGGGAAATACAAGTTCAGTTCCCTGCATTAATCCCAACGTCACTCAAGCCACCAAGGACCAGATTTCTTAAATCTGAGGTACCTAATTACCTCTGAGTTCAATGGAAAACCAAGCAAGTCTCTTAAACAGCATTTAAAATCTGTCCTCAAGCTACTTGGTTGCTTCTCTGTCAAATGACAGTCATTGCTTTCCCCAAATTCCCAAGGAGTAACATGAATACAGTCAGCCTCCCACTCCAGTGATGGAGGGTGTGAACAGCCCTCAGAGGGATAGCTAAACCCCACTGCATTTAAAAAGTGATGAAAATCTTTAATTACCATTTGCCATGTCTGTACTAAATATTTGTAAGCACAAACAGACATGGCAGGCATGTAGACACCAGGCAGTACATCAAATTGGCTTGTCCTATGTCATGTTCAAGCATTTCTAGTGGCTCTGCAAAGTATCACAGTCATGGATCCTGAATTAATGTGCACAAAATTCTGCTATTCCGAGCACCAGCATCAGCCCTTTGACCCCAGCACTTCCTTTCAACTTACGCAAAGCTTATATAGCCACGTGGAATAAAAGTACCTATTGGCAGATACGCTGGTTCGACCTGCCCGTGCAGGTGAGGATGGTGCAAGCCAAACTGCCGCACAGCCAGTGCTGAAGCAGGACACGTCGTTTGCTGCCAAGTCAGATTTCTGCTGGTTCGTCATCCCAAACTCTGAATTAGATGCACAACCGTGAACACCGCGGTGCCTGTGATGCAAAACGTGTGGCTGTGCCCCACACAGGGACACACACGGACTGACACGCCGGGTCTGATCCCCGTCACCTCCCCGGTCAGGAGCTGGGCACCTTGGCACTGCCTCTGCTGAAGATAAAAGGTCTCAGGTATAACCACTATCCTTACCATGCTGTAAAACAAGGATCTATATTACAGTGCAGCGTGTATCGCTAAATGTATATAGAATCATAGAATCATATTGTAGCACATCAATAAAATGGGCCAAAGTTCCACCTCATTTGGAGCTGTGTCATTTCTTTCTCTCTCTGCGATAAGTTAATCTCTTAAATATTACAACATGCTGCTCCTTATGTCTCTTAAATATTAAACAAGGGCTGCACGAAATAGATTCAAGAACACACAGTAATCAATAGCAATGATCACAAGGGCAGGAAAATGGAACCATTTAAGGATTTGTAATCTAGTGAATAAACCTGGCGCTTTCATTCAGAGAAAACAATTCAGCCAAAATCCAGCTGAATCACACACTCTCTAGCAACACAGATTTCTCTCCTTTCTCCTGTTTGGCACAGCTTGCTTTTGAAAAAGCTGTAAGAAGTCATCCAGGAAAAATACCCACCAAAAATATCCCCAACCACAAAATATTTCATATAGTCAATAGGTAAGTCTGTGCTTCAGAAACAAAATGAGGGATGTCTTCCATAAACCCCTGACATATATGCATTTCTCAAATCAGATGGGGGCTTCATTTTTTTCAAAGCCCATTTTTATCATACTAGCAATTGGCCTTCTTATACAACAACTGAGATGCATTAACGTAGTTTTTATGTACATAAAAAGAGGAGATCTTTATGGTCTTAGCTGGTTCTGATACATGTTTGCAAGTGAAATGTATGTTTAGATACAGACATATCTGTAATATATACATCTTATAAGGAAAAGACAGACATTCAGGTTCAGTTCAGATTGTGAACACCTCTTTGAAATTATCTCTAAGAGAACAACAGAAGTTGTGCCTGCATCTATTAATAATAGAGGGTCCATGACATCATTTTACTAATTACCTGGTTTTAGTGCACTCCATGTAATGGTATTTGTTTTACTTTTCTAAATGTAGTCACTCTTCTCTGAACAGTTCTTCTGGGTTTTACTCTCGTGGTGGTTAAAGAGAAGTGAAATGAAAGTGTGTCAATAAAGAGGTCATTACATTAATGCATATACCTATTAACCTCCCATCTAGGGAAGAAAGCAGCCAAGTGGCATTGGATGGGCCTGGGATCCATCACATATGCAAAAATCCTCTTTTTAAAATAATTTTTGCAAACACAGGTTCACATTACTCAATCGTGCTGCACATTTGCCTCTCCCAGCATTACTGGGATAGCTGCTCCACAGCTTCCTTTGGCTCGGACATGCACAGAAATCTTTGTCCGGATCTGGTGGAGAGCAGACCAGAAGATCACCAGAGTGGGGTAAGCTTTTCATCCTACATTTGTACCACCCCCAGGGTCCCATAAGCCCTTGAGAAGACCCAAATCCCCTTCCAGAAATGCTCATTTCCACCAAATAGAGAAATGCAAATTTCCACCAGATTACAGCAATAATCTGCCACCTTTTCTGGACTGTGACTTACCAAAATGGGTTGCATGGTGATAATTGTACTGTGATAACTATTATTTCTTCTCTCATTTTGTGATTGTGAGCGTGCTGATAAATGGATTGGACGGTTACTTAATCTTGCATTGGGGCCCATAAATATCCTTCGCTGCAATGTTATTTGGCGGCTTTGGCAGCAATATTCAGTCACTGCCAACAGGTACCTCAAGCCCCTCGTTCACGTGTCAGAAAGCCCCAGCCACGCTGGATGCTCACAGTTAAGCAAGACCAACCAGGGAACTCAGCTGAGGTCTTCTAACTCCAGAGACTCTTTGCCCGTGGAAAATCCAAGCACATCTCCATTATAGTTTGATCAAAACCTCCACGGGTTGCTCGCTGTCACCAAAGAGGGTTACGTGGAGCAGAGCAGGAGGGGTTTTGCCTTAGGAAGGGAGAAGGTGCAGCTGCACGGGGCTGGCTCGCAGCCTTGTTCGGTCGTCCTCCAGTGGGGAGGTTCACCACTGTCATGCTGTAACTTCAGGAGCAGGAGACACCTGAGCAGTTCCCATAAATTACCTTTAGTCAAGGGAAGGACAGGCACTTTGCAGCTGTGATTCACTCCCTGAAGATGTCCGAGATGGGTCAGAGTCGTGATCTGAGGTCCTCTTTCCTTGACTAAAAGGGTGCCTAGGGCAGCCAGCCTGGGGGAGGGAAATTTAGGTGAGGTGAGTCCCAGAAACATGCCCTTTGAGCACTGTGATTAATGTTGACAGCTCCAGCCCATTCCTCATTTCGAGATCGGTCCCCTCCCGCACTCGCTGCTCAGGGCTGGGCACACGGTGTAAACCAGACCTCAACCTTGACTTGAGCAGATCCACTGCGGTGCTAGATCCTGGAGCTACACAGTTGAGGATCTCTGTCCTTACCACATGGTCATTGAAGGTCTTCAGCTCTGGAGGGCCCAAGAGCATTCCCAGAATGCCAGGAAAAGGCAGTGGCAAGAGGATGAGGACTCATCTCCAGCCCAGTACACATCCCTCAGCAGCTCCTGGCAGCCACCACCAACGCTTGTTCATCTTCCCTCGCAGGATGATCGTGTTTTATGGCTGGAGAAGACCATGCCATTGCCTGCTCTAGCTCCTTGCCTAATAAACCCCTATTTTGGTGCATGTAATCCGTTAATGATTCTCCCCCCTGAGTAACTTGTGGAACTGGGTCCAGCCCATATGTAGAATTTTCCAGTCAAACCCCGTTTCTAGTAATTTGGGGTAGCTGCTACCAGCTTTGTTAACTGATAGGAGATGGAGGAAAGTGGCATTTGTGTGCTTGTTCTTTGACCAGTATGACGTTATCCTTTTTTTTACTGCTTTTTTTTCCAGAAAACTAAACAAATTAAATAAGCCACCGCTTGGGTTAGTGTTTGCTCCTCTGCTTTTACCTAGGATGGCAGGTTTGATTTTCCAGGGTGCTATAGGTACCAAAATTAATTGCAATATCAGTTTTGTTTTTTTTTTTACCATGACTCTTATTATTGTGAAGAAAGAAGAGTCAGAGTTTCTATTCTTCTTGCTGAAATAAGGAAATACTCATTTCATTGCCAGAGGTGCCTTGTAATGTCTTTTTAGGTGTCTTCAGTAAAAGTCTCCTTGGCTCCTGTGAGTTAAAGAAAATGTACAAGCTGCCACTTTTATGCTTTCTGGGAGAGGGGAAGGGATATTGATAGAGACTTTGCTATTAAGTTTTGTCTGTCTCTGCCTTGTGGGAACTTGAAGCATATTCACTCTAAAATGTGGGTTGCTTTAGCACATTACTCCCACTGATGCTGCCTTCCCTCCCTCCTGTAAATAAAATAGTAGAAAAACCAGTAACCCTGTCGTAACCTAGTGTTTAATGACAGCTCAGGCACAATTAATTTGGCTGTTGGCCAATAAATATAGACACATATCAACACCCACCCCCCCCCGAATGCAGAGGAGGCCTGTCAAACTTCAGCCTCGTTGGCTAAACACCTGAAGGGAAAAAATGACTTCAAAGAACTTAATTCAAAAAATCCTTTAGGCCACACTGTTGCATCTTGCAAGCCAGTAAAGATGCAGACAGCTATGAAGAGAAAGACATCAATAAATAATCAGGGGTCTTAGACTTTTAAATGGGAATCTGAGCATTGCAACCCAAAGGTAAATTGAATCTCTTCCCCATCTTCCTAGCAGGTGCTCATGCCTGTGTAAGCTATAAAACTTTGCTCATTGTAAATGTAGCTTGCCCTTTCGACAGACATTTTTACATGGAAATGGAAAGTCTTAGCTTGAGACTGCTCAAAGGCATCTTTGCCTGCAGCAACTTCTGTTTTATATTTTGCAAAGGCTTTTTTTTTTCTTCACCTTTGCTTTTCCTCTTTCCCTTTGCCGAGGGATATCTGAATCCTACTTAAACATTTTTCTGTGGTAAACAGCATAAAAGAAGTGAGTTGTGCAGCGTGCAGCCAGCCAGTGGGAAGGATCCTCGCCACAACGGCGTTAAAGGTGAGAGCAGCCGGGGCAATTGGTGATGAAATGGGCTTTGTTTATCTTTCATTTCCCTTCCTGACAGAACTGCAGCGCACACTAAGCCTGTCCATAGACGGTTATCTGAAAGATGTTGTAATCAGTTAATTAGTAGATGCACCGTTAGATAGGGCCCTGGGTAGGTAGCACAGCTTTGGCTGTAAAACAGGACAAATATCTGTTCTTACTCATCCTCTTCCTCCACAAACTGTCAGAAAAGCAAGGCTGCTTTGCCCTTGATTTACCCATAACTGCAATATAATATATAATATTATACTGAAACAATGTTCTTTTGATTGCCAATATTTGAAGGAGGTACTTTTGTGAGCTCTTGTTGCTGTGCCTGGCTCATGATGCAGAGCTGGACCACAATAGGCTGGGAAACAGGACAGGACACTCGCTCATCCTAACCCCTCCAGCCCTGAAAAAGTCATCTGATGTGTGCATGGGTCTGTTAAAATCCCAACTGAAGCTACAACTGTGAGGCAGTGTGGAAACTGCACCTCTCCTACCCCATACACCAGTTGTCTCAACCGAATGTTAACTCTGAAGCCTAATGATATATCTCTGAGGATGAGCTCACGGTTTTGCAGCAAAAAGTTTTCCTGCAGCAGAAAGTTTTCCTGCAGTGTGGATAGGCACTGAGATTAAGGGTAGGTCATAAACAAAGTACAAAGATATCTCATGTCAAGTCCCAAATTACAAGCCAAAACTTGATCTTTCAAAGAAAAAGGCTAAATATGACCTTTAAATAAGTGGCTTTCCCTATGCTACGATGAGAGCTTATAGCCTGTGATTAAATGCTGTAACTCCTCACATCTTTATTGCCAACGAAATCTGCATTTATTCCTTGACTGCAGGGGTCTGTCAGCTACTGCTGACTCTTCCTCATGTTCTGACCTGATGAGAAAGAGGAACACCGGTTCAGAAATACTACTGGAGGACTGACTCCACTTTCACTCACAGACGGAGTTTGTACGTGTTGCGAGAAACCTGTCCTGTCAGATCAGTGAAGATGCTCTGCTGAAAGCCTTCACTAAGGTTCAAACACAAATCTGAACAAGGGGTGACTTGAGTTTGCTGTTTCAACTTATTTTGAGCTGGATCCCACCCTGTTTAAACCAAAGCCAAATCCGTAATTTTCCCAAGGTGAGAGTGACCTGAATCCTCTTTTAACATTGGATTTTTGAATTGTCTGTGCGCTTCTTGTCCACTTTCAGCATCTGATAAGTCCAGTATTCTTAGTAAAGACCTTTCTTGGAGGTGAGGACTGGGTAAGAAGGAAAGATGCCACCTCCTCTGCCCACCTCGGCACTGTGAGCCCCAACATTCCACAGAACTCCTCTAGGAAACTCCTTGATGTTTCTTACAGTGTAAAAAAGGTACTGCAGAAAAACATGAAAGTAAAAATCCCTTGTGGGCTCCTACATGAAGTGACTACTACCAGACATGAGCTCTGATTCAGAATCCTGAGCTGTGAGCTGTTGAAGGCAGCGAAGGTAGGCTGAGGAGCACAACACACTTATCTTTTTCTTATATCCTTTCCTCTTGGGCTGTTGGTGGCCACCACTGGAGGCAAGATTTTGGACAGAGAGGGGCTTTTGTGTGCAGACTCTTTCCTTGTCTACTTCTGACATATTACCTCAATATAAGTTGCCTGAAGGGTCAGGCAGCAAACCACAAACCCAACCATTTCGTTTCTCCAGGCCTCCCCTCCCCATCCCTGACTGTCTCCTTCTTCTGTAATGACCCACTCATTTCCCACACAGCTCTGGCTTGGGACTCCACAGGCGTTAAGTCTCCAAGCGAGCAACAAGCAGCAGGAACAGATGAATGTTTAAAAAACAACGATCCTATTTTCATGCAAACGTCCTTAGCGATAACAAAGAAATGAAGAGCAATACCCAGTATATTGGAGGTGCAAGCAGAACTGATTCTAAAAGTAGACTGTTTTTCAAAGTTTTCCATTAGGCGCCCGCTCCTTAAATACTCTCTGTGCACAGAGCTCTTCCCCACCTGAGGAGAAAGCCTGATCCATATGCATGACGGATCTCTAGCAAGAGATGCAATCTGCAGATCTGCATCTCATTTGCACTCACTGTGGTCCAGTGAGCATCGGCGAGGAGGCAGTGCTGGGCGAAAACACGCCGTGGATTGTCTGTGAGCATCAAAAGGAACAAAATAACTTCGGAATAAAGCAAGGCAGACTGAGAGCCGGCAAAACAAGGACACGATTGAGGCCAAATGTGGCAGTTTGTCACTTCCTCCATCAGCCCATGAACCTTTGCAGAGCCAAGAGATCTTTTTTCCCCCCTTTGCTTTGAGACTATTCCCCCTGGAAGCAGCTCCAAAAGTAGATATATACAGAGGGGTGAGCATTGCCTTAGCCCTGTCACAGGAAAGATGAAATCTCTGTTAGGCTACACAAAACCGTGAAAGGGATTTATGCAACTGAATTACCATGCAAGCGGCTAAATATTTGTAGGCTGGCAACAGCGTGGGTTGTCAAATCAGCTTTATAAGGTCGTAGTCCATGTGCACAGCCAAGCCAACCAGAAGGTTTTGGGCATTACAGGAGCCCTCATGGGGCTCACTGTCTGGGGCCATGTGTGCAGAGACACGTAGGTTCAACCACTGGCATAGCAAGGGAAAAAAATAATATTATTCTTTCAATTGCTTTGGTCACTTAAAATGTCTTGGTTTCACGGACTTGAAGCACCCACTGTGTCACCTGAAATGCCTTACACAGAGGTGTCCGTGGGTGGTTGCGAATCACCTCCATCACTAACCAGTCCCTACCACAGGCAGCAGGTCAGTCCTTGGAACTGGAGGAACTTGAACCATGAACCACTGTACATTTTTTGGTGCAGTGATAACAGCAAAAAGATCCTTCAATTCTGCATCAAAGTAGCTATCTGGGGGGGGTTGACCAGGAATTGCATTTATCACAAATGTTTCACGGATGCATATTCATTTGCATCATTGCAACACTCAGCCTGAAGTCTCGCCCCCTTCCCCAAAGGCAGGACAGCTGTAGTTCCCCACATTGGCCTTGTTTTGAGAGGACACTGCTGCCCTCATATCAATTTTTTTCTTCCATTTTTTACATTTAAAAGATACCGATTTGGGGTTTTGACCATAATGTGATTGAAGCAACCGAGGATGTTGTCCTCATTTACACTCTTGGCAAGGGAGGGTCAGACTATGGCACAAGGCAAAAAGAAACAGAGAGAAGGGACTTCTCTAGTCCAAAGAACTTCTCCTAATTGCATCCTGAAAGCATCCCTACGTGCTCCTATTTGTGTCTGCAGCAAGCAAACATCCATGTGAACGCAGCCAGCAGACCTGCATTTCCCAAAGGCGGTGTCTCCCATAGGGAACCGCAGCCGGCCCTCGGGCCCCAGCAAATTTTGACTGCATCAGAAAGAAAGTCTAAAGAGCTCTCCACCTCCCCTTGAAACTTCTGCCGAGACTCTTTTTCAGAGCGGAATCGCCACTCCATCTGCTCACGCAGCTTCCCTCGTCTGCATTTTGCGCAGCAAGAGGCGAAGACTATTTCCCAGTGCTGGGTGCGAAACCCTAGGGGCTATGACATAATTTTCAGTGTAAATGTGACCTCATCACAGTTGCTCACATTAAGGATCACTGTGCTTTGCAAGTCATCCTAATAAATTCACTGATCTGCCTGAGGAGGAGAGAGTCATACATCCTGAAGAGCGGCCACAAATCTGGTCTTCGACATCAGCCTTCGCAGAGTCCGGGAAAATCCTTCTGCCCATCCCATGTGCTCGGCCGCGGAACTCAATGTCACAAAATACTTTTAGGCAGAGGCTATTAGAAGTAACTAAGGAACTAATCGACATGAACTAAGTCATGTATATTAAAGCAATGCCCAGATCAGGCTACAAACCAAAATGTCAGAAACTACTTTTTGGAAGTTCCTTGATTTATGAGAAGAGGAATGTGTTTCTTGCCAACTGGAATTTGATGGTGACTTGTGTCTTGCTGTGGGAAATGGGGCTTTTCATGGGATTTCTGTTGCTGTGTGAGCAGGGGACCCTCTTTCCTTGCTCAGGTTCACTTTCCTAGGATACTGTTGACCCGCTGAAGGTGACTATCTGATCTTGATTTCTGGCAACTGAATAATTCAAAAGCAATTTATCTGCATTTTCAGGAGTGTTCAGGGTAGTAACTCCACAATCATTTACAGCTCATATACTATGGTACTGGGGCAGACTCACTCCCCGTTCCACTTACTTGATTGATGAGTCTCAAAATCTCAGAAGAATCATAAATTCCAGAGACAAATAATCATGCATTAGAAAAAAAAAAGGATCAATGCAATCACTGTTTGCTATTTGCCATTCACTGTTTTATCTACTTTTCCTTTCATAGGCATCCAGTCAGATTCCAGTTACACTACTATATTTTGGGGACTGGTTATGTACTATACAGAGGGAACAGCCACTCTGAACAATTCATAACTGACTGACTGGAGGAAAATCTGTTTCCAGGCATTTCCAGGTGAAAATTTATCAGAGAAACAGAATCCTATGAATCAGCATTAAGTAATGAACAAGGAAAAAGGGCAAATACATCAGACCTGCTGCAAATGAAAAGTAATTGCCAACACCAGCATCAGCCAAGTTTTAAGTACTTTTAACCAGTTTTTTTACCCAGACCTTGGCGAAAATAATGGGAGTATTTCTTCTGGTGTCTCCATCCCTGGATCAGGCTCTTTTTACTGCAAAGTTTTCCTCTCCTGGCACAAATTGACATGCAGTGTATGTTCTTCACAAAGCGCTTAAAAGAGAAGGTAATTCAGCTGTTTTACTTTCCTGCCTAGTGGGAGCTCTGCTCAGTGCTCAGAAATGTATGCAAGGGTGTGACTAATGTACAGCAAAAAGACTCAGGATGGAGCCACTTTATTCATTGTTTGTTATTGTTCTTTGTTGCTCAGTGTTTTGTAAATCCCCCCGGTTATGGAGACATTTTTATTAGAGAATACGTTTTTGAAAATGGGGTTCCGCAAAAATGAAATTTCAGAGGTGTGTGTCTCAGCATTGATTTTTCTATTTGTAATAACACACTATAGCATATCTTGTTTTATATCAAGAGGATAAAATGTCCCTAACACAGTGATCGCCATTCTGTGGTAATGGATAAAGCCTGTTTATGAGATGTCATTTATTCCACAATAGACAGTAAATAAAAGCCATTTCAAGCTTCGGTTAAATCAAAGCTTGTTCGGGATTTCAGCAGATTTGCAAATTACCTTTGGGACCATTCTCAGTTTCAGTTGTTTTCCCACATGCTATTGACTATCCATGTTTTACTATAAATACTACTTCTTGCTCGCTCGCTCTGTCTCACACCAAACCCTTGGATTGTAGAGTGATTTGTAAAGACAAGCAGATAAAGTAAATACACAGTACTGTATTAAAATTTCTTTCCCATCAATGTAACAGAAATAAAACCACAAGTTTTGATGGCAGACTGAAAGACAAAGAAGAGGACCCTGGACACAGATTTCTGAAAAGCCAAGAGATCTTTGTGAGATCTTAGAAAGGCACCAAAAGAGATACAACAGAAACATGGAGGTTTGTCAAAAAAATACCTACTAAAAACTGCCTCATATCAGCCACTTTGGCTTTGGGAATTACTACTGATACTGGACATAGTCATAAGAGATTGCTGGGACCACATGTCCCTTTTTTGTTCTGCTATGTAGATGGAAGTCTTAACATCCGCATACAAAGGATGAAGGGTCTCTGGCCTCTGGACTCCAAAACTACCTCACAGGCCTGAAGTCATCACACAAAAAAATAGAGTTTAATCAGAATATCACACAGATGCTACTTTATAAACACTGAGACAGGGACAGCAAGTGTTTTAATTTTCAGGGTGTTCTGCTTTCTTAAGAAAAATGGTTTACCTATCGTCGTGTTTTAGCCCCAGCCAGCAACTAAGCACCACGCAGCCGCTCACTCGCTCCCCCCCCCCGTGGGATGGGGGAGGAAAATCAGGAAAA
>JAVJGG010000074.1:79219285-79248692 GCA_035590195.1 Aviceda cuculoides
ATTAAAGAAAAGTATTTATTTGGCAAAGGGCTTTTTTAAAGCTTTCTGCACGTATCTATCTCACTGCTAGTTATAAATAATCACATTTAATTTTATTAAATGGATTTAAAAATGTATTTATACCCATTCCTTGCCCCTCATTTGCAGATTGAAATATTGGATATTAAACACAAAGGTGAACACACCCTTTTTGCAAGCAAACAAACAAAAAAGCCCAATTCCTACTCCTGGTACTACATTCAAACAAAATTCAGATTTTGGCAATCCCAGAACAGATCAAGATTAATGTCTCAGCTTCAGTGGAATTGCATGGAGTGGGGCATAGTCCTTATGAGGTCCTGTGCATTTATTTAATTTGCCTTTTTTTTCCAAGCTGCTATCATATTAAAGGATCTTCACCTTGGATGTACCTTGCCTAATTTACACGGTGACAGTTTCCTCTGTGCACATGACAATAACGAACCCACTAACTATAGAGCAAATAAACCATATGGGAGGGGAAAGTCCTGTGTGCTGAGGATGCTGCTACACCAAGGAATCAGGATGATCCGGGCTGGATATTGTTATGATTTTTTTTTTTTTTTCTTTCGGAGCTGGAGATCCCCTAGCAAAGACCTGGAAGCAGCCTGAGTTTCCATGCAATAAAGCAGCAGTGAGAAAAGCTCAGAGTAATTAAGTGGCTGACGCACAGAAGAAGCCGTTACAAAGATTTGACTAAATTGCCCATTCATTAGTAGCTCGGCATGGAAGGAGAATTACAAATAGACAATAGAGCCTGCAGTAATTCAATCTAACCTTGTACTTACAGAAAACAATGAGATAATGAACAGAAAAATTACCAGGCACATATTGCATTTTGTTGAAGGGAAGAAGGGGGGGGGGGATCGGATTGGGATTGGGGGGATGGAGGGGTGGAAGTGGGGGGTGCTGGTGAGAGCGGCCTGGCACATGTAACACTAATGGCATCGCTCAAGCTGAGCAAACGTTTCTCCAACACAATCATAGTTCTCAGTCTAAGGGCCTCTGGGGAGCTGAGATGAGGCTAGATCGTGAACAAAAAAATGTAATTTATAAGGCGTCTGTGGACTGGAATTTATCATCGGATCCGCTCGCCGCCGCTCAATTGATATGTAGTTGATTTCAAACAACACCCCCCAGGCGCCCACAGGGAACATTTTTTAGATTTTACGCTTGGATATATCTGTTTAACTCACCATTTACCAAAACAACGGCTGATGACAGCACAAACAAGTCACTCTGGAAAAAAAAAAATACACACACACACACACACTCACGCACACACGCTCCCCGAGGTAGGACTAAACTGTGACCGTTAGGGCTTTGCTGGGGCTATGGGGAGGGGAAAGCAGAGACAGAGGCTGAGCTTGGGGTGTATTTTGCAGGGAAGACATGGATGACTCTTCCATTCAATTTTTAAGCCTACGTTGGATCTCCCCACTGTTCTTTTTTTGCATTGGCTTCCCCAGGCGAGCACCGTGTGGAGCCCGTCTCCTGGAGCAGACGTTGGGGCTGGTGGCTCTGGGAGGGGGCTGTGGGGTGAGGTGACCCTGGGGTGGGGGTTGAAGGCGATGGGAGGAGGTTTGCAAAGCACAGCAGAGGGTGTACACAGTGTCCCTTGCCTCAATGGCCAGACGTCCCAAAGTCACAGTCCTGCTCATTCCTGAGGTGTTCCTGAGGTCCTCCTGGCACCAGGGAGAGGAACTGGGGTGCGCTGGTGGGAGCATGAAGGAGAAAAGTTATCATCCTTCTATTTTGGTGCCACCAGAGATTCAAAACCAGCATCCTCATTGTACAAGGGATCTCATTGCCTGAGTTAATAAAGTGCTGCTACTTCCCATCTTGCAAGAGAACGTGTGAAATTCCCACAGATGAATTTTACTATGAATAACAAAAAATCTCCCCTGACTGAGCCAGTTCATATAATAAGTTTCTATTGCACTTACTCTTCAAGGGAGGAAAAACAATGCTGACCTTAAACGATTTCTTGCAATTCCCTCCCAACATTGCTTGGAAGCCCTGGATTCAAGCCCTCAGTGGTGCCAGGTGCTGTACAGACACACAGCCTGGAGGTGACCCTGCCCCACAGAGCTCACAGGGAAACCAAAAAAAGGGATTTTAAGAGCAGTAGGTTTTTAGGATGTGTCAGTCAAAGTTATGTTGGGCCACAACACAAGAAGTGACACAACATAAGAAGTTCACAATACGTTACCTTCTTCACGATACTCATTAATCAATATTCAAAATGAATACCTCAATAAAGTAAAGAACTGGTGTCAACTGGAGATGGCATTTGGCTGCTCTACTGGGATAATTACTGAGCACGGAAGAGCCTCTGCAGGGGCCACAGGCCACATGTGAATTAAGCAGCTGAGGTGTTACTGTTGTTATGGGGCAGGTCTCCCCACTGATGTCCCATCCTTGTACACAGCCAACATGGAGCAAACCCATGTCACCTGTGGAGAGGTTTTGGGGGTGCCCCGGTGATCACAGGGATCTGCTGTGGGGTAAGGGATGGTGCAAGGGCTGGATGTCCACCAGGGGTGAGGAGCGGTTTGGAGGAAGCAGAGGTGATGCAGGGTAGGAAGGAGCTGGGATGGGAGGATGTGGGACCTGGTGGGGACAGATCCACCAGCTGTCCAACATGGAATCACCTATAGCACAGGAGCAGATCCAGCAAGCAGCTCAGCAGTGCCCAGCTGCCGGTCCGTCTACCTGTTAGGCATCACCTCAGCAGAGTTAAAAAAAAAAGATCATTAAACAAAAAGTTGCTTTTTCAAAGACCACAGAATAAATACTAAAGCTCAAATCCCCAAAGTCAGTGTCTTGGCCATATGCATTTATTTCCCGCTTACTTCTTCTGGTTTCCTTCATGACACCAGTTGGCTTCAAGAGGACTCTGCCATTTTCACCAGGCAGTGAATTAGCCCCTCTTTGCAAGGTGGAAAATGGATCTTCCTGATCCATGTAAAGGAATGGGCCATGTTGGATCAACCACAAAAATTCTTTCAAATAATCAAAACCAGGAATTACTACATGGCTCCTTACTCCTGGTTGTAAATGACAGCAATTTCACCTAAGCCCTTTCTCACCTAAGACATTTCCTCCACACTCCTTGAAACGTATTTTGCAAAATATTTTCTGACATATAAAATCTTTCGCTCCAAAAGCATGGGAAAGGGAAATGCTGACGTGTGCAGTGCAAGAGCCCTCTACCACCGATGGCTGTGGAGGCAGTTAGTATTCTCTTGCTACACAAAGGCTTTCTAATACTAAGGACAACAAATGATTGCACAGAATCTGAAGGATTGTAGTTAGACCTGCATAAAATGGTTTGGAATAAACATTACCCATGGCAAATATCATGTAACTTAATGAGCCAGACATGAGCTTTCAGTAGGAAAAAGAAAAAACCCAACATATCAAGCTTAGAAATGCTGCCTTGGGTTTGCTTTGCTTTTTGCTTCCCTTCAAAGCGATACATTTGCAAATGAAGTTTGTTATAGGTTTTGTTGTGCTCTAAAAGAAAGTGATTTCATGGCTGGATTTGTGGCAGCATGGTCTATCCTGTGTCTTAAGCTGGAGCGTGCAGGATTTGCTGAAGTTTGTGTCATCTGAAATCGCTGGGCCTGAACAGTGGGGAACTCTGCGTTGCTGTTCCCAAATAAATGAATGCAACACACCCAGCCTAAACTCCCTCCTCAAAGGCACTGTAAGGTACAGTGTCAAGACTTCGGTTCTGGGTTCAACTTTCAGAGCCCAAGATCAATGCTAGCTCTCAGTTAATGCAATAAAAAGTGCATGATTTAGTGTAAAAATGGATGAATACCCAGTGAATTTACCCAGTAAATTGAGTAACTGGGAAATAGGTTTGTACTATACATAATTTTCAGAGAAATTTCATAGTAGTATTACTCGTATGTTGTCACAGTCTAACCTGATTTCTTAGGGAAGCCTCTGTTACCTTACTATCCATGTGTGTGTGTCTCCACCTCAGTGTATCCCTGATACATTTTTTATTGTATTTCTTTTTTTAAAGCAAAATCGATAACAGGAAAGAAATCTCCAAGATTGCCCAGTCTTTACAAATTACATGAGCACAAGCAGGCTGAGGGCAGAGACCTTCTGAATACGCGAAGGCTGAAATTCATGTCTTAGAGGACCTCAAGAGAACAAACATGAGAGACCTTACAAATTCCTCCAAATACAGAACACCTTTTAGCTGAGTTCATTCCCTCTTAGATACCAAACACTGTCAATCACAGGACGCAAATCCACAAACCACATTTCATCCATTCTGGTACCAGCGAGATAGTTGCTGTTAATCACCTTCAGAAGACACAGGAGAAGAACAACTTGACTCTAACCAGAGAGATTTCAGCTCTAAAGATGAGGAAAACCCAAACTCACCCATGATGAAGGAGCAGTTGTTATAGTTTCAAATGTTCACTTTTAATGTGTTGAAAGCTTTGCACTAAAATTGTGGTCCTCAAACCCACAAAACCCACTTTGGACAATGTGAGGCAATCATCTGCAGACATACAGTGCTAGAGCTTGCAAACTGGTGTGGGGAGTGGGATGTTGGGGTACCTCTGTCACAGCCCTTACTGGTGATGGGACACAAGCAGATCTGGCAATACATGTATGCTCTTGCTTTCATTCTCATTAATGACTTGCATTAATTTTTTTGGCAGCAGGCCTGAAAAGAAACTTAGCCCTTACCCAGTACAACCAAAATCAGATCTGGATGCGGCTCACCACGTTGGCCCAAGTCTACAAACCCTTTATCAGAGGATCACTGGGATGTCCTGTACAGGTCAGGATCAGACCCTTTCACCACCAGATTTCAACTGTGAGATCATCAGAGTGGACATAGTTTAGCAGTAGAATTGGCAGTGTCAGGTTAATGGTTGGACTCAATGGTCTTAAGGGTCTTTTCCAACCTAGATGATTCTATGGCTTCAGCAAATATTTTAGTGTGCGGTATAATGCCTTTGCTACCAACATCACCTGAGCTGGGGTTCAGACCACCTCTCTCCAGTGACCCTGATCTGGAGTTAAAAGATAAAATGGCTTTTGTTATGACTTTCCCCTCTAAGTGAAGTAAATGGAAGCACAGCGTTATGTCAGCCACGGCATGCCAGCAGCGCAACTATTTTCACCGTGGCAAAATGCCTTTTTTCTTTCCTCCTGGATTGCACAGTTCCTTTGACAAGGAAGGGTAAAGACCCTCAAGGGTTCTCAGAGAACATCAATATGTTTTGTATTTAATGTGCTGGCTCGGTTACAGCAAATTAAGGAGAGTGGGCCCGGTACAAGATAATGCAGCCTGCAGTTCCTCACTCCCTAGTCGAGTGGTATACGCTGAAAATGATACTCCAGTGTGGAGAAATACTGCACATTACATCCCCCTGCAGTAACAGAAGAGACATTAGGCAAAGCCCTGACTCTTAATGGTACACATCAGGAAAACATCTGAGCTTGGGCCTTCAATCACAAACGCTGCAGGATTTAAAAATGAATAAACTTCACATTGTGATTCTCTTATTTATCCTTTATGCAAATTGTCCCTGGGAGGACACATTATGTTCGCTGCATGGCACGGCGTAGACCCACATTAAAGCATGGAGGGCCACTCTTATGTAATGCGCAATCCTCCCGGCCCCTTCGTGCGGTTTGTGGTGCAAAGAGAAACAAACAGACAAACAAAAAAACAGCCTCAACCCCCAAACCTAGAAATATATTCCCCATTGACTGCTGAAAATATCCCGGTATTAAGCAAAGAAGCGGCACAGAAAAATCCCGCTCTCTTTTCCCGGTTATTGATCTGTGACAGAAGGAAATGGCAAGACTGGAAAATCTCTTTGTAAATTAAAAATATATAAGCAGGAGAAGCAAATATTCTAAACCCCTACAACTCTGCAAGGTAGCTGAGAAGTTTGTTTAGACAACAATATAATATAATGCCTTAATTCACACGGCCACAACCCCTTAAAACCAGCCCATTAGCTAACCTTTCTGTTATTAGCTCCCTCTTCTCAATGGGACAGAGACACAATAGAGTTGATCGACATTATTTTTCCTGGGCAAAATCTCTTGCCCCCTTCAAGCTTTTCATTATTAGCACAAATCTTCCACGGTGTCCTTGAGCAAGCATTCACAAGATGACTGGATGGC
This sequence comes from Aviceda cuculoides, assembly GCA_035590195.1. NCBI lineage: Eukaryota > Metazoa > Chordata > Aves > Accipitriformes > Accipitridae > Aviceda > Aviceda cuculoides. The sequence goes on from JAVJGG010000074.1 coordinate 79,225,481, forward strand.
AGAGAAGCAAACAGCCCTACACGTGAAAAAGGAACGGGAAGAGAGTTCAGGGACTTGGCTACAAAATTAACTGCTTGAAAAGGCACAGGGACGACCTGTTAAGTAGAGCTCCAAGGGCAGACTACCAGGTGGGTCAAAACACCATGATCACAAATCCATCCTCTTTAACATTATCCGAGCAATTTCCTAATATGCCTCCTGCCTACCGAGGCTAGAGCAGAGCGAGCGAGTGGTCCCACATTTAAAGTCGTCTCTGTGCTACGTAATTATGGCTAGCGAATAATCCAGGCTGAACAAACCTGTCATGTCAATGAAAATATACACTGGCTATGATCTACGGCTCTGTAAGAGTTTCTTCTGCATGTGGGATCTAATTCAATCCTTTCTTCGCTAACCAAGTTGCACCCCAAGTAGATGCTGGGGGCGGAGAAGGTGTGTGATGTAGATAGCAAGCAACGGGCACGGGTATTGAGTCCCACCTCTGTGCATGACACAGTTTTTGCTGCTGGCCGGACTGTAGAGCATGCATGCCACTTGGACACGCTCTTCCTCTTGTCCTCAGCCTCTTTTCATCATGTCTCCACTAGTAAAAATGGGTATCAAAGGCCAAATCACTGTTTCCCGTAAGATAAATGAGAGTGAATGCCAGAAGTGGTGGGGACGTCCTCTTCGCCTGCCCCTGTCCCCCTGTTTTGATCTTCCTCCATTACTAACACCAAGAGTTGCCAACTGCGTGAAGACGAAGCTAGTCCCCAGTTATGCATCTGCTTCCCTGAAATCACTGCCCTCCGTCATTTCATCAGCTTTACAGGTCTGTCAACACTGCTCTCGGAAGCAAGGGCCTTTTCTGCAACCTTCCACTGCAAATTTACAAAGTAGATATTTGTGATTTATTTAGTGGAAAGTAGGTTATTTATGTTTGGACAACCAGGAATCTGGATAGTGAAAAATCAGCCAAATAAGGAGATGTGGTTGTTCAACGTGTGGTTTTATAGAAACAGCCCTCCAAAAAAATCCCTCTGCTCTTTGATGAGACTGCCTGATGCATTGACGAAGGTAATTGCAGAGATACATCAAGCTGAGAGTTTAGCAAAATATTTGACTTTTCCGTACAACATTGATTAAACAAGCAGTGCCATAAGCGGCCAGGAAACCTGTTTCTGGAATCCCACTTCCTGGGATTCAGATATTTCTGATTTTGCTCTTCTGCACAGATTCTTTGGAGCATTTTCAGGTCAACCTGAATATTAACAAAACTTGTAGGTGGTTTAGTGGTTGAAGGTGAGCAACAGATTCAAAAGCTATTTATTATAGCAGGATTAGTGGTTCATTTGCAAAAGTGTTGCATTTCCTTAACAATCCCGACTAAAAACATCACAGAACATTAATAGATCCAATCCAATAAACAGAACATTATTTCTGATGTATCTCAGAAGCACAACTTGTTGGGGGGTCGTCAGCTAGATAGACCCTTGGTCTGAGCCAGTATGGCCACTCTTAGATTATGGAAAATAGTGGAAGAGTCAGATAGCAGCAAGCTGGGAGGCATTGCAGGGACCAAATGAAAAGGACCACCAGATTCTGCTCTTGCCTGGTATGGCATTTGTTGTTGCCTGTTGTATTTCTGACAACCTTTTGGCTCACAAATGGCTAAAGGGAAAACAAAAGTAAGGATAAATTACCAGGAGAAATGTAGAAGAACAGAGACTAGACTATATCTTTGCCAATCATTACCTGCCATCAGGTTAAAGAAAAAATATGCCATGCTTTCACGGTAGTATTTTTAACTATGTTGCTTAAGGAAATGAGGCTGATAATTCTGAAGCTGTTAAACAGTTTCAACCAAATATGACAAAAGGTTAACAATCATAAATATATCAAATATATCAAATAAGTTCTTCTAGATTTTTTTGGGGGGAGATAGCCAGTTAAGAATAAAGAAGGGCACCAAATTATGTTCTCCTTCTCCTGGAAGAAAGGCCTAAGGTGAGCTCAACTGCACTATTAGACACTGAAGGGAAATATTAGGAATGCAAGTTTTGGGAAAACAGGTTTCAGAAGTTCTGCTACTCAAGAACCAAGGTAAGTGCAACCCAAGAAATCACAAATAAAAATGGAAATTTTTCATCAAAAGTTGTTTCTAGCAACATGGGAGCCTGCACAGCTTGAGAGCTGTTCATATGTAATATAAACACTAACAATATTTGATAGAAGATGAGGGGCTGGTTTCTGAAATTCACTGAATGGAGAGTGATCTCCAGAAATGTTTCATGTCTTTTTTAATTTTTGGATGTTACTCAGATGTCTGAAGTGACTTAAATCAAAGTGGTGGGTAGCAGTGCAGCAAATCCCCAGCAAGGGCTGGATTCCCCAAACTTGGGCTGTATCACATACCTGCCCAGCATGATATAAATTTTGGAAGTGCAAAGGAGCTGAGTGGTTCCTCAGGCATGACAAATTTTGCACTCTTCTTCCCGCTTACAAAGCGTTCCTAGGTTACATGTTTCTCAAGTGTATTTGTGAATCAGAATTAGCTGCCGATGTGTTTTGCACTTTATAATTTAAAAAAAAAAAAAAAAAAATTAAAAATCGCTCTTGTCCTTATTTGTCACGCCTGGCTTCCTTAAATCACACTGGATGCTCAAAGTCTGCCTGAGCTCAAGGGGAGACAGATGAGCTCATGGAAGAGAGATAATTTGCACAGAGCAACCGTATTTAGCTCAGGTTGCACAAAAAATGGAAAATCTGGGCAACTGGGAGGGAGTTCAGAGGAAGCATCGCATATACTGAATTAGCCTTAATACGTGTTGATATTTTAAAGATGAAAGGTGGATTCAAACCCATTGACCTGTGAGTTTCCATAAGTCTCTGCTGTGGTGGGAAGCAGTGCCAGAGAAGGCTGCACGTGGGAGACATCAGCACCACCCGTCGGGATCTGCCAGACTTGCCCTCCCTCCGCTGGTGGACATTTTTGCTTCACCCAGCTTTCTTGTGCAAAAGTAACTGCTGGCTTTCCTTCATGGGATTCTTCATAATTTCTTTAGTAATTTTAATCCTGCTTTGGATGTTTTTCAGGCTGTCCTTTGTTATAGTCTATTCCCTAGCAAAAATTAAGCATTTTCCATGCTATGGGAGATTTGTTTTTGTCTTAAAAGAGGTAGAAGGAAAAAACAGGGCGTCACAACTCAACTCCCAAAACATTTTCAATTCCCATGAGACTTCTGACATACGCTAGCAAGAAATCATAGGTAGGAAATACCGCGGATGCTCACTTTTCTGCTGAACAGACTCCAACCAGCCCAATTCCATAGCGTAGCTCCAGGGCAGCACCATCTCCTCCAAGGCTGCAAGAGACTGCTCTTCTGCTGCTGCCATGGACCCACCTGGGGACAAGAAGAGCATGGGAGAGGTCCCATGAGATGGTTCAGGCACCTGAAGACCTGGTGGCTTTCTGCCCTGACCCACAGGTAGGGTCTTGCCCTGCAAGACGTGGAAGAGACCGCGTGCTGTGCAGGGATGAATTTCTTCTCCAAGGTTAGGGCGACTGCAGGGCAGTTTTCATTCTATAATCCAGAGTAATTCTTTCCCATGCCTGAAGGGCTAAAGCAAAGGCTCTTTTACCACTGTACACCCTATGAACACGTGCCTTCCCAAAGAACAAGCCTTTCACTTGGCACCCACAGGTGAAAAATCCCTCCTTTAGGGTCTTCTCCAGTCCTTCCCTGGGGAGACACAACACGGCACCAGCCGTCATCCCCCTTTCCCCCAGACAGCCTGCTGGAGACATGCCCTTTGTAGCTTTTCCCCCTTTCCCTGCAAGCTTTGCAGTAATATGCAGGATGAGATAATAAAAGAAAACCTACAAGTTGGGGTTTTTTGTTTTTGTTTTTCCCCAATAGGAAGTTTGAAAAGGCATTTCTTTTCCAAGATTATGGGGAAAAAAATGAGGCTGGGCAAATATGGCAATAACAATATAGCCAAAAAGTAAAAATATTGAGAAAACTAGAGATTTTGAACAGCAAGTGTTCTGCAATGATATAATCTTACCTTAAAAAAAAAATATTTTGGACAAATTTCCAGAGGTCCTGTGACTTAGGAGAAAAGTAAGTGTGCATAACATCTTAGTCAGCACCTCCTAAACAAGTATTGACACTAATCACCTCACAGACACCCTTCCCCCATGCCCATAAAGCTCTCTGAGAGCCTCCAGCCAGAAGGAGATGGAGAAACAGCCTTGATAGCAGACCAATGTCAAGCTGTGCCTGTAAGAACTTTTATCTTACTCCTCAACGACTTCAGGGGCAATACAGTTGTTTGCTCCTAAGTAGAAAATGAGAGTAAGTTAGCTTGCAGTTAATCCAGTAAAAATGTCCTTAAAAAAAAATCTGGGGAGAAAAGAAAACTTCATTTATTTTTAAGTGCAACCTAAAATAACCATTTCCCCCCACCCTTTTTTTTTTTTTAATTTCACAAAATGTTGTCTCTGCTTTGGTTTTGCATCTACAGAGTGACACTTTCTGCAGTGTCCTCACAAGGATTAGTAAGACATTCTTTTGTCTGTTCCTGGTGGCTTTGCATACTTGGGCGGCTCTGAGTTACCTGTAGTTTAATTACATCTGTGATCGAAGTCTTGAGTGCTGGGGAGAAGGTTCAAACGTCGTCCGGGTGACGCTGGACCTGAGCCCTGGTGTTTGCAGGGAGGATGATAGGACCTGTGGTGGGCTATATCCATTCTAAACACAGGTCATTTCTATGAGTAGTAAATGTGATTTGGGGGGAATATTGTGCACATCTTCTTTGATCCCTTTCCCAGCACCATCAGGTTCCTACCAAGCCAAGAGGAGCTCATCCCCTTGCCCTGCTCATGTCCAGGAGTTCGTATAGTCACTGATGAAGAGGAAATCCTGCCCTGGTGATGCCAGCGAGGTAGGCTGTTTGCTGGTCTCTTGGAGCCAGTGCCGTGCTGCATTTTTGCGAGCAATGCTTTTAGTAGTCAAACATTAGAGAGCTCTCTCTGGTTGGCTTTTGATTTCCATTTAAGAACAAGCCACTCTGGCAAATGGTCCTATTGACCCATCCGAACGTTTCACTTACTCTGTCCTGCTTAGATAAAGTCCCAGAAATGTTCTGTGAAGTAATACTTGGATGGTAAATATTTAACAAAGGGAACGCCTCCGTCTTTCCGTGCGCTCTCCATATATTGAAGATGACTGCAATGCTTTATTTTGGGAATGGAAAGTCTGTTCTTCTGCCCATCTCCTTTCCCCGTTTCAAAGTCCTGTTATGAACTAGCTTGCCCTTCTTATGGGACCATTAATGATTTACAGTTGCAGACTGCTGAGTCAAAGCTGGTATGTAGAGGGCTGTAGATTTGAAGGCCAGTCATGCAATTTAGCTATCACCTTTTAGCTAAATGGAGCCTTGTTCTCTTAACAAACTGATTCACAAATGGAGAAGCTGATGTTGCTCCAGTAAAACCATTTCCCATCCTTTTTGGTTCTGCTTGATTCATTTTAGTGGAGTAAGACTAAGTCAGTGGTGCTGGTTTCAAGTTTTCTTCAGACTCAATTCTGAAATACAGTTGTCACTCACAGCTATGGTGCAATTATTGTGGGATATAACCAGAAACTCTGAACCCAAGTGAACCACATGTGTGGACAAGACACTGAATGGGAGATGCTTTATCAAAGTTATCCAGGAGTAGATACAGGCCGAGAGTAACCAGCTGGGCTGCAATAAGTCAAGGTGCAAATATAAATCTCGTGCTGGTGAGATGTGCAAAGTAGGCAAGCAGCAATTCTCTGTACCTTAATGCAAAGGATGCCAAGAAGTCCTAAAGCTCCAGAGCTGACCTAAGGACAGCTTACGGCCTCCTAACTTGTCATTATTATGCAAATGTTTATTTGTTCCAGGTTTCATCTGATAAAACAGTTGATCAGTAAAAAGACATCATTGGGCCAAAGGAGTGAGTAAAACAAGAATTGGGAGGTTGTTATTTTGTTCCGTTACCTGTAGGCTGTCTCCAAGAAGCCTGAATTATGAGATAGGTCCTGAGCAAGTGCTGAGTGACATCTCTTACCTTGGAAAATTATCTCCTTTTGCTTTCAGTCCCTGCTAAGTTTCTCTGCCTGTGGATGCGCTGCTAAGGACATAAAGCAGCAGAAAGCAAGCGGAGAGATGCATAGTTGAGAAGCACTCGGGAGTTGGGCTTCTCCAGTCAAACACCTACTCTGACACTTGGACTGGTACTTTAATTTGCAGAGAGCATCTGGACCGCAAGCAGAGCCCCAACAGCCAGGAAGCCACGCTACACCGAATGCCTTGTTCTCCAAAACCATTTATCCCTCCCCCTCCGCCCACCATTAGCCAGAGAAGATGGGCTCCATCTATATGGTTGACTTGCTAAAACACCCATTGTGCCTAAACCTGCCGGTGTCCCACGATGTATGACTCTCAGACAGGTTTGCAGACGCACTGGCAGAGAGACCTGGTCCTCGAAGCCACCAGCGTGCTGCTAAGACAAGGTGGATGCTCTGCAGAGCGTAGGATGCTCCAGCCACGCCAGCATCGATGAAACGGGGTTCTTGCCTAATCCCTCCCAGTTCCAACCAGCGTTGCCCAGCTGCAGCCCAAGCCCTCATTTGTTTCAAGTTGTTTCAGGCGGGTTGTTGTCTTGGAAAGCTTTTGATTCTATTTCTCCAGCCAGCCCGGCGCTCTTATGGGAAACAGTGGGAGATCATTCCATGCATGGGAAAGTGTCTTTGCTCAGGGCAAAATGTGCTGGTTGGTGAACCGAGTTGCATTGCCTTTGTGTCAGGATGATTTGAGGGCAATGTTGAAGCTTTAACAATGCAGAAAATAAATTCATATCTCTCTGTGCGTCTTCCCGTGCGCACACTTGTGAAAAGGGGAACTGCCAAACTTGAAACACAGAGGAGCAGGGGAGGTTTTATACAAAACTTCTGTCTGGGTGGAGAAGGGCGATTGCTCTAACCCTCAGAGATGAGGCAGAGAGAATAGGGGATCCCTGTCCTGGAGGCCACCACGCACCAGTAGTTTTAACCAAAATGGAAAAAAAATAAATCACTTCTTTGCTGGCAGGGAGCAAAGAGGCACAGCCCGAACTCTCGCTCAGCAGGAGCAAGGGAGTGAGGAGGGCAGCCCTCTGCAAATGGCACAGGGATAACGGCAGGACCAGCCCTCCCCATCCACCGCAGGAGCATCGCTGGGCACTGTGGTCCCTCAGCTTGGTGGCTTGGTGAGGACCAGCCTTGGAGTGCTCAGCAAGGACCCCACAAGATCTCCCAGTGACTGCTTTGAGCAAACCACCATGACTTCTTCATCCACATCCTCAGCATCATCAGGAAGCCGCTGAGGACCACAGTGCAGCCTGCAGCTGTTTTGGGGGGGACAGAAATGGGACCAAACACTTGTTTGTGACTTCTAGTGAATGAAACAGGGGACAGACCTCAGTCTCATGTTAGAAGACTGGGGAGGGAAGAGGACACTGGTGTGGATGCAAGCCATACCACCTCACTTGCCCTCTGTGACGGAGAGTGGGTCTGTCCCACTTTACTTACTGGTAAAGACATAGCCATAAACCTCAGTTATGCTAAAATGATTTACATCCTCTGTCTATGCAGCCTCTAGCCCTGGGCTATAAGAAGAATCTCCTGAGGTACATGGTCAAGTTTTCCCTCCTTCCTTCTTTTTTTTTTTTATTTTTTTTTAAACCCCAAAGTGAATATCCTCTGTAATGATTTTTTTTTTTTTTTTAATATCCTAGTTGAGTGGTACAGGGAAAAACAGGGGGAGGGGTGCCTGTGTTTTTCCTTCAGCATGAGCTCCTAATTCCCATCCGTGCTAATGGGACTGGCACGCATGCATCAAGGGGAGAAGAGACCCCCGAGGGTTCACAAAATATGCAGATGACTGGTTTTTAATGAATGCAAAATGTAAAACAAAAGAAGTATCACAGTCAAGCTGCTCATGCATAATAAAGTCACAGTGAAAAGGGAGCAAATAAATAGAAAAGTCTTCTTGGCTATAACCATCCTTAATATGCAATGGACAATTGGGAACAGCAGGCCTTCCGAAGCCCACATCATCAAATAGCGAGTACATTTTGGCAACATGAAACCATTTACGGCAGCATTTCTCAAGCTCCGTCCCACCAAGCTATGGGAAAAATATTCAGGTCTCTCCCAATGTACGTTTTTTAGGGGAAGCGGGGAGGTCTCCCCGAGGAGGCTGGAGAGCTCTGGCAGGATATTACAGTAGGGAGGTGGAGTGGAAGCCTGTGGAGAGGGGTGGAGGTTAATTTATCCTTGTTTTGGGAGGGGTTTCACCAGGAATTCAGCAAGGCAGAGCCGTAGACAGAGCAGTCACGCCACGGGGCAGGATGAAGCGAGGGAGTCGTCCCACCAAAGTCAATGCAATTTGTTCACTCGCTAATTTGATGACATTCTGGGCAGCAGACTTAATTAGACATAATTTGAGAAGTCCAGCATGGGAAGCTGCTCCGAAGGATGCTGCTCCCTCCTCCTCCTCCCCCCCGACACGTGCATCGCTTCCTTCACATCTCTTTGCACCGCACAAAACGCCATCTGAAATGGGATTTCACGTTGCTGTTGCAACTAAACACACACCTAGAGGCTAGCAGTGTTATTCAACCAGGTCCAGAAATCCAGGTCATGCCTGCCCCTCTTTTTGTGCCAGCCTCCAGTCGTTGGATCCTTATTCCCCGATTTGACCCGCTTTCTCTATTGGTGCAACCCCAAATACAAAGTCGTGCTCAACCTGAACGCAGCTGGGAGAATTTCCTCTTCAGCCTGCGTATAGCATCTATATCCAAGCATGGGAACGTCCTGGTCTTTGGGCTTAGGTTTGGCTTGTTAGAGGAATGTGAATTTTTTTAAATCCAGGTCCTGACTAGATGCGACTGCTAGAGGTTCGACACGTGCTCAGGTCTGCTCTGCTCTTCACCTTGCCCCTAACTTGAGGGAGTGCATGGCTGCCTAAAAACCCTTTTCTCAAGAGCTTCCTAGGCAACTCAGATGGAGGGTAACACGACCAAACCCCTCTACAGTAATAGCACTTACCACATAATGACAGTATCGGTGAAAACACAAAGAAGGCACACCACACCAAAATACAGTGCTGCAGAGCTGTACTTAGTAAACCTCAAAATAAAAAATTCAACCTTAAAATAAACCCCCTAACAAAACAGTTTTCAGCACTTAGAAAAAATCAGAGAAATGATAATATCTGTGCTCTGTAGCAGGCAACTAGGGGAAAGATTAAAGAGAACACATGTATAAATGTCATTAGCATGCTAGCAGTGATATAAAAAAACCTCCAACTTTTAAAATAAATGAGCTGCTACAAAATAAACTACCTTACAACAAAATGTACGTAGGGGATATACAAAGTAAATTAAAAAAGAGATTAAAGCAACATCTGTATATTAACATCGTCATAAAACAACATAGTAGTAATAGCAGTGGCATGCAAAGGTATTATAAAATTATAATCTATCCAGGATGTTATGTCATCTTAATGAAACTGTACAGCCAATACATCTCAGGTATTATTCCTTTATGGTTCAAAACCATCCTTTGCTGCAGCCATGCAGAAGCAGGCCAACCTCAGTCCTGGCGCAAGGGGTACACCTGCTCGCAGGCTTGCGCAAGCGATACCCGACTAGTTGCAGCTGCCTTTGGCGCACTTTTTTTGCTGCTACAAACCCCGTTTTGCCCTTTTCTTGTGCTCCTAATTTGGGAGGCTGAACATGAAAATGTCTATTTGTCTCTGAGTTTGCATCAGGACTTGCCCATGACACACGCAGGACGGCAGCAAAGTCCCACTCCACAGGTGATTTCTGGAGAGGAACTGGGTAGGGTTTCCATCTCTTGGCAGAAACGTTTTTTCCACCATTTTGTGTTCTGACATACCCTCCCACTGATGTCAGTGAGCTGAAGACTCATGTCTATTGGCAAAACCTCATGACTCACAGACATTTATGTTCCTTTCCTTGCCTCTCCCTGCCATCTCTGTAAAGAGCTGCAGAGTCAAGCATTACAAAATTTTCACCGCTGCTGGTTGGTAAAGTCTGTTTCTCAGCATTTCCGTGACATCCAAATGAATGCTCAGTGATCTTATGAAATTTTCTTTCCTCCCAAAACTGCATAGACTTTGAAAGAATTGTACTGCTTTCTCGGTGGGATTTGCTATCCCAGGTTTCCTACCACTTCACGGAAAAACTAAGCAGACCTCTGCATTATTGAGATGAGGGATGCCTGGGGGGGGGGTGTGTTTAAAAGTTTTGCCATTCACCTGGTTGTCCTCAGACCTTGGTCCTTACACAAGAACCATGGCAGACCAGGGAGGCATTCACCTTTGCTTGCTTCCCTGCTTAGAGTTCAGTCAACTAAAAGTATTGGATCTCCCATTTTGACAGGAGGTCCCGGTAGGAAGAGGAGGTGGAAAACATAGCACAGCATAAATGGGAATGTTTATGTCAGTTCAAAAGAGCCTAGAAAAAATTCACAGAAAAAAAATACACTGAGATTTATTGACTACAAAGGCTGGACCTACGGCAAAGGAGGTCCCAGAGCCAAAGGGGTTTGGAGGCTGGTAGAGTGTCCTGGGGAGGAATCTCTCTGTGCTCACAACAGTTCCTATATCCTCCCCAAGGCATCGAGTGCCGGTCACTGCTGAACAGTGGTCTGGATTAATCTTTAGTTTGTGCTCTTTTGTTCTTGTGCTACACGACTAGCCAGCAAGACAGCAAAACATGCTCGTTCTGCACTTGCAACTTCCCATTAATTTTCCATTACACGACGCTATGGCAGTAGAGGGCTAAAAACGTCTCGCTGGATTAGGACTAAAATCTTATAGATATTATTAGCATCACATAGCACAAGAGTCTACATTTGCTGCTATCACTAACCTAGCACATTAATGACTTATGTAGCAAGGCTAATGCTATAAGAATTATGCAATCTATATCATAATTGCTGAAGCAACTGTGCAAGTCTAATGAGAAAGCGGAGAGCCTGTCTATGTGATAGGAGGATGGAAAATCCTGATACCATGTGCCTACTAGTCTTTACGTGCCTTGTTTCCTTTCCAAGAGCCTTCTCTCTCTCTTGCTCCCAGAAAAAGGGCTGGAGGAAGGGGAATGAGCAAAAAAACCAGCACAGCAGTAGTTGGGAGAAAGGGGGTTATATATCTACTGAAAATGGGCTTCTGCATGGGTCTCGCTTGCAGTTAATTCTCCCTAAAACGTTCCCTGCAAAAATAGGTAGAGGTGGGAGAAATGCTCTGTCTTTAAGGAACTATGGTTTGGTTTCACCTGTTGCCCTGTAGTCCTATGTTGGCTTGAGGAAGCTCCTCCTGAGTTGCCTTTGGTTCAGCAACCAACTGGAGCATCTGGGGTGGACATGGGAGAGCTGGGGAGGCACAACAGTCCCGTGAGGCTCTCTGAAACCCATGAGCAGACCTCATGTCTGGCTCACGCATCAAGTTTAGCTGCTAAAGCTGCTTCTGCCTGTGACAACGTGTTGAACCCACCTGGATGCCATGGCTGCAACCCTTGGCGAAGAGTGGAGTCGTGGCACTCCGTACCGCCAACGGGAAGATCCTCACCGCGGCAGGTTGCTCGGCCCTAGACAGATCTTTGTCTTTGGCAGGCAGCTGGGCAGACAGTCTCAGGCAGGCCGATATTCGCATTAGGTACGGAAAGTTGGAAAAGCAAAGCACCACTCACTTACTGAGAAGATTTGAATCCAGGATGTCTCCTATTCGCTAAAAGCGTGGTGGTGAGTAAACCCTGCAGACGGCTATAACTTGGCTCACCTCCGTTCTGCCCTGCTGGGGCACCTGCAAAAAAATGTACATTTCCAAAGCGTCAACGGTGTGACTGTTGTTACTGCCAGGCAAGAGAAATTCAGAGAGACCACCTCTGCCAAACACAAACCCAAGCTCACACCACCAGCCCGGTGGTGGGCTCACCCCCTCCAATGCCTCCTGCCTCTGCAAAGACGTCTATGGCCCTGCAGCATGTCCCAGCCTCATCTTCAGCATCTCCCCCTGCAACCCAGAGCCGTAGAGCCACCTCTGTTTTAAGACCTGCTGCGTGTGAGAGCCACGGGTGTGTTTTTGCGTAGCTGCCTGCTGATCAAAGGACATATGGAAAGCTCACCCAGGCCAACTTTTTCTTTAACCGCTGAGTCATGCCCTGCTCGTACTCCATCCACCGTGGGCTTTATGACCATCTCTCTCAGCAGATCTCTCTGTTTTGTTGTTGTTTTGGCTGTTTGAGATTTTTTTTTTTTTTTTTTAAATGCAATACCTCAAGTGAAACGCAGAAGTTTTAATAAGAGAGGAACGATCATTCAGTGGATTTCACTGCAGTGGGAAGAAACCAAAAAGGAGGGGTAAAAAATGGGAACAGTCACGGCTTATGGCAAGGGAAATGAAATATTTAATAAGCAAAACGCTGTATGTGCAAGGAGGGCTCCCCCAGCCCCCCGCTTTCTTCCTTGGCAGAAATTAAACAACTTTTACACACCACGTAGTCTTCAGTACAGTATGCTAATGATGTCCCTGATGCCCTCTTCATCTGATCAAACTTAATTGTCTGTGTCAGGCTGCCAATTAACAAAAGGATCTCCTAGAGTACCAACTTCCAGAGCTACCTTAAAGGTTAATTGAATCATGTAAGCCCAATGCTCTGGCGGACTCAACTTCAGGATCCTATTCTAACCAGGGGTCTGTAGGGGTAACAAATAAAGGAAAAGTTTAATTGCTAAAGCAGCCAAATCTAACAGTTGCATTAGGAAAGAAATGATCTTTCACGGCTCTCCCCCCCCCCCCTTTTTTTTTTTTTCCAGAGCTTTGAAATAATCTTGGGCTTTTTATATATATCAGGCAGTTTCTAGATTTCACTAGCAGGGGGTAAATAGGAAGAACCCAACTTTGGTCTCTGATACTTATGCAAACTGGGTCAAAGAAGATACCTAAGTAAATCCAAAAGCATGATTTAGTCATTTATTCACCCACTGTTTTCTGAAATGTTCCCCTACCAAATCTAAAGTGGCAGCGGGTAGAGGGTCACAGCACAAGGACCATGGCAATACGGAAGCAACAAGCACTGCTGTCGCTCAAGGCATCAAAAGCCAACTAAAGGGTATCCCTGTTTCCTCTCCACCTGCCTCATTTTCCAAGATATTCCTTATTACCTATTGCTGATGGTTTCCCACTTTTTTAAAGTGCCTGTCTTGCCACGAAAGAATGTTATGGCTGTTTTGAAGAGGGTGAACTGGAAAACAGTTCCCGTAGGAAATATTAAATAAAAAAAAAAAATACTATGACTAGGATATAGCCTGCGTTGAGAGTAGGGACCCTGAAGTCACAGGCTGGAGCTGGGGTCTGCCGTTCTTTTGGGAACATTTACTTTTGGGGGGAATCCTGTCACGTTCGGACCAAGGGTGGCATCACCCCTGTTTGCCTTGTTTCCCCCTGAGCTGGACATCATGTCTTATTTGTCTGGTCCCAAAACCAATAGGGAGCCCTTTGGGGCCTAAAAGTGTACAAACCCATGAAGGAATTGGTAAGAAATAAAGGAAATCCTAATATTTTGAAGGGTCTGAAGGGGGTCAGTTACAAGGAAATTTAAAAAAAAGAAAAAATTAAAACAGACTGGTGAGGCAGTGGCTGAACTGCAGTACCACAGATGAGACAACAAGGAGGTTGGCCAAGGGGATACCTGAGCTGAATGTAATTTTAAATCAACTTCACAAGTACATGAGCAGCCTGAGGACCAAGCAGAAAAAGGCATCGCTAAAGGGGTAAGAAATAATATGCTAAAAATTGTCAAATAACAAACAAAAATACCTTGCCAACAGGATGCTATGAAGGCATCCCATGACAGTGCTTGGCAGAGTTGGCTTTCCTGGCGTCCTGCTAACCCACTGGGTCTCTGCATGCTTCTCCCATCGCCCCAGAAGGGCAGGAAAGTGGCTGGCACCCTTTTTCCACAGCCAAACCCCCCCCTGCCCCGAGGTACAGAAGGTGGCAGTGCCAGGGGCAGCAGAGGTGTGATGGGACAGGGCTGGGGAGCCGTGCCCCTGCCCACCATCCCTCCACCCATCTCACACGAGGGGTTGGTTTCATCATTCCCCACGCAGAGGGGTGGCGTGGGAAGGGATGCAAGGATGCTCGTGGACCACAGCGCCCAATGGCTCAGCGAGAAGTGGTTTCCTACAGCTGCTCTGGGGTAATCCCCCCGTTTCCCCAAAAAGAGCTCAGCAGGTTGACACATCTTGGCCATCATCCCCCAGATGCGCCAAGTGTGCCTTCATGTTCTGAACCACGGGTGAGATAAGCCGAGTAAAACCCATCGCATCCACCAGCAAAAAACGTGCTGCTTGGGAGGAGCAGACAAAGTACCACAGCCAAGAGCTTAGGGATGCACTTTAAACTGCAAAGTCTTGGAAAAAAGGGCTGTAAAGCTAACAGAGCTAACCCATATTATGCCTGTGGATGACACAATCCTAGAGGTATTCATCCAGAATTTATTCCCAAACTTCTTTTATTTGCGATTTGACCTCTCCATCCATTTTTTTCATTTAAATATATATCACTTTAATGGTCTAGGCTTGGTAAAAATTTCCCTCGCTTAACTATTACGCTCCTCTTACAGCGTAACACTGCCTTTTCGCTCTTAAAAAAAATAAATTGAAAATCACCGCATCCCTCTCATTTTTCTGGTTCGTCTTTTCCGGGGGTACTCCGGCAGCCCTTGCGCTCTCTTGCAAGAGCCCTCTCCCCCCTCCCACGGCTGCGCATCGCGGTGATGTTGGTGGTTTGCACTTAACTGACATTGTCTGCATGTGAGCAAACAGAAGCCGACACGACCGCCCCTCTAACAAACTCCTGCAAACTGATCTATTATCAACGGCAGGGGCCTGCTGTATCGCTGGCGGGCACAGTAATTAATTTCCATGCATATCATTGCCAGGATCGCTTACTGATCCAGGGAGCAAGATCAGAGATGTCACACCATAAATTGAGTCAGAGCCTTCACCTCTGTGTTCAGCGTGCAATTTTACACGCGCTTGACAAAGTAACAAACAGGGGGTAAAAAAGGCAGCAGTTCCCCAGGGTGATGGACGGGGGGAATTGGCCCAATAAATTGTTCCCTGTAAAAAGCAATGTTTTCCTCATTAAAAGGCAGTGAATTCTCTATTGCTTTTCATTAGTTGTGGCCTTGCTAGACGTGAGGTTTAATTGGCAGTGTGTTTACAGGACGCCGGCCCCAGAGGTGAAGGAGACAAAGACGCTGAAAAGAGATTCTTATTTATTAAGGAGAGGTGACAGGCAGCTGCTTAATAAGTTTTTGTGTGGGTCCTGGAAGAAGTTGCACCATGAAGAATGGCTGTGCAGGTGTAACCCCTTCTGTGCCATTGCCTCATCCATTTTTATCGTTAGAGTGTAACACCTCCATCCTTCCCCTTCTTGCAAGGATAATAAAATAAATAATACACTTTTAAAAATAATAAAATAACAAAAATAAACTTGCATTGGTTTCAAATGCCCTGGCTGACTGCTCTGCTCTCAGATTCATTTGAAATACTGAAGCATCCTCCCCTTGCTTGGTGTTTTTAAGTGAGGATGTATTGGGACTACCCTGCTGCTCCTTATTCATAGGAGAGTACGGATGAAGGGTCAAGTCCCTCCGCACCTCAGCAAAGTGGGAAAAGCCCAGGGAAATGAAAAAATTTCCATGTGCAGAAGGTGGGCCTTTAGCAGCTGTCATCTATGAGTGGCAGCATCTGCAAAAAGGCCCTCAGCACACAGCAGTGGCACAAACCCAGCAATATTTAAAAAAAAACAAAAACAAAAACAACCCAAAAAATCACATATAGGGGTGCAAGGATTAAATTAACTCAAATAGAAAATACAAAAAAAAGCGAGGTGCTTTCTAGAAGGAGAAGAGAGGCACAAATTGGAGAGAAGAGGCTCTCCCTATTGATGTCCAGCAGAACTGTTTTTAGCTACAGATCTGAGCTGAATGGAAGAAAAAGGCCATGACTTGGCAAGCAATGTTATCTGTGGCACTTTTCCCACCAAAAAGATACATCCGTCCTCTAAAATTATACATAAAGTGAAATAAATCCACCTTTTTGGCAAATTCCAACTGTCTGCCTACCTATAAAAACACAATACTGGAATTTTGTAGTGATTGAACACATGACAAAAAAAAAAAAAATTTTAAAGTGCCACAATTCCTGAAAAAAATAACAGATCAGAGCATGTCTCTGTCTAAAGGAGCTTGAATGTTACAGTTCATCCTAATTTAACAATCAGAGAATCCCCCGAGTTTAACATAAAACGTGTTTTGAGTCCCATCACCTGGCACCCAAGGTAGTTTTGTCTCGCCTCTTAACAAGCATATGTAGAAGTGCATCTCTTCAGCACTTCTTCCACGCTTTGAGCTGTTTCCCCCAAAGAAAAGGATGCATCAGGGTCTGCCTGAAAACTCGTAGATGAAGCGCATAACATAAACCATTTCCCTCTGTTAACATGGGTCTTTCGTCCTGATGGGTGGATGGGACATGGAATGAGGTGGGTGGGCTGGAGCGGAGGTACAGACTCTGCTGTGCTGGCAAATCCAGCTTGTAGAGCAATTTAGGGTCTCCTTCCCGGGGTAAACAAACGGAGGGGCTCAGTTTCTGGGTGCTACCTCATTATGTAACTTAGGGAAGCAAGCCGAAAACTGCAAATAACAGCTCCAAACAATATTGCAAATCAATGCTGAAACACTTAGCCCCATTTTATGTTTGTGTCTAATCAACATATTTAAGAGCAATAGGGCCATCCTGGCACTCCACAGCTTGTTGTGCTTACAAGAAATACTGGTGGAATGGGAGCCTTAAAATTAAGTAGCATGGAGTGTCCAGTAATTAATCTGATTTTTACATCCATTCTTTATTTAATGCAACTTTAAAACTCCGTTAGAAGCTGGAAATGAGCAGCGTAGCATGAAAATGAACTGGCCAGGTTCCAAGCGAGGCAGGGATTACCATAGTGTTAAATGTTGAGGATTGTCCTCGTCACCGAGCTTGGGAAGTGGGGATCCGACGGAGGGAGACACCATCCCTGTGCCTATCACCGTACACCGAGACATCAAAGCACAGCGCTGTGCCGTGCAAAAAGACCATCTCTGCTCCAATCCCAACGGAAAAGAGTGGAGGGACCAGGACTTCGACCAGAGGTTGGGAGGAGTCTGGGTGGGAAGGCTGGAGCACCAAGTTTGGGTTCTGCTCTGGGCGACCATCACACCTGCACTTTGCTTTTCAAGATTCATGTTGCATTTGTGCCTCCACGAGTTGCTGGAATGGTCCCATTCCCCAGATCAAATTATTTAAACTATATTTGAGGAGGATTTCTATAGGAGTTGTAACGAATCATTTCCTCCTCTACTCCCTGTATTCACAGTTTTTCCCATCTCTCCGTCTGCTATGTTCAGGTGAGCTGACCCAATAGCAGCATCTCTCCTGTAATTTCCATCATCTTGCAGTTGTTTTGGCAGTACAACAAAGTTTGGGAGTTGAAGGACTAATTTTCCATGGAGCAATGGCAAAAAATCCAGAAAATCTGGACCTTCAGAATAATTTTAAATCCACAGAAATTGAGGCTAAATAGCAGCCAAATATTTCTTACCTTTCATGCTTTTCTATATCAGCCTACCTACCAGTTCCTTAGACAATCTGTGAAACTTCACCACCATCTAAGACTATCTGGATGAAGTTCTGCAATGGTCAAGAAAATTATTTTTTTTCCACTGAGTTCAGTAGGGTGGCTGCCATCTCCGCGAGTTCAAATGATGTCTGGCACAACCCGTTTCTCCAACCCTCTTAATTTCTTTTTCAAGGAAGTGCAGTGAGAGGAGACTAAGCAGTGGGAAAACTCAGTCTGGGTGTCAGCAGAAAATGTACAAAAATTGGGACTGTTTTACTTCAGTAAAACAGGCTAAGGAAAGCTGACAAAATCATGTAACTTCAATACTGATTGGCAGATTGGACAAAGCAAACCCAAGCGTTTTTTGAGGAACACATTTCTGCTGTCTCTAGGAAAAAAATTAAATCAGAACGCATTTCAGTCCCTAAACAGAGATTTTGGTTTTGAAGGAAATAAAATAAAAAAAAACTCAACACACTCTGCACTAGAGAAACTGAGCAAGGAACTTAGACTCACCCAAATTCAAACTAGAATTGGGTGTTATGACCCACAGCCTTTCAAACCATCAGTCCAGCCTTGATTCACTGACTGGAAAGGGATGCAGCTCCCCAGCTGCAGGAGCAAAAATGTTTATTGTTCACAGATACCATCCCCCAAGAAAGACATGATGGCTCATACTCACGTGCAGGTAAGGAGCTGGAGGGTTTAGGGATGCCTGTGCTCAAGCCTCCACCCCGACAGCGTAGGAGACAAATATTTCTGCAAGAAAAACAGGAGTTACAACAATAATATAACATTTTGGCAATTTGTCCCAGAGTTTGTGTCAGTTCTTTAAGGTAATTGTACATGATCAGTTCCCAGTTCTCTGATACCTTGTGTGTCCTTGCTCTGCATCTTTTTGGGGTATCGTCTTCTCCATTTCTTACCAGATGTGAACGGCTTCTGGGTAGGATTTGGTCTGGTCATTGCTGCTGCTGTTTGCTGGTAAAGTACCCGGTCCTGAGAAGCTGGGTACTGTCAAGTTTGGAGCCAAGGAGGCACTGGTACTAATGCACTGCTCTTGCATATTCTCTGATGTGTTGGTTCATGGACACCCCCAGTTTTGGGCTCTGGACCCTCTGCCTTGGTGTTATCCATGCACAGCAGACAGTCGCCAGCCCATCGATGGGCTACCACCTGCCTGCTTGGGCTAGCTGGCACTTGGGACCTCTCCTGTCCACCACTGATGATGATGCCACAGCCAAAACCGGGACTCAAGGAGGAATGAGCATCTTCACTCAAAAAGCGTAGTCCCCAAAGCGCAAGGCAGCGGCACTGCGATCGCGCTTGGTGGTGAGGTTGTCTCAGCTGGCCGGGCTGGATCATTTGCCCCACACCTCGTAGCTGACCTGGCAGGTCTGAGGGCCTCTCTTCTTGCTGAGCACGACTGCCAGAGCCACCCAGGGCTGTTCCCCAGCGCAAGTATCCTGCCTTGCTCCTAAGGAAACCTTGCTTCGGCATTTCTTGTGATCAAACGCGGGGGTTACGCAGCCCCGCAGTAATATCCTCTCCCCCTTGTCCCACCTTCCTTCGCTAACATTGCTTCTTCGCTCCTTGATTACATTAAATTCCTGGCCTTAAATTTCAGACCTTCATCTCCTCTTGCCCTTTTAAAGCACAGCAGTGTAACACGAGCAAATAAAATGGCACGAGCTCTTGTGAAGATATTCCCATGTTTGACTTTGCGAAGAGACCGTGCATTGAGTCCCAGCCCAGCAAGAGATGACCCGTGGATGGGGAAAGCCACTAACAGGACCTAACCACGCACAGTCTGGTTACGTACGGGCAAGCCCTAGCACAAGTATGCACATACTGGCCACACGCCTGTGATGGTCCATCACCAGTCCCACCTAACCCCCATAATTACAGTCCCATTGCCAACCTTGCTCGCGCTGAAGCCAGCGGCAGCTCATCTCTGCTGTTTGGTTCCAGCTGTTGGGTTTCCTGCTCCAGTTTGTAAGAATAAAACCTTATTGAGTATTGAGTACATAAAACAGGCCTCACAACCCATTAATGCAGCATGCTCAACTTTTATGCAGGCTTTTTCTGTAGCTCGTATGCATACTGAACGGCCATTAATGTTAATGTTAATGGGTGTTACACTCCAAGAGCAGCAGCAAAGGCCCCGAGGAAGAGCAACCTTTATAGCACTGCTGCTTTCTTTACAGAGCATGTGCTGGCTTAAGGTTATCAAAAACTCCTCAGGCCTTTCTAATTGCAGTTAGGGGGTTTCAAAGGCAACAGGAAAACCACCCGTTGCCAGATGGGCAACGTTCATATTATTGCACTGCCTCAACATCTGATGCACATTGCAGTACGTAACAGGTATTGAAGCGGAAACCTGGCACGTCAAAACCCATCAGTCATTGAGCAGATAGTTTCTTGTGGACACCTGGATGAACTCTGATGGACATCTTGTGGACCTTTCTTCTAGACACTTTGATGGACCCCTGATGAACACCATGTAGACCTTTCTTCTGGCGCCTTCTTGATGCCTACTGAAAAAGAGACTTTTATGGGCTTCTTGAAGAGCTAGAGTGTTTTCTCCCGGCAGCAGCGTGGTTGCTTATTGTTTGCTGATGCATGGGAGCCAAATGAAATACATGAGAGCCCCAGCACTGGATGCACGCAGCAGAGGTGGCAGCATGATTCCTAAGTTATTTCTCCCAACACAAAGGGCTGGGTTTTTTTCATTCTGTTCTTACCTGCTGACCAGTGTTTGTTGCTCCACTTGAGTGATCCGTCTCCAGATGTTCATGCTGATTTTAGGTTGGACCTAATGGAGCGATAGCACAGAGCAGGATGGCTCCTGGACCTGCAATCGAGCCCCTGTTGCTGGTGCCTTGGCAAAAAGCTGACCTTGGGGCAGAGCCTCAGAGCAGCTTTCCAGCAAAACGTGGCTCCACAGCACACCCAGGCATCACCTCACAAAAAAATCCTGGGGCTGCAGGAACAAAAGGAAAGCTCACCAGCATCACAGAGAGCCTCCACTGCCCCTTTTACTCCTGTTTATTCCTGGGATGCTCATTATTTGAATTACGAGCACTGCTGCCTGTGCACAGCCCTACCTGCCCAGCGGTGTACATCGGCTTTTCCCTTGGGAGAGCTTAATAATCCAAAGGGAAGTCTGTATTTACGGCTGGGGAAGCGGGAATCACTGTTGTCCCCCACGACCACCCAGCACAGCCAGGACCGATCCGACGAGAAGCAGCCACCTCCTCCAAACCTGGCTGTGCCCGCGGGTTGCAGAGGAGCACCCAAAGTCCCACCAGAGGCTTGAGAAATAAACAGGTCCTCTTTATAGCGTTTACCAAACTATCCCAGCATTTACCAAAATATCCCAAGCGTCAGCCGAAGGGGCTCCAGCGAGGACGGCCTGGAGCTGGTGCAGCGGGACGGGACGAGGGAGGTCGGGGTTGGGCCGCAGGCTCCGTCCCGCGGCTTCGCCGAGGACATCTTCTTTGCCGTTAATCCTGGGTGAATGGAGTTAAAACTTTTTCTCACGTCGCAAGGAGAATATCCTGTGCTTAATACTAAGATGCTGAGGGACTCCTTGGCATCCAGGGAGATGCCTATTTTTTTTATTTTTGTTTTATTTTTAAACCGAGACAGAGAATTCTCTGTTCTTTTTTTTTTTTTTCTCTGCATACACTCATTAACATTTAAGGTCTGGTTTGTTTTTTTTTTTTTTTAACAAAAGTTCTAACACAACAAGCCATAGGATGGCTCTACACTGCCACCAGTAATGAAAGTCAGGCTTGCCAGCCGCGAAGACGGTTTAACCCCTTGGTCACACCTTGCCTTTTAATTCCCTTTGAATAGGCCTGATACAGTTTTGATGGAAAACACACCCGGTGCATGGTTCAGAAGGCTACAGAATTGAGAGCTATTAAATACTAAAAAGACAAGGTGAGAAACAATTTGCAAAATCTCCTCTTTTTATAGACTGCAGCTATTGAGAAAAATTGAGTAAATTCCCCAGCTACCAAGACTGCAGTCTGTTTCAAGATTCCATCAATTTTTTACGGTACAATCAATATTTATGAATCCCCAAAGAAATGTTGCGAAGAGAAACATGGTGAAACATTTTCCATGCAGTTGCAAAGATGTAACACGGGGACCTAAATAACTTTTAAAATAATCTCAATGACAATCAAAGTGCCTTACATAGCCAATATGGTTTAATGTCAGTGTTTATATTAGCTCTCTCCTAAAGAATAGATGGAAAAGGGGGAAAAAAATAAGGAAAATGTTTGCAGTTTAATCTCTCCTAAAGAAGACATTTTGCTATAATAAGTATTCTGTAATTTGGTGCTTAAAAATTCAAAGGAAGTATTATATTGAAAGTTCTTTGATTTTTTTATGCATTAAAAATATTCACCATCATGCAAGAAATGGATTTTTCAGTCAGCTGGAAAAAAAAAAAAAAGATTTCTATAAAAACTAGGCAAACAAATCCACATTCCTTTAATGGCTACTTTAGGTTTAATATCTAAACTTATTTAAATAACTCTGAACCCTCCTGCTGAGAAATATTGAAAGTAATGGATTCCTTTGTGTGTAATCTCCATTTACATGTAGAGTTTAATTTCCCTCTGGGCTGAACCTGTGTAAAACTTGCCTTGAAATGTCCCTCTGTAAAAACACAATGTTTAGGGGGAACGCCTTTTATTTTATTTAAAATCTATTTTGCGCATTAAAAAGCAAACAACCCACTCACCTGTGAGCTGCCAAAACGGCGATTGTGGTATGAAGTTGAAAATCAGCGGCCATGGGAAAGGTCGGTCTGCACCCCAAACGCCCCAAAGTCCACCCGAAAGCAAGCTCAGGCCTGTTGTGCTCATCACACCAGTGAGACAGGTCTCTCCAGTGACGCTGGTAGTCCCAGACCCCTGTGTAGTGGGAGCAGGAGGGACATTTTTGCTATGACTTTTCGCCAAGGAAGTCAGACAGACTTTTGCTTTTTTGGGTGGAGTGATTACAAAATTTGAAGCTTCTTTCTCCCTTGATATCTGGATATATTTGGCTCCTTCTCTCACCTCAGTCCTGTCCCACCTGGGGCCGTACAAATTTTAGCTGCAAGTGGTCCGCGATGAACATTTTTATTTGATCGCCATCATCTCTTTTTTCTTTTTGTTTTGTTTTCTTTATTTTAACTCAGAGGAGACAACACTGGGAGAGATCCCTGTTAACGAGCCAGTAACTCAAAGCATTTAATTACCTAAAACAAAGTCTTAGCTTCAATGCTGATATTTTATTTTTGAACATTAGTGAGGGCTGAAGAAGTAAGGAAATCTGATGAATTTGCAAAACTCTTTCAGTGAGCCTTATTTCCCCAAATTAATCAGGCAAGTTGCAGTCCCAGCTATTTATAAGTCTAGTTAAGAGCTGCTCCCTTGCGAAGTGTTTTTTTTTCAACTCCCCT
>JAVJGG010000074.1:79250716-79262101 GCA_035590195.1 Aviceda cuculoides
AGGGACATCTTCCACTAGATCAGGTTGCTCAGAGCCCCGTCCAACCTGACCTGGAATGTTCCCAGGGATGGGACATCCACCACCTCTCTGGGCAACTAGACCCAGCTGATGGTCACAATGCCTCCTCTGCCTGGCCAAACCAAACTCCTGAGGACAAATACCCAATACAGGGAAGCATTTGAGCCGGACCTTGGTCTGGATATGAACCTTGTGCTCCCAGTTTTACCTTTGCTTTAAGTAATGCTTGTAGAGTTTGGTATTTTTTCACTTGTACCAGTAATTCCATATTTTGTAACTCACAGTATCAAGCTCTTCTATCATTTCTATATTGTTTCAGCCAGTACACAGTCCAATCACATTAACAGACAATAATCCTCCGGCAGACATTACAGCATTAGGAATTACAAATTTATCTTATAGTAAAGAGTGTTGCAGTAGCTTGTGTAACATAAACCTATATAATCCTCCTGATACACTCAGGAAAGTTCCTGCAGAATTTGGAAAACACCAGAGCCAATGAACTAAGTTATTTGTGCAGTGTCCTAGTAGATGAGTAAAATAGCATCACATATACAGAATTATCTAAAATTATTTTAGTGTGGTGTGCTAAAATGATTATGTTAAGTTAGGTTTTGGTAATAGACTCAAGTTGTTTGCTGGGATCCTAGCAGAGATACTATGTTGTCTCTTTCTATTTAAGTAGAATTTTTATCATATCCACACAGAAAGAACAAATGTGCTTTGTGAGGTAATTTTTAAATTGCAATGGTATCAGTTAAAAGATCAGCAGTTTTCCCTAATCTGAAATTACCCAACCAGATGTACAGGTCTGTACATACTAAACCCATTTGTCCTTTAAAATACCAGCCTTGAGTATTCACCCAGCTAAAAAGACAGGCCACGCAACATTTCCTAAATACTAAGACAAATGATATAATTTCAGAACTAGCAAAGTGAAATACAAAACAAAATGTCCTTCATGGAAAAATCTGCCAGCAGCTCCTCTTCCCGTACCTGTCCTGTGTGGTTAGTTCAAGCTGGCTACCACCTTCCACTTCTCATATCAGAGGTTGAAACATTGCCCCATGTTTTCTGATGCCATTTCAAGGTGTCTGAGGACTCTGTCGGTTCACGTCGAAGCAGCAGGACTCAGGATAAAGCCCCATTTTTCTGTGCCATGGGACAATAGCGAGAAGGATGCACAAGAACTGCTGCCGTTCCCCAGATTTGCAGCCCTTCGATGCCTGCAAGGAATATATATTTCCTCATGGTCGAGTATCCACATGGCACCATCCCAGCACATTAGGTGAGGACCCCAAACTAGAGTTTTCCCAACTGACAAACCAGGAACATAATGACCTTCAAGAGTGAAAAATGCATCTTCTAAAGCAATGAACGTCCTTCCAGAATAGGCTCAGCTTGGTGATACACCTGTGGGACTTCGGGCTACTATGATCCAAAACTGCTTCTGCTCCAGCTGTGGCCACCTCATGGAGACTTCACAACTAGTTGCTAAAGGGACTTCGACTCTCAAAACGGACCCCCATCTCATGGACCCCCATGTCAAACTTGTAGTGTCCTACAAAGACCCATTCATCTCTATCTAGCCACTGCTTTTTCCAGAGAAATCATCTTTTGAATGACAGAAATACAAATTCTCACCTCAATCACATGTTTGTCAGTAGCATCTAACACAGAGAAGTGCCAGTTTATGTCTAGAGTACTGGTAATTTCTGCACTAGTTATAGGGTATTCCTATCCTGCTGATGTCTGGGACATTTACACATAGATTATAAAATATTTATCTTCTCCCATAAAGGGGCCAAGCAGCCATTTCCAGCCTCATTCAGAATCTCTTCTTGTGTCAGTGACTGTGCCCCAGCAGATATTATTTGTGTGACGAAAGCACCCAGAGATCCTGACTGAATTGCATTTGACTCCAAAGCCCTGTCTCATAAGAGGAATTCACGCTCCCGAAAACTGGTATTTTCAACCAATAAAGCGCTGAGATGGAAAGCAGCTGGGCCAATAGTCTGACATGAGAGCAAGTACTAGGACCAGGACCGGGCAGGATGCTACCAGGCACCCCGGGCCGTACGCTACCCTTGTCAGCTAGACACCACCTCGTAGAAAGGGTCAAAGAAAAGCGCAAAGTTGCCTCTGCAGCCAGGATCATCCCGGCCTTCTGCCGAAAATCCTGTGCTGTTTTCCCTTCTGGGTTCTCCCATTCCCGTCCCCCATTAACAGCAGTAGGTTACCAGAGACCAGTGCCTTGCAACGCGCATCCCGGGCTGAACGCATCGGGGTTTCACGGAGGAGGATGCCTGGGCTCTGGAAACCCCTTGTAGGGTTGCGACACGGTGAACGAAGGTCTCGCCACCAGTTTGGTTTCTCACAAAAGAAACGGCGGTGTACTGCGGTCCCTCCCAGGGCGGCCGCCTACTGCTATCGATGCAACAGCTTCTTAAATTCCCGTTCTTAAGTCGGACTAAAGTCAAAGCCCATCTCGCTGTCATAATTCCAGTAGTTCGTGTGTCTTCTAATCATATGTTTTATGGTTAGCAAACGTGCCCCATGGGAGCTGATTAAAGGTTTATGAGAACCAAGAAAATCTGATAGGATTTGGTTTGAATCCGACCAGTTTTTTAAGTTTCCTATCCATAAGCTTTTAAGTACTTACAAGCCATTATTTCTCTTTGATGCAGTAGGGTGGTTGTTTTTATTTTTTTCTTTTTTTTTTTTTTCTTTTTTCCAGAGGGAGGGGGCAGGGGAAAAAGCAAAATAAATCTCAGAGCAGAGATTTTTAAAAATGATTATCAGATTTGGGTAAGATTTATCTTCCTCTTTAAAAAAAGCTTTTCACAATCACAATATAAATGCATTAGCACAAAAGCAGTCTAAACTCACATTCAGAAAGATACAGCCCTCCGATATGGGGCTTCTTTAGCGGAAAGTACATGGAACATGAAAGCAGCTTAACTCTTTGTTATAGCCAGAGATACTGAAAATTCAGTATTTCAATCTCTGTGAAGTTGCCTCAGTGGAAGGTCTTTGCTTGTCCATACCAAAGGTTTGCAATGCAGCAGTTACACCAGTTGCTGGTGGACATGAAGTTTGGGATATCTTCCAAACCAGTTTCTTCCTTCCAGCGATACGGCACAAGGCTTTTCTTGGCTTTTGGTTGGAAATGTGGAAAAGTCACCGTTTCAGCCCGTCAGTGCAGCTGGGCAGTGCAACTAGCTCCTGACCAAAGATGGTTTGCAAATGTTGATTCAGAGATGTTGGCCCTTCACCGAACCCATGTCTGAGCTGACGGGTGCCATGGCCTCGGAAGACACTCTGATGCAGCTGATTTAGTTGCTCTTTAGTACATCCACTTGCTGAAATAACTGAGCCCAAACACATCAGTTCTGCAATCACAGAGGGAGCATCTACATGGTCAGTTCACTTGTTCCTTCTCTTTTTTTTTTTCTTTCTCTCTCTCAGTAGACCTTCATATATTCTATGGGTCTTGCTGTAGATGACAGATTACTTATTTTCCTTGACAGTCTTGGGTGCTTCCCTTCTCATAGCAATGAAACACATTTGGTTCCTTCCAACCAAAATGATTCTGTAATTTTAAGGCAGTCTATAAAAGCCAGACTGCATGAGCCAGGAGGTGCCAAGTTGGACAATTGTTCGGTTCACAGCAGTAACGTGGGGATCGGGATGCTTTGGTTCTGCATCCAAGCTCTTCTCTGAGCAGTTTTGAGGTGAGCTTCATTTTATGTCACCTCATTTTTTCACCTACAGAAGAAGGGGTAAGAGTGCTTCATTAGTAATAATGATGAATAAAACGATATTACAGCTACCCAAGTGGCAGAATCCAAATCCACCTGTATGATACCTATTTTATATGTTTCAGTGCATGGTAGGTATAAAGGCTTGCTGGCTAGTTCTGCTCTCACCAACCTCAATTGCAATCAAGAGCAGCTTCGTGCAGCTTAGCATTGGAAGCAGCCCTCGAAATTAAAAAGGCACCAAAACTATGAATTGAAAAGTGTTTTGACAAAAAGTAGATGGACGCGGGAGTGATATCGAACGCCAAGGACATGATGAAGAGACAAACACCTGCATAAATGTTCAAAAGCCTTTCTCAGGGCCTGCAATACTCTCCCCCAAGCAGGAACTGTTAATTTGATGTCAGTTATTAAAGCCAGGTTTCCAGTGGGCATCTAGCAGGTGTTCATGAAGGACAGCAATCTCTGGTCCCATAAATTCCTTTTTTCCTCATAAAATGTTTACTCCTGTCCTGATAATCCCGCAACACAGTCTGCAAACTTCTACTTGTGCCGCTACAGAGAAGGTCCACGACACTGCCTGGGTGCTCTAGTTCCCCCTCCCTCAGTGCTGGAAGGAAGGTTTAAAATGCACAGCAAAAAACAGAGAGGGAAAATATTTACTCACTTGACTGGCACTTATTTGCCCCCACCCACCCAATAATAAAAAAGCATTTAAGAAAAAACATAAGATGATGCGACATGCATTTCTGCAAGACATGGTCTCACCATCCCTTGGCATGTACCACCGCTCCCAGGCTCCCGTTGGGGTGTACAGACATTTTGGGAATGGCAGCACCAAAGCAAGAGGCTGGGTTCAATCCGCATCATTCCCAGCATCAAAGATACAGAAATATTTAAGCTGACGCACACTCTATCCTGGCATTCAACAGAGAGCGACGCTAACTTCTGGAAAATAGAAGAGCCCCAGGGCAGGCTAATAACAGCACTACTTAAGAACGTCAGACAATTATTACCTCCAACTGTGAAGGAGTCTGAGTAATTAAAAAGGGTTCTTTATTTTGATTAAAAAAGATTCCTTTCAGTCTGTTTGAATCTTCAGTAAAAGCCCTGAACGATATTTTTAGATGCCAGAAAAGAGACTCTGCAAATGATGCAAGATGCATAACAAACTCATTTGAAAAATTCTCCTATTATCATCATATTGTCCAAAATCAATTAATTTCTCATTCTTTCACCCACATCACTTCCTGGAGACAGTGCAGGCCTAACCCAAAGCTTCCGAAACCTTCTCTGGATTAACAGAAATCCAAAATTAATTGGGTTTAATTACTATAAATTTCCTTCCCAATAAAATCTCAAGAATTTCCAATCATGCTGATTTATTTGAGTAATTAGAAAGCCATTCACAGATGTCACACTGTTAGGTAGTGTGGATAACGCGGGGTTTGCTTAACTGGATCCTGAGACCACAGCACTGTGAAGAATGACAACTAAAAAAACTCCAATAAAAAGCGGGAGATTGAGGGAAGGCGAATGACACAACCTCAGGCAGTGCAGGCAATGCCAGTGGTTTCCCGCAGGAAACTCCCTTCTGCCCGCCGTGCTTCCCTGTGTCTGCTGCTCCAGAATAACTTGCTCTGGTCCTTGCATTTTGCACCAGCTGGTCTTGAGGGGCTTTGCAACCATCCTGGTTTTTACAGAGGAGGAACTCAAGGCTCCGACAGATGAGGAGTCGAAACTAGGGTTGTCCCGAAGGGTGTCGTCAAAGCTAAAAGAAGGGCTGTACTGAAGTCTGCAAAATTCTCAGGGGTTTGGGCAGGTCTTGCTTCTCCACAGGGGAAGGTGGTGCAGACCCAGCAGACCACCTGTACCCATGGGCTCGTTGTTTCATGAACCTGTAGAACAAACGGGATCGTGTTTTCCGGCAATTGTATTTTGCAAAGCAGGTGATCTGTGTGCGTGTGTGTGCCAAGGTGGAAATCATCCCACCTACCTTCAGACATTGATGACTGCACTGCTGAGAGCTGGACCGATCACTCTGCCCATTTGGTGGAGAAAACCAAATTCAAAGGGACGACTCTTCTCACCTCATACGGGTCTTTACTCTTCCTGTGGAAAGGCTGAACGATCAGGGTGAGTCTGGAAGAGACCCCTTAATTTGTTTTTTCTCCCCACCTCTTCTCAGCAAAGCGAACCCTCTGCTCAGATGGCAGCCAGGCTCTTCCTTGGGAGAGAAAAGTCCCTGGGATTTCTTGACTGTCCTTTTTAAGAGTCCTGGGAATTTCAGGAATTTCATAACTTGGAGAGAATAACACAGATTTCAGGTTCTCCTTCTGTCCAAGTGAAGAGGCAGATTTAACACACCCTTCCACAAATGGAACACACTTGATTTAATTAGAAAGGTCATTTGCTGATCAGTAAATGAAAAGAAAGCATGTCAGAGTCACCAAACTTTAGAGGAAAGATTTATATTTATGCCACCAAATTAAATAACAGCTTTTGAGAGGGGAAGAGAGTATTTTCAAAGACTCCACTGTGAGCTGAATCTAACAGCTTAAATCTGAGCCTTGATAGTGAATTCTCCCCTTTCCCAATTCCCCCCCTCCCCCAAATTATCTTGGGTTTATACATGGCAGTATTTGACTAATAACATAATATTTAAATACCACAGTAATCTTAGCATCATAATCCTGACACTCACAGGTTATCTTAAATAAGGGTCAGCTGAAGAACACAGTGTTGTTCAAGCCCCCTGGGCTGTCAGACATCCTCAGCCATAAGAAAATCATCTTTACTTTTGGCTTGAGCCTTTAATGGCTCTGAAAGCTGCTGGTTTTGTCTAAATACATACATTGTGCCGCAGTTTAGGAAATAGGTGAAAAGGCTTTAATGGAGAGATTAGCGCTAGGCATTGTGAAGCTGCAACTAGGTCGTAAGAGATTTCGGAGGTCAGGAAATTTTACAGGGCTTAAGTGTTTTGTAATGTAGTTTAGTTTGCCCCTGGACCAGGACATAATGGATGCTTCAAAACTTGATTTGCATTGATTAAAAATAACCAGGCTGCTACTCTGGGCTAAGAGTCACTTGACAAACTCCAGCATGGACCAGCAACTGCTCTGGTTTCTGCAATCATTTTAATGGGTTGGGGTCAGGTGGGGCAGAAAAGGCATTTCTTGCCAAATAAAGGCCACCAAAGTCAATGAATCAGAAAATCAGACAGTTAACAAAACCAGAAGCTTTTTGTCCCTCTTGTGTAGTCATAGTCTTCCTAGTCTTTGGTCGGATGGATTAAGGAACATCTCATTAAAAAATTATATACCAACCATTTAAATAAGGTATTCATGGGGAAAGGAGGGGTTTAAGTGCAGAATGAGCCTTCCGTGTAAAATCAATGCTGTTAAACTCCATTACACTAGCTTTCCTCCATGCCTAAGTAACCACCTTTCCGATACCAGGCAGAGCATAAACAGGGACCCCAACTGGCACCAGCAACAGGCAGGAAAAGAGAAGTCATCTTTCAGATAAAGCATTCTGGAGGATTATTTAAAAATGAATGCCTCAAAGACGTAAGGCCTTTGTCCTCTTCACTGAGAGCTGCTCTTTAACCTCCTCTGCCCAATTTGCCCATTTTCTACTCTCCCATGTTTGTATAATTCAGCAGACTTGAGGGAAGGCAACAGAGATGCACCAATATGGGTGAACATGAAATCAATGAATGTTAGGTCCCTGAGAAGCCACTGAAGTCAACCAACATGTCTGAAATGACACCTTGTGCAAATTTATTTGGGTATATAGAGTATATGGATCATCAATAATCCATGCTCATTGCCTGAGAAAAGTTATTCTGAAATTTGAGGGGGAAACATAAGCTGTGCTCATAGACCATAATAATAGCACCTCACAGAGTCTCATTCATGTCCAAAGTTGGAGCTCACTTTGGAGTAGTTTCTCAAAAATTTATCTATGAAAAATTAGGGAATTGATTAAAAAAAAAAAAAAAAAAGATAATCTTTTGCAACCAAGACTTGTAACGAGTCATGGTCACTCTGGAGGAAGAGTCAATACTGAAAAAGCAGCCTCGAGAGGAATGTATTTCATGCACCAAGGAGAGACCAATCCTGGAGCACTGAGTACATCCCCCAGCTCTAAAACAGAAGAGATACAAAAAAGTGCCATGGACAATTTGTAACTGGAGAAAAGTTCTGACAGAGAGCAAGAACTCCATGTATTTAGCATATCAAAAGAAAGAGATAAATTATTACCCTCCATCCTGAGATCAAGAACCTGCCCTTCCCAGGGAGAAAATACAAGACACTAGGCAAGATCTGCAAACCTACCAGGAAAGGCAGAACAAAAATCCATGGCTGGAAGCGAAAGCCAGGAAAACTGTAGCACGGCATTAAAAATCATTGGTAATTCTAAAATTAATTAACCATGCATCAAGTAATAGGAGTGTACCAAGGGATATGGTGGATTCCCCATCGATTGATGTCTTGAAGCCAAAAGCGTGGTTGCTTCCCTGGAAGATATACTTGAGGCAGACACAAGTTCTTGGCTCAGTCAAGAGGGGTCACTGGACCAAGATACAGAGCAAGCCAGACCGGCTGGTCCATTCTGGCCTTCATAAATCTCTGAAATCCTTCTGCAGGGACATGCCCTGGGATGCAAAAGATACATAGACTAAGGTCAAAGTGTTGGGTCAGCCATGTATGTCTTTGTCCGTGACTTCTCTCCCTCCTTCCAGCTGAGTGAAAGCAATGAAAGCTGCAGCCATCGAGCTGAAGGGCAGTTTGGTTAAAAATACTGATAATGCACTTCCAGTTCTTTCTTTGGAAGATCATGCGGTTTCTCAATGTGTGAGGCCAAAAAAGATGTGTGGCCCAGTGCACTCTTGACAAAAGCATAGATTCACTGAAGCTTACAATTAATATTTAATACCAACAAGTCTTCTGTGATGCTGTGCGGATGTAAATAAGTGGAGAGAACGTGATATTTACCCCACTATAAAACATTCATGAGAGCAAAGCTATTTACAAAAGCTAAATACGACACTGTATTTACTGTAGGTCACCTCCTAGGGTTAGAGATGAAAAGTTTTTGGTCTAATGGAAAGTAACATAATACACCATAATAACACAACCACTGTCTCGTCTGCAAAGAAATATCTCCTGGCTCTTTCTTTCTATTGCAATTACAGGTGGGTAAAGCCACTACAGGAGAAAAAAAAAAAATAAAAAAAAAGAAAGGGTGCCTTAAGGAGACTCAATACCTTGGGCTTGTTTTACTGTGTGCTTTCCATGCTCATTGTCAAATATTGTCATGTTCATGCAGGAACTCAGGTCAGTAGACAGGTATGTGGGATGACTTCACTTTAATTGAAGTTACACTATCCCAGGATTGCCAATTAAATATCAAAGTGCATTGAAGGGATCTGGGGCTTTCCTTCTACTCCAATGTAATTCAAATTCCCCCTGAAAACATTCCTTTGTATATACCCAAACCTGCAATCAATACAGATGGTTAAATGGGACTGTCAAAACTTAAAATGCCAATATACTGGGAGTGAACTCACTGCTGCAGGTCTCATGGCATTAGGCTCAGGATTTATAGACCAGAATAGTTAGGAATTTGTTTCCACAAACTAACACCCACAGCAGACCCCCCACCAGCCAGCTGCATTATTCGCTATAAGTCTCAGAAATCACCAAAGAATTGTCAAAGCCAAAGCAGAGTCCTGATTTAGGAAGCATTTCGGTGAAGTTGTATTACAAAGACTAACAAAAAAATTGCTTAAAAAGACACATTTATCTCAGAAGCCTGGATTTTTGTTTGGTTTGACATCCAAAAGCAAGCTGAAAAATTATGTGAGTAATTTCTAAGGTGATAGACACTTTTGGTGGAGCAGCAATAAATGGTAAAAGGCAAGGAAGCTTCAGTCTTTGGTGCATTTGAAAAGAGAATACGTGTTATTGCCAGCAAATTAGAAATGGGTCAATGTCATCTACCTCTGTTTACCCCTTACTCACCTAAGTATTTCCAGTTGGTAGCTTACAGATAGCAGTCTTCAACACTTCGAAATTTTTCCAGGAAAGGAAAAATTAGGATGGTCAGATGGGTTGTTTGTTTGCCAGGAATTTAATAGCTATGAAAACGATAGATAGGGTCAAATCTAAAAATAATAGAATAGTTCAGTTGGAAGGGATCTATAAGGATCATCTAGTCCAACTGCCTACCAAATCAAATTAGAACTGCAAAGATGACTGTCTTGTGCACTAGAGAGGATTTTGAGAAAATGTTCATTAAAAATGGAAGTAGTAGCTAACATCTCCCCTCCTCCTCACCTGCAGGAAATCTCCGAGTAAAATGGGAGCCCCAGCACATATTTGCCAACCTCCTTTCCCCACAAATCCCTTCCCAACAGCTGCCCCAAGGTGCCTTGCTCCAATGGACAGCAGCATCCCGGTGTTGCTCTAGATACCACCAAGTGGCACTTTCTCTTACAGCTCCTGCGTGAGACCCTGCAGGCTTCCCACCTCCTCCATCTCCAGTGGACTGAACCTCAGGAGCTGAAAGGCAAGTACACACTGACTCTAATGCGACACAAGCAAAGGGTCCACATCCTCAAAGAACCCCACAATCTCCCATCCATGTCAACAAGTTTGAAGGACACATATTTTTGGTGATCAAGGAGCAAGTGACTTGCCCAAGGTGACTCCACCTGGTCAGTGACAGAGCCCCAGAGTGCTCTCCTTCTCCAGTTATTAAGCTCTGCTCCCTACACTACCATCTATAGATCAAGCCAACTCTGGAACCAGTGACAAGATGACAGGAGTCCTTCACTAAGGCCTGAGATCTATCTCTGGGGGCTCCTCTTGGGAGTAAATCTTACTACTGATATGCTCAGTGTACATACTTCAGGAAGAAGATCTATGACTATGCCATGCAAATCCTTTGTGATATCTACTTACTGAATTCCCACAGAGACAGACAAAGTTTCAGTGTGATTGATGAAAGAGAATCAGCAAAAATAGGGAGGTCTACGAAGTTTCAGAATTATTTAAGACAGCTCATCCCATCCCCTCAAAATTTTCCACAAAGATTGGAAGATTACCCTTCATACCTGGCATTTGGTGCTTCTGAAAGCATGGGCAGAGGGAGATGTTGTGTTGAGCAGCCAACAGGAGAACTCCCACTATTAACCTTCTTTGCAGCCCAAAGGTGGTGTAATTTTGGACTCAGCTTCAAGTTTGGTGATATTTAGGCCCATTGGCAATGTGGTGCAGGAGCTTTAGGTAGCCTTGATGCTCCAACATCTCATCCACCCTGTAATGATGGAGGTCAGCTGGATGGAGTCTCAACGGATCTCAATGCATCCTCCAATCAAGAGACTGGACAACAGCTCTTGACCAGACTGCAAAGAGGGTGGGAATGAGGTGCCCAAACACAGGTATCCAGTGCTAGATGCCACAGGACTAGTCAAAACATCTCTAAAAGGATGGCAGGTTGAAGACATGACCTCCAGGAGACTGTGATGGGTTGACCCTGGCTGGATGCCAGGTGCCCACCAAAGCCGTTCTATCACTCCCCCCTCCTCAGCTGGACA
>JAVJGG010000074.1:79268337-79296781 GCA_035590195.1 Aviceda cuculoides
CCCCAGCCACCTTTTCTCTGCTTTTTTTTTTTTTTTTTTTTTTCTCTTTTTCCCTGTTATTTAAATGATTTTGAGCAAGAAAGTAGGCCATGAAAAAGGAGGTAGCTTTGTTTTAATAATTAGCAATTATGATCGCTGCAATATTAATTGCATATTTCCATAGCAAACACCCCCCTGGAGGGGAAAAGTGAGCGGTGGTTAGAGACCGCCGAAGCCTAAAACTGGAATTCCTGGGAACAGGGAGGGGGAAAAAAAAAGGAGAGAGAGAATGAACTTCTTACATTCAAGTAAATTACTACAGGGATTCCTTAGAAACCTTTAATTAGCCCTGCTCTTCTGTCGCATTGATTGGTCTGAAACTCATCAATTATTCAGTGGCAGCGGCTCTTTCTCTCGCTTCCCCCCCCCCCCCCCTTCTTTTCATCCTTTAGGTGAAAGAGCCTGTTCTTAACCTGCTGGGGCATCTCTGTTTCCATGCCATCGAGCCACAGGCCTGGAAACTCAGCTCGATACCCAACTTCCATCCCAAACCCTACGGGGACCCAGTCCGATCTTCACACCGGAGGATTGGGGTCCTGTGCCCTCGCCTTGCTGGCGTTGCCTCTCGCCGGTGGGGCTGATACGGTTAAGACGTGACCCATGCTGCTTTTTCGGGATCCCCCACCAGCCCTGGCTGCTTTCCAGCTTGGATAATTGCACACCAGCCTCCAAAAGTGAGGGTTTTTTCCAGGGGATGAGGTGCTCCTCACGCCTGGCGTCCCTGCAAGGTGGCTGTCACCCGAGGGAAAGAAGGTGTCACGGCTCCTCCCGAGCGAGGGATCCATTTTCACATGGGGAAAGCCATTTTGGGGAAAGCCATTTTGGGGAAAGCCATTTTGGGGAAAGCCAGAGGAGGAGATCCAGCAGCCAAGCCCTCATCAGCGCTGGAGCGAAGACAGTGCTGACCTGGATATGTAGTTAATTGCTCACCAGCCAAATTTGGCCCGGGAAGTTTAGCGTCCTGCACGCAAGGTGCTATTTGCAAGTTATTATTTGTGGCTGGGAATCAGTAATATCCATCCCAAACTGGCCACTTTCCCCAAAAAGCCACGGTTTCCACATGTTCATTTTCCAAACGAGGCACAGCCTTCCTTAGCTGTCCCCCACTCACACCAGTGCTGTCCCAGCACCGTCTTGCTGGGCTGATTTATCCCACCAACCTAGTAAAGTAGCAAACCCTTCCTCGGTACCTGGTTTTTGGCTACCGAAAGCACCGGGGACACGGTCCTCCCGGCCGCACCGAGCCGTGGCACCGGAGCATCGCAGATGAACGTGAACTGCAACGCTCAAAATTTATCCCTGGCTGCCTTGCGCTATTTAAACTGTTAGGGGAACAGCTTTGCTCACCGTGTCTGTACACATATTGGCCTGCGTATTTTTCGATCCCACTTATCCCCGGGAATTTCCTCTAAAAGCTGGTTTTTGGAGACCCCTACGTACGATGCAGCTTCACAGACTGCGTGGCCGCGCTCCGCGATTCGGCGATGCCAGCTCCCGCAAGGCGTAGAGGAGCAGCCGAACATTCTTTTTCCTTTAAGAGATGATATTTTAATTTTTTTTTAAGTTTAATCCCCCCTCCCCACTATTTAATGGCTGCGATGGAGCTGTGGGGTTTTTGCTCTACCCAGGCTAAATGTAATTTTTCTGTCCCCTCTTCTCAACCCCCCAACTATCTTTAGACTCACAGGAAGATAAGATACGAGATAAAGGACTTCAGGGGAATGAAAATCAAGGGGGGGAAACACTAAATTTAAAGCCTTGACTCTGTGGGCAGCTCCGAAACCTGCTGGGGGTGAAGCGGGGTGGGCTGGCACACAGGCAGCTCTCTCGGCGGAGCAGACCCTGCTCCTCATATTTGCAACAGCAGTGGAAAAGCTAAAGCCATTTGCATGACAAAGTGGCCAGAATTACTTTTCAAATTGTTACTCACCCAACGGAATGCAAACCATTAAATCGAATGGCGACCACTGGCTTTACGCAGCGATGCGCTCATCCGGGAACGGAGTTTGTGTTTTCCACTATCCTAAACAAAATTCTGAAGAGACCTAAATAACGTTGAGCAGAGGCAAAAAATTGGCAGCTAGCTTTTCCACACTCAAAAAAAAAAAGATAGTTTTCGATGAAAACCTCTTTGCTTCAGGGAATCCCAGCCACCTCCCGTAAATTTTATAGTGCTATGGTCCCATTCGTCTCACCTTCTCGAGGAAAACCTGGCAGGATTGCACAAATTGCCCCAGAATACGGCTTGTCCAGACAAGACCTCTCACCTTTTCATGGAAACAGGCTTGGAAGGGTGAGGATGACTTTAGGATAATTTACCAAGAATTAAGCTAAAAGCGGATACAACGCGATATGAGAGAAAAATTTAAATGCCAGACTTGGATGAACCCTCCGAGCACGGTGCATCTGTGCTCATACCTCAGAAAAAGCCTTATTTAAACCAACATGGGGAGAAAATGGGGGTAGCAAACCCCCTTTTCCACAGGTGCTGGAGCCACCCCCGCACCCATCCTGCCCAGAGCACCCAACGTCCTCCCCGCCGACCATCCACTCTCCCATGGCTCAAGTCGAACTGTTCTCCCTTCTTTTCTAGCCCCTGCAAAATTTTGGAGAAAAACAGCTTGTCCAACCCATAAGCAAAGGGTGTTTTTTTACTTTTCTCTTAAAGTGAAGAACACTTATTTTAGATTAAAGGGATGTTTAATTTAACCCTAATTGTTTTACTTCATTTTTTCCCCAAGACAGCAGTGGGGGCAAGGACTTTACATTTTCAAATTAGCTTTGGATAGTCTCAAAATACTATTTAAAAATGTAAATAACCCATTTAGGTTAACTTATAATGATGCTTTACCTCTAAATTTTCGAGGTACTTTTTTTCTAGACAAAAACGTGTTTAATTTGATGCTGTTTAGTGAATGGCTCTGTTCACACCCAAGTCCACCGTTTGGCATGGGAATGATTTGCCTTCTCCCTCCTCCATCATTCATTCACCTCTGATAGGCTCCATAGCTTCTTTACAGTTAAGCTCGTTTTAAAATTTGCTATTTAAAACAAAGAAAGGAATGAGTAATTCATGTTGGCAACGACAACAACAAAAACTTAAAAAATTGAAATTTATGACATTATCCAAAAATAGGACTTCTGGTACTTCAGAGGAGCCCATCCCCAAGCAGCATGGATGTGCCTGGAGATGCTGGGGAGGTCAGGATGGTCCCACCAGGTACCTCAAGGTCCCCCTGCTCCTATTCTCACACTCAGGGATAGCTGCAGAGAAGTCACTGCTGTATACAGGGGAAAAAAAATTAAAAAAAAAAAAAAAAATCCAAACCAAACAAAACATGAACCCCTTGCCCCAAGAGGGGGATAAGAAATGATCTATTGACTATGAATTTCATTTATCCTACCATCTTCCTCGGTTTGAGCAGTTGCAACAGCATCACTCGCGATGTGTGTACACATATTAGCCTGGGTATTTCCCATCCTACTTATCCCCGGGAATTTATTCTAAAGCTCGCTTTTGGAAACCCATAAGTAGGACATAATTCGGAGGATTTGATGTTCTGGTCAATGTTTTGTCAAGTAGTTACTCTGCAAGCCCTGATATTGTGGAGAAAAATGTCCTTAATTCTTTATTTTTATACGTAAGATATATTTATGTATCTAAAGATTTTACTTAGATATATGTAAAATCAGAATCATACAAAACACAAACATCCAGAAACACTCAAGACATTGGCTTTACCTATCTGTCTATGGCGGACAAGCACTTTGAGCCTATTTTACCTAAAATAGGCACAAACGCGTTCGCTTGTGCGAGGCAGCTCTTTGAGCTCACGACAGGCAGCCAGGCATGGCTGTGCCACCCAGAATTGGCAGAAATGCTGCCAGTTAGAAACTTTTTTATTATGGATAATAATTTCTATTCCTCTACTGGAAAGCTGGAGCTCACATGCTCATCCCATCACCTGCTGGGACATGGGAATTCGTCTGTATGTGTGTTAGAACCCAATATATTACTATTAAAAGTCCTCAGAAAAATTCTTATGACAAGCTTTTTGGATTATTTTCTCTAGTTTCCAGGGAAGGAGGAGGAAAAAGGTGACATCTGTTTCCTGGCTTTCCATGTCCCACCACCCCCAGCTGCCCTCTGGAAGCAAGGGAAGAGGAAGAAAAATTGAAAATTATACTTTTTCCTCATTTTTTGGTTTTTGTTTCCCTTTTTAATTCCAAATACAGGTGGGAAGCATTACAGTTTTCTGTGGATAAAGAGGAGGGTGTTTGATTTCTGTCAGAGTCATGACACTAGTTAAATACTGACCAAAGAGAATTGATAAAAAAATTAACTAAAAACATACTTTCCCCTTGACAAAAAAAATAAAAAAATCAAATAAAAAAAAAAACCAACCCCAAAACTCTAGGGTGTCTTAAGAACAAGTTGCATTTTCAGGGGAAGTATTTAATCGGATTTTTATAGAATATATTGAAAGACATTTGTTTCAAACGCACTTTTGCCTTTGCTGTTATAATTTAAATGTCCTGGCTTAAACAATTTAAAAAGTAAGAATTTTGCCTTTTTTTTTCTCTCTCTTTTTGCTTTGCAGTACAATGTAATTTTTAGAAACTTGTACTTTCAGTATAAACTCTTTTGCTGTTCCTCCATGAAATATATATGCTGGGGTGACCTGGGTGAAGCTGGGGGGAAAAATGGGATATCTTGAGCCTCTGTCTACTGGGATGCGGGAAACCCCAGGGGACACACACAACCACTTGCTTTGCTGGATCTTGTCCTCGATACAAACCCCAAAGCTGTGCTCTCGCTGCAGGTCAGCTAAGGTAAAAAACAAAAAAACAAAAAAAACCACCTTATAAACGGGGATGGCAGCAGGCAAGCCAGCCCTCCAGCTGTGGGGTAGAAATCAACCACTGGTAAATTAAAATTTCATGCACCGGGAAAGGTAAATGCAAGCTCTTTAAATCCCTACCCCTCGTCAGAGAGGAGGGTAAGGATTTAATTGTGGTTAATTTTGTTGCCTTTTTTTTTTTTTTCCCTTTAATTTTTTGCTAATTTTTTTAATCCCCTGATCAAGCCACCATTGATCCCAACGCTTTCCATCAGCGTCACTAAGAGGGAAACCCTTCCCAGGAATACAAGTTTACACCCCAACTGCACCGAGGAAGGACTGCGTGGGCTATGAGCCCACGAAACTTTCTCAAAGGCACTTAGGAAGGTGGAAAAAGGGCTGAGAGTGAAAATCATCTTCTCGGCCCCAAAGAAAACCTTTTTTTCCCCCCGGAATCAGCCTTGATGCCGCAGCCTTGTGCCAAAACGCAGGAGGGCAGGGACCGAAACTCCACCTGCCTCGCAATTTTTTTCCCTAAGTTGGTGGGTTTAAGGCTGGTGAGAAAAGGCTTTTTCTGTTGTTGTTTTTTTCTTTCTTTTTCTTTTTTTTTTTTTTTTAATTTTTTTCCCAGTTCCC
Source organism: Aviceda cuculoides (assembly GCA_035590195.1). NCBI lineage: Eukaryota > Metazoa > Chordata > Aves > Accipitriformes > Accipitridae > Aviceda > Aviceda cuculoides. The sequence continues at coordinate 79,273,854 of JAVJGG010000074.1, forward strand.
TCCCTATCACTAAAGCACACACATGCACGCAACCTTGCCTTTAAGAGAGTGCTGGTTACTTCGCCCCTCTCCTCCCCCCCCCCAAATTTCAAGGAGAACATACAGCTCATGAAAATTTAATGCCATATGTAACAAAGCAAAATGAATATTTAATTGGGGCTTTTATGTGAAACCAGATAACAAAACCAGTTACACACAGGGAAAAAAATAAAAAAATAAAAAAAATATTAAGCCACTCTAATGTTTGATAAAACCTGGTACTGAAGCAGTTAAGCTATTGGCAACAAGCGGCTCCTAATAAACACTCAGCTAATTCTGTAGGAAAAGCACTAATTAGAAAAGCAATAATAATCGGTGTAATTGCTCTAAATTACCCTCCTCACAGAGAAGTGTGTTTGGATACTGAAACGCAGCTGCTCCGGCTCCATCCAGGCTCTCCCAGCCAAGGATGCTCCGCTTTTCTCTGCTGCCCTCTCCAGGTCCAGCAAGGTGGAAGAGCTGTCACCTCTCACATCCCAAGGAAAAAAAAAAAAAAAAAAAAAGGGGGAAATCCTGTACCCTGTGCACCCTTGGGTGTCCCAATCCCCTTGGGTTCCACCTGGGATCCCTGGTAGCATCACCTGGATGTCGCCGGCTCTGGAAAACACAACACTGGGCTCCAGAGCTGGGATTGGGGTGGTCGAGGAGACGCAAGGAGGTGCCTCTGGACATCCAGCTGCTTATTTATCTGCCCAAATAGAAATAACGAACACATTAGACAGGCCAAGGTTTCATCGACGTCGCTTACAGCACGGTAGGGCGGCACGCCGAAACGCGGCCGTGGGCTGGGAGCAAGAGCCGGAGAGCAGCATCGCTCCTTGGGGCTCACCTTCTCCCCACGTCACCTCAACAAGGGGACCCGCGGACACGCAGAAGCACAGGAGGGGTGAGACCCGCAGCTCTCGGATACCAAAACACAGCGGAGAGCCCCGGAGCTTTGCTCTCGGTGCGAAACCAGGAATATTACATCCTCTCTGAGGCGTGGGGTGCCTGGAGCAGAGGCGGGTGAAGACCTCATGGGGCACTCAACAGGCACGGGAGGACTGAATCGGCCCTTCCTCTGCAAGGGATTCCCAGCGTTTTATTTTTAAATTCATGGTGAAGAAGATGAGGAGGCTGAAGATGCTGTGTTTTTCACAGTTGAGGTTACAGTTAGATTTTGGATATTTGGAGCCCCCAAATGCTCTCCCATGCTGTATGCAGAGCATTGAAATTATTAGTGCAACGATGCTCTCTTGTGCAGTATTTCTTATTATCGGCAAATTTGTTTAGGCTGACTTAAGTAATAATGAACAGAACAACAATCTTTCACGGATTGCGTGTCTGTGCCAGCCAGCGAGGTTGCACTAGGATTGATAACGGGTGATTTCAGAGCAGTAATTTACCTCCCCATGCAGTAAAGAGAAGTTATAAGACAAGCTCAGAGTGACTGGAGATGGTCAGCGTGCAGCTGGGGCTTTAGCCCAACCTCACTGGTTTCCTCCAGCTGTGCCGCTGAGCTCTTCCTTCTCCAAAAAAAGCTAAGTTAGCTGCAGACCGAGAAGCCCTGCAGTTAGTTACCGACCTACACGCCTGCACAAGTCAAAACCCATCCTTACGTAGGTGCTTGAAAGACAAATAATCCCATCAGCACCCTATGGCCCCTCCTTCCTGGTCTCACCTGCTTTAATAGCAACAGATTAATTGAATCCAACAATACTTAAGCTGTAAGCCGGTGACATGCGACTATTAGCTGATAAAATAGAAACTGTCAACTCTTTGAGCATTCTGCAACCTTCACGTGGGAGCTTTGCCTTTCTTGGTGCCAAGGCGATGACCGTAAGACCAGGACACCCCGTCCCCAAGCGGCCGCGGCGCAGCTTCCAGGTAGGATTAGCCAAAACCAGCCCAGCGCCAAATTCTTGCTCACCAATGAAAGGCTGGCCAGCACCTGGGAAAACAGCCCTAAAAACTTATTTTCTACCACGTGTGGTCTGAATATGCATTTTGCACTGCAAAGGCCACACATTGTGCTGTGCTCCCGTGCATGCTTAACTCATACTGCATAGACCTTCCCGGCAGCAGAATTTGGCTTTTATTATATAATAAGTTAATTTTTTAACACCACATTATTTTATGGTTTGAGCAGCTTTCCCAAACAAATCTGCATTGGCTTTGCATGATGTGAAGTCCTTGATGGATAAAAAAGGGTGGGTGGATGTCCTCAGGGTTGGGGTTTTCTGGGCAGGGGTGGCACGGCAAAGCCCTGGGCAGGTCGGCTGAAATGGTCATTGAGTTCCCCCTCGGAGCTTGAATCTACGGATGGCAGATGCACAAGGACAACTCCAAAATATTCTCCAAAACTGGCCCCAAATGATGCAATATCTTAATTCACTTCCAGCAGCTCCCACAGCTGTAGAAGAGATGGTTGTTCTTTTTTTTTTTTTTTTCATTTAATTTCATTGATCTTGACGGAATCATTACAGAGGAAATTATTCCAGGAACAAAGTAAGATGGTTAGAACCTGTCCCCAAATTTTCCCTTTAAGCAGAAAAGAAATGCAGAAACCTAAAGCCGTGCCTTGGAGAATCAAACCCCTCCTGAGCTTGGTTTAATCTCCTTACTTCGGTGATGCTACTCATGCTGCACCGCTCAGAAAGCGGACAGTCACGCTCCAAGTTTCCCTGTGTAATTATGTTTAAATCCTCGTTGCTTCCATGCATGCTTCAGTGTTATTTATATTGGTTTAACGATCCATTAAACAAGTACTGTACTTTGGGAAGTGCTACTTTGCGTACGAACAATTACAGTTTCTCCAGCGTTCAGCGGCGCTAACCGGAAAGAAGAGGACTACGGTGCAGAGCTGGCTTGAAGTAGGGGCTTGGGGCTTTTGGCAATATTAATGTAACCCTTTCTGGTTCTGTGTATTTAAAAAAGTATTTTGAGGACATTCAGAAGGAGGTTTTGTTTGCTTACTTTAAAAAAGGACATTCAGCAGGAACCCAAATTAATTGCAACCTGATTGCACTCAAAGAGGGGATTCCTACCTGGTAGGATTGACTCAAATGGAGCCCAATCCTACAAATACTTCCCGAGTTTTGGTGCTGCAGACAGGCTCCAGGCAACAAAGCACGCTCCCCTGAGCCGACCTCATCTTCCTCATCGCAGACGCTGCATGTCCAGCCGCGCGCACCGAAGCACGTCCCATGATGACCGTGTGTTTGGTCAAGAAGGAAAGTTATGGCCCTGGCCCCTTGTGGTGAGCAGCCTGGTTCTCAGCTGTCCTCAGCCCTGGGATGGCCATGGCATGGAAAGGAGCCCAAAAATGCCCTCCCAGCAAAACAGAGCTGCGTTGGGACCTTGGAGATGGGGAGCAACGGGTTAACCCAAAGTGTTCCTCTTTGCAGGCAAGAGGCACAAGGAAAGAAATCCCAACACCAGGGAAGAGACGGGATTTGGGCCACTACCCTTCCAAGGCAGATTTCAGCTAGGTCAGCAATGGGATGTAAAGGGCACAGTGGTGCCTTGCAAGCCCATGGCAATTTAATTGGGGGTTTTTGATTTTTAAATGGTCTTCAGTTGGGCAGTTGAGCTTATTTTATCATTCCAGTTTGCTGAGCATATTGGGGTGAGCCCCAGCACAAGGTAGAAGGTTGAAAAGGAACTGGAGGCATAAGTGGGCAGAGACCATCCCATGGCAAAGAGGTGGACAGGGACAATTTGGGGACAGAAGTGGGACCACAGGGACCTCCCCCAACCCTGGTAGCGTTTGGGGCTGTGAGACCCTGTGAGTCCTGGCAGCAGCTCTGGTCTGCAGGAGCAGGGGGACAGTTTTGTGTTCCATCTAATTAGGGTGGCCAGATCCGCCTGAAATGTGTGTCAGCTTTTTCATGTGCCCATTCACCCTTTGCTCCTTTCCAAAGTGGTCTCTTGTGTCTTAAGACCTATCTTATTGTGTTTGGTCTGGCAGAGTGGAAAATTTAATTTAAAACTAATTAGTTTCTAAGTTGCCGAATATCCTCACATTACCAGGCATCACCTTTCCCAACTGGGGAGAACAGCATAACTCACCTGTATCCAACATTTGACACTGCTGGAGTCAAGAGCACAGAAACAAAGGATCCGCAATTGCTTATTGTCTTGGCTCAAAGGTCGAGAGTCATTTATGACAAAGCTCTAATTAATAGTTTATTACCCGTAACTGACCACAGTCTCTTTTGTTAGGATTTAATATTATTAGCTAAAGGTTTGCTTTGAATGCAGAAAAAGGTTGTCTTTGAAATCAACTTGTTCGGCTTTCCTTGGTCTTCAAACAAGGCTGCCCTCCAGCCCGTTGCTGCCGCGTTCCCTGAGGCCTATTGGCGTCAGCAGCTCTTCGCCTGACACCAAATCCTTGACGTGCTGTTGCTCTGATTACTTGGTCACTGAAAGGTCATATGGATATAAATACTATTTTCCAACTATTCTCATAAATGGGCCAGTAATCATACAAAGACCAGCCAGCTCTTTGAATCTAACAGAGCAGCGATTACCATCCAAATGTAGTTTTTCAAGTTCTGTGTTACTATTTTAACTTCTGCGTTACTCTGCCAGCATGCAATAGTTTCCAAAAGATTGTGTTGGGTTTTTTTCCTCCTTGTTTATTTCCTTTGGTCCTTTGAAAGGCACCAAAAGGAGAGCCCAGGAACCAGGGTTTGGACACAGCATCTGCCGTTGGGATGACACCAAGCTTCCACCCCGTGGTTGGTTTTGGAAGAGGCTTTGGGTCAAATGGGCACCCCGTTTTCATGGCATTACCCCAAAGCATCTTCTCTCCTGGCTGGTGAGCTGAGCAGATAGCAACGGTGGGGACATCCTAAGGGGATTTGGGGAGGGAAGGGGCAAGAGGGGCTTCGTGCTGAGCAGCATAGCACCCAGTGGGTGCTTTTTACCTTTGTTATGTCTCTGCACAGTCATTTAAGAAGAGATTAAGGCACTTACAGATGAGCGTTATGTTGGGGGAGATGCTGCCGATTCCCATCTGAGACCTCCCGCCGTCATCACAGCACGTTGTGTGAGAAGTCGGGTGGGAAGGGGCCGGGCAGAGCAGGCTTGGGGAGCAGCCCCTGCCCCAGAGACCTTTCCCATGTTAAAAAGAGCTGCGACCTCCCTGTTGCTGCCTTGATGCCATTCCTGCACATGGGATCTGCACAGAAGAGAAGAGAAAATTTATTTTAAGAAAAAAAAAAAAGAAAAAAAGAAAAAAAAAAAGACAAAACCCAAACATGATTCCGTGCTCCCCCTGCCTCTCCTTCTTCATGCAACTTCACTTCCCCACTTTCTGCCACAATATCTACTTGCTTAGTGCTGAATGCGCCACGAGATCCCCACAGCAATGCTCATCACTGCGGATGTACAGCAGATTTTTCCATTTGCTGGAAATTAAAAAAGATAACGTAGCTGGGGGTGTAACAGCAAAATGTATTAATAAGTTTAAGAGTTAAATTGGGAGTCAAACTTTTTTCAACCGGAGCATTTACAAGTACAATTTTCCCCAATAGAATTAAATTCAAAATAAAAAATATTTTGAATAGAAAAAGTTATTTTGCTTTGAGAGTGTTCCTTTGAGTTATTCCCTAAAGGTTTCCCTAAATCCCCCTCCCGTGACCCAAGCAATTTGGCAGAACAGACGCTAAAAAAAAAATCAAAGAATTGGGATTATTCATCAACAAGAGTTTCAGTCAAGAAAGTTACCCCAGGTTTCCTTTAATGCAACATGCCACGAATGGCTGCACCTCCGTGGCACATGGGAAGACTCACATCCCTGTTCTGGCCAGCCCTGGGAAGATGCTGGTGGTACAGACAGAAATTCCACTTATGCTATGCAGAATGGTACTTGCTCCAAATTGTGGTCATTGGCGGGTCTTACCGCTTTCCCCGAGACATGCTTTGGTACCAAGCCTTCTCCTGCTGTTGGGTACTTCTGTCCCTCATAAAACAGCTTCTCGGTTTCACTGCAGGACCTCTGGCATTTGAACGCCTCATGGCAAGCTCCCAAATTCCCCATTACCTCCATCCACGTCCCCTTCTCACTCTCCTCCTGACACCTCCGGCCACCACCAGAAGTAGCGCCCCGCGGCCGAAGGGACCGCAGCCGGATCCGGCACCACTCTCAGGGGGCAATCACGGACGCCCAACCCACAGCCCTACCACCATCGCAGCCCTCGTCGCCCAGTTTTCGGAGATGCCGAACCTTGGCAGAAGTCATCCTTCAAGCGCACCCGGCACTTCACGCAGCTCATCGTGTCGTGGCATCCCCAAAAGTGGTACCCGAACCCTGCGTGGCCTTTTCCTCTCCAGGAGGAGATGGAGATGCCGTTGGCGAGTTCTCCCCAGGACAGGGGAGGTGGGCTTTCACCGTGGGAAGGCCACATCACCAAACCACGCTCCACGGTTCAGAAATCCCCGGCCACCGCTCACGCAGCCTGGGCTCTCCCCATTCCCCGTTCTCTGCTGCCATCAGGTGGATGTTTGATTTTATTCAGGTTTAAGCTGCAAAATCCCAGTGTGTTTTTCCTTGGGTTTAATCAACTCGGCCACCGGCAGTAGATTCCCTGGCCTTTGGTCACACAGGCAAAGCCATGGGAGTCTGGAGATGTGGAAAGATCCCTGATATTTTTTCCCTTCCCAGAACCAGCTGATTTTGGACACCACAGAGAGCTTGGCAAGATCCAAAAAGCAGCACTTTTGGGTCTTGGTCTCGTCTCCAAGTCAGTGGTCTGGATCCAACCCCACCTGGTTGACTGGCATTATCTATTGCTCCCCTTAGCCATGCCGTCAGCATCTCCCTTGCAAATCCCACCCCAGGAGAGGCAAGATTTTAAGCAGCAGGAGGATTTAGCAGTAGCACCCAACTTGGCATGACCCCGGGGCCAGCAACTTTCCTGCACACGCTTGTTCAAGAGTCAGCGGTCTCCAGCACGGGATGTCCAAGACAACCCAGGGCAGGGCTGGTGTTGAGCAGGTCACCACAGCCTCTTGGAGATCTTCTGGTGCTTGAATCCACTGGGAGTGAAGTTGCTGGCAGAGAAGGAAAAAGCAATGCACGTAATTTCCCAGCCAGCTTTGCTGAGATAATCATCCAGCAGCCAAAAGCTGCCACAGACAAGGTCCGCTCCTATCTAACACCACAAACGCGTGTTCTTCATGACGTGCCCTACCACGCGTCTTCTGAGAGTTGCTTCAAACTGCGGCATTTGTAAAGGTTTTTGGAATTGTTTTGTACTCACCGTGGAAAGCAGCAGCTAATTTAAAAGGTATAAACCACTGTTTTCCATGCCACTGCAGCAGTACCAAAAGCCCAGAGTATTACCTCAGTACCGAGATTAGGACAGATTGTATGCATGGGCAGAAAAACTTTGGTAGTTTGACAGAGGAGTCAACCAGCTTGATCCTGCTGAGTCCCAGGACGCTGCCAAGACGTTTGGTGCTGGTGCAGTATGATGGAGAGTGTCACCTATAACCTGGGCCAGTGTGTTATTTTCCTTCAGTAGTGAGAGACAACGATGGCAACTCATTCACTAACCTTGCACGGGGCTGCACAAAACACGCGCTAGTTGTGCTGCTTCCCCATCACCTCCGAGCATCCACGTCTGGTGCTTTATCCAAGATCTGCCATTGCATTTCAACCCCTTCCATCGCTGAGGAAATCACCGAGGAGAGTTTTCCCACCAGTCGTGTCTCTTGTCAGGCTGTATGCTCCCTCCTTGGCTGGGCAGTAGATACTGGTTCACCAGTGGCAGACCAAACAGAAAAGAAATATCAAGCTCACTTTGCAGCAGGGTAGTGGTGTGGATCTTCCTTCTAGGTGGCCCTAGGAGACCCAACAAAACTGAGAATCCCCTGTTAAACATGACCTAAACTGGTGGGTGGGTTCAAAAGACCACGGGAGGGGAGAGCCGGGATTGACAACAGCACGGGCACAACCGTGCCAGCTGAAAAACCACAGGAGACCTTGCGCAAAGCCGCGAATCGGGATACTGAAGAAGGCAGCTTAATTTTTCCCCAGTAGATTTTGATCATCTACCAGTCATCAAGCACTTCTCTCCCCACCTTGGCGGGAAGAGGAGCTAGGAAAGCAAAGCCACCGTGGTGCAGGAGCCAGCACCGCTTCTTGAAGCTCCAGCATCACTTCTACTGAGCCACAAGCAAAGGCAACGGGAGAGAGAAAGAGGGAAGCAGCCACAGAAACCGGCTCCTACTTTCGGGGTATACAAAGTGCTCATGGCCTCTGTCAGCTCCTATTTTAACTCTGCCCCTAAAGTAAATAGGACGCTCAGGTGTTGACAAAAGACTATGAGCAGAAAGCAAGGTTAAAAAAGCAATAATTCAGTCAGTTAACTGCCATCATTGTTCCTTCCTATCTCTGCATTCTTGATAAACAAATTCATAACAAGATTTTACTGCTCCGTTCCCCGGAGCAGTCTATTAGTCTGTCGTTCAACATGCACTACCAGTCGAAGCCGAGCTCCCACAATACAATATCCCTTAAGATGATCTCCTTTGCATTTGCTATGATGTAATTATGCTAATTATCCAGCCAGCTTTAATATCCTCATATTTTCCAGGAGGTTTACGATCAAACCTGTTCCTTTAATTTACTTTCCCTGCCATCGGAGCCGGGGTGTTTTGATGCGCTCTGCCACACGTACATCTCTCCGCGGGCTGTTACGGCTTGTCAAGGCCACGGGGAGCTTAGACATAACTTTGTCCCAGCTGACAAGAATTTTAAAAATTACTTCTCCTAACTAGCATTTAGCCAATGTTTGATGGCTTCTCCCATCTATAACATTACAACAATAATGCCCGTGCATTTCAAGGTTTCGGCTTTTTATTTTTTGCAGCGTAGTAAATTTCCCAGGAAACCTTCACATATTTACCCTTCCACTTGAAAAGAAAGCCCTGCCTGTTAGATTAACATTTATCTGTGGAAAAAAAAAAAAACCCAACCAAAAACAAACAAAAAAAACACAACAAAAAAACCCCAACCAAAAACCAAACCAAAACCCAACAAAACCACCCAGAAATTTTGGAGACCAGATCCTTACAGCTACTATAAAACCAATGCACATTGTAAAACTGATGCAGCAACTAAGAAGCTGGCTTTTTGATGGTCTGGAATGAATCACTAAGTAATACATATGAAAAATATCATTTGACATAAAAATCTCATTATCATCCTGACTGCCTGAAATACAGCGTGGCTCAAACCCTACCAGAATGGATGACAGAAAGTCCTTCTCATTCAATGACTATTAGCTTACTTAAGAATATTTTCTTTCATGTTTATAAAGTTTCAGTGCAAGTGCTCTGCAGGATATGGGTTTCATTAGCTTTTTCATTTCAAGTTTTGCTGTGTGCTTTCTTTTTTTCCAAAATAAAATAAAACCTGAATTTTCATGGCTTGGGGCTACCACAAATTTTTCTCCCCATTAAATGTGATTTAAATACCAAGAACAGTTGGCCGTAATCATAATAAAATAACCAAACATGACCCAGATCCCTTTTAGAGAGGGTTTTTTGGTGTGCATCATTTCCATAAATTCCTGGTGTGTGTGGTGGCCTTTAGTACTTCATAATTTGAAAATGTTTTCACAACCTATTTCTTGTTTCTCCCCCCTAGCCTTAGTGTTTAGTTGAATTGCCTCGTGTCATCATGTGAGAAAAATTATATTCTTTGCAATATTTTATAGATTTATTTATGGGCTGGGAAGAGGTTTTGCGTCGCAAGTTCTGTGTCTCCCTGCACCAGCCCCAGTCCAGCTCTGGAGACATGGAAATGGTGCGGTGACTTCTGCAGAGCCTGGACCAGCAGCAGAACTGCCCACAACTCAGTGCATGGATGGCTGAAGGTCCGTCACACCTCTTTCATTTTCCTCCTAGATACAGAAGTACAGCTCCAGCAGACTCCACGCAAGCAGATGAAAACGGGTTAACCAGTTCCCCGTGTAAAGCCGCTCTTCACCCACGCTGGATCTTCTCTTCAAGCGACAATCCCCACCTAATCCCAGCAACTTCCCTACGTCACAAATTCAAAGGGCAGAGGGGTCAGTCCTCCACGCCAAAACACGAGCAACCACGAAGCTGCTCAGCCCAGCGTTGCAGCTGCCCTCAGGACGTCGGAGACGGGACACCGCTTGGAGGAGATGTGGAAGACGAGCCGACGACGCGTGCGAGAGAAGGAAGCACCTCGGCTCCTTCAGCTTGAACGGGAGGACCCGGCAGCTGAGCTTGGCGGTGGAGGCACCTCAGCAGTATGGCAGCAAGCCTCAGCGCGCCCTCCTCGCCTCTGCTCGGAATCGCCAAATTCTTACCTTGTAGCAACGGTTGCCAACGACCCACCAGAAAGACCTTCAAACGGGAGAACCTTCCTGACACGAAGGGTGTGAAGGAGAGCCTGAGAGGTGTTGAGGCTTAGGGGAAGGAAAAAAGACTAATCTCTTGGCCGAATCAGACATAGTCTTGGAGAAAAATGTGAGTAGACTCGAATGTAACACTTCCCTTGAGAGCTAAGCTGTGTCAGCCATGAGGAGTCAGGTTTCCTCCGTCCTCCCACCACAGGCCAAGAAAGCAGATGAAGGAAACGGATGCCCAACCCACAACCAGGCACGGGGAAAAAATGGATCTTAAAAGAGCCAAAGGGGAAACTCAGGCTGCTGGCTCCACTGCATATCCTAAAATAGTCAGAAGCTGTAACAGGGAGAGGGGAAAGCTGCTCCTAGGAGACCTCCCTTCCCTATCTCTGACCTCTGGTCCTACAGGGGAAGAGGAGTTAGCAAGCAAGGAGACCTGTAGGGCATCCCAGTTGTGAGGAACAGCGTTTTAGATTTGGAATGAATCAAGTGGGCAAACCTCTGGCTCTGGAGGTCAGGGATTATCCCAGATGGATTTCAGGGACCTCAACAGCCTTTACCAGACTGTGATACGAAGACTGTCTCCAAACTGCCTCAGTGAGCAGAATCATCAGAGCATCATCCCATCTTCTTCAGAGCTTCACAGAGAAATAGCGAAGCTCAGGAGATCAACTCCAGGAGAATCCAGCCATGCAATCCAAAACATTTCAGAAAGACCCTGAGCACGAACCTACTGAAAAGCAGAAGCATCGATGTTTCCCGGTCACATGGGAAATAAGCAGGCTGGGTTTATTTACATGGGGCTAACCCCACATCACATGCCTTTGAAATAATTTCAAAATAGATCTCCTACCTGGGGGGGAAAAAAAAAAGCAAAACTCCACTCAATTCATCTCCTAGAGCGTTCAAGGACAAGCAGGAGGGGAGCTGCTGAGACAAGCAAATCCTGTTGTCTTTACACCAAACCCACAGGGAAATCGGGGCTGCCTGTCAGAGGAAAAGGTAATCTTTTTGATATAGCAAACTGTGGTTGACAGACCAGAAAGCTTTGCATGAATGCCTTTTAAAACAGCCCAGAGCTTTAGGGCATGAATGTGAAATTTCTGTGTCTACCAGGACTATACCAAGGCTACTGAAGTTGCCTGTATGAGCTACTCCAACCAGAAAAGATGGTGTTTGCTGACACTAACCTGAGGAGAGACAGGCTTTTGTTCCCAACCACTGAACGAGTCTTGCCGCAGCACGAACGGTGACCAGGTTGTTGTGGGAAAGTCTGGCAGGAGAGTAAAGGGAGTGCGGCTCCATCTGGGAACACCTGAAGCGAAGCTTATATATGAAACCTCATGTGAAGAACAAAGACCGTGTGCCCAAGAGCAACAGACACCATCTGACCACGGTGGTTGGCTGGGACGTCAACTGCAGAATCAAGTTTAGCACAGTGGAAACCTTGCCCATAGGAAGTCAAGGTTGGCTTGCTAGGGAGTCACAAGATGCTCTAACAAAATCCATTCTCACAATAATACATAATTCCAACCAAGGTTGGCACCCACCCGAGACCACAAGGTCTTACGTGCAACCACTGTAGGATGTCTCCAAAACGTGTTTTTGCAGCCTTTTGCCAGGTTCTAGCTGTCCCAGGCTTTGAGAGACCTGGGGTTTTGCACAAACCATCTTCACAGGGGAAGATGACATCTCTCAATGACGCGGCTCCAGAGATCGCTTCCCCAGGTTGTAAGATAACAAGGCTGAAGGGTTAAATAGCATAGCACAGACAAATTTTGGAAGACAAGGCACTCCTGTCGTTAGGAGGTAGGGAGGAGTGAAAACCATGAAGGGGTTTAGAAGCAGCCTGAATTCATACAACAGCTTCGAGGAAGAGAAATGCTCACATCCAAACAGAAGTTATTGTGCCGTATATAACAACAGCTGGAGGAACTTTAGAACGGACTGCCCACCCTATGTGGAGACAGTCAGATCATTTTCATGTTAGATGGGAATGGAAAATTCAAAGCGAGAAATATCTGGTAGAAGATTTGTCAGAAAAATTTGATTTTGAAATAGCTGGAGACACATGAGGTGACATAAGCTCAGGGAGGTTGCCTGGCTGGAAAGATGACCAAGACATCAACTTGTCTGCTTTTATTCCACAGTCCCATATAATCAACACTCTTCCATGTGTAGAAGTGTCTGGCTCTTTTTATTTTTTATTTTTTTAAATAAATCCAAAGCTAACAAAATTTAGTGACCTCTTATGTAGACAGGACGAATAGTATCACCCAACACTGTGCAACAAAGGCTTCCTTGGTATTTTAAGTTCCTTAAAGCATTATAATCAACAAAGGTATCCCCCCTCCCCCCCCCCTTTTTTTTTTTTTAAGAGTAGTAATTTGCAAAGAATTGAGTTATTCTCAACGCAACACTAAAGCCAAGGTGCTAATTCACTTTTGTTCTTTCAAACTTCTTCACTCTTACAAGCACCAGGTTATATTTAAAACCCTGCTAGCCATGAAACTGCACGTGTCACTGGTCATTCTCACCCACCTTCTCTGTGAGGTGAAAAGGGAGCGGATTGCTTATCAGATTGCTTTGAGAACATGCATTGGGTCGATGCCTAAGGTCAAACGAACTTGTCTTACATAAGGAATCAAGGCCAGCGAGGGTCCTCAGGCCTTATGCAAAGTAGCTTTACCCTTACAATGAGCAAGAGCGGCTTGTAGTAGTGTCACATCTGCAAATTCCAAGACTACCAAGAACAAAAATAGTCGGTCAACTGATGTACAACTAGTTTCGTAAATATCAACACCTGCTTCTCATTATTTTGCCTCTTTGAAGAGGATACTTTCCTATTTCAGCTGGTCAGAAGGCCAACCCCATCTTGAGTTACAGTCTGGTCACAGTACCTCCACCACTGTCTCATTAAATAAGGGCAAGAGAGCCACCCTGGTGGGTCTCACTGGGCTGAAACCAGACCAATTCCACAAGCCAAAGGAAGGGGGACACAAAGCAAAACACATCTCTCTAGTCATACAGAAATCACTTCAAAGTTTCCATGACACAGAGCTATGGGCTGCCAACGGTGGTACCCCGTCAAAAAAATATTGTGGCTTTAGTGAAATCAGCCTGAGGCTGGAAGGCAGGAAGATGTGGGTTTTTAACGCTGGCTCTGCTGCTGCATCATCAGGTAATGGCAACCGAGAAATTCCCCAGGAGTTTAAAACTTATTTGAAAGCGTGTAGGGTTGAGACACATGAAGAAGTACCTGAGGACTCCAGCACAACAAGGGCATAAAATACTACCCACTGACTGCACTTCTCTGCTTTCCATCTGTACATAGATACCGTTCATCATATTCTAACTCTGCCTCCCTTGGCACTCCTCCACACAAACTTTTAACAGATCATTTTCCCTCTACTCCTCCATAGCTGGGGAGATTTGACGCCCGCGTTGAGAGAATCTGATGCCTCTGCTGTCTAAAACAACCCATGCAAGCACCTTTTAAGGGAGTGAAGCTGAGAAAAGAGATCTCCTATTTTATTTTTTTTTAACTTCTGAAGTGATGATCATGTTACCTCTATCATATTCAATACCGATATTTCATCCCTTTTTAATCTTCACACTTAATTAGTTCTTTTCTGTGGGAAAGAGGCTCTAAGGGACTTGGCTTGTGATAGAGTTGACACTGCCTTGACCACACAGATGACAAAAACACAAAACACAAAAAAGATCCCAGACTGCTCAGTGAAAGGTCAGGTCTCCCCAGTGCTAGCTAGAGCACAGGACATTTAAGAATTTCAGGAGGAGGTATAGCTCCTGTACACCTCAAAAGGCACATCTTAAAAACCATGTTTTAGAACTAGGTCGATCACCATTGGGGAAAAGCCTTATAGCCAGAGCTCCATGGCTGCAAGCACACCAACATCAGCATCCGATACATGAATTTTGGGTTGAACTGGAACCGCCACTTAAACATCCCATGACGCGGGAAGAAGTCCACCAATTCCTCCCCGCTGTTTTAATCCAGCTACATATTCTCTTAACTACACATCTTTCAATGGTTGGGCCTAATATTAAAGAAACAAAACCACATTACAATACTTAGCTAACTCATTAAGCTGGCTTTTGACAGGGTCCTCGCAAATTTAGCCTACAAGCAGGCTCTGCAAGCAGACTGGACTTCCTCAAGCCAGCATCTGAACCACAGTCAAAAAGTCAGTTAATCCATTGCCATCTGCTTTTATTTAGCCACCCAGTTGGACACAACACTCCCAATGTTAGCAATTACTGTGGCTACTGCTACCTAATGCACTAATTAACAGCACATTAGTTTTTTAAACGTACCCAGATCTTCTGAGAGCACCAGACCTGGGGAACTGGGGGAAGACAGGGGGAGAAGTATCTTTGCTTACCCTAGGTCAGAGATTCAACTTCCCAAAATCCTGCTCACCCTTCCAATGTCACGATCAATCTTTCTTTCCGCTCACTTAAGTGTCTCAGAGCACGCCTGGGGGAAGCAAAATGATCCCCACAAAACTTTACAGTCGCCTTTTGGTTCCCTAACAAAGATGATGCTCAAGGGTTTGGACTTCAAATAGCGTCCGCTCATGCGTAAACTGGCCACAGCTCTACTGACAGCAGGTAGGGCTCAGAGAGAACACACAAATTGTGGTCATTATCGTGTAATTACGGTATTACTACAGCAGTTAGTCCCCCTTGATTTCAACGAGATGATCAGAAATAAGGCCTGAGAGGGTACGTGTGAATGCACCCATGAGAAACGGGACTACTGAGCTTTAGCTTGTGCCCTTGGGATGGTACCAAGGTCAGAACTGCCTTCCCAGAGCACCAAGTTCATTTCTTACATCACACAAAATTAATAATTCAACTGATGGCTGACCTGTTTTCAAGTGTCTTCACTGGCGACGGGACACCTTTGCCATACTGTTTGTCAGCCAAACAAAACAACACAAAAACCCCCGTGTCTGTTGACACAACGAATTAAAAATATAATACACATTTGTGATCAAGTGTTCTACACTTGAAATTAAGCCCCTTTAAGCTTAACTTCAACAAAGCTTCAGTCCATCAGCCAGGCAAGTTTCAATCCAGTACTCTGGATTGAAACTCTTCAATCCAAACACAATTAAAATATTTAGACTATTACTTGCACACTAATTCCTTTCCTATCTCCCCTCCTTTTTTAAGTAGATAACTTTGAAGCTGCTTTTTCCTCCCCCCTTCTGACTTCCTGCTATTGGCAAATATGAATTCTGGAAAAACTCCTCTTTAATATTCTTCCTCAGGGCCTCAGATGAGGATAGTGTTTTCTCCACATTTAACAAGCACCGCTGCTGTTTGTCACGCAAAAATCCACCAACTTCAGATTCACACATTTTCAGAACGACACCAGGAGACAAAGAAGTCTTGCAGAGCTTAAGTCAGACTCTCTGCTCAGTCCCCCCCCCAAAAAAAAAAAAAAAAAAAAATCCATCCTCCCCAAAAACTTGCAACAAAACACCTTCACTCCACAGCATGAGACGTACTATTTGCTGAGGAGCACCTGAACACTTCCAAGGATCATCAGTAAAGAAAATTGTTGTCTTCAGAATCGAAATTCATGTAGGTATTACAGCAAACCTCTTTCCCACAGAGGTTTTGGGCTTTTTATTACTATTGCTACTTATTTATTTGTAAGATTGCTTTGTCCTTGAGGTCACTTCCACCCAGCGCCAGGCTGCAGGACAAGTTGTGTCAGATCTTCAGTCTTGAGCTCAAGTTGCTTCTTCTATACACAGGGACTACACTGAGTCTTAGCTTCGACAACAGAGACGCAAAGCCAGACTTGGGTTCCCCTCAGCCCAATTTCCATTAAGCCTGTTCCTGCGCTCCAATAGCTCTTTCAGTGCTGTAACAAAAGGAAAACTAGCTTTGAGATCTTTAACCAGCAGATACATATCAAGAGCGTTCAGATAACTGGTAAGGGCGCTTTTGTGACTGCATAGCACTGTCGAAGCTGAGCATCAGCCACTCTCTCATTTTTTTTTTCAGCTCCACCACTTTTCCTGTTCTACTAAACCTCAGTATTTCCCAGTCCTGGCTCTTTGCCCATTTTAATTTCATACGCTGCACAAACCTCAACGCCTGAGTATATTATGAAGATGTTTTCCCTCACATCGGTACTAACATCAGCCTTGCTGATAGCTGTGGTTTTTCCTCCCATTGGACTCTCAGAGTTCTGAAGCTGTAAAAGAAAAGATAGTGTACTTGTCTAGAAGGGGATTATTGTTCCTAAATTAATGATAACATTTCCAAGGCTTAACTACAAAAAGAGGAGGGAAGGTTTATGTTGGCATATGAATGTACACCTCCAGTGCTGTATATGCATCTCTTCTGCAAACCAGGATCCTGTTAGGTATGTCCAGTCTGGAGGCAGATGCTCTACAGAGCCTGCTTCAGTGCTCAACAGTCCTTCCATACTTCAAGACTGCCTAGCTCCTCAGATGCACGACAGTCCTCATCCAAAAGAATTTCATTTATTGCCCACTACAAATCCACTTATTTCCAGATCCTCCTCTACCAAAGTCAATGCTCTTTGCTATTCAGCAGATCATTTACAAAAAAAAAAAAATTACAGGGCAACTAATTCTGAAGTCCTTTCTCCGCTCTCAGACAGCAGTCTGGGTAGTGAACATTCAGTCAACCCTCAAGTGGACCCAGTTGAGCTTCTACCCACTGGCAGCAGAGACAAGCCCAAACTTCATCTGCCTTTGCTAGCTTTGGAACCAAAAACGCGAGGAAGCACAGCATAACTCTATCTGTACACAACTTGGCTCAGATCTGTAAGAAATTTCACTAGGACCCGTACCTGAACTAACATCCCCTCTGCTAGTACAAAGTCCTATGTGTGGTGTTACTCAGATTTCCTCCAGCTTACAAATCTCAGCACTGCCTGCCACTGTTTTGTGGCCAGACAAATTTGCTCCTCTCGGAGCTTCAATAGGCTCAAATCTTGCTCCTCCCCTGAGAAGCTTGAGTCTGCTGTCTAAGGCTTTTTGGTGTTTTTTTTTTTTGTTGGTTTTGGGGTTGGTTTTTAACCACAGACTCCATCAGTGATTCCACAGGGGGGGAAAAAAAAAAAAAATAATAATACACAAACACCCAGCTGTGAAAGCCCTGGGGAATCCATTCTGAATAACCTCCACCCAAATCTCAACTGCTTAAAGCACATCTTTTTCTCAGCTTCACTTTGTGAATTCTACAGATCAAGTCTTCAAGGACATGCAGCACAAACAGAAGAGACAGGACTTCTGAAGCATTTCTAAACTCATTATGCATTAGTTTTATTTCCAAGTAATTCAAGCATCTAGACAACTCCAGCTTACCTTAAGATTATACTATTCCCTGTCCAACTGTTTTGTATCTCTGAAGAGTTTGGAGCGTATGGAGGATAACCCTTGGGAGTCTGCAATTCCTGGGTCCACAGTATGGCTTTACAGCTTGAACTGCCTCTCCTCCAGCTTCCTTGTAAATTGGCTGCACGCTTGAGGCTCCAGCCTCCCTGGGTAGTTACTCCTTGATCAAAGGTGACCAACCACTTAGACAACTCCTCTCAAAGATTAAATAAGAACTGATGGACAGCATCCACCTCGTTATCCAAAGATGTACAGCAACTGCTGGCAACCTAAGTTTAATAATCTTCTACACTTGGGACTGCAACAGCTGTTCTTGGAATTTTACTTCAATGAAAAGGCAAGTCAGAAAGACTTTAAAGCACAGATAAGTTTTAAAATCAAACGGAATACGGACCCTCAGGTGCACATTGCTCATAAGCTCAATTAATTCGTGAGGCATACGTCAATTTTTATACCTTACTACAGGTTTAGACCAGCAAATAGCTAGATGCTGTTAACGGAAAAATCAAGAACGACAGCTTTGTTTCAACTTCCCCTGTTGCAAATTAAAAGTAAAAAAACAGTAGGGCTGGAGCATCTATGCCCATTGCCATTTGGGATCCTATTCCAAAAGGAACTGGACAAGCAGCAGGCTTTACTGAACCCATTCTGACTAGATCTTCTACATGGGGGAAAGGGATCAAAAGCATCGAGCTCTGACATCTTTACATATCCATTATTTGTCATTCATTTTTCTTCCCCCAACTAACTAGATTTCATCCTGATTACAGTTAATGAAACAACAGCTAATGTAACATCAAAGACTGTTCTCGGCTTTGAAGCCTTGATTCTAGTTTTTTGTAGCTGTGACAATTTAGTACTAGAAACTTACTCCACAAACTGTGCTTTCCTAAGAGAAGAAACAGCAACCTTAGAGAATTTTTTATCCAAGAGAGAGATGGAAAAGAGGACCAACATGACGGTCCTCTTTTTAAAGTTTTTTTTTTTAAAACTGCCTCCTTGAACACAGTTTATGATGGCTATTTACTAGCCAAGCTTAAGTGGTTAGAAAACAACACATTTCATTAATATTTTCTTAATAGTAATAAACTTTCAGATCAGTTGCAATTTAATTCCCTGAGCAGGTCTTTTCAGAAGCACTTTCAGCTAGCACGTTACTCGCTATATGTATAATTCTTCTAACGAAGACAGTACTTCACTGACCCTTCAGAGCTAGTATTGAAGCTTCAGTGTCCCCAAAATTAGGTCACAGTCAAACTTGTTTTAGTAAAAAGAACACTGCTTCATACTCACGGAAAACACTGTGTGGGTGGAGTATAGTGAAATCCTGTATTTCACAATATTTTAACTCAAAACCCAGCTGCAGCAAAATTTCAGTTTGCAATGCTAAAAAAAAAAAAAAAAGGCTGTAACCACAACGAAGCATGACAAGTTTGAAGGTTAAAACAAAACACAGTTCACTGTGCCAACAATTTAGAGCTGCAGATGATTATCAAACCCCCAAACTTCACACCCTCACACTTCAACATGAAAAGTCAAGTTGGACACATGAAAATAAAAAGCTTAGTGAAGTACGGTAGTTGTGATTTTTAGTTTTCACTGTGTAAAATAGCTTAAAGCTCTTATTCCTAAACACCTAAGCTGACTACTTGGATAGCACCAAAGAACTTTTTAAGGCAGATATTCATACTTTATGCATTTAGATCAGGCACCTCAGCCAACAGCCTAGGTTCTCCACCAGAGAGCAATTCAGACTTTACCTCTCCCTGCTGCTCATACAGGGAGTCTGAAGTTAAACTATTTATGCTGCTTGCCTGCAATCAGTCTCAAGGAAGTTAAGTTCTGATTAAGCACAACATCCTGAATAAGAACAAGAAAACACCACAGCTCTCATCATGTTCTAGATTTGTGTAACAGCAACTGCAAGCCAAAGGACTCCATGCAAGACACTAAAATAAGAGCAGAGAATTCCTGTTGCAGAGAGCTTACCACTTAGATAGGAAACATGCACAAAAGGAAGAGGGAAATACACAGAGACGATGCTCTACTATAAATTCTCACAGTTTAAAGGTACAAGAGTCCAGGCTTTTGACATTGTTCTCAAAGCCTCAGCCCTGGAACAAAGTCTAAATGAAATTGGGTTTTTCTTTGGAGGGGGAAGGGTTCTGAACTGTCAGCTCAGTGCATCCAAGCTCCTAAAAGGCATCTCAAAAATAATTTTTAGGCTCGGGTATTTACATCAACTACCTGATTTTTGATTACTTAGCTTTGGCAGTACTATGAAAATCAAGCTCAGACAGGGCTAGTGACAAGAGAGAGATCAGAATCCAGGGAGACAGAACCCCAGTCCAAACTTAAGGCAACAGTTACATACATAGTTTTTCCAGCTTCACAATACAGGTAAGCAGTTGGCTACCCATACTTAAAAGTATCTCCAGTTGAGTACTCCGTGCTTGGCAAGTATTTTATTTAACAAAACAATCTCATAAAAAAAAAAAATTTCACTTTTCATTTGTACTTTGGACACTGATACTTTGACTGGGAGAAGAGGGATGAAGTCACATTCCTTACGTACCACAGGCATTCCACACTAAAATGCTTGAGCAGGCCCTGGTCAGATTTTGAGGAAGAGCAGAACAGCAGTAGGGTAAGTCAGAAAGGCACTGGATTAAGAAACAGGAGTAGGTTAAAGTTACTCGAGAACTGCCAAAGGCATTTAAATGAAATACAGGCAAGCAAACATTTTGAATGCAGATAAGCTCCCTTGTTCCACTAAGCAGTGGCTGAAACGGTAATGGCAGAATATTTTAGTGGTACTAACAGAAGTCAAAAAAAGTGACTTCTACACAGACTGCGATGGCCTTGCATGCAGACAGCACCACAGGTCCACAGATAATGCCTGCAAGTGTCCTTGTACTTGACTTGGAAGTCTGCACCAAAAAAGGGTACAGTCAAGGTTATTACAATGTTCAAGGCAAAGCAAGTAATGTCAGCGTAACCGAAAGACCACATACAGAAATCCACAGTAAAACGACTACAGAATTAGGTCACCCAACCGATTCAAGCTGCAACCTGCTCATAAATGCAATGGAGTCTTTTCACCCAGACAAGTTGCTCTTATCTCACTGTTTCACAGGTGAAAGTAAACATCTGAGCTAGTAGGATGCAATTTGATCACGGCAGAAAAAAGCAACTGCTTTAATAAACTTAATCTGGAGTAGAAGTCTGTATCACTAAACACACACAGATTCAGAACCTCCACGACAGCTATACAAGATGTGATTTTAACATCTAAACTATACCTTTCTAGCCACAACGTGCAGAACACTTTTGCCATTTATTTGGGTGGGTTAGAATGATTTCTAACCTTCCAGAGAAAATACATACAGCAATTAATGAAAAAAACAACCATCATGAGAATTAAAACTTTTATTAGTGTATTCACATATTAGGCAAATGCAACACGCATGAAGCTTATTTCTTAGGTTCACAAGTTCTACCAATACATTAGTCTACTGGTAAAACTAGCACAAACTGGTAACTGCTTTGCCAATTTTTTTAAAGGTGTCTGGCCCACTTTTTCAAGGCTTGATTTTTGGTATTGCTTCTATGCCCTAGTCATTATGGCATAAAAATATCCATCACTATCATCAATTCAGTCAACTGATTAAAAGCTGTAACACTGGCCACATTTTTGTTCTCAAAGCTAAATTATCACTAGCTGTACTTACAAAGTACAGTACTAGTGTAATGAATGAAACAATGGGAAAAACAGACAAAGGCAATCCTGCTACTGCCACAATAACAAAAGAATGACAGACAGCTAGATCACAAGATTGTTAGTAAGATGTATATTTTTCAAGTCAGAATAACCCTTCTATACAGTTTCCCAACCCTTCCCCAACCCAGACTTATTTGTAGAATATATTTCAGAATATTTTTAATATGGTGCAGCTGTAGTGTCCAAGGGTTCACAATAACATGCACTGTCACGAAGAACCTAGAAGTCCTCCTTCGCTGGTCATACCTCAGCAACCACTATCCTAGAGGTTTTGCAGAAGCAACTACTTTTAATAACAAGGCCCATTATGACATAATGAATGCGTATGATCTGGCATGTAAGTAAGCTATGGAAAGCCACTCAGATCAGAAATTTAAACTCTGTTACTGAAATATGTTAAGAAGCTGCATCTATTTAAAACCTATACGAAAGAGTCTAGTTTACCCTGGGAAAGGATTTTTCAAGGTATTTGGCTCCAGAACCTAAAAACCATGATTTTTAGTGACATCTGTTTAATGAAAAAAATACAGATGTAAGGGGTAAGCCAATAACCTTGTGTACTTAATCCAGTATCCAATGCTATGGTAAATTCTCATTCCATGAGAAAAAACACTAATTTCAGTGATTCAAGGTACAAAAAAGTCCCAAATTACATCAGTGCCAGCAATACTGCTGGTAACAGATGCATCAACTCAGATATTTAGGGAAAAGTAGACTCCTAGTGTGATGGATACTTGGAATTTATAGTATGAATTCATTTTAGGCCCCATTAAGCATATAAAGTGTCTTAAGATTTCACAGATGAATCTCAAGACATTTCTTTCCCTTCCAATGGAGGGATTTTCTTTTTCTTTAAGAAGGCAGCAAAAAGTTAAGCTTTTCTACAAGGAAAGTCTGCTTTTTATGTTTAGGACAACTCGAAAACCTGCTTATATAAAAAAATATAAAAGAATAAAGGAGTAGAGTCTTGGAATTTCATGAGAGATTTGCCCCAATCAAAAAAACAAACGACTATTTATGGGAACTAAAATGTAGAACAGCACAATACCGTGATATTTGAGATCATGATACATTACCTGTACATATACTTAGCTATTCATGTTATTGATAAACCATTAGGACACTCAATTATATACCCAATAAAAACACCATTAATAGTCTTTAGAACTGTCCCTTCTTCTTTCTGAAGAAGGCATTTCTATACACTAAATTTTCATCTAGTATCAGAGTATAGGAAACAGAATCCACAAGGTGCTTTAATTGATGAGACCTCAAGTGCTGGGTTTCTTTTTTTTCTTTTTTTTTTTCTTTTTTTTTTTTTTTTTAAAA
>JAVJGG010000074.1:79296881-79327157 GCA_035590195.1 Aviceda cuculoides
TGCCATAGGCAGGTTTCAGCATCTAGAAGGTCTGATGTAATGGATTTGAATTAGTCTACAAGAAAAAATTTTTTTTTTCTTTTTTTTTTTTTTTTTAAAAACCTTTTTGGATAGTAAACAGTTCATGGGGACCACACACAAATACTACGACAGACGAGCTGTTATATTAAGTCTGTTGACTGGACTTGATATTTAGCCCACTGGTAACGGAGGAAGGAGTTTACGACATGCTGGAGCAGCGTACTGAAGGGGAGCCCATCTGAGTCAATACTTTGTCCAACCATTGTAGAGGTCCATTCAGATGAAGTTCAATCCAGCAAGGAGTGCTTGTTACTGTTTGCCGCCTAGAAAATAAAGAATAACAGGAAAGTCAGAAAGCAGCTTTGGCTGCCATAAAGTTTTCCATCATATGATCAAATATGTTTCCATCTGCAGAAAGATAAAAATCTGCAACCATAACTATTACTAAGCTTTTTTCAGACAACCTTTGAAGAAATAAAAAAACCAACCAACCAAAAAAAAAACCCAAATACACCCCACATCTATAAGATACATCAATAATTACATGCTTATCTGTAGTACATCGAGAATATTCTGCTCTGGAGAATAAGATAAGAACTGCAGCATTTGCTTCGAGAGCCACATGAAGAGCCTTACTTCTAAAAAGAAATTCAAAACTGAAGATTGTTCAACCAACGTGGTGTTCACATCACAGATAGCTGTGTGCAGCTCTGTCTTAACCTTCAAAGGGTCTGCATGCATAACTGGCTTTGAATTTTGTAGACTGAGAAATTTGGAATAGAAGCACTTGGCTCTGCACTGTCAGCACAGTCAAACAGCACAATGCTATGGTGATCATAAGGTCTGGCTTTTTGGAGGAGTAGACAAGATAAATGTATAAGGAAACTGCTAGATGTTGTCAGAAACGCTATGTCAAAACACAGCGTGTGGTTAGACTCTGCTAACTGATGCTATCTCAAAGGAACACCAAACTTCGTCTCCGGTTTCCTGTAACCTTATACTTCTACATGTGTTTTGTACCGTAACATCCTCATACAAACAGTTTAAGTAAAAATTGTGTTTCCCTTCTCTTCTACATAAACTTGCCTGTAATTTTCCACAATAGAAGCCCTTCATTAAACACCATGTAGAAAGACTCAATAAAGCTGAAGGAGTGACAACTGTAAAAGCTTCATTCACTCTCCCATATATTCTTGTTTCAGAGACCTGTTTTTCAAAAATCTTCCTCCTCATCTCCAAAGTACAGAAATCAGTATTGGACATACTCTGCCTGAGAAATCCTGTTATTTCACTGTACCCACTCCAGGCATGGGAGTTTTCTCAAACTAGACTGGCAAGACTACTGTTGCTAAGCCAGTTTTTCCTAGTAATTCTAGCTATCCCAAAGTCAAAGCAAGGAGGCATTAAGATTCAAAGGCAGAAGATTAGTCAGGCACAAACCCAGCCCCTTCATTTTTACTGTCAACACTGCAACCCTTCGCTTTAAGGAAATCTGTTTATATAAACAGAGGAACTGAAAAGGCAGAAAGATTAAGCCAGCGAGAGGATGGATTTCAAAAGCTGTCTGTGGTTTCACATTTTCTAGGAGAAGAAAGGAACTGGGGTCTCTGCTCTCTCAGCACTTTAAAAATATTGTTATCTTAGCCTCGAATGACTATGCCACAACAAAGTAATCCAATAGAAGAACAATCTAAACCACAGGAAATACAATTCCATTTAGTCTCAAACCCTCTCCCAAAGAAGGAAGTTCATTATTCCGCCACTGTCAACTCTCCTACAACATGTTCCACAACACACTTCCTCAAAATTTTATAAGTGGTTCTGCTCAACAACCCTGGCTTTGCACTACACTGGCAAAAGTTGATAAAATAGTGACAGTCACTCAGCAGCCGTCTCAAAGCTAAAATTCAGCCTCTTCTATCCACGGATTTCCAGTTCACATATCACTAAGTCCCTGTTGTAATTACCTCTACTTAACTTTCTTCAGAAGATGACCCTAGACAGGGATAGTTCCTGTATTAACGTGAACACTTGTCTGCTGATCTGAATTTCTACCACCATCCTCAATTCAAGCCAACATGTAACGAGCAAAAAGCTATAAGCTATTTTGTCTACCAAGCTTATAAAATCTACCACCTTGCCATATCTGCATGTTTATGCACATATGCCATATGCCTAAAATGTAAGTAATGCTTTGGCTTTGCCAAAACCTGTTCTATGAGAAACATTCTTGACATAATAATGAAGCATGGAAGTTTTAACAAGAATGACGGATTTTACAGTGCTTCCTGGTCTATTTTGACAATTCGGACTACATTCATTTAAATTTAAGGTTGTGTTTGCAGGAACAACCTCTTCTTGCTTTAATCACAACTGCAGCATAACTTACAAGTTTTGTGCATCAATAATTTATTAGCATCATCTTAAACAGAGATGCAAAGAAACTAGTTCAGCATTATGTCAGCGATCAGTTTCCGTGCTGTTCTGGCAGTGTTTTCACTGCAGCTTTTCCAATCCTATGATCTCCGAAGGGTTTATAGACTACTAACAACCAACATTCTCCCTCCTTAGAAGTAACTTTACCAAAAGCCTCCCCACTGTTTTAACCCAGCACTTACACTCCATTCACTTCAAGTTGTCTCCATATAATCTGACTGATTAAGCCTTTCTTCTGTTCTGATTTGAATGTTGTACTTAATTATGCGTAGAGTGTATACATACTCCTTTTGAGCCAAACCCAACAGTTCTTTAAACTTGAGCCAGATTCTTTCTTGTGTACCTCTTGCTAACAAAGAGGTACCAATTTATTCCATTACTCAAATTTCTCATTTCATCTAATTAGGCTTTTACAAAATTGGGTTCATTTAGCTGAGAAGCCTCCCCCACGTACTGACACTGCAATTTACATGTATATATTTCAAGAGCAGATAAAAGAATCAAAACCCCAGGATTCACGGTGGAACATACATGCCATTATTCAACTTCAGAAGTGATATGGATTTAAAAAAGCCATTATGTATTGCAATAGGATATTGATATGTCAGACTTCATTCTTTCAGTGGACAATTTCTAGAGACATTTAAGGGATTTGTTTAAAACCACATCCCTAGCTCTCCAAAACAATGAAATCTTTAATACTGCTCAGTTAAACGTCAATTCCTTTTCTTCCCAAATTCCCATACTACATTGAAAACAGGCACTGTCCTCAACTATAGCTCTTAGTTTGTGCTAATAAAGAATACAATTGGAATCTAGTCAAAAGCAGATAAAAGACTTTCTTCCACCCAAAAAACTGTTTTTAGCAGTTTTAATACATAAACAGAGTCATCTTACTCCTGCAAAGTTTTTCCCACTACAAGTTCCAAAATATTTGCCATCCCTTAAATGTGTGTTCTCCAGCTGTTTTATTCTGCAGAACACACTCCAAGTGACTCCAATTCTTTCCATCGGGTACCATCAACTGCATCCTGCACCACAACCTAACAAAATCGTTATACTCCATATAGAACAGAACAGAGACCAAAATAACTGTATGTCTAAAGCAGCAAATAATCCCATAGCACAAACTGTGAAATTTCCTAGATGTTGTCAGTGATTTCACCACAATAAACAAGCAAGCAGGACTGAGCAAGGAAATGGAACTTTGACAAAATTCCTTGCTCAACAGCTCACTTCAGTGAAATACCAAAATCAGTTTACTCCTCTTTATGACTTAGGAGCTCCCCAGCTGAGAGGAAGAAAAAGGAAAATATGGCTTCAACTTGCAGACAGCATATCTACAGTAGCAGTAAGAAGCCTGTATGTATGGCTTTCAAGCCAGACAGAAATAGTGTATTAGTGAAAAAAGAAAAATTATTAAGTCTAAATTTAGAGCAAAGGTTTTTTCTTACCTGTATTCAGCTCCCCATCCTTTAACAAAACTCATTCTTATGGTACACATTCTAGTAAGCTGGTAAACCGCTTCAAACCCCTGATTCACAGATTGAGCCAGAAGAGCAGCAAATTCTTGGTTGTTAAAGATTTTTAGATTGCATCCTATAAAGAAAAAAAAAAAAGTATAAAGGGTACAATCGATGAATACTTGTGTTTGTTACACAGAACCCCAAAACTATGAAGGCACTGTCAAAAGGAAAGCAAATGTCATCCAGTGAATACATTCACTGGATATTTTTTATGCAAGACCTTTGGTAGACTACTAACCTGGTGGAATTTTGCACACAGTTGCAGGATGCCAGCCATATCTTTGATTACAGTTGGGGCTCTGAACAAAAATCGCGCTATCGCTTAGGCACTCAGCAAAAACTTCTCCGCCAATGTAATAGAGACGTACTCCCCTTCCTGTAGCAAAATTCAAAGGAACTCTCATTACGTTATGACCCAAGCAGATTAACAAACAAGGGAGTATTTTGTTTCAGAGAAGGCCAAGGTTTTTCTTTACAAGAGAAACAGAAATCAATTATCCACAGGACCACACTGCTGGGCTGACAGCTGGAGCAGGAGCAGAACACGATTAACTTGCATTTTTCTCCCACGACACACAGTATTTGAAGGAGGAGCAGAATAATTTTTGGTCAAGAGTGAGACAGAATTTTCTAGCCATGTAATCCAAGTTAGGAAGCAGTGTTCATTACCAAATAACTTTTTCACTTAAAGAAATACCAAAATTGAAATAAAAAGATTAGATTCAACAGAATTAAAACTTGTGCTAATATTAAAGTGTTGTATGTGAAGTGGCACAGGCCACTATGAAAAAAAGGAAAACACAAGTATACCACTTCAACACTCTCCACTTACATGCATCCACACTATTTCACAACCCACTGCATACCCCTTCTCTGTACTACTTTGACAAAAAACCAACAGGACTTCATTTAGGCCTATTACAAAAAAAACCAAACCGCAAGAAATCCTATTGTTCACTTTTAAACTGTGATCTTGTGCTCACTCTCTCCGAGTGGAAAAAAAAAAATCTGTATGGGTTATTTCTAGCAGAAGTAAGATAAGTAATGTACGATTGATCTCCCAAAGAAAACTATTTATAATTAACAGGTCCTTTGAAGGCAATAGTTTCTCTTTCCCTTTTTCTTTAAAAATATTTTTTCAGATGAAATGCAAGCTGCTCCATAATTAAAAAGTGAGAGCTCCTTACATTTTTGCTTTTCCTCATCATTGACCATTCTGATCAGTCAGCATAGCGTATCTAAAATTTTATTAGACAAGCATTTGGCACAGAGGGAGTTAGAAGGTTCTACTAAAGACGCTGAACTTTTTTACTAAAAGTAAAAAAACCCAATCAAACAAAAAAACCCCCACCACCTCATGAATGCTGCTAAATAAAAGAATCCAGGGGGAAAAAAATAAAAGAAAAAAGTAGTTTATTGAAGAAATTAAAGCCAAGATGCTGCATTGTGGGAAAACAATGTTCTTTACTAACCATTACAAAGAAAATCTTAATCATGTCAAAACGGCGTGTTATCTCAAGGGCAGCTTCTCATTTCAGAAAAGAATTCAAGCAGCACTACCAATGTTCATTCTGCATTTCATAAATTAGAATAAACTAAGCAACATGTTAATATTTTGTAATTAAACCTTAAATTTCAATTACAACCAACCATGAATATAAATGCTACCCAGGGCAGAGCGGTCCAATGAGGAGCCTGAAAGCCAAACCCCCCCCCCTCGGGATGCTTCGGTACATCGTCTTTTTCCAGGAGGCAGAGAACAGCATTGGGAACAACCGAAATCCCATACAGCTGAGTGTCTTGCTCCCGTGTCCCGCTCAGCCTGACAGCTGTGGAACTGCTGCTGTCACCGACTTAGTGACTACTGGTTGAGGAAAGGCAGCTCCTGGCAGCTCCAGCCATCACTACATCTCTTCCCAACTGCAGCTGGCTGCTACATTTCTCCCTCATTTCGGAAGCGGTGACCTCTGTGTCTTTCCACTTTTGTCCTTAGCAAGAGAGACCAAGCTCTCCTTGACAAGCCTCAAGAGAGAAGTTCAACGGCTGCTGCGCAAGGGTGAAAGGATCCCAACACACAGATCTGCCCATCCTACCTGCATCGTTCCAGATAATTTAATGGCTAAAATGAAATTAAACAGTTAAAAGACCAGAGATATTTACCTATGTGTCGCCTTGTCATTTCCACTGTAGCATTTCTGTTTACATTGGAAAGCAGACCTAGACAAAATCGTTCTGAATTTGATGGATCTGTAAAGCCATCTACGGTCAGGGAAGGCTGTGATGCATGAAAGGTTTCTCCCACTCTTTGATTCAATTCATAATATGCTATTGAACACCAAAACGCAGGCTCTGAGTAAGTAACTGGTTGCAAATCTAAAAAAAAAAAAAAAAAAAAATTTTTTTTAAAGGTAAGCTTAACACAGAATTTGAGGCTGAAAAGAAATCTATCTGCCCTGCTATTCATCTCTTCCAGCAACAACAGCGGTGGTCTCCTCAAACTACTCAAATTATTTTGCTTGCTGTCAATTTTACCTAGCCCGCTAAACAGAATGGAATTCAATATTCCACACAAGGGAAGGAGGAGAGGGAGAAGGGGTGATCTAATCTGACCATCGCTCACGTAGTTCAGTACTTGCATTTTGCTCTGCAAAATGGTTAAGCTAATGTTACTGTGCCAGACGTTGAGACATTTCTGTTACCTTTCTATAACTTGCAAACATTTTGGCAATGTTAAATAAAAGATTAAGCTATCAAACACTGAACCACACAAAGGAAAAAATATTAATATGAAAATTATGTTCTCTTGTATTACACTACAATGTCTCTTCATCTAAAGGCAGCTCTTAGCTCCTTTTACTCTCCCTTACTAGAGCTGTTATCTTCCCAGTGCATCTTCAGCTTTTCCTGAGCTGCTTCCCCTTTTTACCTACCCTAATTACTTACTCAGCTTTCTGAACAGCATTTTCCTGTCACATTGTGTGGCCGTTCCTTAAACAAACCCAAGGGAATCTGATCTGCCCGAGGCATTTATACCGACACACAGCAGGGGCACCTGATCAAAGCAGGTGGGCAACTAATGCAGGAGCAACAATTATGTTGTGGTCACAGGTGAACCAGGACATGAGAAGAGCAGCAGAACACATACACAGGAGACAGCGAGTCTGGGCAGCACTAATGTCCTTTAAACTATTTATTTTATAAACGCTATTCCCTGCGCACACACAAGCGTGTTATTCCTTCTCTTTGCTAGAAGTTCAACAGTTACAGAAATAGTTGTTGTTAACAAGTTATTAACCCAGCCCTACTGTGTTTATCATCAGGAAGCCAACCTAATGGTCTCATCCTAATACAGACCTTTTAAAAAGTACATTTTTATTTTTAGCGTAATTATATATATAAAGAGGAGTCATCACACACAGAGAAACAATTGAAAGTATTTCCAGCTTACCCAAGCTATGATTAACTGGGGAGAGAGTACTAGGAGACAGCTCTGCTGGAGATCCTGTTGAGGCAATACAGAGCAAATAATTCTTGTTATTTCAGATGGATAGGTATGACCGCTATCTAGATATTCTAAAGAATTTTAATTTGAAAGTGTAAGAAACCTCAGAAATCCTACAACCAGTTTTCCAGCATGTCACATGCTTATTCTGAATTAAGATTACATTTAATTTTCCAGACTCCTGGGAACCTACCCCTTCTCGTAAAGACTCAATTAACATTTTAGTTGTTGTATTTGGCAGAGCTCTCACTTCATGCACACTCTGTGAACTTAACTATTTGTGCACTTCTCCAGTGAGAAGGTAGTAACTTCTTCCAAATTCAGTGGAAAAAAGGTAAGAAAACGTGGACAAGACAATCAAGATATTACCTCTCTATTCTCAAAGGAGAGGGTTTATCTCTAGAAAAGAACAAGCTGGATTTCCTCATTTGAGGAAATTATTGTCCTGGAAGGAGGAAGTAAAAAACTCAGAAAAACATGTAGTCTCCAACACAATTTGTGCCCTAGTAGGCAAAAATACAGAGAGGCTTTGCACAGAAACAATTCCTACAAGGACTGCTGATGTCAAGCTTTTTTAATTAAGGTGCCTATTGTCACACAGTGGGAAAATATTGCAGTTCTTACAGAAACTAGTACAGTTGATTCCAATTAACTGAAAAAGGTTGCTAACATTAGCTAACCAAACACACACTCAACTCTGCCAGCACACAGCAGGAGGTTCTTATCCAGCACATTAACTGTGCTTTGTCCAAGTCCAAGGCCAACCAGATTATCTAAAAATCCTTTCATATAAAGGCACTAATGCTTTATGTTTCTACTGCTCTTTCAATAGAGCCTTCCATACAGGAATTAATTTGAAACATGGCAGAAGTGATAAGGTTGTCACAGTTCAGAGACAGGTTCTCGAAATACAGCATTTCCGTAACTCGTTTAGGCCAACAGACATTTTGCTTCAATGAACCTGTTTCCAGAAGGTAAAGTTAGAGATAGGTTGAAACCAGTCAGCTATTAAAAATCTTTTTTAAGGCTTTCTGATGAAGACTTAATTAGACCTGTATGCTTTTGTTATGAAACAATTGAAATGTACTTAATATGGCACGGAATGTTTTGAAAGCATTCCCCTAGCAAAAACCTGTTTTGTTCGCAATTGACTGAAAGTGATATTTTAAACAGAAGACACCAGGTTGTACAGAGGGCTACTGCCATCATCATTCAGGCTGAATTCACGCTGCTATGCAGAGGGATCACAACTAGTAATCTCAAGTCTTCAGAGTAGTGGAAAAATAAATTTTACCTGTATCCATGCTTTGGTTCAACTGCTGGTCACTCGTTTCTCCATCTTCACTGATATATCCTGGAGGTGGTGTTTCTGTCAAAAATAAATAAATAAATAAATAAACCCACCTACTGGTTCAATGATGGGAACTTTCTAAGATTTAGCATTTGAGGGTTTTGTCCTCAAGTCTTCATGAGCTCCATATGATACCTGAACATTGAATTAGAATTTCATTTTGCTGTCCCTTTTTCCTTCCAGTAGGACTTCAAACCCATTACCTGCCTTATTGTCTTTTTAAAATGTATCATCTCTTGTATGCCAGTCAATTGCTCAAATATGTTATATAATGAACAGATAATCCTTGTTTGTTCCATTTAAGACAAGATACTTTCACTACAGTGAGTAACAATTTTGCAATTGTGATCAACAGCTTTCACATTTAGTAGAATTACAAATGAATAAAACCATCTGGTGACTTCTACAAAAAAAAAAAGTGAGCTGTCTTTATGTAGTATAACCATCAGATCAGATGCCCTCCCACGCTTTATAGAAATTGCTAGATTTAAAGGTTACTCTTCAGTTCAGTCCCCAAATCCATTTTTCTTCTAATACCCAACAGTTGATTTCACTCATTAATAACTACATTATCTAACTAGTTACACCGCACAAGCTCTATTATCATTATTATTATTACTTCCAAGCTCTATTAAAATGATCACCTATTCTTTTATGTAGCTTTCTTTAAAGACGGAGTTTCACAGACCAAAGTAAACTCAGTAACAAGTTTGAAGCATTCTGATACTAGAAACTGTGTCTAATTCCACAGAAATATCTTCAAAACCCAGGAGACCATGGTTGTTCCTTTTTGCCATTCAAAATGTACTTTGCAATCCAGATAATGAGTTAACCAACTGCCTTTCAGGAAATAATTTTCTTTGAACTGGGCAAGTGTCTTTTCCTATATATTAAAGGCAAAACCTGGATTTCTTTAGTGAAAGTGTTTGAAGTGAACTATCTCTACAATCACCTTAGAATTGTCTCCAGGACATATGAGGGATTAAACACATTTAATTACATTATTACCAAACAGGAGAAATTTAAAGAAAGCCTTTTGCTTAAGAATTAAAATCAGATTATATAAATATCATGCCTGAGATTTACAGCAATATAGTAAGATCAGAAGGAAGTCAGCAAGAGGAAACTAGATTAAGTCAGTTGATTAAATAAAAATGAACTGAAAGGATCGTGTATTTGGTTCATTCTGTAGAACTAGTGCCCTAAATATCAATGTGACAAAATTCAAATGAGAATTTAAAAGGACAATTAAGGGAAATCTGTACTAGCAAGAAGTATGATGACAAAAATCATACTTGTTTCAAATATTTTTACAGCATTTATTGTGATGAAGTGGACTCCACCCATCTCCAAATCACTCCCTGTAGTTAAGCCCACAGCCATGGTAAAAGGTCAATAACCATTTCCAATCCAACCCACGCCTCCTATTTCCAGTTGCTAATCTAGGCTCTTTGGCACAGATTATTTTCCGTATCTAGTCCCTGTCTGAACAGAGAAGATTTCCTCCACCGAGTACTATTAATACTGGTTTAGGGTCAGAGGTTGAACACCACCACAGCTGGAAATAAATGCTCAAGGGCGGCATTAAAAATTCTCAGCAGAGCTCGAACGCTGCCAGAAGTTTGGACAACGCGGCTCAGCGCATCCACAACTGGAAAGGGAACATACAGCCCCAAAGGCTGTCCTGCACCTTCACGATCACCATCTTCCCAGCTGTAGGTGAAAGCGACCTCTCTGCAGACCAAGTACGGAGACAGCACTGCGGTGCAAAACTACCACCGCCGTTACTCTGGCCTACCGCTAGAGGAAACGGTTCTCTGAAGTAGGCTGTCAAGACGCACAAGACTTACCAGAAGTCACTAGCTAAGTATTCAAGATTAAGTTAGCAAGGTCAAATAAAGGAAGATGCCATGATATGACTTCAACAGGAGAGCGTTAGTGACAAAGAGAAGGCGGCAAGGTATGGTTAGCAGCATATACATTTGAATATCGTGTGTGTCACCTTGGACAGACTTCCTGCAAATAACTACCTAGAGTTGCTTTAGCTCATTTCCATAGCACTAGATTTTCAAATGGTGGCTTTCCAGTAAGGTGTTTACAAATGCTATCAAAAGCCCTCAGATTGAGTCAAAAAAGTATACACAAATTAAGAAAGCAATACCAACTTCTAGCACTTTAAAGATCTGCTGTCCATAGGAGGCAACAAATGTGGCACAAATTAAACTGATGCGCTCAAAGTAATTGAAAATTTTTTGGTGCCATTTCAGTTCTTGGATACATTTAAAGAAAACACAAGCAACATCCTGTTCAAGACATGTAGATACAATTTGGCCATTGCACATATTTGAGTTTTAAGGCAGTCATCTTATTCTTCAAGAGAATCCAGATCTGGATTTACACCTTGTTCCTAACATAGCTGCATTAAACATTTACAAGAAAACTTCAGCTTTGCTTGGTTTTTACACTCCAGGCAACTTCCTGAAGAGAGAGGAAACAGGAGGTTGGGGCAGGAAACAAAGGTCACTGATTTTATGTTTCAATAAGGGTACAGGCTTTCGGGTGCACTGTAGCAGATTAGTCTTGGTATTTGTTTTGGGGTGGGGAAGAGGCAAAGACAGGGAGGAGGAATTCTTTAAGAGTTCAATATTGTTAGGTTGTTCTTTCAGACTAAGATGACAAAACTGTATGTATGCACACAATAGTAACAAATACACAAAGTAGACCTTGATCGATTGTGAACTACAGATCAAAACACTTTTTAAGCCACTGGTTCGCAACTTAAAGATTTCTCCATATGCTACTCGTGGCAAGATCGAGCAGCAGTTTACTACTCAATCTCTAATACACAGCATTCAGCAACCCCTATAGGTAAAACAGGCTTAAAGCATAAAGTGAAAGTCTACTTTGTACTCATTAGCATTCTGAATCTTAAATAAGCTATTGAAACCAAGTAAGCTATTGCAAAACCACAACAATGTGGTTTCACACAGGATCACGTTCTGCAAACAACAGTGTTCAGGTATTTCCACTGGAATTAATACATGAAATCAACAAGATTTAGTTTAATGGTGCATCTTTCAATTAATTTGATCACTTCGGAGGATGAAATTACCATCTTTGTTCCAGCGGCACAATGTTAAGTATACTGTTTGCAGTAGGAGTTAAGAAAATACCTGGTATGTAATTGCTCTGTGGTTCAATTCCAGCTGGAAAGTTAGTGTTTTCAGGAATGGAATGGGTATAGTCATCGAGAGGTGGAAGCTCTGTTAGAATCTCAGTGTGCCGTGGCACTAGTACGGGAGGCAAGACTGGAAAAGCAAAATTCGAAGCATTATTAAGACCCTCAAAATACACACTTCTGTGAGCTAAAAGGGAAAAAAATATAATCTAAAACATCTAACAATTTCTTAATATGTTTTGAAGTTTTCTGACTCTCAGTACTGCTAATACTGCAATTGTACTGCTAGTTAACGGAAGAATCAGATTCCCAAGGTGCCTCTTGAGAAGACTATTCCACATTAGCAAAGGTATGTCATCTCCATTCTCCTTTTCAGTCCGGACCGTACTTAGCCAGCTGGAAACTGCTAGCAGTACCAATGTACATTCATGAAGATTTTTCAGTACCTTTACTATTAAGAACTTCCAGGGGATGGTATTCTCAAAAGCTGTGTCTCTTAAGAGTCTTGTACTTCTGGGAAGAGAAAGCATCATCTTTCTCTATTTTTCATTTAAAACATTATGCCGAACAAGTACATACAGATGTTGCTATAGCAAGTCAGAAGCAGTCTTCCTACCTGGTGTCTCCACTCTCTGGTAGTGGTACGGGTTTACACATACTTCATCCTTTTTAAGATTAAAAGCATATTCACAGTTTTCAATTGCTTTAAGTTCATGGTGACTGTGAAGGTCTGGCCAGCGCCACAAACGACAGTAAATAACATGCGGTAATCCTTTACGATGAGATACCTGTAGACGGCCATCGAGAGATCTATATGGGAAAGACGTTGAGAAGTATTTACAGACTGCATGCTGTCTCTTAATCACTCAAGCAACAGTGTACACACATCAGATGGGTAGTTTATTTATTCTCAGAATTCAGTGGACTGACACCGTTAGTAACATTTATACTCTTGTTAAAAGGCTTCGAATGTGATAAAAATGATGGTATCAAGCAGTGTCTTAACTTATTTTTGAGCTGCTCAAATTATTGCCAGTGAATATAGAGTTCATTAAAAGCCACTTTACCTCCAACCAAGTATTTAGGATGACTGCTTCATATACTTTTTTTTTTTAAATGCAGAAGACAGTTGTTTAAAAATAAAAAAAAATAAAATAATAATAAAAAAAAACCACACACTTCATAGTCCTTTCCACTGCTAAACCTCAAGGCTTTGCTGTGGCATGGATGCTTTATGGCTTTAAGCATAAGAATTCCCACAGGACTGCAAATAAGCCTATAAGCAGTCAGCTGCCCAAGTGATCCACATGGCAGTATAACTAATGCAAAAAGCAGGAATGCACATCTTGTAAGGGCTGTACAGTTTATCTTCTTCACTTCATCTGCCTTCCTACCAGCTGAAAACGTTTTGCTAGTTTTAAGACAGACTGCATATGCTTACACAAATGCAGATGTTTATGATTGTTATGGGATGGGACACAAACCTCAATACACAAATCAAGTAATGTGACATGAAAAAAATAAAGACCCTGTTTAGAATTTGCCCACCATTAACTACTGAAGAATTTACAAACAATTGTTTCGTAGCTCGTATCTGAGCCAATTAGCAAGACTTAACTGAAAGCTTGTGGCATACAAAGCAGTTTAAACACTTTGTAAGATTAGGTCTAAAGAATTAAGTTTCCCAACTTTGTTAATATAAATACCAAATCACATTAGGGCTTGCATTTAACAAGTCTTCCCATTCTTTCAATAGCACTGGCGTGAAAAAGGAATATTCCAGAATTAGAGTTTCATTGGTCAAAACATCAGCTGAGAACACTTGGATTTCTACACTGGCAAGCAAGTATTTTAAAATGCTGTACCATGAGAGGCCTAGGAAGCATCTTAGTCTATTTTACAGCTAAAGCACCCCATTACAGACCCTCCAAAGCCAATCCCTCCCACAAGATTTCTATGATGCGAGAGAGGGCAGAATATTCACCTGGTTTGTTCAGAGAAGCTGTAAAGGCCTGTTGTATCCCACTGATCTATCGTGTTTGGTGTACTCAGTCCCCAAATTTCAGAGCAAGTGCTGTGCATAAATTGAAAACAAAAACAAAAAATTGATATGAATATGGAACATGGTTATTCAAAACACCATGATGTCAAACATGGAAAAATGTACAGAATACTTCCTTTCACATAGAAGATAGAGCATTGCTAGGCTTGCATTTAAACTGACATCTCATGCTATATTTTCTATATGAAGGAGGCTATCAAAATGGAACACGTGATTCACGGTAAATGATAATGTTTTTAAAAGGTGAACAAGTTCTCTGGTTTTAAGTAGTCAATACAGTTGTAATGTTCCTTAAAACAGGCAAAACTTCCTCAGCCTAGCTCTTGACAAAATTCAATTTTAAAGGGTAGTTTCTGGGTTGGGTTTTTTGTTTTTGTTTGTTTTTAAACATAAGCTTGCCTAAGACTTCAAACAAAGGCCATGTGTATCTGAAACTGAACATCACAATCTAACTTTCAGGTACCATCAACTTAAGCATTAATCTCATTCTCCATGCACATACAAATTCGCTGCTTTTCCCCAATCAGGAAAACTCAGATTCCGAAGAAAAGCACATTGTAGCTGATACTTCTCACTGTTTTCTGTACTCTCCTTGATTAAACAACTAAATATTCTTTTCCACCGTATACAAAACACAGAACATTTAACACAGCTTTACAGTACAGTATTTTAAGACTTAACTATAGAGTAACAAAACTTTAATTGCTAAATCAAGCAGGAGGAAAGGAGAGACAACTAATTCTTTACCAAACTGCTTCAATGGCAAGATCACAACAGTAGAGAAAAAGGAGCCTTCAGTCACAGGCACAAACTAAAAGCAGTGGCAGATTTAAGCAAAGCAAGAAAACAGCATGGGTTTGTAAATGGGCAGCAGACTTCCAGAAGCATAAATCAATCTCAGCTCTATCATAGATTTGCTCTGTGACCACTGCAAACGGACAGTTTGTTTTATATAAGTAACACACAACTAGACTTTGCACCTCAGAAATGAAAAGATTTTGGCTCACAGGCAACTTACATCTCCACTTCCTAATTACAAACCCTGCAGTTTGACTGGCTGCTACATTACCTTTAAAATTAATAGCCTCTGAAAAGTTACAACAAAAGAAAAAGAATCCCAGTTCACCAAACTCCTGGTTTTAAATATGGGTGTTGCAATTTAAATTTAAACTACCAAGCTCAGCTGATACAGTCACAAGTTTGGATTGCGTGCTTAAGGAAAAAGAAGTGAGGTAGGTATTTTTATTTCTCCTCCCTACTCAGGGAAAATTTATCAGCGTTATGAAACTAAAGAGCAGAGAGCACAGCACTGTACTTAAAACCACTTTCAGGGCTGACAGCTACCTCAATTCCACAGTGACTTTAAAACAACGTAAGTGTGGGCTACCGATGAAGGGAATGAATGGTTCTTGCCCCCTTCTTGCCTGTCCCACACGCCTCATTTCTAACGCCATCCCAGGGAGGCTGAAATGTCCATGCAATTGAGCGGCAACCCCAATCAATAAACTGGCTATCTGACCACAGAACATACGTGGCTGAAAATTTATGTTTTGAGAGTTACTTTTCAGCCAGATCAGGTCTGTTCACTCTGGAACCATACGAGCACTACAAAGGAGGAGCGAGAGTGTAACTTTGGGCAGTTGCCTACGTTTATCACAAATAAAAATGTTAAATAAAATACAGCCTTTGATATTTTACTGATTATGGACATAAGTAGCATCTTGTACTAGATGACTTTTTGTCTAGTAGAGAGCAGCAGAGAGCCACACACGAAGGCCCATTCTCTGACATATATCCAGCTCTTCAAAAGATCCAGTTGTCCTGAACAAGTTACATCCATGTCAGACACGGGCAGCATCACAGCTCTCCAGAAAGAGTGGGCCAAAAAGGGATGCTGACCATCACTGCACCAGTAGAGCCTGCAACCCCTCTTTTTCATATTCCTAAGACACCTCCAGGACAGTGGGCTGCCAGAAGCTGTGTAAGGATTGAAATAGTTGCCCTGAAGACACACAGGCTGCTTGTGGGACACCAGGGAGCATCCCTGCACTGTACCGTGTCCTTAAATACGCACGACTACTGCTGGTAAGACAGATCATCACGCACATTAAATTAGAAGAACAATCAGCAGACACAAAGCCTGCTGCATATTAATTGACACAGTCAGCTCTGACAGCTTACTACCTTTGAGCAATGGATCCTTTATACAAAGCAGTGCTCCAAAGCCGATGCTGTCATACAGATTACATGTTCCCAAAATTGTGGGGTGCATCGCTGGTGTAAGCATTTGCTTCACAAGACTTTTAAGACAGCATATGCAAAAGTAAAATTGCACAGCCCTTGACAAAGCATGATGAATAGGAACAGTATTTTATATTGCTAACCTCTTCTCTCTATAAATATTCAAACTATCAAAGCTGACAGCATATTCCATAACCTACAGAAAGACAAAGAGTACTCTGAAGTGACTGTGTGACGGAGCCATAGCTTGCAATGAAACTCAGGACACCATAGAGGGAGGGCAGGCCAGGAGGTACAGAAAAAGTGATCTGTTAAAGCTAAACAACTTCAATATTCAGCAGCTTACATGATATGCTGTCTTCCAGGATCTATGTCTGCTTAGAGCTGGGATTAATATCAATTTTTTACTGGCTCATGTACACATAGGACTATACTCCAACTCCAATAATCTACAATCAAACACTGAAGTCCCTGCAGGAAATCATCCTGTATGATCAATAAAGTCAGCTCAACACAGCTTTTACTGTTCCCTGGAAGAAATACCTGAGGAAATAAAGTGGTGTCATCGCTCTCCTGCTCACATAAAAGATCCACTGCCTAAAAGATGCAAGACTGCCCTCCCCCCATGTCACCCAGACAGTAAACTAGGGCTCTTAATATTCACACACGCACGCCGTATCAGAATGAAATTCCTCACCACCATAAAAAGCATACTTCATACACAGCACTTCCAAGAAAGGCCACAGTAGGTTCATTCATACGCAAGCAATAGCCTGATGGAGGGCAGACATGCCTACTCATCCCAGAAAGGTGGTAGCTAGAAGGAAGGTGACTGCATTCTGAAAGGTGTTTAAACAACCATTTAAACCATCTAAAAGGGAAAGAGGTGATACACACTTTTTAGTAGTACAGAATTACTGCCCCAAAATAAATAGGAGGCATTCTCCCCTAAACCTACCTTTCTCACATGCTCGTGATGTGAAGAGTCCTTCTATGCTTTAGTTCATAAAGAATTTAGAAGAACCAAGGAATAACATCTGTACTCGTAAGTTAAGTCTTGTCTGGAAACATTCCCAGGCCCTGGAACATTATCATGTGCGCTAGAAAGCAGCTAGGACATTCCCCAGCGCTGGGCTGTGCCAATTACTGTTCTCCCACACAATTCCCAGGTTTGTGAGCCGCATGCCATCGGGACCACTCGCACCAGGCAGTTCATATGAGCCACCCTGCGCTGGTAGCTAAGAGTTTAAGAGTATGGACAAGGCAGTCCTGAGCCAGTTGGCCACAGTGCCTGGGAACATTCCCAGGCATGTTTAATTTATTAGGAGGGAAGCAGCCAAGACATATCACCATTTCACCTTTAGTAAGCAGACCGCCCTCAAACTGAAGTCTAGTAGCACACTTTGGGCTTCATGTTTTACCAAACAGGGGGTTTTGGTTTTGAAATCACTGTACACTGCAGCACTGGTAAGCCATCATTGTTTCCAAAATATAATTTGGCTCCTGCATCCAAGCTGTACTTAAATCTTTCCTGTGTAGACAGCACTTAAATATACTCCAAAATACAAGCTTAAAGCTAATATACTTCCTCTCAACAGAGCAGACACTTTCATTCCACGGAGCAGTTTCACTGCTGTTCTCAAAACAATTTGTCTGTTGACAGAAACGAGGTCAACTATACAAAAGCTAATATTTTTATCTTTTCAACACTAGCTTAGATTAGCAAATCACCATGTTCTGTGGCCTCTAGCACTCCCAGAGCAAGCTTGCTTGAATACTAGATTGCTGCTTTTGCAGACCCCACAAAATAAGTGAATTTATTATAAAGGACTTCAGGGATATAAGGCATCAAATTGGCTCAGTTTCCCAGATGTTTTGAAGTTCTAACAAAAGAAAACTATTTCTTAGAGAAAGAAGAAATGCTCAAAGGATACTTGCAAGGAATAACAACTACTCTTTGAGATCCGAAAAGTCAAAGTCTAGCAGACATCTGGTTAAGCCACTACACACTAAACCTGGGACAACTCAGTCCCACAATTCCTATCTTGAGACTGACCAGAGGACTGATGTGGTGAATAAACGGTCAGACAAATTATTACTAGGTGGAATCCAGGCTACTTCCATCAGAGCCTTTCCTTAAGTGGAAAGGGTTGCAAGAGTTGGCGTTTCAACCTGACTTTTCATCTGCTTATAAGGAGCAGCATCTCAGATGATATTGTACAATTCTGGCAAGAAGAATCTTTAATGTGGCTATCAGCATCCAACAGCACACAGTATGCCTTCACTTCTTCCATTTCATCATTTCCTTTAACAGGAAAATCTGAGTTCCAAAAAACCCTACTCTGGGCAAGAAATCACCTAAACAGCAAAGGGCTGTAGCAATGCTTCACAATTTTGAGACAAAGTGCCAAAACTGCCTTTCTTTAGTAACACAGAAAATACTGACACACACAAGAAAAATGTGGACACAGGAAAAACCTAAGTATCAAAGATAACCAAAAAGTATTTGTATTGCCTAGTCTACACATCCCAGATGATGTTCCCAATCAGCATCAACAGTGCAAACTACCTTAGTAGAATAATAGTATCTGTAAGTTTAATACAAAATTGGTCCATCAAATCCCAGTTCAAATACAGATGAATTACTGATCTGCCCATGAAGAATGGACATGGACAAACATGGTTTGTGCCATAGCCATAAGTAAGCAATACGATTGCTTGCTTTAATGTATTATATCCCTATTGGAAGAATCAAAGTCCATATCAAAATCTGTAATAACCAGATATAAACTACATGGGATGAAACAGTCTAAGGTAACATGCTATAGTCACATTCAAGAGTCCAAAAATACAGATGGACATCATCTCAACTGGAACACACCGCCCAAAAATAGATTCTTGTATTTGCAATATGATTAGGTGGTAAAGGACACTGACCCATCTAGGTGAAAAAAGGAACAGGATAAGGCTGAACAGGATAAGATGACCATTGCCAACCAGCATATTAATATTAGCCTGTGACAGTACAACCTCATCTTAGTGAATATAGAAAGCCATTTGCATCCTGGCTTGCAGTGGCAGTAATTCTGAATTAGAAACTTAAGTAGTTGGAGATGCAGCTACACAGAACAATCCACAATCCCCTCACTGACATCCAGATGCCAACTAATAAAGCCACCTCAGGTTGGTACTCAACCTAGGCTGCTTAATTAGGTTCAGTTTCTCTGCACAGTTAAAAGCCTGATGTACCAATTTGCAGATCCAAGCAAGTATGTGCAAGTAGTGTCCAAACAGTCACGACCACAGCATGAAACAAGCTGGTGCCTATGCAGGGCACTGCGCTGAACACACTCCAAGACATCCCTGTACTTTCCCCAAGTGCATTTGCAAAATAGAAGATATAACCAGGGATAAAGGTGGTAGGGCTCGTCAATACTCAGTTTTACAGAGATGCTGTTTTATTTGAGGCTATAATTGAAAGAACCCAAAGACAGCAGAGTTTTAAACAGTACCCGTTGTGCACCAAAGCTGTCACACACACACATGCTTAGGCTGGTATCTGCAAATTACAGGTTGTTGCCACTATGAATTTATTACCAGTTTTTACTGAGACAGAATGAACAAAGCAACTATCCTACCATAACGCTATTTACAGTATTGGCAATGCTGCATGCTCTAGGTACTTTTTGTACTAAATGAAATGCTTGCAATAAGTACATCAGATAAAAGCAGGCAGAACCACTTCAAAGATATTTACATATGAAGTACCAGAAACCATACAGAACTTGTTAAATATTGTCACAATTCATACATAACTGCAGTTCCACTTTCTTCTTCAAAGTCTTGCAAAGTGGAACAGCTCTAAAGGAACTAAAAGGCACAGAGTTCAGCTGACAGCCTCCTCTTTACCTGAAGTGGTAGCACTAGAAAGACAACAAATAAAACCTGAAATGCAAATAGCATCATACTAGTCAAAGCCCATATTATACAGGAATCATTATAGAATTGTCTTGGACATTCAGCTTGCTTATTTGCGAAGTATTACACTGAACGCCTAACATTTTTCCTGAATCTTTCATATCTTTCAGAATCTACAGCCACTAACAAGTTTGCAAGTCCATGTTCAATGCAATCTTCTCTGTTTGTCTTTCTCCTGTATCTTATAATCACAAGCCTTTCTTCCACTGAATCTAATTTGTCTGCCTCTGTTTTCTGAGGCATTTGTAGCACTGGAGCTGTCACTGAAATGAAAAATAATTTCAGTAAACTGTGACAGTACCCCATTTACCCATTTTGAAGTGCAAGAGGAGAATGAAAGTTAGTTTTCAAATTCTAGAATTCTTATGCAAAGCCTTCCCTACAGATGCAAGCCTGACATTTGTTTTTATTCACGTCTTCACTCGAAGACTAAAGAAGAAAAATGCAAAAACAACAGAAAAGATGATGAGGTTTTCACTTGAACTAGAGAAGTAACTTAGCACAGACACACAAACACCTTTATACCAGCCTAACATTTCTAGGACTCACTACCTTCACCGATATTTTGTCAAGCAAGCAGAAAAAAGGTGCAGAATTTGCTTC
Source organism: Aviceda cuculoides (assembly GCA_035590195.1). Classification (NCBI taxonomy): domain Eukaryota; kingdom Metazoa; phylum Chordata; class Aves; order Accipitriformes; family Accipitridae; genus Aviceda; species Aviceda cuculoides. Next base: position 79,317,780 of record JAVJGG010000074.1, read on the forward strand.
AAGAGCTACACCAAGCTATCCAAAATGTAGAGAAGTAAGAAATGGCCACTAGATTTATGGAATCTCATTTTCTCATAACAAATGGGCAAATGCCATTGCTTTAACATTGCTCATGACTGCTTCTGTAAAATTTGCCTGAGAAAACAGGTTAAAGTCTGCAGACTGAAGATCTGTACCTTGCGTACTAGCTTTTTTTTTTTTTTTTAATGTAAAATCTTGCTATGTAAGACATTAGATCCAAGACTTCACATAGCAACACACCGAGCAGGAAACCAAGGTGGGAACACTGCTATATTCACTTTGGCTCTAGTTCATCGCTGGTATAGTTAGACTGAAGTTGCATTCCTGTGAAGACACTGTCCATTACTCTCCACTGACACTAACTTTCAGAAAAAGATCAATTAATTGATGGATGAAAGAACAGAATCCTTCCTCTCATACCAGTTATCTTCTTCCTGATGCAACTGGGGTTCAAGAACAGCTGGGAGGGAGATACACCAAACCTTTGGAACTAACGCAAAGAGGGTCTCAAAGACAACAGTAATAGGAAAGACTGATTTGAAAGGCTTAGGTGTAATATAGATGAAACAAAGTCAGCAATTAAAAAAGTTCATTGGCTTACATACACCATTATATTCAGCACAGATGACAGTTCCTACCAAATCTGCCTGATCATGGTTTCCTTAATTCTGGATTTCAAATGAAAATATATGTAGCTGCTTTTATATTCTGACTTGACAGTCCTTTCTATATACTAGCAATTGGCATTTCTCCCTATTACAGCCTAAAATGTCTATGTACCAGCCAGTAGCAATGCTAATTATATCACCTGTTGCAAACAGCACCTCAGCTAGCTGTACAGCCAGCTGTCTGAACAAAAGCTTACCGTAAAACGTAGCTTGGCTGGCCTCTAAGTGTCTCAACTACTGAAATGCGTGTTGCTCATGGTTTCTTTTCCCCACGCTGGGGCCGGCAGGGAAAAGGTTATTTGCGCTATGCTCCCTTAGAAAACATTAGAGATCTGCAATAACAATGCAAATGTTAAGTTTCATGAGATATCAACCCTACTTCTCTTTGAATCTTACATCATTTTGCATCCCTGCAGAACTGACCAACCTTTTTACTTGCATCTCCATCATCCCATATTACAGTGACAAAATGTCATCTACTCACTAAAATGTACATAACCAGGCATACACATTCATCAAATGGCGTGACTCAAAGCTACGGCAGTTCATTCCTGCTTGTGAATGATGTCAAGTAACACAGAGGTCCTGATCTCATTTTCTTGCAACAGAAAATGTAAAGATTCAGTAATTCAGTATGAAATACTGATTTTTCTTCCAAGCAGCTGCTAGAGGGGTGAGCTACTATCTTAACCAATGCTGAATACGAAGCACAAGTGTGAGTTCTTCTTAAAAATTATTTACACAGATCTGCAGTGGCACTCATCCTTAAGTGGAGCTGGACAAGATTCTTCCATGAAGACCATTCTGTGATAGACACTGGGGCAGAAAAGCAGACCTTTAAGAAAGTTCTGCTAAAGGGTAGCATTAGCAACCAAAGTAAATTGATATTAAATGGATATTTATGTGTTATAAGTACAGGTGGGCAGTTAGTTTGCTAACGGATTCTCCCATTCTTCAAATGAGAAACAGAGCCTGTTAAGTCTAGGAAAAGGATATTAAGTAATGTCTAAAAGAGCCCCGGACTCCAGAAAATAAAGCTCCTACAGAACTGGAAGCACAGGTTTCTCTCTCAGCATAATCTCAACAAAACAATAGTAAAACTGGCTGCTGGGGCACTCAGCTCCCACAATTGTAAGTGCTTCCCCAAGCTTCTCCAACCCCTTCGATTTACTTTTATTTAAGCAATTGGTCTTACATACATAACAACAACAACAAAAAAGCTTGGTCTTCCCTACCCTCCAGAATCCAAAAGCAGACCTTTCTTCTTCGAGCCTATGTAACAGATTACTTGCTCAGAACAGTAACCGTACTTTCTCTCCCTACCTCCCCTCCTCCCCACATACACATTCAGGACACACTACATCCAAGGAAGAAATCTTTATGTATGTGCATATTTAGTGGAATATAAACCAGCAACCATTACACAACTTCTCAGAATCAAAACCCTTTTACGAATAAAGTTTACATAGAATTTTATACAGTACATTCAAAATCACTACATCAAATACAAAATGCAGCATCTGAACTGAGAAAAATGACTTAAGTAACCTTCCTTATAAATGGATGTATGCTAAAAAATTAACACATCAAAATAGCCAGAAAAGCAGGAGGCACAGGATACAATTAACCTCTCTAACACTGTGGGAAAAGAAAAAAGTCATTGAACAACTCCCATTTACTTCAGCTTAAACTTTAAGGATGTCCACAGGGGACGCAAAAGTGGAACGTGAGGTACAAAAGATACTCTGTTATAGCCTAACATCCCAGCCGCCCATTGCTCATTTCAGGGCCAGTAACTAGTTTCTTCCAGTTTTACAGAGTGCCAGGCCAACAAGTCATCTTGATGAACAGTATATGCTTCTGTTGCCTTTGCTAAAGGCGCACTTCTTCCTGGTCACATGTGTAACAAACTGCCTACAAAGGCAAAAATATAGATATAAGGCAGGCCTCTTCAAAGCACTTTATCCTCCCCCCTTCTCCCAAATCCTGACATGCTAGCCCCGTGCTGTCAGACAAAATAGAGCAGCCAACAACAGTGTTACCTTTATTTTTCTTTCGATGCTATGAGATGCTGGAAGGATAGCACCCCAAAGTTCAAGAGCAATTTTTCCAGGATGCCATGGAAACCAAGCAGAAGTAAAATATTTATTGCTTTTCTTGTTGTCCATATGGTCTGTTCAGGTGCAGATCCTATCGAGGAGTCCTTACTCTCTGTTCAAAGTCAGGTGGAGAGTAGCCTGCAAACTTGTAAGCTTCTAAATGGCAAGGTCAAGCAGCGCAGAGATGGCAGTCAGGACCGAGAAATAAAAGGCATGAAATACAGCTCAGCCTCACCCAAAAGTCAGCAGGGAGCTGGCCACAAGGCTTAGGCTCAGAGACTGAACACTGGGAGCGTGCAAAAGCAGCCTATGGAAATCATGAGCTAACAGCTTTACTGGGAAACTTGCCCTACAGTTCCCTACTCTCAACCTTAACACCACAAGCTTTCAGCAGCTGCAATTTGTATCTCAAACTCTGAAGCAGTCTTAATGGAGATAAGATGAACCGCAACATAGATTTACTCCCCCCTCAATCATACGTTCAAAAAAAGCCATCAAAAACAGTGATTTCTAGATGCCCTGCATCTAGTAAGGATGACAAGCGTACAACAGCATTCACAATGGCAGCTCCCCAGAGACTAACAGGCAGGGGGAGGGGGCAGATTGACAAAAAACCAAAAAAAAACCCAAAAACCCCCCAAAAAACAAACCAACCACAACAAAGAAAAAAAGATGATCATGTGGACCCACAAGCTCTGAGGATGTGGATGTTTGTACTTTAAGATGGCATTCTTGAAATAACTTGGAATTCCTACACTGCTTTCATTTGTTACACTATTCTATCCATAAAGGTTTTCTGACTGCTGTATTGTTTTGCAGTTTCTCACAGTATCTTTAGAAATATAAATACAGCACTGCAACTGGGATAGAAGTGTCCAAGTTTGAAACTCCCATAGCTGAAAAGTACCACGTTCGTTACACATCTGAGCAAATTAATATTGAACAGAAGTTATCTGTATTTCATCTGAGAATACCACACCAGAAAATGTCTTCAGACTTTGACAAAAGCTTTCCAGAGAACACAAGACCACCACCTCCTGAAAGAAATAAAGGATCAAACCACAATTATTGGAGTAAAGGAAGCATAACCAGGAACACATGCTCCAAAAACGTCCATTTAGGAAAAGAATCAGAGCTCCGTGTAGCTAGTGAGATGTTGCACCACATCATGGAGCAGGCAGCTATGAAGCAAGTATGTTCAGCAACTCAGTCTAGCTGAGAAACCACCATCTGTACTCCACTCTCATTATACCATGCCTATGAAAACAGTTGATCAAGCAATTCCTTCCTAATATTTAAATTACCACTAAAATGCTCCAACTAAAGGGACAGATGACCAGCACAGTCTTCCAGACCGGGAACAATGTCAAGCTGTTAAATACCTTTCTTTTACTTACAAGTTACATAAGGAATGAAGAACCCAACAGATTCATCTCAATTTCATTTCACACCACACATGGTTACTTTTTCTTTTTTCTGTTTTGTATTAGTAAGCAGTATCATGCAGTGGGTTAAGATGACACCAAATGCAATTTCACAGATTAACGCTCTGTATCATCCTTAACAGACCTAAACAGAATCAGAAGTATCAGAGGACAAAGTACCTTTATAGGAAGACATATCCATCACAATACTGGCTGATCTATCCACAACAAATTGGTTTGTTAACAGCTGATAGCAATCGTACTTTCAAAAGACATAAACAGAGCTCAGCATACACATTTCAGGACTAGCACCAGACAGACATTAAAAAATGACCTTTATCTCAAGTTCTCTAACCACTATTAGTCATTGTAGGTACAGTAAAAGCTTTTCCCACAAGCTAAGAGGTACAGCTACCAAGGGCTAAGTCAAATAATTTTTCCTCAAGTAGTCCATCATCCTCCAAGTGGGTGAGCGGCTGATGCTACTGCATGAGTGGGCTGTTTTGCAACTGATGGACAGCTGATAAAAGATGTGACATTTTGATTAACCTTCTCAAACTAGTGGGTATTTGGGGTAGTGAGGGGGAGGGATTAGCTCTGCAAGACATTTATCTTGTCCACGTTCCTTGAAAAATATGCAAACTTGGCAAAAACATTACTCTTAGAACAACAGTTACAGGATCTTTTAATATCTCATTTCAAACTGAAGCTGTCTCTGGACAGCTTTCCCCTATGAATTACACACCCATCTTGAGAAACCCAGGAAGACGAATGAACACAGGATATATAATGTAAAGTCCCCAATGCAGGGAAGCCACTAAAGCCAGAATGACTCCTGTTGCAGCCCAAGCCATGTATACCCAGCAGAAAATTGGTAAAACAGAGAATACACTGAACTTGATCCACCTCCCAAATAAGAGACTATCTCTAAAGATGAGGGATATGAAAATTCAAAGAAACATCAAGTATTATAACTAAGGCATGCAGTGATTCTGTCCTGGGTGGGGGGCAGTGAGTGAGTGGCTGCGTGGTGCCTATTTACTGGCTGGGGCTAAACCACGACAGTTTCCTATAAGATGTTTCAAATGAAGTTAAGGTTTGAGCCATAGAGGAAGCTTCCCCAAGAAACATACTGAGGAAAAGAACCGAATGGTACTTGTGCTGTGACTGTTGTATCATTTTGTTAAATAAATAAATAAATAAAAAATTTAAGTCCATATTTTATGAGAAACGTTAAAGAAAATTCACAACTAGTGAGGAAGCCATAAAAAGGCTTAAAGAGTTTCATTGTTCAGGTACAAGAAAGCAGTATTTTATTTTTAAAATTAACTTGGCGTGTTTGCTGCGAGATTATATTGCCTTATGCGCTTAGCAAAGGCAAAATCAAGAAAGCAACTTAATAGTCAAGGTGCCTAACTACAGGCCTCTGCTTTCCTCAGGCCCAGAACAGAATACAGGGCCCCATATTAGGTACTATTGACAGAAAACTCTTGAGCATGCAGGGGACACCCTTAGAACAAGAATAAAAATCAGAGCATCGCTGCCTAGAGCTAGACAGAAATGACGTGTTAAGATCACAGACAAGTCCTGAAGTCTTCAAGCAACTTGCTCACGATCCACACCCAGAACACGCATCTGAAGACGATGCCCACAAGCGCTCTTGCCTCACATGCAATTGCTTAACAGTTAAAGCACTTTCCCAGGACATGGAAGAGTTTCCTTTCCTCACTCCTCCTAACAGGAGTCAACCCTCATCTACCACCATCTGCCCTCTGCCGACGTGGCGGTGGCCCTGCTCTCTCTCTGTCCTATTGCAGCCATAAAAATGAGAGTTTCAAAGGCTTGAGGAACATCAGCGTTCAAGTAAACGGTTACGTGGCTTCTCACTGCAAGGAGAGCCGCTTAAATCCTTCTTGTAATGTCTGTGGTTATAGGCCAAAACATTGAGGGGTTCCCACAAGATGAACGAACACGCTGACACTGGGCTCCAGTGAAAATGTCTTCCTGTCGTTCAAGACACTATTACAGCATTTTTAAAAAGGCTACCACCAACGCAGCTTGCAACAGACACAATCACTTTAGTAGGCCTTCTGTCCTCCTACTATATGCATCTAATTGAGGCATACAGAGGACAGCAAAACATTGATTTTTGGTTACTGTGCTTAGACAAGGCATCAGTCTGCAAGACAGGTACATGGGAAATATGCAGAACATCAGACACTCAAAATTTAAATACAAAGGAACTAAAAAGGAATGTTCATAATAGCTTTGTGGAATTCATTGCAATGGAGACACTTGAATTCTTTCCCTGATATAGATGTTAAGTTTATATTCAAATTCCCCCCACTATAACAGAAGGGGAGATTTATTACAGAAAGACAGTAAAGAACTATCAATAAGCTTTGGTAATTGGAGGCTGTGCTGCCGTAGGCTTATACAAACACAGCAAGGTTCAGAAGGCACTCTTGGAAAATGTAGTTGGAGTCCATGAAACCAACATTTGAGTTATCTACTGAAGAGAAAAAACTTTTTCAACCAAACACCCAAGTCTCAAACACCATTTCAAACAACTTTCCATGTCACAAAGCTGCAAGATTCCACATTGGTTGATATCAGTCTTTCTTCGTGTTCAAAATTTCAAAACTACAGCATGAGTTAAAATTATTTCAAATATCAACAGAGGAACTTGACTTGAAGCCTCCCACAAAACTAAGAGGAAGTGAAGACCAGTTCTGGGATGTAACTCACCAATCAACAGCAACTTTGAAATCCTGCAATTAAGCAAAACTCAAGAGTTTGCTTCTTTTGCATCAGGCTTCTCTCTATCCAGTACCTAAGAAAAGATAACCAAAACATCCAAGGAAATGGTCAGTTTACCTGACCTGACCTTTCCAGGCAAATGCTCCAAATGAAAGCATTCAATTCTTGACCTATTGAAATTTGCTTGTATGTTTCAGAAAAAAAAAAAGCCACAATTTGGGGGATCTTTTCTGAACAAATGCTGAAGTCAGATTACTGTGCAGCAGTTGTCCAAGGGGATTTCCCCAATCTCATTGTTCCTCTGCCAATTTTGAAGCATAAGCAGCGAGATGTGAACTTATTCCAGCTCTCGATTGTTCTCTTGTATCCTGCCGGTCTGCTTTAAACAATGCAGCACGACAGAAGCCAACGAAAGCTGTTCATGATGAGACTACGGCATTGTATACAGCGAATTTTAGAAGTTTTCCACCAATCAGCACTGCAATCAAGCCAGAGTAAGTGAACAGGAACAAGTAGTAAACAAGGCATGGGAAATTACTTTTATTAAATTAGCAGGTGTAGATTACAAGCAGGATTAAATCAGTAGGGAGCCCGTTAACTGGCTATTTGTGTTCAAAGCTACAGCAGTAAAAGAACTGTTGTTTACCCTATAAATTCTTCCTACACTAACAGCCTGAGCTATGCAATTGGGAAGTTTTTCCTGTAAAATCGCTTTGGTTGTCATAAAACATTCACACTAGTAAAAACAGCGCTCAGGTGTTTTGTTACAGCATCAAGAAAACTAAATTGGCTGACTTCTACAAAAGAAGAATATAATGAGGAGAGGAATCTTTGCCACACTGAATAGCTGGCCTGATATAAAGACACTAATCACTACAGCAAGCCAGCAAATAATTTAGCATTGACTTGAGCTGACTAAAGTCCAGAGTCCTTTATTGGAGGAAAAATAAGTACTATTTCTGAGATAATTTAGGGCTCAATATTGACAAAGCACAGTCAACACATTTTTCTTGAGTGACCAACATGTCTTCTTAATGGTAGCATGAAGTGTCAGATACAGATATTCTTCCTAGTTAGACTGGGATCCACTGAGCAGGTAAGTCACTAAAGTAATCACAAGTAGCTATTTTTTATTTGCTTAAAATTCAACAGCCCCAGTATTAGTTGTTAACCTAACAGCTAATGGCAGATAAAAATCAAGCAAGCTTTAACACTTATTTTTGATTCTGACTCTTCCTGCTTCTTACCACTAAGGCAATCCTAATGATAAGCAACAGTAACTTGAAGATAAAGAACTTGCAAAAATTCCAACAACTCATCACCCCCAAATTTGCTTTCCACATCACTGATACTCCAATGGGAACAATGCCTTAAACTTACACTCCCTAACCAAATAATACAGCTTATACCGGTGAGGTGAAGAGGTGGCATTGTCACACACCTTCCAAAAATTCATCTCCATTTATAGACTGAAAAATGACAGCAAATTAAAAACTTGTAAGGTTACCTGGGAAAAAGCAGCAGAGCCAATGCCAGAATCCACATTCTCCAAGCCTTTATCCAATGCTCCAGTTTGTATGCAATATAGTCCCCAAAATTCAACAATTTTTCCTCCTGACTCGAGAGGCAAGCTCCTTTGAATTATGCAGCATTTTGCTACTGGCTAAGTATCTTGCATATTTATATTTTCACATGTTGACCTACCTCAAATGACATACCAATACTTTCTGCTTGGCATAGCAACCCTGTAACAAATCATGTGGGTAAGTCACCTGGCTTCCTAAATTGCACGAGCTTAAAACTGGCAGCCCTAAGTATCTTTGTTTAATACTCAAAGACTTCCCTTTTCAGGATGACATCAATATTGTAAGATGCTGTAACCTGAACTATGTCTACACTAAAGCTTAACCTTAGTTACAGCAATTCAGTCCTCAACATCAGCCACAGCCATGCAACAAACCAAGTTAACAGTTATGTTTTAGTATTTTTTAATAAAACCTCAATTACACTTGAACAAAATCACTACTCTTAATTTCAAATCAACACTGCATTAGAAGGCTAGAAAGCTTAAGATTTCAAATTCATCTTCTAAAGAATGACCTACCTACACTAGCGCAAGGCCCCAGCTGCTGTAATACGCAGTGTCTGGGCAGCGCCCTACTGATGCACATATTTTCTTCTGTATACAGGTATCAGGAATAAGGTCTTGATGCTAAGTGGCCATTCAAGTACGAAGTGTTGGTAGAGGAAAAAAATACGCTATCAGAAAAAAAAGCATTATCTTATGCTCATATTAATCCTGCATCCTACTGTGGTGGTTTAACCCTGACTGGACGCCAGGTGCCCACCAAAGCCGTTCTATCACTCCCCCCTCCTCAGCTGGACAGGGGAGAGAAAATATAACAA
>JAVJGG010000074.1:79327257-79348386 GCA_035590195.1 Aviceda cuculoides
GCCTGGAGCATCTCCTCCCCCTCCTTCTGCACTGACCTGGGGGTCTGCAGGGTTGTTTCTCTTACATGTTCTCACTCTCTCTCCGGCTGCCATTTTCCTTCTGTCCCAGGAACTTTTTTTCTTTCTTAAAAATGTTATCACAGAGGTGTTTGGCTCAGCCTTGGCTGGCGGCGGGTCCAACTTAGAGCCGGCTGGTATTGGCTCTGTCGAACACAGGGGAAGCTTCCAGCAGCTTCTCACGGAAGCCACCCCTGTAACGCCCCCCGCTACCAAAACCTTGCCACACAAAGCCAATACACCTACCCTACAGATCAAATACACCGATGCTATGAATCGAATAGGAGAAAGCAAACAAAATTTAACTTTAGGCTATAACATGGAAGTTACGTAGAACGGGTTAAGGAAAGAAGGAATGACAATATTTAACTTCTTGGCTTACTCCACTTTGACCATTCAGCGCACTCTGTCACACTCCCATCCATGATGGCTTCTCTCACTAAACAGGACCTCAAGACAGTGTTGACCAGCTCACAAAGCATTTTGAGTAAGAAATGCTCCAAGCACTGTTTTCAGAGCCAAGCTTCAAGAAGGCATTTATTTAAAGTCAATTTCTGAAGACAAGCACAACAGAAGTTGTACAGTTCTCCTTCCCTGAGTAAGCATTAAAAAAAATTATATATAATTCAGGAATACTAATGCTAGACAAGCTGATATTTCCATATGGTTAGTTTGTCTGAACAGACTTATTTTTCTTTGCCCAGCTTAAAAGAAATTGAGAAATTTGTGAGTGACCACCAGTTATCTCATTTTTAAGTTTAGTTTTGTAGTTAAAGGAAATGCGTAAGAGTAGTTTTCAAACAGATGCAGGTAATGCCACCAACACTGCCTTACTGATTGCTAACCTGAAGTTTAGAAGATAAGTTTCATGGAGACTTGAAGTCAAACTTCACATGAATTTTTCTTTCCCATCATATGTCCATGCAGCATCTAAAGATATTCTGCAACCTAGAGTGTGAACATGTCATTTTATACATATGTAATTAGGGCCAGCATCCTTTTATCTATAATCACACCACCCTAAACATTTAGAAACTAAGAAAAACTGGACCCATTTATCTTTGGACAGGAGATGGTCTTGGAAAACCAGGTGCCAGCTTCTGCCACCCCAGCTCTGAGAAAGACTCCAAGGAAATTAGTGTAATCTCTCAGAGCACTCTTGTTGTCTCTCTACACACTAATCCAGAGTGCACAATACAGCACTACAGAACACGGACCAGTTGAAAGCTCTCATCATAAAATTATTGAAAAAAAGCCTCTCAACACAGATCAGAAGACTGCAAAATGTCAGAAAAACACCTCTAATGTCAACTGCTTTGCAGTTGCCACTTTTGCAACAACAGATTGTTTTTCCTGCGGGATGATCTTTTCACATTTTACATTCAGCCGATGCAGGTGGACTCTATTCACCTGGCAAGCAGCTGCCTGGCTGTTTTCTAGGCTTGAAATTCAGGCTGCACAACACTATTTACTTCGAGGAAGTCAGGAAGCTACACAGCAAGCTGCTGGAGGAGTACGTACGCACGGGGCCAACTCCGACGCGAAGAGACGTCACACACAACAGGAAGCCACTGCAAAGCACAGATTCTGTCCTTACTGCCCTGCCGAGGCCAGAGCCTCATGTGACACACTTGGAAAGCACCAAGAACTTCCTTTAGTCTTTTACAGAGAAGGTAGAGACAACATCCAAGTCCCACCATAATTATGGGACTGAGAAGAACAAGGACAATTCGATCCTCCTGCTACACCTTTCCAGCGAATGCAGCCAAAGTCTTCACAGCACCAGCTATCACAAGGAGGATCAGGGGATTTTGAAGCTAAATCACAGCCAACACTCCCCAAAATCTTAGCCACCTCTTGCCATACTTCCAGGAAAGATCTCTTTGGCTTTGTTCTAAGGCATTATTTTTATTGAAATTCCAACCAGACAAAAGCAGAGGGGGGCTCTGCTTCATCCTCGGTAATCCTGTCATGAGAAAAAGGAGTCATCTTATCAACAAACAATTTATGAGCACGCTCTTCCTGTAATCTCAGCAATAAAAATGGTACTTTAGTGTATTCTGATGTACTGTCTTAAATATCTATACCTATTTTAGAAAGCTTAAGATGTTCAACTGGAGTCTTCAAACACTTATAGAACCAGTTTACATCTAAGTGAATGCATCTAGACCAAAATACGGTATATGGTCTGAGGACATTCTTTATATACAGCAGTTCTCAACTTGTGAGCTATGATTAAGAATCAATGTCCATCCCCATCTTGAATAGTGAATTATCCCAGCTCTGCTATAAACAGACAGTGCCAAGTTCTGTTTCTGGGAAACCAGACTTCACCTCTGTCTGGATAGCAATATTATTTTAGGATCTAGTGTGCCAATCCAACTGCCTGCTGTTGTCCTCTTAGCTGTCTTGCTCATAGCTTAGCAGCAGATGTTGGGAACTCTCCTAAAACAGTTTCCAGAGGAATCTTTCCCACCCCCCAGTGTAATTGTTGCAATCACCCATCTCCTATGGCTTTAACCTGAAGAGGAACAAAGGAATTTCTGTATTGCTGTCCTCTGAAGTAACCTATTTTGGGGAAAGATCTTAAAGCTTGAAAACAATCTATTCTAGAAGCCACATTAGCTTGACAACTCTGCTCTACTAGTGATCAAAAGCATCCTTAAAACTAGGTTACTGCATGCAGCTATGTGATCACTTTCCTGAGAAATATTCCCAAGGAATTCAAAAAACATGCTAACTGGTAGCACAGGTTATATTCGAGAAAATCACAGTTTATATTTTTTCTTGAATATAACCTGTGCTACCAGTTAGCATGTAAAGGTGTCCTTTACGCCTAAATTAGAAATTACTTTTTACTCAGTTATGTGAAGAAAAAGGCATCAAAATGTTGTAATTTTGAAAGACTTGTTTGCTCTCAAACACCAGTTCCAAGCCAGTTGTCCCATCTTTAAACAGGTCTCTTCCTTGCCCAGTTTACTTCTGCTGGTAACTCCTTTGTAACACTTTGATCAGCACTAATAAGTTCCATGTATGGAGGCTCATAGTAACTAACAAAAAAGAGCCAGCCTTAAAAAAACCCAATTTTAACATGTGCTGTAAGCTATGCCTAGGCTGCTTGTCTCAGCCATAGTGCTAACTCACTGCAGGGAATGAAGAAAGGGCTGCAGGACAAGCAAGCAAAGGAATAACACTAGCATAATAGAGAATTCATAGTTGCTTTACAGAATTTCAACTACGTCAAATGGTCCTGCCTTCACATGTTGATGAACTTTCACCAGATTCTGCAGTTTTAAATACCTGAATCCATGTAGGATACATCAGAAATACAACAAAATTAAAATGTACTGGATTTATTTCCTGGACACTATAAGCAAGTATAAATAAAGAAGTCAAGTGACTAATGCTATTGACACTCTAACATCAAGAGCTGCCTTTCAGGCTCAGAAGTCACATAGAAAAGAAACTCGTTGATATGTAGATTTTTGCTTCACAAAAAAAAAACCCAAAACACTACAGCCTTCAGAAGCAGTCAATATATACTACTACATTTTTACTTTCTTAAGGAAAAAATATTAAAAAGGTATTCTGAATGCAATGTTTAAATACCACCACCACACTATTTCCCCAGGAGAATCATGGTGTGATTGGTTCCACGACAGCAGTTTAAAAACTCAACCAATCTTCACTATTGGCCCAAGTGAAAGATATGCAACAGGGATGGCTTTAAAATATTACTATTTCATCCTAACAAGCTCAAAGAAACAGCAGTGGTAGTGAAGTTGATCAGCAAGTGGCTCCTAATTTCAGTGCCAGCCAACCACTTCACTTGCAGCTGTCTGCTTTGCATTCCCAACACTCCCTCACAATCTTCCACATTCCCAAATCCATGGAATCCATTGCAGCATTTCTTTGCCTCTGGATGGTACAAAAATTCAGAATTCATCTCATATGTGAAGCAAAAGCCAGGTGCTTCAGAAATCTTACTGTTGACTGCAAATTCCACAAATCAGCCACTTTCTTCAAAAAGCAATGTCAGGATTTGAGCCCCTCTCACTATCTCTCACAGTTAAGTCAGAATTGGGAGGCTGCAGAAAACAAAGCAAAAATAAGCTTCTGAAAACCAGGAAACATAGGACAGGGATGCTATCTTCATGTTAAGCAAGAAGGACAGAGGGCACATGTAAGACCACATTTTCTACATAATTACTGAACCGTTAAGCAAGAAAAAGCATTTTTCAAATAATACCTTCTAAAACTCCAATGGCACAGCAAGCTGGAAAGCAAGGGTTGACAGGGGTATGAGCCTTCTCTCTGCACTGGAAGCAATTGCTGCATTTCTCCTAAGACTCTAAAGCACTTGCATGGTACTAGCACCCATGAATCTCTGAACTAGGACTTCAGGAAGTTGGTCTTAAAACCTTACTTCAGCCAGTAATCTGCCAGATCACTTTTCATCAACATTCAACATGGCTTTGGTTGTGCGCTATTGCTTCCTCTAACATAAAGCAGTGACAAAATTTACCTCCTCTGCAGAAAGTCAGGACCTCCCATTAAAGCTAAGATTCAAGCGTTAAGTACTGTTTCACACATAATATCAAAAGCAAGTTTATGTAATAACAATAATATAACCACTACTATTAACGTCAACAAAAATATTATCTGTTCAAGAAGAAAATGTTAAGTTATCAATCAGGAAGTTGTCTGATGCTGTATCAAACTCTTCTACAGTACCGAGATGAATACACAAAAAATCTCAAAAGAGAAAATAGAGGTATACTGTTAGAGATGCATCTCTTAGCTGCCCCCTTCCTCCCAACTACAAATAGCCTTTGTCAGGGCACACATGAAAGCTATATTCCCTACACAAAGCTAAAATTAATGAAAACTAGAGCTGCTGAGACTGATGGGAGGCACCTATCTCTTCTTTCTCCTCCTGCATACACTGGAAGAAAAAAAAAAGTTGCACCTATACACTGAGTGATCTCATATGCTCCAGTTGAGCATTGCATGGTGCAGACCATGTCAGCAGTAGAACAGGGAAACTGCCAGCAAGAAGATGAGATACAGCAGTGCTCTGCGGGTTCAACAACGGGTAAGCAAAAGCACAGTGCAAGATGGAATCTTCTGGGGAAGAGTGAATGGGTTACGACATGCAACAAATGAGGACTACAGTTGTACCTGGGGACTACTCCATATAGGCAGGTGATCTCCATTACTACTTATCCTTCAAGCAAGATAAGACCCTATTACAGTTGTCACATTACCCAAATGTTGGCATGGAAGCAGAATTCAACATGTGATATGGAGGTACCCAGTTACAGCTCAGGAAGGACAGAGTCAGTTCTGCATTAGTTTTCAGATATGTATACTCTACAGGAACATAAGACATCACAAAGGAGTCCTAAACTCAATGCTTCCCTTCCCCTAGCTTTTTTTTTTTTTTTTTAATTTTAAAAATACAGGCAACCTAGGTCGACATTATCCTAAACCTGCTCCAACTAAACTGTTACCAACTGTATCAGGCATTTTACAAAAGCAACTGCATTTTGGCAAGTCTTATTTAAAAGAGGCAAGAAGAAAGCATGACGCATATCTATACTCTTTTTAAGACAGAAAAAACTCACAGCTGATCACACCAAAATACTGGGACACTGAAACTAGTGATTTGTGTTTCCCTACTTTGGATTCCAATACTCTGTACTCTCAGTACTGAAAATGGCTTTTTAAATAATGAAGATAGACTATGAATATGCCAGTTGACTGTTCACTACATGGCACGGTTTGATTTGTTAAAGGCTTGGATTTTAGCTATCACTAGTTACAAAGTATTTACTTCAACAGAACAATCCATGCTAACAAGGAAGAAACTGTTCCATTAGAAGATGACTTCTATAAATGGATGCTCACGCTCTGTTTCTTCACTGACTGCTTCTTGTGCTCCATTTGAGTCAAAACTGCAAGGGAGAGCATAAAGACAGATCTTAATTTCTGCCAAATTCATTACATATTTTAGAAAAGTGAACTCACATACCAACATTTAGTTTCAGGATACACAGGGATTATATGATTAGAATCCCACTGGCTTGCTCGGAGGATTCAGCAAGATAACTACAAATTACTTAAAGGGCTAGTGTCAAAAGGACCTCTGTACTTATTTAGCCTCTGCTCTAGATTACTGACCCACTTATGAAGAGCTAAGCACCCCTGCTGCGCGATGCCAACACCCACTCCATCTGTTTGCTTCTGCTTTCTCAGAACCTCTATTAGTCTGGGTAAGAAGTTGCGTTAATTACCACATGAGCAGCTTTTGCATAGTACACACAGTATCAGCCTCACTTAGTATGTAGTCACCTTGACAAACAACGCTGAAACAGAACAATCCTAATCACACCAGGATTATCAATGACATACCGTAAGCATATGCAGATTTCTGAAGAGGCAATTTAATTCAACTGTTGTCCAAGCTGCTCTCAGTTTTGAGAAAAGCTTGTAGGTGTTTAGTTGCTTCAGGTTTCAATGATGAAAAACTATACTGGAGTTAAGTACTGTATCAAGCTCTCTGGAAATCTCCAAGGGGACCAGAAACTTGTGAAACCACAACTAAAACTCCTGTTGAGGGAATAATGCAACAGTGGCAAGCAGAAGTATCCCACAACACTTGTCAATACCTACACCGAGTTGAACAGTGTTAGTACGTAAATCTAAAGCTCGTTAAAAAAACCACACACACACAAAACCAAACACAAAAACCCTCCCCAAGCAGAACAACATTTGGAAAGTTAGCCCAGCTGTCACATCAGAACTGCATCTCAGCACCTCAAACTTCCTGCTGACTAGGAAGGAAAAAAAAAAGTTTCAAATTCAGCATTTTATTATTTATCCCTGCTGATCTGCAGATCTTTAAGACATTCATTAAAGTGGGTCGCAAGCAGCAGTTTCATTAACTTACTAAATCCAAGAACAAGAAATCTCCAGAAGTCATTACAGTACTGAGTTGACATTTGTTCTTTCTTGGGAACCCAGACTACTGCTGTCAAAGTGAAATAATATCAACAGTCCAAAAGCCAACTATGAAACTCAAGAATTCTGTACAGCGCGGCTGGCAGCCCTGATATCATCTCGCCCCTTAATACCAAAGCCATTTCTTAGTTTAAAATTAAACCTTGTATAATAGCCAACATCACTTGAAGAGCTCTCCAGCTACTGGCTTACTCCTAAGGTAGTCAAATAAAACCTTGATCCAGCCTTTTACAGCTAACTGGAGGACAGATGAGAACAGTTATGTCACAGCACAGCAAGAACTGCTGGTCACACCATGGAGGCTATACAGAGTAAAACAGAGCTGTATTCTGTTTTAAAGAATTATTTACCACGTCTACTTTAACACAAAAGGTCATGAAAGCAGGAGGACATATTCAAAGTAGACTAGGAAAAAAACCTGTGTATTAGTATACTGTTTTTATCTTTTAACATCATCTTCAAAATTAAATTTAGACAACTATTCTTCTGAAGTAGCAATATATACTGCCCCAGTACCCCTCCAGGAGAGCTCTAAGAAGTCTAAGAGCTCTAAAAGAGCTCTAAAAGTTAGACACACATTTTATATCAAGTGAATCTCTGTATGGCGTATTAGCTTCTGTCACATGAAACACCTTCCAATTAAGCATTAAGTCTTTGTCAGGGTAAAGACTTGCTAAATACATACAGTCATCTCATGTCAAGTCAAGAAATATATATCCCTACAGGTTCCAATCTTAGCCTACTGATACACACAAAGACAAAAAAGCTCTTAATATTTTATTTCTGATTGTTTTCCAGGTGGCAAAAGGAAGAAAGCAGAAGGGAAACTCAGAGAATTTTGGGACTGCTCTAGGGAAGAAAATAAAAGCAGAGGGCAGCATTACAAACAAAAGGTGGAAGAGAAAAAAAAGGGAGAACCGAACTAAAGTAGGCATTCATTCAGAGCATACTCATGATTTTTCCAGGAAAGCCGTGTCAAATCTAAAAGAAAACGCCAAAACCATTATCGGATACACATTTGATATATGGAAATCATTGCTGATACCATCTAGTCAGTGCTATGATTAATACAAAGTTTAAAAGTAGCTGGGATTAATGCGCAAATACAGAAATAAAGGTCGTAAACCAGATGCAGTTTCTCTTCCCTACAAATTAGTTTAAGTGTCAAGGGGCTAAGCGCCCAGAATAGTCCCGTGCCACCAGATCCTCTAACTTCTTCATAGAAAAAAAACACACCTTGCAAAAGTGATTGGATACTTATGTCTCCCATAATGAGCTTACACATGCACCTTAGCGGGAACTCTGTACACCACGAATTGAGAGCACACTGCATTATACTTACAAACATAACCCTTGCCTCTTGCACAGCAGTTGCTATGAATTAAGTTGAGAAAGTCAAACCGGTAGAATGTAAGTTGTTGACCTAAACGTATATACGTATCAGGAGCAGAAGAGCAGGTCTAGAAATAGTCAAGTTATTAAACAAAAAGCACTTTCATTAACCAATAACAAGTAACAAATGCAGTAAATAAACTGGTCTTCAGACAACCTGCCTCCAAAGACAAAATTTCCCTTCAAAGGGGAGAATGGATGCAGCTTGTACAACTTAAATGAAACTACCATATATAATTGAAAATAATTAGGTGACTGAAGTGTTGACCAAGGAAAAACTAGTTTGGGTTTTGTTTTGGTTTTTTTTCCTTTTTTGAAGTTGAAGTGTAGGTTCAGGTATGCCCCTTCAATTATAGACAGGGTTATTACATAAAAGCATAAGGCAGTGCTACAAACTAAGAGCTGTGCTAGGCACCACCAGAATACATACGAATTGGAATCTACGTAGTAATGAAAACTGAAATGTAAAGGTATTATTAGAAATTGTGACTTTAAAAAGCATGTGATTCAGTTGTAAGCAAGCACTATATAAAAACCAAAATAGGTTTTAAACAATTTTTAAAGAATCAAAAGCATGCAACTGATTTTTTAGTAATTTGTTCACAGGATAGCCTAAACATCCATTGAGTCATTTCTTAACTGGTTGTAACAACTTCAAATACAACAGCACTTACCTTGGTATCGTCACACATTTTGTATTGCAATTCTGAGTGGTAATTGCCTTCTCAAGCTCATCCAGCTGTCCTGTTTTCTTTAGCTTCTTGACCAAGCTTTTCACTGCTTTTTCACACCACTTTTCCTCCTGACCATTCTGCTCACCGCCACCAGCCCCTCCAGAGCCACCAGCAGATTTTTTCCACCCCAGAAGTCTCTTCACAACTGGTGGAGTGAATGGCAATATGGATGACATGACTTTCACCAGACAGAACACTCAGCAAGCAATAAATTAGAGACTCCCGTCTGATCCCTAAAAACACAAACCAAAACAGATACATTAGCACTGAGATTTCACATGAAACAAACACCTTGCTTAGGACCTTTCATTACCAAATGCCATAGGACACTGCATCCCAAAACAAGTCAGATAATAGTTCAGAAGTAGTCTGGATCATAGTTAGGTACTTCATCAGTAAAGACCATATGCAAGTTTGCTGCAGACTCTTCAACAGTTCGCACAGAGCAAGGTTACTGTTGGATTAGACACTTAATTTTTTCCTCAAGTCTTTCCTAGCTAAAGTCAGCTCCAGAAAAATAAAGAAGTTAACTTGAGTGTAGCTTTGCACCTAGGCTGGCTGGTTTTAGCAATTTATTAAAATTTTCCACAAGTGATTGACAAATTGCATACACATATATATGCATGTTCTGCCCATCTCCAAATTAATTTAGCAAGCAAAATTGTGTTTGGAATGTCATGTAGTCATTACAGCTTGACAGAAGTCTTCCAACAGTCAGCCATTTCATAAGCCTTTTCTCATTTTGTTTCTCGTGTTTTAAATAACTACCAATTTTTGTTCCTCTGGGGACACCGATTTCAAATTCACTTATAAATTTGGTAATAAGCTTATTCCCATCTTTCAATCTAGAGTTCAATGGCCTACAGATAATGAATCTTCTCAACTGGCAAGTCTTCCAAATTCATTAAAGGGTATTTAAAATTTTAGTTTGCAGGCAATGGAGTAGTAGAACTGTCTGTTTTCAATTTTGATAGCCCTTCTTCAGTATCAACTACCTGATCAGGATGTTTATGTAAAAACAAAGTTAGAAGGGTTGCCAAAGTTGGGCTATGTTTAGCATTCACTGCAATTTGCACTTCAAATCATTGAAAAGAGAAATGATAACCATTTCAAAAAAAAAAAAAATCAAAAATCTTGGTTTTGCAGCTTCTATTAGGCTAGTTTTAGGTATTAAAACATAAGCCCCAAGTCAACCGTATTATTTCAGGCAGACAGCTGTTAGAAATTGTTTGAGGACATAACGGTCCTATGGATAGAAGTATGGCATTGAAGTCAAAACCAACCTTACTTCCAGGCAACAAATGGGTATTTGAACTCCAGAAATTTACCTTATTTCCAAGCTGTGCAAGTTAGTTCAGTTAGCTGAATATACTTTGTTTTAGCTAAAAGCTAACACTACCTTCAAGCTACTCAATTTGAGCTTTCAAGGCAGCTTACATGCCTCTCCATCCTGTACAGGCACACTCTTCACTTCTATCCAAAATATACCAACTTCATCTTACTGAAACTTCCCATCTGCAAAACAGCATGGCTGATTTGGCATACTTCAGGCTACAGTGTTCATGGCTAATTTATGCCTTGTCATGTTTTTGCAGTTTCAGTGAGGACCAACAAGTCAACAAACACTAGATTATATTCTACAGGTAACTTTAAATCATAACTTTCCAGCTTCCACAAAACAGGACATTCAGTAGGAATGACATTTCAGTTTCAACTAAATTATACCTCCATAAATCAGCTTCTGAGAGCACCTAAGATTACAATTGAATCAAGAATTGTAGTTTTCTGGGGTCAAGGAGACAGAGATTCCAATTAACAGACTCAAGAGTAACACTGGTAACTTTATGCAAGTCATTCAAAATAATCTATCGTAAATCACAGAAACATAGAACAGTTTGGGTTGGAAGGGGACCTTTAAAAGTCATCTAAGCCAACTCCTCTGCCACGGGCAGGGACATCTTTCACTAGATCAGGTTGCTCAAAGCCCCATCCAGGCTGACTTTCAACACTTCCAATGATGGGTTATCCACAACTTCTCTGGGCAACCTGTTCCAGTGCCTCACCACCCTCCTTATAAAAAAAACTTCTTCCTTACATCCAATATAAATCTACTCTCGTACAGTCTAAAATTGTTGCTCCTTGTCTTGTCAGTAGAGGCCTTGGTAAAAAAATCAAAGCATTCATTTTCACACAAGAATGATATGAAAAGAACTTTTATTCTTTTAATAATCATAGAATCATTTAGGTTGGAAAAGACCCTCAAGATCAAGTCCAACCATCATCCATGCCCACTAAACCATGTTTTGGAGTACCCCATCTACACACTTTTTTAATACCTCCAGGGATGATGACTCAACCAATTCCCTGGGCAGCCTATTCTAAAGTGTGACAACCCTCTCAGTAAAGAAATTCTTCCTAATATCTAACCTACATCTCCCTTGCTGCAACTTGAGGCCACTTCCTCTCATCCTAATAACGTTGAATTATTACAGAATTGTCTCCACTTTTTCAAACTGCAGGTTTTGCAGACTGCAAAAGCATTGCACTAGAGCCCTGGCTGCAGCAAACACAAGAAAAATAAACTCCATATCCAACATTTTCAAATTAAACACCGACTAGGACACTCAGGGTACAGTTGCATAAGGAGCCAAGCCAATGCGACAGCTTCCTGCCACAGGAAGCCCAGGTCTCCCTCCTTTCTTTCCTGTGGCACCACCACCACCACCACCTCAGCACCAGTACCAATACCTTTCCACAAAGACTCGGCTAGATAACCAAGTAAAAAACGATCAAGGGGGGTTTTTTTTTGCCGAGTTGGTCCTGTTTCAGGTTAAGAAGCTGCACCAGCTCACACGCTGTACTGTAAGCACTCGAGCTGCTGTCAGGTAAGTTACAGGAGCGTGGATGGAGGACTCCAGCCCCAGCCTTCAACAGCAGTTTTAGCATTGGCTGCAACACTGGAAATGCAACCCAGGCACGTACTTTAATTTAGATTTTTTTTTTTTTTTGTGGCAAAGCCAAATTAAGAAGCCTTACTCCCTTTTCCACGTGTTTGGAACTGTTTGCAGGCCTCGGAGTGAAACATATTAGACCCCTAATCCAGTACACCGAGTAGCTCGAGAGATGAAACAGGCTTGCGTGGCCTCTGCTGTTTTAAGAAACACACTAGGTTTCCGAAACAGGGAACTGCAGTCACTCTGAGCTTTTATAAAAAGACTTCAACTTTTGAGCAAGGCCAACGTTAGATGCTTCAGAGGCATACGCAAGAAATTGAAAAAGACGAAACCAAAGCTATTTTGCTTCAAGATCACATTTTAAACACTAGCAATTGATGGTATAATATCTGAACATTAAATTCAGTGCTGACATATAGAGGCAACCAAGTACCACTATCATGGCTTATCCACACACCAATTCTTCTCCCGTTTATGGAGCTCACTGACACATAATATACGTATTTCCTGTTCTTTAACTTCAAATTTGACACCTTTCAGTGCCCCAGAATACTCCTTTGATTGTCAGCCTTATAAAACACACACTTCAGCAGGGTCTCATTTACCACCAAGGTAAATTGCCTATTCTTCCAGGCCCTCTAAACATTCTCAATGCTTTTATCTAGTTTTTCAGCTTTACAATACTCCTTGTGATGAGGTGTCCAATTTTGCAGTATTCTCTCCCTTAAGACATAACACTGATCTATATATTATTTTCTGGATTCTCTGATGCTCTTTTTTTTTTAAACTAAGAATTGTCTTTCTGCTTCAGATACACATTGAGTGATTTAAGTCTTGCAGCAGGAAAGAATTTAGAAACCCAATACATTTCAGTTTATATTTGAACTCTCATACTACTTCGACATACTCGGAAGCAAAACAAAAAAAAACCCCCAAAACCCCCAAACCCCCCTTCCTTTTCCCATTTCCAAAAGACTATAAGCTCAAACATAACTAATCAGAAATTTCCAGGTATCATACTTAGTTTTAACGATATGTGTGCTCATCGGCTTCTGTAGAAGCTGTCAGAAAGCACAGGTTGATCAGCTACCCCTGCAAAAGTTAGCTTTTTTTAAAAAACAAACAAACAAAAAACTAAACCACAATGGGACATGCTTAAAGAGCCCTTTAATACAATGATTATTGCAGCTTAGCAGCTATTTAAAAAAAAACCAAAACCCAAACCACAACATATACCACAGCTGCAGACTAAGAGTCTGGGAGGCTTAAACTTCTTCCTTCTAGCTATTGTTTTGCCATGTCAGGGATTTGCCGGGAGTATCAATAAGAACTTCACTAAGTTATTCTGGTAGTGGCTCTCCATCTTTCAAAGGCTGAGCAGAGAGAATGTGACACAAGTAGGACAGGACTTCATTCAGCCTAATACTTCAGCTGATTGTGATGAGTACTCATAGGAGAATACTTCAGCCAGCTTAATTTATGCAAAAGTGGCACTCTGCTCCAAGCATAGAGGAGGCCCTGCAGAGTGCAAGGCATGGTTAGGTTGAATTATGACCGATTTGGATAAATGCAAATTATGCAAGGATAAAGCAGCAATAAAGAAATTAGTAAGAAACACCTTACTGGGTCAGAGGAGTGGTGCATCTAGCTTAGTGCTCCATCTCCAAAAGTGGCAAAAGGACATGCTACTCAAGGAAAGCACATGAACCTGGTTGTTTTATTTAGCTCATTCTCCTCATAATTCTCCAGCATCTTAAACTGTTACAGCAGGAAATTAAAAGCTACATTCCTACCTATTCCCTTTAGCAGCCACTTATGGACCTGTTGTCCACGAATTCATCTAACCACTTTTTCATTCTGCCGCCACAACCTCTCGTGGCAGACAGCACCAGAATTTAACTGCCCACTGTTTAAAGAAGTACTTTTAGCTATTTTAATTCATTCTCTTCCTAGTTTCACTAAGTGCCTCTTGTTCTACCACTGCAAGCTTCGCTGAAGAACTGTTCGTATTCATCCCGTCCGCAAGCTTCGCGATTCTGTACATTTGAATCACGTCCCTCCCTCAAATAGAGGACTATCAGCCTTTTGTCACAAAGAAAGTATCTGAACACAGCTCATATAGTTTGGGAAGCTACTGTGGACAGATGCCAAGCCTGAAAGCTTTACTACTACAACTAAATTACAAGTACTTGAAGACATCGCATAAGGACTGATCTAACGACCGCAGAAAAATTGTATCAGTCTATGGTTATCTTTTCACTTATCTTTTTGGTCATGTTATCCTAAAGCTCTCAACATTATAATTAAAAGTACAAAGACATAAATCTACACCTCATGAGGAATCTGGAGATAGAAGGCAGACAGCATGTTGTCTGCTGCTGAACATCTGGCAGGAGCTCAAATAAAAATGAGGAGCCCTACATTTGCATTGGGTTCTAACTGTACCCACCTAGACAGTCTCTGACACCATGTTTATACTAATGGGTTTAGGAGTCACTGTTCCAGCTCATTTTTGACCAGCAAATCCCATTACCACTCATGGCCTGTAACTTTTGCCTTCAAATTGACCCAGTAATATTAGGAGTTTTGATCACTGTTCCTAACAAATCAGCTTCTCATATACTGTCAGTGTTGACACTAGCCCTTTGCTAAAAACATTCCTCTAGTCTTTTTCCTTGTACGCTTTCTTCATTCACAAAAAAATATAAAATGCTTTTTCATCAAATACACCCAGAAAACAATCTTTGACAATACTGCAAGAAACATTTCCACATTGCTAAAATGGCCACAGGTTCAATACATCCTAAATACGTAATATCCCTTCTTCCTTGCGATATAGTTTTTTGTGATTTCCTTGTAGTCTAAGCCAACCATCTCCAAAAACTGCATACTAGTTTATGGCCTTCGCTTTTAAGGACCTTAAATGTGCTTTGCCATTGCTTATTCTTTGCACCATCTCCCCTTTGCTCACTCTTTTCTATCAAGGCCCAACATCATAGCCCAAATCTGATCTTTTACCTTCCTGTGTACTATTCCCACTACAACACACCAACATTTTGGGACTCTGTGAATAACTGCAGGGAGATTTTCAAAACCCCTTTCTGAGCTCAACTATTGTTGAGCTATTAGTATCAAGGCAGCAATGCAACACATGGCAGCAAACTTCCACTATTTTATTCCTTTCCATGTTCTCTGGATTGTGCCTTAAAACTGCAGCTTTGAATACTCAAGGAGTACTCACTCTGTTGTCCAGAGAGGTACAAGCATTTCTTTAGATTGCTGGAACACAGGGAGCACATGGTGTTATTCCCAACAGATTAATACTGGAAAATTCACAAATTGCCTAACATTGGTGGTATGTTTCATTTCTGCCCCCGTAGTGTATCTCTGCTTCCTGATGCACACATGTTTCTATAGTTGGTCAAACAGTGTCATAGTTGGCAACTTTTAAAGTCACAGTTTGAGTCATGTCTGCTATTATTCCATTCTACTGTGGTTCTCTGGAACAAGTATTAAATATTAAGCCCATGATCCCAGCAATAACTAAGCATAAAAGATGAAGAAAACCTTAAGGGCAGCATGCTAGCAGACTAAAATCTTCAAGGGAAATTTTCCTTTCCTGAGTGTCTGGAACATACTATAAACACACTGGTGCTACCAAAAATATCAAGTGATTTCTGGCTAATTTATTCTAAAGCCTTATGCAACATATTTCATATCAGTCTGCTTATTCATCTTAAACGTGAAATAAAGAAATCTGATCTCTCCTGGTTTTACTAGAAGTATTCTGGCTTAGAGGAATTTCATTTGCAAGAGCTCTTCTGGAATAAAGACGACAGAAGTTAAGCTCCTGAAGAAAGAAGATCGAGGAAAATAATTTGTGGTATTTGAGAGATTCTACAAGCTCATTTCCTCCCTATTTTAGTCCCATTTTTGTGATTTTTTTTAAAAGGCAATGTTTTTTTCATTAATCCTGGAATTTGGACAAGATTCTTTATCAAATTCACCAAGTGCACAATGTTTCAGATCTTTCAGAAGCTGAGGGAATATCCACCCTTTCCCTTCACATATACACCTGTGATATTACTGGCTTCACAATAAGTTAACATTAATTGAAGCACAGTCTATTTAAGGCAGTATCAAGACCTTACTTTAGCCTAAACAATACTGAGAGTTGAAGTTTTAAAGGGCATAGCTTATGCAGTACTGCATATGTCTCCTATATTAATCCGAAGTCATTAAGACTTAGAGAAACAATAAAGCAAGTATTTCATCTTGCATTGAACAGAAGCAAAACAAAACTAATTTATGACCTGTTTCTGGATCTTTTAGGCTGTGTTAGTCCAAACAAGGAGACAGTTATTCTCAGCGGAATCTGAGATAGTTCTCCCCAATGTTAATGATCCCAACTTGCAGGAAACCTGAATTTTGTATGAAGTTCAAACTAAAATCAAAGCCAGTCTTTTCCCTTTCAGAGAGAATACGCTCTAGCTAAAGCACTCAGTGGAACAGACAACAGAAGACATTTCACTACTTCTGTTGCACCCACAACCCCTTAAAAAAACTGCCGTTTGGGATTCCAGAAGGGCTAATTCTTTCTTCTTCCCCTACAAACACATATTAAAAGACAACTGGTTTTGTCATACTCAAGAAGCTCAAACCTGCTGCCACATACACACTTTTCTGAAGAACGCAAGAAACTGAGATGGTACCCATCCTTCTCTCCTCATATTCAGGTCACAGCAGCACAGCTTCAAGTATTCCCTTACTGGTTTTTAGGTGTTTAGGGTTTTTTTTGCTTTGGGGAAGGTGGGGGTGGTAAGCTGGGGGAAGGGGAACCCAGCTCTACTGAGCAATGCCCTCCGATCCACCCCCCAGTTCAGCTTTTCAGCCAATTAGGCCAGCAGTGGGGAGTGGTTCTAAAGAGCTCCCTCCCAAGGGGCTCCATCTGGCCTGCAGCTCCATCTGGCCAGCTCGCAGGCCAGAGCTTCAAGACGTAAAAAGCCAAGGTCCTGGTTCAGCTTTGACACGAGCCGATGAACTTCAAGGTGGAGTGCTTGTGGTCTGGGGGGACACGAGCAAAGAAAATTCTTCCTCTGGGTCAGCTTTAGAATTGAGGATTTTGTAAAGTGCCTATATACAGAATCAATTTACAGATTGTTAGGTTTATTTTGCTCTAGTATTGCAACGCATCTTGAAACTCTGCATAACTGTATCATCTTTTTACAGCTCATTGAAAACAGAATTACCCACCTAGTTTGAAAGTAGACTTTTTTCCTCTCACTCATTTCATGAAGTTTGATTATGAATCAAATGCGAAAAAACTCGTATTTCTCATACACAGAGCTAAAATAAGCATGATCATGATGTTATGAAAGCTTCAGAAGCTGGATTTTTCTTCAATTACTAAGGACTGCTGCAAATTACAGCCAAATGTAGTAATGAAAAGCTATATTGCTATTAGAAAATTAGCACACTGTATGTAACGCATGCATTCATAGGATGCTAAAATTGCATGCAACCGGAGACACGAGAAAGAACAAGAGATGTTAATTTTACTGACCTTTGATTAAACTACTAATAGGACCGATGTGTTTTAGCAACTCTCCTAGAATTACAAAAGAGGAAAATTACCACAACTGCAGTTGGCCAATCCACCTGTCTCTGCAAAGCAGCAAACTCCTTCCACTTACTTAGTATTATGAACAGCCTCACAGTATTGCTCCTTAAAACTAAAAGACCTTAATGGCCCAACAAAAGCACTGAGTGAGCACTCCAAACCACAGCAGTTCAAGCCCTTCTCACCTCATTTGTTTTGACTAAAATTTTCCATGTGAAGCAGGCAAGTGCCAGTTTCATTATTTTAGAAAATAAATACTCCTGGGCTAAATTTGACAGGAATATTCAGGATTATCAGGTACCTAGGTACCCGTTTCAGTTTTTATCTGTATAGCTTAGCAGCTTCTCCACTTTGTTAAACCACAAACAATTGCATTTAACAATTAGTTAATGAAAGTTCACTTTCAATAGAGGCCTAAACTAAGTGTTCTTCAAACAGGTCAGCCCCCCACCCCCTTGATAAGCAGAGTTCACTCTGCACTGAAGAGTGTCTTATGTTAAGCTTGTACGGCTCCAGCATAATTAAATCAAGCTTGAGCCCCAGACTAAACTGATAGGAGACCCAGGAACTGCTCTCTGGCAGTCTCTTCTTGGTCTTAGTTCACACTATGGCTGTCAAACACACATAATCATAACAAAATGTCATCTGGAATGAGGCCTTACTGTTTGTAACACAGTTTCTCCACTGGAAGTGAAGAGCAATGTTTAGGAAGGTTTTCTGCAGTAGCCAATTTCTTCTAGCCCAGAGAGTATTGAACACAGGGCTGCCTGTACTCTCCATTCTATTACAAAAAACTAATCCCATCGCATGACCTGCAGCAATTCAGTTTAACAAATCAACAATTACAAATATTTTGGCAAAGTAAGCTTAGGTATTGTTTGCCTCTCGGCACAGTTCACAACCAGTTTGTGGCTTTTATCATAAAGTCATTAAATCCAATCTGAAAAGCAGAATTTACAGCTCACTTAGCAAGTCAGGCCCATAAATGGATGCTTTCAATTACAGGGCATTTACATGCACAATCATTAAGGCAGTGTTGAATACGTTTGAAAACTCTAGAATACTTTTTATAATAATTAAAACTTTGCGTACTGGTCTTTATATAAACAAAACTTAGGAATTCTCTTCGGTCTCAAGCAGAGCTTAGATTCGTTGTTATCCAGAACCTACTACAAAGCCTGTTCTCCCAGTACTTTTGTGGGAAAGGGATTAGACAGATGGAAACAAGTTTTGTTTTTTAAAGTTGCTCACAGTAGCTGAGATTTTTTTGAGCTCCAATAAACTCAATTATATCAACTGGTGCTCAACACTTCAGAAAAATCAAGTGGAACAGGAAGATGGAGGAGGACCCAGAAGGGCCTTTCATTTGGAGATTCACCGTGTAATTCAAGCTTATTTGATTTTGTTCGCGAATCTAGCTTCTGGGTGGAGGAAAAGAAGAGATCAGTTAAGAGACCAATTTTTTTAACCTCATTTTTTCAACTGTGTTCTCCTTTTTATCATCAAACAGAACCTCAGGAAAGCTGACAGATGCCTCTCCAAGACTATATTATAGACACCCAGCTTCTTCCATAAATAAAACTGTATCTTCGAACACTTCTGTTTGTTTCAGTGACTGCCAGTGTAGTCCAAGTCTGACCCACACAGCTGCAGAACAACAATCAACTACCAAGTTACTCTATTAACCAGCCCAAAATATTGTTAAATATGTGCTTAGACTCATCTTTAAGTTTAAACCACCTTAAATGAGATCCTCCCCTTCCTCTCTTTAAAGGCATTTGTAACTAACGCTATCTTTCATCATGACAGTGCTAAGCAAACAGAGGGAAGGGGCTTCAAAAACCTCCCCTTCACTTACATTTGCATGCCCCTATAACTCACCAGTTTGAAAATGTTAAAGTTTTAGAGCTACGCCTCAGAACAAACACACACACAAATAATCTACTCACGCACCATGCAAGCTCCAACTCCGTGATAAAGCATCGGAAAGTCTAAACAGCAACCTTGTTCTGCTAAGAAAAGCCTTTCACCTTAACAACAAGGTGGGGTGGGGGGGTCGGTCTGGAGAACAGAGCAAAGACTAATCAGCCTCTCACTACAGAGTCCAGCCCCCACAGAAATAATGTCATGAATCGGTCTGAAAGTACAGCTCTCCAGGCTAAGAGAGGAACACTAAAGAACCGACAAACCTGCTGTTATGTGTGGTCTCCTAATAAGCTGTCATTATAAACTTCTTGCTAGAGATGGAATCTGACTCGTTTACAACCATGAACTGTGATAACAGGAGCTCTGCATGCAACATACACAGGTTGCAGCATTCACTAGCAGCATTTTCAGAAATGCTTGTTTGGTAAACTAGTAAGCAAAACTTTTTCTTAATGCTATTCACTTGTTTGTAAAGTATTTGAGAAGAGCACAACACACATGTGTTGGGTTTTTTTTTTTTTTTAGTCAAAACCTGTGATGGACAACCAAAAAAGCCATGAGACTTGGCTGCGGTCTGAATCCCAGCTGTTCAATTCAACAGCTCTCCAAGACTATCACAAGGGCTCTTCACGCACCCACTTTTTTTCCTTCTTTTATTTCCCCAGAGTGAAGACTAAAAGACTGTACTGCATCACACTTTTTCTCTTCCCCTCCACTCCTCACAAAAAAAATTACAAGTAGGAACTCTACAGTAACACCAACTACTTGCATTTATCACAACACGACTTCTCCCATGTGCTTATCTAGGCAGATGAAACACTTAACAGATTATGTTTGTTTACATCTTACAAAGCATAGATAACTACAGCATTAAAGCTAGTGCCATGAAGAAAACCACTAATCTCAATTCTCATGTACATGTCTCATGTAGGCAGTGGGTACTTCACATCCACGGCTCTGCACTAGGAGAGGAACAGACAAAAGGGCACCGGCCGAAGCGAAGCCTTGCAATCCTAAACACTCTTTTGCAACTTGCTCCTAACTTTCTCCACCACCCCGGCACGAAGTTTTGCACACCTGATCTCTGCAAGAAAAAAAAAAAAAAAAAAAAAAACACCGGGCAGAACTATATTTTTTTTTCCCTCCCCCTCGCTCCCCCCTCCACACCCTTCACCGCCCCGAGTCGGGGGCTATTCCGCCGTGTGGGCGGCGGGCGCGTCTGTGTGTGACAGCCCCCCTCCCACACACCCCCACCACGCCAACCCAGCGAACGGCCAATAGCACCCACCCCCCCCTCACACACACACCCCCCGCCGCGAGAAGCAGCCCCCATACTAAACCCCCAGCCGCCTCCGTGGCCCACCGCGGCCGCCCGCCGCGTCCCACCACAACAAAGGGGGAGGGAGGGCGTGGGGACGCGGGG
>JAVJGG010000074.1:79348486-79375329 GCA_035590195.1 Aviceda cuculoides
CCGCCGGCGGGGCAACCCTGCCCGAGGAGCGGCAACCCAGCGGTCCGCACTCCCGCGGCGCGGCCGGGCCGCCCGCCGAAACCGCCCCGGGACCAACCTCTTCCTCGGCGAGCTGCGCGGCCGCCCTCCTCCCTCAGAGCTGCCTTCCCCCCCCACTGCGCGCCCGCCCTCCCCGCGCCCAGGGGTTCCCGCCGTGCCCCGCCCCCGAGCGGTGGGCGGGGAGGCGGGTTATTGGCTCCTCCGCCCGTCACTTGAGAAACGCTTGGCGAGGATTGGATAAAGGGCGCCGAGGCCCGGCCCGAGCCGCCGATTGGCGGATTGGGCCGCCAATCGAGTGCCGGCGGCGACAAAAAAAAAAAAAGCAAAAAAAAATAAGGCGAGACGCGAAGCGAAGGGAGACGGAGCCGGGGGGGGGGGGGGGCGTGCCCCGCGCGGCGGGGGCGGGGCGGCGCCGCTCATTGGCCGAGCCGGCTGTCACTCTTGGCCCGGCGCGCCCGCTAGGGGCGGTTGATCGGGAAAGGAGAACGGAGCGGAGGTTTGAGTGACCCGCAGGCGCGCAGCCGCACTGCCGGCGTGAGCGCGCGCGCGCACGCGCGCACCCTTTCCGACGCACCGTAGCCTTCCGCGCAGGGCGCGGGTGGGAGCTGAGAAAAAGTAGTGCGCTCCTTCCCGCCAGAAATTACCTCAGGGACCCCGGCGGGGCGGGACCCCGGGGCCTCCTGCCCTCGAGCGGCCAATAAAGCCGTAACTGAAATCGAAGTTTAAATGCTCCTTGGACAAGGGAGGGCAAAACGTCTTTCCTCAGAGGGCCGGCGTGGGGCGGCAGCCGTGGCGGCCCCTCAGCGGGCATGTTGCCGCTCCCGTCCCCGCAGCCGTCGTGAGGGCAGCACGGCCCTGCTCCCCAGCCTCTCACCGGGCCCCCTTTCCCTGATCTCATCCCAAAACGGTTTTAAACTGCCCAAGGCTCCATCTGCGACGGCCTAAGAGCTCCAGGCTAGGACAGGTGCTGCCGTCCTGACGGCCCCTGAGGTGTGACGCTGAGATAAGGCCACCCTGAAGGCTGCCCGACCTCCCTCTGCCTGCACCAGCCTCGGGGCTGCCCCCTCGAATTCGGTGGCTCTCCAGAGAGCGGTTTTCCCCTCATGATGTTGTTGTTTTGGTTTGTTTTTTTTTTTTAGTGACCGCCTTTCGGTAAACTCTTCACAGCTTTAACCACCTGTGGTGTGGTAATGACGTAATATAACTGAATTCCTGCACCTAAGTAAATGCCCAGGCTTACCACAAGTAAATTAGAGCCTGCTGCCTGCAACTTTGCAGCCGGGGACCCATCAGTATTCGAAACCCATCGCTGCTTTGTCTGCAGAGGTCCTTGCGGTGACGCTCAGCAGGTTCCCCGAAGCATGAGTGGGAAGCCACAAGATGGGAGTTCAATGGGGTTTCTTTGGGTGGAAAGGTCTGTTCCTGCTTTGCTCTAAGTCTGTTGGAGACGCTCTGGGTTTTCCCCTTCCACTTTTTGATATTTTTCCTTATTCCCTCCTCTATATATCTCAACTGCAGGCCACTTCTCTTATACCTGAGGTCACATCTCACCAACATAACAGCTTGCTTTCCAGAGACACGCTCCTTTTCAGACTGAAATGGTTTCTGCGCTTGATGACGTAGGTGTTATGATCCAGCGTCTTGGGCACGTATCCCATCTCAACAGGTTTGGTATTCTCAGGAGCCAGGTAGGGCACCTCTCCCACCATTTAGCCCTTCTGACAGAATGGTAGATGCGGACTCACAGAAATCACCCTCTTGCCTTGTCTGTGCTTGGATTTTCCCAGCTTGAAGCAGACATGTACCTTACTTGGTTGTTTTGTTGTATTTTTTTCCCCCAGTTCCATCGGTTTCAGATTCAAGACGGTCATGAAGTAAACGCAAAAGTAAAACGGAGAAGATACCCACTGCAGACAATGCAGAGCTGCTAACAGATTACCATCATGTTTTTGAAAGATAAGGAGGTGTTCCAGGCATGTTGTACCTGGAAACAGATACAGGCTATTCAGCCAGCACAGCACTTGCTTTGTGGAGGTTTCATGGCACTCAGAGAGATTTCTTTTCTATGAACAGCAAGTTAGTTAAGCTCAGTTTTTCTGTGGCTTTGTGTCAGACATTCCCTTCACCTCCCCGCTGCAATAAATCCATAGCCCCCTCTCCTCTTCCGTCCCCAAGGCTGACTTCTGATATATCCAAAGCCCCCTTCTATGTCCCCAACCTACTTTTATTGGCTTGCCGTCTGGGCACGGAGCAGCGCATGCTATGGCTGGTTCAGGGCTATGTGTGCACTGGCTGGCCAGCTGCCCACAGTTTCTCTACTGCCAAGGAAGCCAAACAGTGCTGATAAGGGCTGCGCTTTCTCTGCCTTTCTCCTGGGCCAAGCACTAACACGGTTTTTCTTTTCTAATGCAGCCACTGTTTGCCATGAAACTTGATAGACCTTGTATTTCCAAAAGCTCTGCGTCTCTGTTTCTTAGGTTTGGTTGAAATAGGTCAGAAGGTTGACAAGCTTATATTGGGGGACTCTGACAAAAAACCCCAACATCTGCATAAACCTCTTGTTTAGGAAAGCAAATTGCAAGTGGCAGGAGAAATAAAGCAAATGGAAGAAGGCTGCATTGGGGCTGCAAATCAGAGAGCCCAGAAGTTACCTGAGAAACATGGTTGCCGTGGAGAAGCCAGGCAAGATGTACTTCTGCAACTTAAACACCCCTCCAGAAAGGGCTCCCAGCCACACACCTGCAACTGCAGAAATAGTACTTGATTTGGTAAAAAGAAAGAGCAAAACTTGGTCCCTGACACCAAAGCTGGATATTGCTAGGTCCTACTAACTAAGCCATGTAGCTCAGCACGTTTTGGACGTTAGCGGTTAGGTACGGATGGTTGACAGTCCCATTTGGATTTCTTCTGCAGCAGAAGAACATCAACATCTCTCACAAGTTATGTTAACGTGTGTCAGAGGGATCAACATCCTCACAAACAGCGTTCTTGTACAGAGAGACCGAAACAGCACAGTGGTATTTCACAGTCACCTGTCTGCTAGAAAGAACAAGGGAAATAATCTAAGATCTAAAGAAAACATGATGCTACAGAGAAGACATGTTGACTTCCCAAAGGCTGTGACCAAATCCCCTAAGAGGTAAAAGAAACACAACACAAATCAGATAACTTCAAAGACACCTAGGATTTCTAAATGACCCGACACTATCAGATATTGCTACGTGAAGGTAGAGACAAGTGTGAAGTGCAATGCCAGGAAGGCAGGGCTTGGAGGCAGAGCAGATAGTTTTTGTGTTGAGGTCATTACCAATATGTCAAAATGATCTGTTAAACTGGGAAAAAAAAAAAAAAAAAAGGAAGAGCTTTGAACAGAGTTGCGATACAAAAAGATCAGCCAGCATGTTCAAGACAGGAAATAACGTATGACAGAAATTACCATAAATCCATGGAGAACTACTGCTAAATGCTCCCAGATTTCTTAGCTCATCCTATTGAAGCACTAGCATATACTTCAGTAAGTGCTTTGTCTCTTACATCAGCGACTGCAGCGCTGCTTCCCTGCTTACTGTAAATGCCATTTGAGCATGTTATTTTCTCTCTAAACTTAAGTGAAGGTAGGTTTCATCTTCCACAAATCTGCAAAAGATTATGAAAGAGAGATTGGCGCACAGAGAAGCTGGGTCTGGAAACTGTGAAAGGGACAGATTCCCTTTCATGCCGCATTACTTCATGGCCAAATGGCATGAAAGCAGCCTTTCCATGTCATTGCAGGACTGCCTGCCACAGAGGTGAAGGGTGCAACACTTAGAAAAACTTCCCCCCTGTGTAGGTAACGGCATGAAAAAACTCCTCTAGGATTGAGATTGTGTCTCCCTCAGCCTCAGAGGGTTAAATACGGGCTTAAACCACTTCTTCTTACATCACCTGAAGTTTGTAGGCAGCTTCATGCTATATCACTTCTTGTGGCAGCACAAAGAGGGTTAAAGAGGACGCGACACTATGCTTTTCCCGTCACATAATGAGAAGCGTGCCGGTTGATTTTCAAGACGACTAACTGCTGGCGTACTGTCCAAACAGGCATTACATTAAAGTGACTAGAGAAGAGCTTTAACATCATAAATGAAAAGAAATCCATTGCACGAGGCATAAAAATCTCCAAAATTAATAGGAAATTCTACTCAGTCATACCAGCATATAGTAAATAAAATATGTGCAAAGGGCCAAGGGTTCCTCAAACTTTAAAAACATCGCAACTTAAGGCTGGGAGTAACAGCAAAATACATAAAAAGACATGTCATATTTCTGCTCTTCTATTTATCTTCTCGGTAATGAAATTTCTCTGAAATGTTGAAACTCAAATCTGTTCACTACCTCTTCTGAAATGCAGAAGTATGTTTCCAATATTACATAAATCACTGTCATTTCAGACTGGGCTGTTAGGAGATTTCAAAGCAAAGCAAAAAAAAAAAAAAAAGGGAAACAGTCTCACAGTGCAAAAAAATTGACAGCCCTTGATGTAAGCCTGCTGTGTCTGTCCTATACCTTTGTCAAAGTGGACTGAAGAAATAACTAGTTTTCAAAATAATGCGGTAAAAGCATTATCATCACAGTACAAACTGGTTGGTGTTTGTGTTATGAAATACATTACATTTATCAGATGGAATGGAGTTAGACAGTAATCCTTGTAAGTGACATCTCCAGTAAGAAATTCATAGCACAATGAGAAGATCTATGTATCTGCTCACACTCCTCATTCACACTGTATAATTCTGACGAGTAAGTGAGTTAACTACCTTAACTTATCTCGATGCCTAGAGCCTATTTGCACATAAACCCAGTTGCCCTGAGTAACCAAAAGCAGAGTATGTTGAGAGAGACAACTTTGGCATAGTCAGACAAACACTTGAATTTTGAATTCTTCTGCTGCGTTAACTTGCTTGACTTTGGACTGAAATGGATGGGGAACTTTCCTGCAATCGGACAGTAAGACCTTGCCACAGGGAAATCCCGAAGGCCTGGATCCATAGAGGGAGCCTGGTAGCCCAGGTGCAATCACGGATGTTATACGTAATCTCGGTGAACTCAATTTCGTACTAGTCTCCTGGCATCAAAGCCTCGATTTTACTTTAGGTGTGGTCAGCCACCGCCAAGGCCACAGTAATATCTTACACTGCTTGAACTCAAAACTCTTCTTAATTCTGCTTGGCTGGCAGCGGAGGCTGCGGTTGAGCAGACTGCGGAGCCTCCCAGATGGTTTTGCAGGACCTCCCTCGGGTCCAGCCACGCTTCGCTGCTCCCCCCCGAGATAAGGAGGGGCAGGGGCTCCCCACGTGAGCTCCCTGAGGACCCATTTGGACGTACCCCCTCCACTCGCTGCTAGCCAGGCGATGTCCACTCCCAGTCGTCAGTAGTCACGGAAAGTGGCTTTTCTTTCCTCTGTTTTCCTGATTTTTATAGATTAGAAGCATTTCACGTTGTCAGCATTTCTGTTTTTTCTCGGGTTATCCCTCTGTCCTTTCTTATTATTCCAAATACCGCACCATTCATCTGCCTACATCCTTTATTTTGGATTAGTTGAAGTTGATTAGAAACACATTTATGCTAACCCCAAATAAGCCGTCATTAAAGTGAAATAGCCTTGTTTACAAAGAGATTTACACAAGTTTATCTTTATTGACTTAAATAAACAAGAGTAATTTGTGAGCAGGCCTGGGGGACAATAGCTTTCTGTCTGAATTAATGGTAGGCCCTGGTCCAGCAAGGATTTGTGTACATGTTTAAATCTATGCCGTGAATAAGCCAGCTGAAGGCAGTGGGATCAGTCATAGGAACAAAATTCAGCATAAATGCAAACCTTGGTATGATTAATTTTTCTATCATCCTTATTTCCTTCTTCTGTTTGCTTTTTTCCAGCAAGCTGAAATTAATTCATTACAGTGAAATCTGCAAAACAAAATTAAAAAAAAAAAAATAGTTTGTGCCTCCCTAGGAAGGATCAAAATAAACCAATTTATGCTGTGATCAGTTATTGCAATACAGTCTGTTTCTGTTTTACACTGTGTAAGATGCACTATGCTAATTAAGCATATGTTTGTATAGATTAGTCTCAATGAGATTTACCCCAGTTTTCTACACCATCTGTGCAAGATTGGTAGCTGAGTTGGAAGTGATCTCTGTATTTATTGTCTATATTAGTTGATGAAGTGTTTAGAATCCTTTGGGGTAAAAGTTTTCTTTATGTTATTGTTCTTGCAAAGCTTTAGTTACAGATTTTTAACATTCTCTTTGTACTTTCAAAAACTAATGATTTATGACAATATCACTTTAAAAGTTATTGTTATTCCGATGGACAGAATAGATCAAGCAAGAATTCAAAGAACCTGAAAAATCCTTTCTTGCTTAGTTTTATTTAAAGATATAAAACATATATTACTGTTATGCAGGTGAAGCTATCACCAAATAAAAATGTTGCCATAATAAAAAATTAGGCCTTAAAAATATACTGGGACTTTATCATTACAAAACTGTCATGTTGTTTATTTCAGCTCTTGGCATTTACCATGATGAATAACCGATGCAAAAAAAATAAAAAAATAAAAAAAAATCTCTACCCTTGTAACAACGCTTGAAGCCAACTGATAGCTTTTTCTGTGTAATCCACAGGGAAGTCTGCGTTAGAGCCTCCGTCCCTGGCACCCTGCGTTACCAAGGAGGCAGCCTGATTTCTTCAACTGGGGTGACAGAAGAAGGAGCTCTTTGCTCTGGACAGCCCTGGTGTGACACTGTGACAGCCATCATATTGAGAGAGGATGTTGGGGAGAACTCAAGGAGTCATCCCTGCCTCTGCTGTTTGGTGTAAGAAGAGTCTGCTGGTTTTGTCCTTCCCCAGTTTACGGTCAAGCTGGTGCAAGAGGCTGGTGCTAGGCACATGTCCTCTGTCAGCAAAGCAAAATCTACTCTCTGCAAAAGTAAGTTTTGCCCTGTTGTACTTAGGAATTGCCTTTCTGGCAATAAAGACCAGCTTCTCACCGATATGTGGGAGGATATTGTCCTGATGCCATGTTCTGGCAGGATTTAAGGTACTGAGAGGTTAAGAATCAGCATTTTACCAGAGCCTTCAAATTTATTACTAAGATGGACCATTACAACCATCTACTCTATGTTATTCATTTCAAAGGCCAAACAATTTCCCCACCAGCATC
Source organism: Aviceda cuculoides (assembly GCA_035590195.1). NCBI lineage: Eukaryota > Metazoa > Chordata > Aves > Accipitriformes > Accipitridae > Aviceda > Aviceda cuculoides. The sequence continues at coordinate 79,355,728 of JAVJGG010000074.1, forward strand.
CTTTTTTGAGCCCGTAACCTTTGCAGCTCTGAGCTATTGGATATCAGCCATGGAAAAGGCAACTCAACTCTGATTACAAACCTGCGGTGGGAGGGATCCACCAACTGCCTGCTAAGTTGGTGTGGTGAAAATGAGAGCCTTTCTCTTTTATCTGTAAGGGGTCGGTTTAGCTTCAACTTCATGCCATTAGATCTCGTTATACCTTTTTGTTGGTTTTGTTTTGCTAGACTGATGTCTTTACATAGAAATCTTTATTGCGTATAAGTATCTGGCAACTGGGGGAGAGTTGCACCTCAGTGTTTTTCTTAAATAAAACAAACTAAACTGAGTTTCATCTGTCTTTCGCCACAAGGAGGGTTTCCAAACTTCCCCATTTTTCCCAAATCCTCTGTACCTCTACAACTTCCTTTTTGAAGTATGGACACTGAAACCATGGGCAGTCCTTTAATACATTTACAGTGTTATAACACTTCTCTGCCTTTATTCAGTTGTCTTCTATTTATGCATTCACAGGCCCCATTTCCTCTCTTGGGTACTATGTAAAACTGGGAATATATGCTCACAGTGTCTTCAACAGTGACCTGTAAATCCTTTTTAAAGTCACTGCTTTCCAAAATGCAGTCCCCACTCTTGAATTTGAGATGTGCAGCCTTGATTCCTTGAGACAGCTGTCTTAAAACCACCAATCTGAGTGACTACATTTACTGCACTGTGTAGATCGCTCTATAAAAGTAATTTGTCAATATTTATGAAACATGGCAGTAGGAAAAGACTCCCAGCTTACAGCCACAGGCAAGTACAGCTTCTGATTTTTCAGACCTTAGCATTTACAGGTGAAGAAAGGTCAGACAATAATGAGATCTTAAATGCTTTAGGGTAGTATTGCTAGTGAAAATGGAAATAGAGAGGTATGTCTTCTGATAGACGTGACCAAACAAAATCTGAAACTGCAGTCTAGCTGAGTTAGCTTCTTCATGCAAGTTTGACACGACTGCAGGCAAACATATTACAGATCATATAGTTTTAAGCACCAGAGATAAGGAAAGCAGAGCACACGGGCTGCAAAAGTCAGATTCAGAACTTAATCAGCCTGGTGATGTGTGTCGCAGCAAGGAACAGGGCAAGAAAGCGCTACAAAAGATGAAAGCCTGAGAAAACATGGAAGATACACACCATGTACAAATAAACAGAAGCAGCAACTGAAATAGAAGCAATGATTTACAAAGAGCAAGAGACAAATGAAAGGGGCTAATGTCCAATAATAGTGTTGTATGTGTTCATTCCAGGATAAATTGCTTTCCAAGTGTATACAAACAGTAATCTGCAGCAGTTTGTAATCTACAGCAACTGAGAACAAACAGTAACAGCCCTCAGAAGCAACATCTTGCTCCCCTTCCACTGGCTTGAATATTAAAGAAAAAAAAAAAAAAAGAAAAGCTTGCACCTCAAGCACTGGCAAGATGTGATGTTAGAGATGTTCCAAGGACGTTGTGTCTTCCTTTGCATGATGAATGCAAGTATCTTGCACAAACATAAAAGCTAAATCTGATGGTAAGGATTTAAGGCAAGTTTTGGCAGTTATTTTTGGAATCAAAGGACACAGCTGCCCTCTGCGTGCAATTTTGACCTTAACTGTGTTGAGTGTAACCATAGGCTTCTCCTGAGCTAACGCAGGTGATAGATGTTTGTGCTTTTGCAGGGCAGAGACTGACAATTTTGGCCCTATGAAGCCCCAAGTGGTCCTGATGGGTGACTTTATCATAATGCAAAGCCTTGAAGGACCTTGAATTGGGTGCAGTTATTACTGTTAAATGTTGTGTATGAAGCTCAGCTTGCCTCTGGCCCATCGGTAGAGAAAAAAAGCCAGAGGAAACAGAAGAATCATCTGGAAAGCACTTTCCAGGATGTGTCTATAATTTAATCAGAGTTGAAAACCTCTTGATTGAACTCAATAGCTCAGGGTTCGCGAGTGCTGTAACCAGAGCAACACAGAGTTCAGGGCTGGCTGCTCACCCAGGTCCTGGGTGGATTTTGCAACGCACCAAACTTGGCATTACAGGTGACTGCACTGTCTGGGGAGGAAGAGAGTCGGGGAATGTCAGTCTGAACTCTGTTTACCCTGAAGAAACACAGCGGAGACATGCCTTGAGCGGGCTTTGAGTCTAGGAGTCATTCTGCCCAAGAAAAGTGCCCAGCACAAACCCTAATGACTCTGCTGATGGGGACTGGTAACTACGATGCTCCACGTATGAATTGCCCTCTCCTGGCAACGCTTGGAGAAATGACAGCGGGTGTGCTTGGGCTTCTTTCTGATTACCCGTTCCTAGCTGCTATCTTCTCATCCTTCACCTGATGTTCCTGTTATTTCTCCTCTAGTTGATCCGGAGGAAAAGCGTATGTAGCATCTCACCTACCACGTGTCAGTGCCAGACAGCTGATTGTCAGCCTACCCGTGAAACTGTCTAGACGCGCTGATGTGCTGTCAAATGCACAAAGTTAACAAAATGATAGGGGAGAATATTTTCCCCGTGAATCCTCTTTCAGTCATCATCTCGGAGGTTGTGTCAGTGGCAGGTACAACATTTTCAGATGAAGACATGATTTGATTAATCAACTCTGCCTCTTTAAGATGTTCTAGTGTTTGGTTTTTTTTTTTTCCAGAGTCCATCCCTGATAGCAGCTCAGGCTTACATAAATTCCCCAGACAGATACAATGCTGCAGTTACAGGTAGTTTGCACTTATTTAACAGGTAATGTCAGTAGATATTGGTGGCCGTCCGTCCCCCCCCCCCCCCGCTGCTAGAAAAAGCCAGAAGAAAAGCCATGGCATTTTACACTTGGCATAAATTTAAAAATGAAGGCTAGCGGCTTGGTAAAAAACATCTATTTTGAAACAGACCACCAGTTTCTCTTCTTAGGCTGCTTCTCAGCAAAAGGATGATGAGTGGAGAGGAGCAAGAGAATCATCCCAGCACCGTTTACAATTCCAGCCGGATAAGATTGTTGCCAGGAAAGGATCCTGCCATTCCCCTCTCCTGACTTTTTGCCCTTTTTGAGCACGATGACTTAACAGAGACTGATACGACTCAAATCTGTGACATGGCCCGATTACAGTCTCGGCTGGAAACGGCAAGGCCGTCAGGTCACTCATAAAAGGCATTACCTGAAAGATCTCCATGCTCTGAACCAGAAGCTTCATCGCATGGCCACTGTCTGGGGCAAGAACGAAGCCTAGAGAGGGGAGATCAGAAAAACGGGGCCAACCTCTCTGGCCATGCCAGTATACTTACAGTCCCAGAAAAGAACATTTGGAACCTGTTTTTGCTCTATAATGTACACAAGAAAATGCATTTGTGGGATTTACAGGCTAGATCTGTAGTGTCTTTTGAGAGGTGCCTTGAGGCTACCTCCAACACTAGACCCTTATCCCTGCAGACAGATGGTTGGATGCATTTCACCAAATGTTAGAAGTTAGATGTCAAAGTCTAAGTTAGTCACTCCAAACTTTCTACAGTCAGCAGGAAAAAGAGGGCTGTCTAGAGGACAGTTCATCTGGTCTATTTTAGAGCTTGTTTTAGGGTGGAATGAATAACCCCCTGGAGTTCCTATTACTCTGCACTGACTATAAAGGGAGCCTTTTAATTTTTAGATACCTCAGGATGCTTCCAATCTGCGAGCCTGGCCCCAGGCACCCAGCAGAGCCTGCAGGGTTTAAACCTGGAACCTGGTCTGAACCTGACCATAGCAGTATCATTTTCTTTTTCACGCAGCATCAGGAGCACATCTGGTATACCAGCGCAGAGCAGCGCACAGTGTACGTACCACGCCAACTGGCCGCAGCCAGAGACGCCAACTGGAATGAGCAACGCCCAGAATACTAGACTTTCAGCTTTCAAAACAGGGCGGGCACATCAAAAATGTTATTGCAAATGGTCCCTGGCCTGACCTAAATCTCAAACCGTGCCCAAGACTTGTCTGGAAGAGTGCAACTGGCCCGGGGCCAAGCCTTTACCAGGGACTGTGGAACCAAAGAGCGCGGACAAGGGAGCCGTGTGTGTTGGGCTTTCGCTGGGACTTCCCAGCTGCATCTACACGGTCCTGGGATCAGACCGAGCTGCCCCCAGGCTTTGGCATCCTCAGCGCAATCACAATCAAACCTCAGTTCTCCAAAGGCAGACAGGTACATCGGCATGATAGACTGAAGAATTAAAATACAAATCTGTTGACTACAGGATGTCTATTCGGCATGTAAATTTCTGGTATAATGCCGTAGTGTCCAGCTGAGCTGGGAAAACTGTACGACAAGCTCAGGACAGAGTTTGATCCAGGAGCTCTGGAATTCCCTTCTCTGCTGCTTTTGCACATCACTACTTGCCAGTTGTTGCCTTTGCCTCCTGCTTTTCATCCTACAAGTTCCAGCTTTTTAAACTACTCTACATTTGTATTACAGTGTGTTCAGGAAGAGAAGACTAAGAAACACTCACTAAATTTTTTCACCCTATGATATTTCGTTTGTTTATATTTAAGCAGCTTAATATCTAGACGTCAGGTATGCTCCTATAGGACTGCATAGGTGTCCGGCGAGGGGATTTCAGATTTGCTTCTGCTTATATCCAAGGTAACCCCTATTTTGCTGCCCTTTGTGCCAGCGGACAGCAAGCTGTATCTGCTAGCTTTGTCACTGGCAGCAGCTTCATCCTGCATGAGATGGAGGAGCTGGTGTGCGGTTGCACCTTGTGTATACCCCCCCCAAAGAGCCAGTAATTGTTAAATAATTTATATGATTTAGTGTCCGCATGTTAATAACTCTAATCCTACCTCCAACTACCAGGTTTAGAAATGTGATTAGGGAGGATTATACCTCACCTAATGCCTAATCACTTGTCTGTTCTTAGCTGGCCTTTTATTTCCACACAGGCAGCATAAGGGATCTAATCAAACATCTCGCACGCATGGAAAATGCCAAGTGAGTTAAAAATCAGTTGAGTGAGAGCAGGTAACAGCTAGAAACCAGATGTGACTGAGCACTGAAACATTAACCAGTGTGGTTATGACTCTGGGCAGCACCCAACCACTCCCTTTGCACCCTGACCATTTAAACAGATGAAAAACCAACAGGTCTAGAGGTAGATCTCCACCAGACTGGTTTTTTTGCAGACAAAATGTGTGTGTTTTTTTCCCCATACAATCCTAGATTTTATTTTACTTTACATAGGAAAATATGGATGCCTTTTCCAGCAACACTAATGGGCGGGTTGGCGAGTGGCACAGTTCAAGAGCTGCCTAAACACCCGTCTCCCACAGCTGGTCTCCTAGCACAAGACTTCATTAACTCCTTGCTCCCTGTCTCAGTGCAAGATTCAGTTCCTTGGATGTGGCAATGAACATGAAGTGACATCTTGCTAACCTGAAGTAGTCCGTGGGTTGACCATCAGTGAGCAGAATCAGGGGACATGATGGTTTTTTCTCTTGACTGTGCAAACTGAAATCACCAGCTACTCCATCTTATCTAGTGTTCACTTCACACGAGCACCCAGACATAATTCATCTCTTCCCCTAACAAAGACTAGGACAGACAGGCAGCACCTCGGGGACATCCCCAACTACCTACACCACCAAGGGAAATGGGTTAATATGAGAACCAGTAGGAACAGTGTCTAGAAACCCTCTTCCAAAAAATGAAGGACCAAGTCTTTCCCTACCACAAGTTGGCATAACTCTGTTGGCACCATCAAGGCCACCCTAGTTGACCAGCTGAGGCTTAGCTCCTATTTCTTGGAGTACCAGGTCCATCTGCTCCTTCCTTCGCCACATCCACACTCCCAGCCACAGCTCTCAGCCAGGCAGGGCAAAAGGAACCAAGCAATAGGGCACAGGGGTTAGATTTCATTTCTGGTAGCAGCAATCCAAACAAGAAGGTTTGTCAAGTCTGTGTACACATTTGTTAAAGTTTAAAAAAAAAAAAAAAAAAAAAAAAAAATCACTTTTTCAAGTGGTTTGATGTTGTTGGCATCTTTTGTTTAAATAAAATTAATTTTCATTTGCTTTGAAATTTGTAATTACAGCACCCTGCTGAGGTACGAAGTGTTGGGAGCCTTGGGGAACCTGGGAGGAGTTGGTGCTGTTGGTTTGTCTACAGTGTTTGTGATCAGGAAAATAGGGGAGTATGTTTAGGGGAAAGGAAAGGAACAAATATTTGGCAAAGAACTAAAATTATGTCCTGAACATGAACATAGATGCAAATCAAAGCATGATAATGGAGAAATACCCAAGGATTTAGCAATTCTGGGCTAAAAGAGGATTTCAGCCGTGTACTTCAAATCTCTAATCTCGAGTGAGCAAGTAATCTAAATCCACCTAATAACAGTGAATGAAATTATAGTTCAGCTAAGTAATTACTCCCTTTTTTCCCTTTGAATTATTCAGAATAAGTTCATCTTCCATTAACTTTCATTGGAGCATTACTTTAAATTGCAATGATTTTAACTATTGAATTTTGCATATCTGTTCTCTTGGCTGATCAAAACCAAACTTGGTCTCTCTTTTTAGTTTTCAGTGTTGAAAAAAAACCCCATTGTGCAGCCTGATGCTAATGTAACTCCAGCTGCTTCCTCACTAGAACTCTCTCCGTGAATTTACCACCTTGGCTACTTCAGAGAGTTCCAGGTAGGCACTAAGTATTGAAGCAGACGGACAGGATGGGTTGTGGTAGAGGTTGTAGCCAGCCACCTTTCTGAGGGACACCCCAAAGTTTGTTCTAACACTTAGTCCAGAGATACTGTTAAAGCAGTTCTAGTGAGGCAGCACGTGGGAAATCCAGCCGAGGACCAATACAAGACAATAAAAGCTAGGAGGTGCTATGCTAGCGCTTAAGCGCGAGACCAAGCTTGCTTATGCTTGGGTGCAAAGCTAGACTAAGTTTCAGAGTCATCAGGAGGAGGGGAATCAGGGCATCTCTCAAGATGGACCCAAAGTTCTTATGACCTGGCTGGACTCGGGCCATTTTTTTTGGCCCGGAGTCCAAGCTGTGCAAAGTGGCTGGACCAAAATCGCACACTTGGCTGTGAATGAATACAAAGTTCCTGTTGCCATACAACATAATTGTAACTCCCAATTTTTACTCAGTGCCTGCCATAACTTTAGGGTTATGTTGCAGCCCACAAGACAAGATGTCACGCAGCACGACGTGTCTGCCTCGTTGGCTGTTGGTGGCAGGTGCTGCAGCTCTGCCTCTCGGTCAGTGCAGTCCTACAGCACAGATGGGCTCAGCCCTCTCCCTCTCCCCTACACGAGCCTGAAGATCCTCGGATGGATGCGAGCAAGTGGAAACCTTTGTGGACCTAATCCATGGCTGAGCGGGCAGAGAGAGGCAGTGATGGGGCAGAAACAGGTCTAAGCTTTGCTAAGGAGCACAAGAGCCTGAGTCAGCGTATACCAGAATGGAGTAGATGTAATGATTTGCCTTGTAAGTGATTTCAGGCTTGGGGACGAAAAAAAGAATCATAACCCCAAGGAGTGGTGACTCAAGGGGTGTGCCTGTGGCGTGATGCCTCCTATGGCCAATGCCTGCCGGGGAATGTCCCCCTACAGCAAAAAATCTAACCCTGTGGTAAACTGGCACGCTCATCCTCCTGCTAGCCTCAAGCCTCTGTGTAAACCACCGTCTGCTGAGCGAAGGTAAACAGAGATTTTTCACCCTTTTACCTGTGATGCGTGCCCTCCAACCTGATCCCTCCCCAGCTGCAGGCAGAGGTCAAACTTTGCTGCCCAGCTCCAGCACTAGCTCGGAGCCCATCGGAGCACACTTATGTCAAACACTGCCCAGACCTTCCTCCAGTTTCCACACCTCCCAGCTGGCTCAAAAAGTTGTGACCTACTGTTTTCTAACCACCGTAACCCAGTCTTGGCTGTTCTTGTAACCAAGGAGGGGTAATTATTGGGTTTGAAGACTAGGGTAAATGGGAGATAAAAATACTGAAGGAAAAAACTGAGGCAGGAAGGGAGAAGGGAAGGCAAACAGCATGGATGAGGTTAGCAGATTTGGGAGATGAACGGTTAAAAGAGTTTGGCGTTCCGGCCCTGACACGTGCTAAACTCTTGCCTCAGAGCTGCTTCACCAGGACAGCAGCATATCCTGGAGGAGCCAGTGCCCGGGTATTTTAAGTCTTCACAGCCACAGAAGATGAGTTTCAAGGCCACGTCCAGGACGGCAAGAGAAGCTGAGGGCTAACACACTTCAGCAGCTGATGAATGACCTCTCCTGTCCCAGAAGTTTCCAGCACAAGCTAGAGACCATCTCACCAGCTGTCTGACAACTCTCAACACCGAGCAAGGGAAAGTGCTGCCTACTGTTTGGTCACTTCTGCCAGTGAAAATTACTCACCCAGCAGCCTCCATCTCTGGCTGTCTGCTTCTGAATGATCCACAGGTGGCTTTTTAGTTATCAGACTTTTTTTCCTCCTCTCTGCCTCTGTGACAGCTGAAAATTCGACTGCTGGCTCAATGCCGACCTGCAAATTGGAGGCAGGGCAGGCAAGGAGAAGGGAAAGGCTTGTGCCTGCCTTGCTCCTCCAAGGAAGGAAAAAGCAAGACCTGCAAGATTTTACTTTAAAAAAAATTAGAAAACAGTGAGATCCTTTTCTCCCCTCAGCTGTATCTTGGATATGAAGATGGGTATTAGAAGCAGGGACCTTTGAGCGCTTCAGGACATAGTTCAGGCTTGACCAGAGCAAGGGCAACACGCACCAACAGACACAGGGGCCTGAGTTACTGAGCTGGCATTACAGGGGCCACACGTAGAGCAAGTAGGGGAGCTCTTGATGAATCACTGCCAAATCAGGCAGCTGAATCCCATTTTACATGTCCATATCCAAAATCCAAGCCCTGAATACCCATTTTCAGCCACTGTTGATGTTCGTCATCACCTGTCAGGCTCCGGCCCAACCACCCAAGTCACTGCAGTGGCATCATTTCTCCTCCACCACGTTCAGCACTTGTTGTTTATTGAGCCCGAGTTTCCTCTGCCATCCTGTGGCCTGCTCACTCTACACCATGAGCCTTCTGCTGCTTTTTTGCCTTCATCTATCCTGAAAAATATATATTACCTGCAAATGCCTGCTCACCTGTTTTTCATGCTCTGAAGGGACTTTTGCCTATGTTGAATGGTACAGTGTCCAGCTGAGATCTGCTGGTGACCTCCCTTTAGACTGGAAAATCTGGACAACCAGGCTGCAACTGGTATTTTTTTTTAGAGCACAGTGAGGATTAGGCCACAGAGATTTCCTCCCCTCCCCAGTCCCCCTTTTTAACCCCGGTTTGATACTAGAGTCCTCTCCTCTGCAGAGGTGGCAACACTGGTGTCACACATAAAGGGTCCAGCTAGCATTGGTCTATCAGGGTCTCTCCAGGGCAGAAGGATTTATAGAGCTATTTCTCAGTTGTTAAAATAAATAGATATTTTTTCTCCCGAGACATAATAGTTTCCACTGAGAATGCCAGTGTACCCCACAACTGTCCTTTCTTTGATTAGAAGAGAACTATGAAAAGGACATTGTTATTCAGTCTAACCATGTGTTTACCTTCTCACTAATCGAAACCATCCCTGTTTTTCCTCTCATAAGCTGGCACAGGCTCGCATCCCAGCTTGTCTTTGAAGTTACAGTTTCTGACTTTCACTATCTTTCCCTCCCGCCCCCCCCTTGTTTTGAAGTAAGAGATCATCCAAGGGACACCAATGTACGCACGCTCAAGAGCCCTCCAGCTCTGCTCCAGAGCACAAGCAGGCAAGGCTGATAAACCAACATTTGCCCTCCGTCTCCAAGGAAAAGCTTCCAAAACCCATCTGATTCCCAGCCTGGGAAGCAGGGCAAGTGCCATTTGCACAGCGGTGCAGGCTCTCAGGGAGGTGGGCGGGTAACGGTGCCCACCCCAGGGACAGAATAGGTCTCAACCACAGATCTGTCCTCTTTGAAAAAATAGATATTGCAGGTATCGGGGATTTCCTGGGACACAAATCCTAACACTCATCAGGAGCCTACAGCCTGGGGGAAAGTCACTTTAGGAAAGAATCTGCCACTTTCTAGTAACGTTTGGGAGGTTTTTAGTCCATGTTCTTCAGGGTGTCTTTCTAAAACCATCTCTTCCAGCTCAACTAGAAGTTACGGGTTTGACACCTAACCCCTGTTTTAGCAGATGGGAAATTAGCCATCAAAGCTGTTTGTCAAAACTCCCTCTGTAGTCAGTTGTATGTTTTATTCTGCCTCACGTATTTGTCATAGGACAGGATGGGTTATTCCTTGGATGCACCTCTCATCACTGCACACAAAAGTAGCCTGGATGCCAACCCTATAGGTAGCCCAAGCCACCCTACACAGGGAAATTCTACATTTTGCGTTACAGAAGGTTGAGCAGATGATCACAGTGACAGGAAAGTCATAAAACATCAGTCACACACAAGGGTTAAGGCTCAATCTTGTTCCTTGGACATGGAAGGAAGCAAAATCAGTCCTTCAAATTTCAAGGTTCTGGTGAATTTACGACATAAATTATTCATTGCCCTAAACAAAGACATTCCCTTATCTACCTCATCTCTACTTGCTTGAGCAATAAATATGGCTGCAATTAATTCTGGTGCAGAAGAGCCAATAAAATGAATTATCTCCCATAAACCTTCCCTTCTGCATCCTATTTTAAGGGCAGTAACAAAAACACATTGCCGGAAGCTATTTCAGACATACCGCGATGAATTATGAAGACACTGGAGGACGACGTGCACGTGCAGATCCTCTTAGGCTTTGGTCCTGCACCAGCAGAGACAACTGCAGTTCTGCCTCTTTGCCTTGACCGAGCTCAAGGTTTGCACGGCTGGATTTCGTCTCTCACGTGGGCAGGACTGGTGCTTACACGTTCACGGCGCTGCAGGGACCCTGTCTCCCTCCACGCCCATGTATGCAAGGCAAAATTGCCCGGCTGGATCACTTAATTTTCAGGAGGTGAGCTCAAAAAAAGCAAGCTGCCCGAGCTGCACGGCTCCCACGGCAGCCCCTCGGGCAGAGCGAGCATGTTGTACAGCTTCAGAGGGGTCCTGAGCTGAAGCAGAGGAGAGGGTTGAGGTTGCACTGAAGTTCTTTGACTAAAGACTGTTTGTTTTCCCATAGCACCTAGATGCGCTTCCCGAAATCAAGGTTAGTTTTGGTGTCTACAGAGTGTGGGATTCATCAACCCTAACTTCAAATGTCCTAGTAAGGACACTTGCACTTGATCAAGAGTCTCTGGGCTCCTTTTGGAATCATTGGAGGACCACAGGCACTTTGGGACATGATCCATTTGTGACATTTAAAGAAAGATAAGAAGAACCATGTCCTAAAAAATGCCTGTTTATCTGCAGTGACTACCTGGGGAGGCCACAGCAATGAGCTCAGATGGTCCGGCCCCATTGTCAGTCCAACCCAACACGGCATAGCCAGATCGCAAAGTCCTTGTTTGCCGTAGGTGGATACAACAAAGCCCGGCTCATGCCAAAAGTCTGGGCAGGGCAGAGAACTGAGCACAGATTTTACACGTCTTGGGTTAATGCAGTACCAAAAAAACCCACCTTCTCCTTTCTGACCAGGTTTCCAAATCATAAAAATCCCAGTATGGGGGGCTTCACTTAGTGGTACACAATGGCATCGCTGGGATTTTAAATGTCTCCTAGCAATTAACAATCCTGAAGCAGGCTGAGCTTTTTCCCTTGGATGCCACAGCAACAAGGAGCAAGGGCAGATATTGGAAGAAAAATGCTAAACAGCCGATGGTGGCTTTAAATACTGAAAAGTCTTTGCTCAGGGTACTGGTGTGGGACACCTAAACTGGTTGCATTCTGGATATTATCAACCACGTTACCCATTACAACTGTGTTGGAAAAGACACCATTTTTTAAGCTTAATCATTTAGCTGGAAATTTTGTCAGTAATAGGAAGAAAAGATTGGATGTCAGGTCAGTTTGGCACATTCAGTGGTATTTATCCCCCTGCAAGCCCCTGACCTGCACTCATCCCATCTCACCTCATCTTCCCATCCCAGCACTGTATTTCCCCTGGCTGCATCTGGTGGGGAAGAATGAGCAACTCCCAAAGGGGTTTCTGCTAACCCAGAATTTGACATCTATCCAGGAGGTGCCTCTGTGGCTTCTCCAGGACATCAGGAGACAGGATTGTGTACTAACTTAAACTTGGGCATGTACAGTGAATTTAGGGGTTTGCCTACACTACGGGGTTAAGTCCCAGCTCAAACTCCCTTCCGAGACCAAAGCACATCCCTGTCCACATAAACTCTCTGCCCAGCACTTGGCAGGGAGGCAGAGAGGACTCTGGACACCTTAGTTTATGCTTTCTAGATGGATCTGGGACACCTTGCACATCCCTTCCATCCCTTAATCTCCTGGTATTTTCTCCTTTCCAGGCTCCTGTAACTCCTGCTGTCCCACCGGCTCCCCCATTGCCTTTTCTTACAGCTTCTTTGTCACCTCGTTTCAGCTTTTGCACTTTTCATAGTTTTCAACAGTTTTCAACACTTGGAGATGTTTCCCACATCTTGGCCGATAGTGGGCCCACACACGAGAGCATCAGTACACGCACACGGGTTAAAGGCACAGCAAGACTCATCTCTCCTTATACTTAAATTTCCCCATCTCTGCCTTAGCAAACTGCTCCCCAGTTGGCGACAGCGATGAGCATGTACCTGCTCCCCTGCTCACCCTGACACTGAAATTAGCTCCCAAATCCTTCCCTCCCCTTCTCCATTCGCAAATCCCACCACGTCCTTGGAGCGATTACAGCCATAGCAGGGAAGCAGCATCCCAATCAATACGGCTAATACACGCTCTCACACTGGGCTCCCTCATCGGGGCACAGCAGAGTCTCAGATTAAGCAGTAATCCTCACCGCAGCCCGCAAAGATGGATAAAGTCATCATTTCCATTTTACAAATAGAGGAGCTAAGGCAGAAAGATTAGCCGCCTTCCCTCGAGGAGCCCAGAGCTCAGTCCTGAACTCAAATGAAATGAGTTTCTCTCTAAGCAGGGAGATAGGGCAGGTTACAGCCGTGGGCTGGAAATCACAGCGTGCCTGGGGTAGGCTGTTTATTAAATGCAGTAGGAGGCCTCTAAACCTGGCTTAGGTCCCTGCTTTGTCTGAGGCCAAGACACTAGTTTATCCAGATAAATTAACAGTTTTTCCAAGCCAAAAAAGTGGCTTTTCAAGCATTTCAATGAACCTTTATGCATGATGCAGAATCCTCTGTCACCTGTGTCTGGCTGAGCTACCAAGGATGCAGGAGAAATCCTGTTCACCCCACGGTGAGGGCTGAAGGAGGTAGAGATCCCACCATCCCCTTCCCTGGGGATCTAGGATTAACTCAGCAGAGCCTAATGCCTTTTTTCAGTGCTTTGGGCTGGACCTGTGGAGCTTCAGCTGGTGCTGGCCCTCGTTAGCTCTTCATCTGGCACCTAACGAGCTGCGAGCACACCCACAGCCTCCTGCCTTGCTGCTGGGCTGATCCATACAAGGAATTTTGCCTTTAGTACCATGCTGTCTTCCATCCTGGGCATTTAAAAGTGTCAGGCGATTAGCGAAAGCTTTGAACTGAGTTTCTAGCGATGCTGAGCCTCTGAGCAAAGGACGAGGTGGAGAGTGCGGGGCAGGAGGCTGATAACCAAAGGGACAGTGCACGAGAGGGGACGCTCCGGACGTACGTCCTCCTTTCCCAGCCACTGGAGAGCGATCGGCACTTCAAAAATGTGGTTTATTTGACCCATTTCAGATGTTTACCTCGAGAGGGATTGCCCTCCCCTTGACTACAGGAAGAGCGCGGATGGCAAGCTGAGACGGCAGCGTCTCTGCTGTGGGTGTCCGACCTAGACGAGCTAGAATCCCTTTCCTTCATCCACCCCGTTGCTGCTACCCAGGCACGAGATGCTCCCAATGTGCCGAAACACCCATCACCTTCAGATTTCCCGCACGATATTTTTTCCAAAGCTTGTTGGTGTCTTGAAAAAAATCCCTTTTCATAATGAATTTTGCACAGGCAGCTTCCTAAGAAACACATCGGAAAGGGTCCATGGTGCCTTCCGACACCTCCTCAACATCCTCCAGCTCCTTTTTTAGCTGCTGCTTACCCGTGGGCCGTTGCTGCCGCTGGCCACGCTCTCCCGCACCCGCCGAGCATCCTTCCCCGACCCGCATCTCCGCTCCCCAAGGCCTTTCTAAACCATTTCTGCTCCCACATGCTCAGCTGTCCCTTTTCCTCCCCTTACGGCCAGTGCAAGCATCCCCCCCCCCAAACCCCCCCACCATGTGGATGGAGCATATGGCCTGGCATATGGGGCGTTAATGCAGCAGCTGGCGCGGAGCGGTGCGGGCTTCGGCGCGGTGGGCGCAGGCGTTTGCTGCAAATAAGAAACTCATGCGCGTGACGTGACCACGTCCCATGCTTTGGACATCCCTGATGGATTGGGGGGGGTGGGGGGGTGGCGGTGGCTGCATCCCTTCCCCACCGCTGGAGTTTGATGCTGCTTGTAGGGACATCAGGAAGGGGGGGTCCTTCCTCATCGGCATTTGGAGTCGTCCCTACCTTTTGTTCTCTCTTATTCTTGCCCGTCTGCTTCAGAGCATCACCGGGTGGGATGTGGACATTTATCTCTGGTGTTGCTCACTCTGGGTTGTTTGGGGGTTTTTTTGGGGGGTGGGGTGGGGATTGGAAACCTTCCACCCTTGGAGACAAACCTAACCCAAAGTGTGGTCCCCCGAACCAGCCACGGCCACGGGGGTCCCTGATGGCTCCTGTTGCTCTCACCGGCCCATCTTAGCACGGTCTCCTTCAAAAAAGTCCTCTCTTGGTTATTTTCTTTTTCCCTCTCGCTCCAAATTTCTTTCTCACTGGCTGCTCGGTGATGTGAGCAGTGGCCAGCTGTATCAGATGGGGATGCTGAAGACAAGGAAATGGGGCTGCATGGGAATGCTCCCTCCTAGCATTAAATTTAAGAGACTGATGAAGCCATTGCCAAGGTTGACCATCCCCAGTCATGATTTGCACCAGTGGAAGGACTCTGTGTAGGGGGTAGGCTTGCAGCGCACACTCAGATACCCTTGTGCTGCAAGGAAACCACAAATAAATCCCTGTGCCTCCCTGTGCCTCAGTTTCCCCCCCCCCCAAAAAAAGCAGAAGTAATATTGTCTTCTGAGATCTAGTGAGGATAACAGCTAAACACATATATGTATGTAGGTCTGCATATGTATTTACACATGCATTAGGGTTGTTGAATCTATCTTAAAGTAGATACATATATTATCCAGCTTGGCTATTTCTGCTCGAGGGAAAGAGCATCCCTGGTGCTTGGAGCTACAATAACCTTTGTCACGGGCTGAGCGGATCAAACACAAAAGAGCAGGACACCGGGCAGCTGGATGCGGAGCACGTCTACGTGTGGGCTGCTGCTCCGGCGATTGCCCTCAGCTCCACCATCTCCCCACGGGAGATCATCTCCCATCTCCTGCAGAGCCTCCACTCACTCTTCACTTTCCTCGTCCAGCTCTTGTCTTCAAACTTCGCTGCGGCTCCCTCATCCCTGCAGCAACGCTCGGAGCAAATCACTGCTCACCTTCGCTTCGGATCCAAGGACCACATCTCAGAAAGGCTGTGAACGCTGGTGGGCTGCAAAGCACCTGGGGAGAACTTTGTGTTTCTAACTGATTTTTCAGTGATTACCATCAAAACCTCCCGGCAACAGTGAGGGCCAGAAACATCTCCTAAAAGCTGCTTAAATGAGAACCCAGGTTCTGAGAACTCAAGGGCGAAGCCTTAAATATTTCCCAAATGATTCAAAACTCCAGCTAACGTTGCAGAAGTTGGTCCCACCGAGAAAACGCTGTCCTGTTTACTATGGAAACAGAGTTAAACAGCTACACCTTAAAGGCAGGCAGGTTTACGGCTACGGGTAGGATTTGCCAGAGGTTACCCGAGAGCAAGAGGAGGGGTTTAGCTGACAGCCAGTGTCTGTCCTTAAAACCTCAGCCCCTGCCTGGTCCGAGCAAGCCAGCGCTTTGCATCGTTTGCCTGCAAATTGGCTGCCTGAATTCAAGATGACCCCGGAGGCTCGAGGTGCTGCACGAACCATCGGGAAGCCCGATCGCATTTGCGACATCTCAGTCGGTGTCATCTCTGCAGGAAGAAAGAAATAAAATAAACCTTCCAATTATAAAAGGGGGTTGTAGCTCGGCACTGCTGTTTGGCTTCTTCCTTGGTTATTTGCATTTATGATTTTAGCCTCAATTCCTAAGGAAATGAGCTTTATACAGTTGTGTAAGATTTATATTTGGCCCTCTGCTCACTTGAACTAGGCAATATTATTAGTGGTACCATGAGGGAAAGAGGGAAATATCAGCTGGGGCCGTGCTGGGCATCAGAGGGTCCAGTCCTGGCTCACCCTTGGGCTGCAGGGAATAACCTTCTCAAAATTAGGGTCCCCATGAGGCTGCCGACAGTTGTGGGTGGGATGTTCCTGGCCTAATTATTTGGTTGTGGTTAATTGGGGTGCAGAAGACTCAGAATCATAGAATCATTTCTATTGGAAAAGACCTTTGAGATCATCAAGTCCAACCGTTAAACTCCATCTTGACGTGGTTGAGCTTTGTATTTCCTCTGCTTGGCAGGTAGATGCGGCTGGGCACAACGGGAGGTGACGGAGGATCGTCCCTGTCCTGGTGCAACCGAGACCCCCAAAACACCTCCAGATGTGGGTACCGGACCCCCCAGTGTCCCCAGCACCGTTCCGGTGGCAGAGCTGTCACCAGGCCACCACACGAGGGCAGTGCGAGTTTGAGCATGCCAGGGAGCTGCAGAAAGCAAATGAGCAGAAATGGAGAGAAAAATCCCCAAATTGTGCTTAGGGTGGGTTTTTTGGTTTTTTTTTCTGCAGACAGATTTCATGCTGGGGTATCAGACATCACCGGGGTTGCTCCTCAGCCCAAACTCCCTCACGGTGACGCTCAGATGCTACATGAACGGTGACCCCGAAGGGCCACCACGAGGTGGTCCATCACCCAGCTCACCATCGTTTAATGCCGTAACTTCTCCGGCCCCCAGCCCCACAGCAGCGTCAAGGATACACCAGCCGCTCACTGCTTCAGGTAATAGTTTATTTTCTCCAGAGGTGTAAAATGTGCAGCAGGTACGTGTATAGGACTGCCGTTTTTCTTAGCCAAGAGGAGTCGCAACCAAACAAGAGACCGAAACAAAGAAACTTAAAGGTATCCTGCCCTACAGCAATTAGTGCAAGTCATGTAAAACATCGGTTCAACACAGGAAATCAAGGGGGAAAAAAAAAAAAAAAGGCATTTCCAAGCCACAGGTATTTTCTCTTCTGCCATCGGGGTGGCAGGGATCCCGGAGTGGGGCTGGGAGGTGGGATGGGGCTGCATTTGCTTGGGCTACACGGGGAGAGCAGGTGTATCTTCTACAAGAAGGGCTTTTTCTCATTTCTTTCCTTTTTTTTTTGGCTTGGAAAGAAAGTCATATGCAGACCAAGGAGACGCAGGCTGTCAGAGGTGCCAAAAGGCGACGGCAGACCCTAAAAACCCAACCATGAGCAACCTGCTGGAAAACACGACATTTTCTTTAAATGAGATGGTTGGCGTCTTGCTTCATTTACTCTCTTAAAACTTTCCTCTGCAACCACACAATCTTCCAGCTTCAGGGCACCGAGACTGTAAATAAAGCACTAATCCCCTCCAACATGGGTGTGAAAATGCCTGGGATGGGGGGCACAGCAGGTCCCTCGGGGCTGCAGGCAGGGCAGGAGCAGAGCAGAGATGGGGCAGCGTTTGCAGCCCCACTGGTGTCACTGGGAGTCCTGCTGAGGACCAAACATTCGGGTCGAAAGCATTTTAAGGGGTATTTGAAGAAATTATTAACCTATCTTTTCTGCAGATAAGTGCCAAATGGAAAAGCCTCTCGCTTCCCAAAGTGCAGGCTCTTTCTTTTTTTTTTTTTTTTTTTTTTTAATTATTTTTTTGCTATTTAATGTCTCCTGGAGGAAGAGGCTCTTGCGCCGCTCGCCAAAGGGTATCGAGCCGAAGGGCAAGGAGTTGCCCACCCAGCTCCATGCCCCCCGTACGCAGGAGATGCTCCTTTTGCAGCAGCACCTGGTGCAAACAAATGCTGTGTGCGCAGCAGCATCCCGGCACCGTTTCCCC
The DNA here is from genome assembly GCA_035590195.1 of Aviceda cuculoides. NCBI lineage: Eukaryota > Metazoa > Chordata > Aves > Accipitriformes > Accipitridae > Aviceda > Aviceda cuculoides. The sequence continues at coordinate 79,373,958 of JAVJGG010000074.1, forward strand.
CACCGTGGTCTGGATGATCTAGCAGATAACAGCAGCTGTTCAGGAGCAAGAGTGTAGCCATATGTTGCTGCTAACAAGCATTTACTGAAGCTGGTTTCTTTCTGTGATTCCCATGTGTCTGATTAGCGCACAGCTCCTCCGAGCAATTTTCAGATTTTTCACCCTCCCCTTGCAAATCTTTTTTTTTTTTTTTTTTTTTTGGCATTATAAGCAAACCAGAAGATGAGCATAAAATGGGGTTAAAAGCCACAAGATTAAAAAAAAAAAATTTGAAAACGTATTTAAATAGCTAAAAAGGAATTCACTTAATTTTCATTCTGTATTTTTTGTGCTCAGAAACACACTGTTTATGTGCTGGCCCTGCCGTGGTCCTGCAGGCTCTGAGCACAGATGAGATGCTCAAGGACCATTGAGGGGGGATTGATAGTTCCATCTTCTCCAGCCACATTTTTGGACTGTGCCCACAGGCCCAGACCCCTGCCTGAGCACCTGAGCACTCCTTGGGAGCGTGAGGGAAGGAAAATAACCGGTGGCTCGGGATGTTTTGCTGGGATTGCAGCGGGGCGTGCGACCGACGAGCCCAAGTTCCCGGTCCCCAGGCTTGGGAGGATGGACTGGACCCTCATTTCCCATCGCATTCCCAGTCAAAACAGACTGGGAAGAGGTTAAGCCGACCAAGCTGGGAATGGTCCCTGGGCCGTGCCAGCATCCCAGTCTCCAGGGAAAGGTTTTGCCAAGGACTGCCCCATCAGCTGAGCAGAGAGGAGGGAGCTGCGGTGACGGGAACATCCCTCCCCGTGGTTAACCTTATCTCACTGTAGCTATGGGAAAAGAAAGCAGTTTAGCCCAAGCTGGTTTTTCCAAACCACGCTGGTAGATCGATAGGTGCCGCCGAAGGTGATTCATCCCACCCTTGGGAGGTCCGGCGTAGGTGGGATGAATCACGCTCCAGTAGTACCCGCCTCCCTCCAGAGCCAGCACGGCTTCAGAGGAAGGCTGGAAATCACGTCGCAGGTTAGGACACCCCAAATTAAACTGTCAACATGTACGTGTCTCAATGTGCACAGGGTGTCTGTTACTTCACTTCCAAACGGCTGAACGACGTGGGATGAGCCCCACCATTCATACCCGGCACCTGTTTTCCAGGGTTTTGCACCTCTTTCACAAATAATAAGGAAATTCTGCAACTCCATAGTGGCAGCATGAATTATAGGGCTCACATTTGTGTCAGCTGTGTTCATAGAATCATGGAATAGTTTGGGTGGGAAGGGACCTTTAAAGGTCACCTTGTCCATCCTGCCACGAGCAGGGACATCTTCCACTAGATCAGGTTGCTCAGAGCCCCGTCCAACCTGACCTGGAATGTTCCCAG
>JAVJGG010000074.1:79375429-79391799 GCA_035590195.1 Aviceda cuculoides
CCTGACCTGGAATGTTCCCAGGGATGGGGCATCCACCACCTCTCTGGGCAACCTCTGCCAGTGTCTCACCACCCTCATCGTAAAACATTTCTTCCTTCTATCTGGTCCCCTCTTTTAGTTTAAAACCATTACCCCTTGTCCTATTGCTACAGGCCCTACTAAAAAGTCTGTCCTCATCTTTCTTCTAAGCCCCCTTTAGGTACTGAAAGGCCGCTATAAGGTCTCCCCGGAGCCTTCTCTTCTCCAGGCTGAACAACCCCAACTCTCTCAGCCTGTCCTCATCGCAGAGGTGCTCCAGCCCTCTGATCACCTTCGTGGCCTCCTCTGGACCCGCTCCAACAGGTCCACGTCCTTCTTGTGCTGAAGACCCCAGAGCTGGACGCAGAACTGCAGGTGGGATCTCACCAGAGCAGAGGGGCAGAATCCCCTCCCTCGACCTGCTGGTCCTTCTTCTTGTGATGCAGCCCAGTGCTCAGCGCTGCAGCCAAGCCCTGGGAGCCGTGGTTGAGAAGATGAATGAGAAGCCACCGCTCCGTGAGCTGGGAGAGAGCCCCGCGTCCTTCCAGCCCGAGGCTCTGTGCTCATCACACCCGTCCCGGCTGGGGAAGGGGATCAGAGCCCCGGGAAGGCACCTCCGTGCTTAGCTGGGCTCCCATGTGGATACCTGTGGCCTGGAGTCACCGCACGACATCGAAATGGGAAGAAATAGGGTTTTTCTCTAGTCCTCCCTCCCCACCCCAAAATGTGATCACCGCCAGCACCCGGCTCTGTCCAACCCAACCCAGCGCAACGCGGGAAAATCAGCCTTAACTCGTCAATCGTCATCAGCATCGCAACACCAACGGCCCCCTCGGGTTGGAGCCCGTACCACCTAGATGCTTAATTAATAAGTGATTATTTTGGCTTTCCAAAAGGCGCTTTTGGAAAGCACCAAATTTGCGTGTCCGGCAAACATCCGTAGACCTGAGGCCACGGGGATGGCTGTGCCGGCCCGAGGAGGGAGGCAGCTCAGCATCTGCAGCGGCTTAGCCTTCTCAGCATAGCCACAGGCAAGAGAACCAAGTCCTGCTAATAATTTAAGAGCATCAGTTTAATAAATACAGAAAAGGATCTAGTCTCTTTTTTTCCATCCACTTTCTAGCGTCAATGAAAGTTAAGGGTGATTGTCCCGTGAGTAACTAAGGCAAATTTGTTTGTGTGTGTGTGTGTCTCTCTCCTTTTTTGATTTTTTTCCATTGTTTTGTACATAAAACAATCACATAAAAATAGTTATAAATAGAAAAATTGCAAAGGTTTTTCCCCCCTAGACAAATAGGAAAAAAACCCCCAACCAACCCAACAAACAAATTGAGACAGAAAAACCACCTTGCTTCAAGTCCTTGTAGATTATACAGTACTCAGCATCTTTGGATACTTTACAATGACTCCAAATCGTAGACAAAAAAACACCTGAAGTAACCAGTCATCTGCAAAACGTCGCTTGTGTAAGAAGTTGATACGGATTAAAAAAAAAAAGTTTGATGCAGTTCTAAGAAGTTTTCTTTTTTTTTCTTTTTTTTTTTTTTTTCCCCCTCCATTGACTTTTTGCACGCGGAGTCTTTGTGGATTTCTTTTTGGAGGAGGAAGCAAGCGTTGGGCAGTTCCTTGGGATCGTTCCGCTATGGATGGTCTCAGAGCAGAAGTCCTCCATGTCCTCATGGGGGCTGTGGATCCTGGACCCCTCGTGTCCCCGCCATGCTCCAGTGGGGAGACCCTCATCCAGCCACCGCTTCAAAGCGGCACCATCGATGGGCAAACCAAAAAATGAATGAACCCGCTGTCCTCTCATTCCCTTTGATTCTGCTGACATTGAAAGGTAACAGTAAAAAGAGAAAGAAAAAGCCCTATTTTGTAACATTTACATTTTCAAGTGCTGGTTTCATGTAAAACCAGCTTCCCAGGGCACCCGCCGCAAGCCATCTCAGTCGATGGTAAAACTGGGGTCCCACCATGTCTAAGAGGAACTTTTGGAGGCAGATGGCCATCAAAAGCCTTTATCCTTGAGAGCAGCTCATGTTTTTAGGGGCCGACGGGGCGATTCCAGCCAATCTGCCACTTTTTTGGCCTCAAAAGAACTATTAGATAGGGGCGGCCAAGCCAGGGTCTGCAGGGATGCTGGGGAGGACCCAAACCTGTTGGCCACCATGGGTGACCTTCAGCTTGGAGAACCCCATCATATGTTACCGCCTCATCTTTTGAACCAACAAATGGTGAAGAAATAGTATTTCTGCTTGCTTGCAAGTAGACAAATCTCACCTGCAGAATATCTTTAGTGGATTTATTTTCCACAAAGTCCTCTTGAGACAAGCAGCAGGGATATTTGCACACCCAATTTTTTTCCCATCGACACTGCAGATTTGGGGACACTCAAGTGTTTTGTAAATTTTTGTCATCGAAATATATATAGGAATTAGGGGGAATTAAGGACAAAACCCCAGACATTTCAGAATGGTCAGTGGCGGTGAATTCTGACTCTTTGGTTTGAAACGACTTTTTCATTTCAAAATTGCCACATGACTTATTTTCGCAAAGCAAGGGTTTAATAAAAGCTCAGAATTGAAACATTTCTGATCCTTCCAAGAATTTTCCTTCACCTTTTCAAGCAACTGAAGTTAAAATACTCCAAATAGGCTTTGCTTCTCCTTCTGAAATTTTGAAACGGCCAGAGAACCAAAATAAGTAAAAAAACCCTTTTCCACCCAGATTTGCTCTTGGGTGATTTTCTATCTCTTTTTTAGAATTTTTTTACAGTCCCAACTCATCCTGCACAGCAGGGCTTTCACCAGCCCTGCAAATCTGATATACTGGTGAGAATAGCAATGGCCAGGATCCTCCCCCTCCCAACGTGGCTGCGTGACCCTCCTCTTTATCCCTTGTAAAATAAATTTTGTTGTCAGACATGGGAATTAATAAAAAAAAAAAAAAAAAAAAAGTCCTTTTGACCAAAAGGGCCAAGGAATGCAACATATCAAAACCAAGTCTGGACAGCTTCTCAGTGTCCAGCAGGCCCCACGGGTGGAAAATAAGGAACATCTCCCCCAGAAAAGCCACCTCATGGTGATGGCCATGCCCTGGACTAAGGCAAGTGACATTTTCGGGAGCGTTGAAGAGAGCAGCAGTCCTGGCCTGGCCTTCCCCGGACGGGAGCCGCGAGCGGCGGGCGGCTGGATCCGGCAGCAAGTGCCTCACGGCCGCAAAGCCAAGCGCATGGCGGAGTCTAAACTGCCGGTGGCCACGGGGCGGAGCCCCTGCCCACCCACCCGCTGGCCCCCGGGGTCGGCCTCGTGCCCCGAGCCCCGCGGTAGGCCACGGCGGCGAGGGGACGAAGAGCTTCTTGGGAGCCAGACGATGCGAAAGGGCAGGCGGGGACCCCAAGGGTCGCCCTGTCGGGAAGGGAGCGGATCCACGGCGGGACCGTCGCGGGTTTAGTTGCTTGCCTCCGAGATGGGAGCCACGTGGCCGAGCCCCGCTAAGCCGCTGAAGCCCGTGCTCCAAGGATCGGGGAGGGGGAAGAAGGGTTGGGCGGCGAGGTTTTCGTTATGGCCCAGGGCGAAGGCGAAGATGCCCGCGTTCCTCTCCATGTCCAGCTGGGCTCGCCTGAAGAGCTTCATCTGGGTTTCTTCAAACTGGCTCTCCAGCTCCTGCAGGCTGAAGGAGGTCTTGGCCCCGCTTAAAAAGTGCTTGGGGCTGGGGCCGGGAAGGCACATGGCTGCGCCGCCGAGGTGGCCGCTCATCTCCTCCAACGTTGGCGGCATCATGAAGCTCTTCTCCACTGGCGGACCACCGGGAGCAAAGAGCAAGCCGGCCGCCCTCCACGCCGCCGGCTTGCGTCCTCGCCGGGGTCGCGCGATCCGGCAGCTCTGGCGTTTGATGTGGCGATGGAGGTGGTCGGAACGGGTGAAGCTCTTGTAGCAGAACTCGCACTGGTAGGGCCGGACGCCCGTATGGATGCGCATGTGGTTCTTCAGGTCGTAGTTGTGCACGAATTTGGCGTTGCAGTGGATGCAGAGGTACGGCCGCTCCCCCGTGTGCTTCCGCATGTGGATTTTGAGCTTGTCCTGCCTGCAAAAGAAAAGGCGCTGGGTCAGGCGGCGTGGGCTGGCAGGGATGCGGTTGGGATTGCTCCTTGGATCAGGAGAGGGAAAGGCGACGGGAAGGTGGGGAGCTTATGCTGGGGCTTCCCTCAATGTATGGATGCTCTCGCAGGCCGGCGTTTGCGTCCGCCTCCTCCTTCCCGGGGTGACAGCACCTAAACGTCGCACGCCCCCAGCCCTCCGCATCGGGAATTTGCAGCCCATCCCAGAGTTCAAACCAGCCTAAACTGGAGGAAAAAACCCTCCAGAATAAAACCAAAAAACATACGGGAATATCTAAATAAGTACAGCTATATTCCCGCCTGCAAATAAGGAAATTAGTTGAGTTTTGAGAACCCGGCAATGTGGGGCAATACTGCTTCAATGAAGTCCCTCTAGGAGCTGATTTTCCTTTCCTTTTATCCTTGCACTGACCGCTGGGTGTCTCAGGAGCTTTCCTTTGAAGCGGGAGCATGGCCCAGGGTGAGGCAGGCAGAGGTGCAGGCAGAGGTGCAGGCAGCACCCAGGCGCTCTGCACCCACTGTCCTTCCCTGCCATGTTTTCCAAGCTCAGCACACATCCAGCCTCACACACATTTTGGAGAAGGTTTTTAAATACAGCCATGGGACAGCGTAATACCCATCCCGATGGCACTTATTTACAAATACAGGGTTGTTTTTTTTAAGGGAACATCTAAAACCAAGAATATTTTCCCAAGCTGGCAGTCCAATCACTATTTTTTTTTTTTTTCAATAAATAAGTGCTTCCTTCTGCAGTCTACAAAAATCACAGCTAAGGCATATGATTATAAAAAGCAAAGCGGATTGTAGCTGAACCAAGCCAAGCACACTGCCTAGGCTGCACCAGCGGAGTTCAAGTAAGTAATCATCAAAGTGGGAGAATCCATATCGGTTTCTGGAATGCTTTCAGTACGATCCCTCCAAGACATTACTAATGTGGCTAACAATATGTAGAATATACGGAGTCAAAAAATACGTGAGCATGAAAAAAAAAAAAAAGCAAAACCCACCCAAAAAATCTATTTATGCTGGCAGGTCAAGCCCTCAAAACTTGCAAGGTGCTGCCTTTGCACTAATTTCTGCCACCCTGCCTGTGTGCATCTTGAAATAGTTTTCGGTGGCAGCGCAGCCCTGGGATGGGCATCCCTGCAAACCAGTCCCTCGGGATCGAGGATGCAGAGAAGTATCCCTGGCAGGAGAATCACTTCTTCACCAGATGATGCTTTATCGCCTTTGGGAAACTGGTCCCAGCCTGGTCCTGCATCTGCAGCAGCAGCGCAGGCAGTGGAGACGCTCCCTGCCCATACGGAGGTTGTAACGAGCTCGCGTGAGGTTTATAACTCATGCACATTTTTAGGGAGATGGAAAAAAAACGCATCTCTCGGTCTCCATGCCAAGGGCAGGGCCAGATCGCAACTTCCCACTCTGAAATCTTCAAAGACGCTGTTATCGCACGATTTTAACAAGGGTGCATTTCCCCTCCAAAGGCTGAAATCAGTTCTCAGCAGCAGACAAAGCAGCTTGGAAAATTTCATCCCAAACGGATAACGCGCAGCGAAGTCGTAAGCAGATGAACGCAGGGGCTCGTAATGCCAAGTGTTGGGAAATGTTAATAAAAAGCAGAGCTACCAGCCCCACCTATAATATAATTTAAACCTATATATGTAATGTTTAACCTAGCAGGATCGCTTTTCCTAATAAACACGCAGCGTGCCAGGACTGTATAATGTAAATACAGGCAAAGCTTTTTTTTCAGGCTATTACCCATCTCCGGCAGCAGACAGGCAGAAACTCAATCATCCCTGCTCCGGCAGCATCTCCGCGGGATGGAAGAGAGGTTTTACGGCTCTACCTGGAGAAGCTCAGAGGTTGGGCGGGCGAGATGCTCCGGCTGCGGTGAAGCACCCAGGGGAGGATGCGGCACGGGAAAACCGGGTTTTGCGAGGTGGGAGCTGGGCTCGCAGGCTCTGCGAAGGAGAACCGCGCTCCGCGTGTGTGAATAACCTTAATGCAATTGCATTAGGAGAGCGATTAGGGCTCTGCGAGCTGTCACAACACAAATAATAGGAACAAATAATGTTAACCTTTCTGGCTGGAACAGTTTCTCCTTGAGCACTCCGGGGTTGTCTTGGTGGAAAAGCTGAAGTATTTGCAGTTTTCTCCAGCATTTTAGCAGGGTAAACCAGCAGACTAGAAGCTGAGCAGCCTTTGTTTAAGGAAAGAAATTAATGAGCTATTAAATGAAGTCCTGCTTCCTGCGATCAGATGTCCGTGGGAGTCGGGAGTGGCAGATCCAGGTGGATGTGGGGTCCTTGCCGTGGGATGCGGGATCCCACTGATGTGAAGGGGAAGGGATCTGATGGGGAGGTTGGGGGAAATAAATTTTCGCTATTTTCCCCAGGAAATTTGCTCCTCCACAGTTCCTGGAGTGCAGAAATAATGCAAAGGACTAATTCTTTTAGAAATCCCATTTGGAAACCTTTGCTTCCCTCATTCCCAGGGGACTCCAAGGGGGGACCTTGCATGTCCCCAACGAAGGCACCGCTCACTGCCGTGGGTGCAAGTCCAATGCTTTTGGGAAGTATGAGACTCCCCTCAAGAGCAAAACACGTAATCCGAGTGGCAGCGTTCAGGAAATCCTGGCAGAAATCTCTTTCTACATCTCAATCACTCCACTTTGCTTAAATACTTTCCCCTAAAGGAGAGCTCCCACATTGGAGCAATGCTGAAAATGGCTAAAAAAAACCCCCAACAAAAACAAACAGCAGCATGCTATTCAAAATACTTCCAAATACGTTTAAAAATAAACCAATGTTTTGAAATTGGTTAATGTTAAAGAAGGAAAAAAACTCTCCAGCCTTCAGCTCTGTGCGGGGTGACCCAAACAAACAGCTTCATTTTGGCGAATGATGATGGGAGACCGCACCGCTGGGTTAGTCCCACTTTTCTTTGTGATTATTTTCCTGGGTTAAAGTCCTCCCACCTCTGTGCTTTGTATTTAGAAGCTGTGGAGCAGCTGGGGAGATGTAGAAGCTGTCGGGTTTAACCCTGCGTTAGTAATGGGCCACACTGGACCATCTCTGCCTGGAGCTTTTAACCTCCAAGATGCTGATTTAACCTGTCTGGATTAGGGCTCGGGATACCTGAATTCCCACCTGAACCCTCCTACTAACCTCGCAGTGACTGTGAGTCAGTACCAACATCTCTCCGTGCCTCAGTTTCCCCAAACGAAGCCAACAATGCTGCCCTTCCTTGTAAAGGACTTTGGGAGCCCTCTGGGAGGGCTCAGCTCTAATTATTCCCATTCCAGGGAACATGCCAGTGACAGGTCAAGCCAAGCTATTTCCTCGTCAGCAATTAGCATCCGCAGCATCGCACCCCGGAGAGCGATGGGGACCGCAGGACGGGGCTGGCCAGGTGGTCCCTCCATCCCGGGATGCAGCTGCGCTCCCCGGGCTGAACCCATCCCGCTCCTCCCAGCAGAGCCTGCGTGTCCGGAGGTGACGCCCCAGCGCTAACCCGGGGATGCAGCACCAGCAGGAGCCGGATCCAAATTCCTGCAGGCAGGAATTAGCACCAGGCGGTGGCCTTTCCCCTGCAAATAGGCAGGGTGAGCCGGCTCACGTCACATACACCCGCCCGAGGCTCGATGCTCCCCGCATTATAATACGGTGTCTGCTGCGTTAATGGAGGGGAGCATGGAAATTTATTTTCAGGTCAAATCCTCCTCATCTGCATAACTTCCACTTGAATATTATCACAGGGACGGGAGAAGAAAAGACAGGCTGAATGCGGGAGCACCCCAGGTGTCCGGCCATTGTCAGGAGCTCGCCTTTGCCTACCGCGCAGATTATTTTCCTCTGGTTTCCTCGCTCCAGCCTAATAGGGCTCGCTCCCTCACACGCAGGCAGGAGCTGAAATACCATGCTCTTGTCAGAAAGCTTTATTATTATGGTAAAGATTGTACTCATTAGATATTAATTATACCCAGCAAGAGCAGGTCCAGGAATCTATTTGTCTCTGCTCACCGATTAAATTCGCCCAGCTTTTCAGACAAAGGTTGCAAGCTGTATCATTAGATCCGCGTAGCCCGCTCCGATTTATTACCGTTGGGGGGTCTGCTGGGGTGAAGAGAGGTGCAAAGGCTGGGAATTGGTACGAGGGCTGGATCTGGCCGGTCATGCTTGCCTGGGAGCAGCCCATGTTGGGGCTGGTCTCACCTAACTTGAGATACCTAAAAGTTACGTCGCCTTAGCTAAGCCCCGCCGGTTGTCTTTGTGCTCAGGGATGACACCTTCGCTCTCCCCTTCCTCATCCACCTCTCCGAGGGTGTGGATCTCTTTCCACTGACCACGGAGGGAGTCGAGGTGCCAGGTTCTTGGGCGGCCAACATTCGGGGTGATGAATCGTAGAATCATTTAGGTTGGAAAAGACCTTTAAGATCATCGAGTCCGACCGTTAACCAAAAACTGCCACGTCCATCACTAAACCATGTCCCTCAGCGCCACGTCTACACGTCTTAAATACCTCCAGGGATGGTGACTCCACCGCTTCCCCGGGCAGCCTGGTCCAATGCTTGACAACCTTTTTGGTGAAGAAATTTTTCCTAAAATCCAATCTAAACCTCCCCTGGTGCAACGTGAGGCCGTTCCCTCTCGTCCTACCATTTGTTACCTGGGAAAAGGGACTGACACCCACCTCGCTACTAACGTATAATAATTAGGACCGCTCCAGCCTCAGAAAGCCCAGACATTGTCATGTCTAAACATGTGCAACTTGGTTGTGGTCTACACAGATGCCAAAATGTGCAAACCCAAACTAATTACATCCCGCAGCTAAATGGCCCTCCCAGCTCAACGCATGTCCCGGCACATTAGAGATGAAGCCTCCTTGGCTGTTTGACCATCTGTTTTCCAGCTGCCTCTGGTCCAACTGCGGTGAACTATGGTGGGGTTGAAAATATCCCGTTACTTATTTAAGCTTTTGTCCAGTGAGGGGATGGATCCAGTGAGTTGTGGATGTGGTCCACAACCCACCGAAATCAGTAGGTTCGTTTTCTTCCTCCACCCTCCCTTCCTCCCTTTTTTTTTTTCCAAAGGGATAGAGATCATGCCCTGCTTTCTTCGCTACTTTGGGGGAGAAAAAGAGACGTGTAGCTTAGGAATCAGCCATGGGTCACGACACGGCCCCTCCAGCCACCCCCCCCCAACGCAGCCACGCATGGCAGAGGTAACCAATGCACACCTGGTAAAGCGGACTTCACAGATATTGCACATATACGGCTTCTCTCCCGTGTGGGTCCTCATGTGCCTGGGCAGTTTGCCGGCTCCCATGATGACTTTGTTACAGATGGGACATTGCTGGGACGCCTTGGGCTTTATCTTCCTCTCTTCCTCCAGGGGCCATGGGGGAAAAACTCCTCCAAACTGGGTAGCGCTTAGGAAATTGAGATAAGCGCTATAGTCAGTCTCTGCCTTAATATGCCCTAAGGGAGCTGCTGGGGTGTTGGTAAACATGTCCTTGAAGAAGTCATTAGGGAAAGGAGGCGGAGGCAGGTCTTCCTTCTCCTCCTCTTCCTTGATCTTCCTCTTTTTGATCACCAGATCCAAGGGGCCATTGTCTACTTGTGGCTCCTCCAGCTGGGAGAAGGAGCTGAAATCGCCGTTCCATAGATGGGGGAAGAAGGCAGGGGTGAAAGGAGAGAGAGCCGGCCTCCTTTCTGGGATGTTCGCCTTAGGGTACAAGTTTTCCCTTAGCAAGGACTCGATGGAGAAGTCTCGGATCACGCCCAAGTGTCCAGAAGAGTTATTGGCTGGGTAGTGATTTGGAAAGTCTTTAGGTGCTTCTGTATATGCTTCTTCGGTAAGATCAGACTTAGAAGGGCTTTGGTGACAGCTTACTTCTTGGACATCGGTTAGGTTCTCCTGATTGACAAAATCTTCCACTTCTTCCTCCTCCTCCTCTTCCTCCTCCTCTTCGTCTTCGTCTTCATCATCATCGTCGTCCTCTTTGTCATCTTCCTCTTCCGCCTCTCTGTCGGGCTCCATGATTTCAAGGCATACGTTGATAATGCACTGGATCTCCAGCATCTTGGCAGCGCTGAGGATGTGCTTGACATTTGAGGTGGTGATGGTGAGGGTTGAGGTGTAGGCAAACTCGAGGATGGCAGAAAGTGCTTCAGGCTTGACAAAGTCAATCTCGTAAACATAGGGCTGGTCTGTTAAAGTGCCAGTAGTGAAGAGTTTTTTGAAGTACTTGCTGCAGGCAGCAAGGACGGACCGATGGGTCCGGTACTCCTGGTCCTGTACAATGAGGATGACATCGCAGAGGAGACCATCATGCCGCTGCTCATTTAAACCACATAAGACTTCACTGCTGTGGTTCGGGAATGGGATCCCGATAAGATCCTCAATGCCATTGGCCATATTCTCATTTAGTGCCCTAGGACAAAACACAGACAGTAGGGAATTAGCAGGGGGTTCCCAACCAGTAACACCAAAATGACCTTACCTTCTCTCAATGTCCTCCTCCCCCCATCCCACTTGGACCTCTGTGCACTGCCCCAGTGCATCTCCTTGTCACCTTTAACTCCTTCCAGGTCCTCTGTGATTTAACCTCTGCTTCCCTCCACACCACTTTGTCTCCTTCTTTGTCTCCATCCATCTCTTCTCCATTCCTACCCTATTCACCACAAGCTCCCTTTTCTCTTTCGCATCCCTCCCCCAGGAACCTTGTGTAATGTCTCCCTCCCCATCCCATTCCTTCCACATCCTCCCGGAGCCAACGTCTTTCTAGGCCCATGTTGGATTTTCCCTGTCAGGAGCTATGTGGGGAAAGGGTGATGCTATATTGCTTCACGCTGCCAAGTGCCAGCACCTACACCACTTAAAGAAGATGAGCCAGGGAGCGCCCGTCTCCTCTACGCAATTGTTTTTGGGACTGGTACAACTGGACGTCCCACACAGGAGGGACTACTGGTCATGGCTGTTTGCTGCAGCAGGAGAGCCGTCCTTATGGGGCAGGAGGTCTCCAGTTCTGTGTCCTCCTGCTACTTCATGCCTGGATGCTGTCCTACGTCACCTCAGCATGTGGGATGTCTTCCCGAGGGATCTGGGAATGGGGAAGGCAAGCGAGGAGTTGTGTGTCACAGTGTATCTGAATGCTCAGAGAAAGACAACCAGGGAGCAAGGGCCTGGCCAGAGGCAGATGGCTGTCTGCTATCTTCACCCACAAGCTGAGCTTGCTCCATTCCCAATCCTGTTCGGACTTTTTAGCCTGGTGTCAAATGCCCTGTGCCTCTGGCAGACACCTTCCCCTGCTAGAGCAGCTCCAGCTTCAAAGGGAAATTCGGAAGCAAAAAGCCCACACCCAAAAGGAAAACCTGATTTTTTTTTTTGCCATTTTTTTTATCTGTAAGATGTTTCCTCTTTCACATGGCTCCAGCAGCCCTTCCACATGAGAAATCCCAGCAAAGGAGAGCGACTTCCTCCAGCAGGCGACGAACACATTAATCCCGTCGCACACAGAATACATCAAACAGCCAGAATAACTTTGACTACACTAACCCCTTGGAAACTCCCAGGACACAGAGCATGTGTTCATGCAGTGTCACCTCCACGAGCTCCGGCTCGGGGCCCTGCTGCAGGGAGACACTCAGTTCACAGCCGAGCCATCAATCTCCGAGAGAGCCCAGGGTACACCTAAGTAAAATTCCAGCCCCACTCCGGCCCCTTTAGCAAGGCTGAGACCATTGGGCAGGTTCCCAATCCCACCCTCTGCGTCCCTGGCAGGTTCCCAGTCCCACCCCACCCCACCTCTACATCTCTCCCGGGATCCGTTGCCACATCCCGCGTGTCCTTCCCCGCTTGGATTCTGGCTGCGCTGAACTCCAAACTTCCTTCCCACCAGCTGTGGGGACCTGGTCTACCTCAGGGTGAGGGGCTAGCTCCCACCCTCCCACCTCCCTCCATCCTTTGGGGATGGAAAGAGCCGGGTCTGACGGAGGTTATCCAGGGAAATCCTTGCTTCACCTTGGCTGACAAGCCAGTGACCCTTGGGGGAGGCTGGAGAGCCGTAGAGGGGATCGGACTCAGCAGCAAACATTCCCGTGGAAAGAGGAATGCCGTCTCCCTTCTCCTCCCTCCGCAGGGTCGGTCTCCAGCCGAGACCTTGCAGATATCTCCCCCACACCTAATCAGCGCTGCCCAAGGCTCGCTGCGCGGGAGCCGGCGAGCCAAGGCCTTGGGAAGACGGTGCAACCCAGACGGATGGAGCACAGCCCGGGGAAGGGTTACGGACCACCGGCCTGGTGGGAGCAACGCCGGGATGGAGGACGAGCCATCCCTGAGCTAGTGAAACCTTGCGGGGGGGCCGGAGGGCAACCCCCACCACGGGAAGCCTTCTCCGGCCACCTCCCCATGTCCAGAGGTCGGGAAAGGAATGGGGAATTACACCCCTCCGACCCCCCCTCAGCTCCGGCCACCGACGTTTTTGGCCGAGGGACGATGCTCCAGCCCCGCATCCCGTGGTACGCCCATTAGCTCCACGCTAATTATTGTCTGTTGTCTGAAACAAATTGATTCATTACAGTGTGCTGCGCTTAACCATGTTAACTAGCTACGCTCCTCCACCAGCCCGACCAGCTCCGTATCAAATCTGCCTTGAAAATCGACGATAAATGAAAGTAAATCCAATGTGTTCTTCAAGTGGAGTGTAAGATAATAAATAACCTCTGAGTCAGGGAGGAAAAGACAACTTCCTTTTTAGGGCTTTGTATCCTTAATAATACGCAAGAGCAATTAAATTTCTATTGCTGTATTTATCAGGCACTCGTTTATTTTTGTTTTGAAGGGGCATTAGTGTTAAAGGAGCTCTTTGCATGAAGGAACGTGTCTTCCTACATATCTATTTTGATCTTTTATTGCCAGATCACCCGAAGTGCAAAAGATCAGAAAAGCACAATATTAGACTACCCTGACGATTGTTTTTATGGAGGTTTTTTTTCCAGACACTAAACTCCATCCTCCCTAATTTCTGGATTATTCACTTGGCAGGGAGAAAGCAAGAAAAAACGGAATTAGGAGATCAGGGAGTAAACTAAAATGATGTACAGCTCCTTTTGGTGGAAATGGACTCCTTTTCTGTTTTTTTTTCACCCTCCTGGTCCTCTCGAGATGCGATTCTGTTAACCGAAGCACTTAGGCAAGCCGATAACAGGATGCTGGCAAAACTGAAGGTGATTCATGTCATTTAAATGGGGGGGGGGGGAAGAGGAGAAGAGAAGCAGCCCATTCATTTGCATACATTTGCATTTTTTTAACTCGCAGGGTGGTTTGACAGCTCCGGAGCTCAGCCAGCCTGAGAAATGACCTTATGGTTCCCATGCCCCCGGGGAGGTTGATGGCCAGAGGCTGGAAGTGTGCTGAGGCTGACGTTTTCCTTCCTCCCCCTCCCTCCTCTCCCTCCTCCTGTGCTCCCCCCTTCCCCTCCCCAAGCCAAGGGTGGGGTGCTCAAGAATAACAGGCCTAAAAATAGCATCCGATGGGGACAAATGTCACCAGTGCGTGCACACGCACGGGCAAATGCTGAACGGCCCACATGGAGTTAAACAGAAAAATCCCATTTTACCATAGAAAATTACAGCATTGTTAAAATAAACGGGGGTGTGTGGCTCGGGGGGGCGGGAGGGAGGGGGGAGGGCACCGAAAATAAATGTATTCTGCAGATGACGTCTCGAAACGTTGCATCTATGGGCATGCTTAAAACTCATTCATCACTTTCTTGCCATGCAAAGCCCCATTTATAAAAAAATGATCCTGGGAGACGCGACCGCGGGCGCCCGGCGAGCACCCGAGGCTGCAACGGGAGAAAAGGGGGACGGGGGAGAGCTGAGCTTTGCCCCTTTTTTGGGGCGAAAAACCTGGTTTTGGGAAGGATGGTGCTTTGCTGGCTCAGGGCGGCGTGACGGAGAGATGTAGGCAGATGCAGGCAGGAGTCTTAGCAGCGAGGTCGGACCTCGCTGCCTGCCTGAACGTGGGCGATACAAGCCAGCTACGAGTCAGCAATGCTATAAACTGCTATACGTGACCCAAAGCTCATCCAGGGCACTCTGCTGCTCAAAAGGCCTTTCTGGTTTTTTATTTTTATTTTTTTGGTTGCTTCATTCTCACGTCTGCTTTTAACTTTAAGAATCCTCCGGCATAACACAGCCTCTGAAAACCAATAATATAAAGCCGAAATATCAGAGAGGCGACATGCTCATTTAGCAGCGTGCTAAGTAAAAAATAGAAGTACGCTCAATAGATTACAGAGATGCACGTATAGCAAATAGATAAAGTAAACTAATATTGCCTATATTCATTTGTATGAGTGGAAATGGAGGACTGCTGCAGCTTGGAGGAGCCCTGGGAAAGATTTGCCAGCCTGGAGGTGGCACAGGATCGTGCCCCTGGGTCTCGGTATTGCTCAAAGCCAGGAGCAGGAGACGCGTCACCTCTGAGGGCTTCCCATCACCGCTTCCCTCTCCCATCTTCTTCCTCATCTCCGGCGACAACGCCCTGCGAAGCCGGGCCCTTGGAGGAGATGAAGGCCGCCGGGAAGAGCCCAGGCTCGTGCAACGGGTGGCTCCTGGTTCAGGGCTCAGGGATGTCCCCTTCCCATCAGCTCCATCCGTGGGGACAACGCTTCACAGCCCCAGTCTTAGCTGGGAGACGGCAATTTGGGGCTTTAATTGCGTGCTGGCATGTAACATCATTACTACAACATGCA
This sequence comes from Aviceda cuculoides, assembly GCA_035590195.1. NCBI lineage: Eukaryota > Metazoa > Chordata > Aves > Accipitriformes > Accipitridae > Aviceda > Aviceda cuculoides. The sequence goes on from JAVJGG010000074.1 coordinate 79,390,329, forward strand.
GCATTTTATTATTTTAATATTTGTATATGCGTATGGGTTTATATTTGTATATACGTATATTTTATGTATTTCTTTTTTTATACTTCACCTATATATTTATATTTCTATATTTTGATATTTGTATAGAGATTCTCGGAGCATCTCCTCTTAAAACGTGCATTGCTTGGCCTTCTCTTTGTTATGATTTGCCCCGCAGGAAGGTGCTGGCTCCTGACTACATTTCTTTTCGGTGTGCCTATATTCCCTCTCCCCAGGAGGGCCAACCCGAAGATATGGGGGTGCCCCGGGGTAAACTGGGGAGCACAAAGCCTTTGCCCCCCCCCAGGCCGTGCTCCTTCTGCACCGAGCACAGCAGAGGAAGGAGCCTGAGGCTCCAGCTGATCTCTGCCTGCTACCGGTCTCAAAATGACATTTTTCCAAGCAAAACGACGGTGTCTCCAATTCTTCCCTTCACCCAGCCTGCGCACAGAGCGGGGTGTTGGGTGCAAGCTCAGGGACAAAGCTTGCCCCCCAAAAAATCCCCGACCATCCCTCCCTACCCCGGCCGGATTTTGCCACCCCAACACAGCATCCCTCACGCTCGGTCCCTGCAGGCACGAAACTCCAGGAGGGATTCGAGCTCTACATCTGAAGCACGAGGCCATCCAGCAAAATATCCCAGAGGTGGCTGGACCTGGATTCGGGGCGCTGAGCACCCCCGGCCCGCCGCAGGAGAGGGACTCAGCAGGAGGTCTCAATGCCTTTCCCCATCCTGATTTATTTTCTACCGCCAACTCCTTCCCTCCCCTGCCCGGGGCTCTCGGCACCCCGAGGGACAGACGCTTTGGCTCTGCTGCTCTCCTACCTGTTCCTCTTTCCCAATCCCCGCTCCGGGCTGAGGGAGCGGAGGCAGCACCCGGGGTGGGCTGGCTGCAATCCCTCTGCATCTACCCGCGGCCCCGTGTATGTAGACCTGCCTGCTACATCCAACAGCCCATAAATATACGTGTTTTGGGGTTTTTTTTCCAGGTTTATTTCTGTCTCGTTACAACGAGGCAATTAAGATGCGCACGTGAGATTACCCTAATCTGTCAGAATATTACAGCTACTTCCTGCGGGATACGCTGACCAGTGATTGATAGCTCCTGCTCCGTAGCTGCGGTGTTATTTTGGGGGTATAGGGATGCTGGGGCTCTGTTCCCGCATCTGCCGATTGCTCCATGACCTTGAGCAAGTCCCTTGTGCAAACGTCCCTGAGCGGAGCCACCCACATCGACACCCCACCCGAGGCCAGCTCCACGGGGACCACACCGTTGCCTTGGCCAAGCGCTTGACTCCAATTTGGAAGAAGCCTCTTCTTTCATACCAAGAAGGAGTTGGGATCCCTCAAAGCCTATGTGAAAGGCAGGCAGAGAGGTGTGGTGGGGTTTTTTTAATGGTTTTTTATGAAAAAAAAAAAAAAAAAAAAAAAAACATGTAAAACGTAAAAAAA
>JAVJGG010000074.1:79405027-79417926 GCA_035590195.1 Aviceda cuculoides
ATGCCCCATCCCTGGGAACATTCCAGGTCAGGTTGGACGGGGCTCTGAGCAACCTGATCTAGTGGAAGATGTCCCTGATCATGGCAGGGGGGTAGGACAAGATGACCTTTAGAGGTCCCTTCCCACCCAAACCGTTCTGTGATTTTGTGATAAGTCAGCTGAGTCCTCCCATTCACCCCAGCGAAGCTACGACTCCTGGTAAACAGAGAAAACCATTTCCTGAACTGGTTCAAATTGAAGCTCTCTAGCAATTTTAATACACTACCTAAATGATCTTTTTCACTGGCTGAAACCTCTTTTATTAAATTATTCCAAACTCTGACTTTAGAACATCGCTAGATTCTGCTGATGGGATGCTGGGATCCCACTGCGTGCCGGATGGTGCAGGAACGTCCATCCCCAACGACCGCCCCTGGGGAGACCCCGAGCCCAACAGGGAAGCCAGTGGGGTTGGACACAATGTGGATTCAGCTCGGGAAGCTCACACAGTTATTAAACTATTAGCCTGGGAGGGTGGAGTCCTACGTCTGTCTGGAGAGAGGGAAGAGAGCCCATCCCCTGCGGAAAGCTGTGGGTGGACGTATTGCACTTGGCCAGCCAGAAGATTAAGGCAGGTCCCCTAATTTAACGTTTCCCAATGGAAGGGAGGAAAAAAAGCAATTCAGGGGGTAGAAGGAGCCCAGGTAAAACGGCAGGTGGAGAAAACAGGGTGGGTAGGAGAGGCTCCTTGCGGGGGGAGAGGAGGCTGCCGGCTGCACAAGCCACCGAGCGCTTCAAAGACGGGGCACAGATAAGTGGAGTCGCGGAGCAGGGTGGGAGGAGATGAAGGAAGCAGGCAGGAGAGAAGATTACAGGAGTGCAAGGAACAACAAAGAGGAGGAGAGAGGAGAAGGAAAAATTATGCAGGGCCTCGAAGGTCAAAAGAGTCAAACTTCAAAAGGATTCCTTAAAAGACGTAAAGCCAATGTCTTCATATTCAATTATTTAGTTTTCACACAAATCTAAGTAATATACGGGCTTCTTTTTCACCTCCCAACACTCTATTTGGCACAAAGGGAAGACGAAGTGGAGGGACGATGAGAGAAATCTAGGACTCTTTGCTTTCCTAATGGACCAGATGGGGCTGGAGTGGGCGCTACCCCGTTGGAAAGGACGCAGAGCAAAGGAGAGGGGAGGCTTTTCGGGAGCGGGAGAGTGGGAGCGAGCAGGGCTTCTCCTTTTTGGAACTGAAAAATGTTGGAAAGTGACTTGCTCGGCCTGAAACAAAATATTTTCCCTAAATTCTGGGCATCTGTTTAATTAAAACCACAGGAAATGCTGAGGCAAACAAATCACGCTGCCTGTGAAAGTCAAGACTTTCGCTTTGAAGATGCTGAAATGAAACGCTTCCGTTTTTCACAATTCCTCCATTAATCTGACAAAACTTGACCCACATGCACGGTAGTTTTTTTGTCATCAAAAACTTCACTTTGTACTAAAACATATTTAGCTGAATTATCTCTCCCAGCTGTACTTAAGGAAGCTAAAGCGAAGTACAAAGCTGAAAGAGCTGGCTCCTGTATCCTGGGGCATTCAACCCATCAGCACAGTTAAAATCACTGACAAGCTATGGCAAGCTAATGTCAGTAAAATGGTACCCAACAGGAGGTTTGAAGCCAGCACAGTGAGCTCTACAATAAGTTCCAGTCCATTAAACACCAAGCTTAAGTAAAATATTACAGCAGGTCACGTTTTAAAGCGGACAGAATAGGTTAGGGAATCACTGAAGACCCATGAGGATGCTCTCGGAAGAGAATGGAAATGTTGCCGTACCCTTTGTCAGCTCCCTCCTCTAAACACCATCGTTTTCCTCCCGACTGTAGGTGCTTCCTTCCACTCAACACAATTTTTTTCCCACAGGCATCTCCGGCCGCGGATGGCAGCAGGGACTTGTGCCATCGAGGCAAAGCCATAGTGCTGTTACGTCAAGCATCTGCAGGGCTACCACGGTGCCCAACAAGGTTATGACTAGCTACATTGGAAAAAAAACAGAAACAAAGTGACTTGGTGAAGGCCATGTAACAGGTCAGTAGCGGAGCAAAGAGCAGAAACCGCGTCCTCCGGTTTCTGCCCACCCGGATCCCAAGCGTTTAGTACTTTTCTCTGTTCAGCTTTGACCTTACAAGTTCCCTTAACCTTCTCCTGGCAGCTTCCTAATGGGCAAATAAATCTCTGGAGAGTATCTTAAATTCTTTTTTATCACAGACTGTATCAGTGTGATAATAAGATCAGCCTTCAGACTCCCCATTAAGTCACAGAAGGTGTGGTCATCAGTCATGCTTTTCCCAGCCTTAATTGCCAGACAGACACTTTAAGTGGAAAGTCCATCTAATGAGCCCAATCATTAAAACATCCCTGGTTCCTATTTGAGATGGAAAATTATATTACTCTAATAAGGGGGCTGCATCTTTGCCCCCCTATTCAATCATGTGGCACGGGGAAAGGTGAGACTTCTCTGTGAGTTTGCCTTGGACATGTTTCATTTAAATACAGCCCCCTACTTCAGGCAAGAAAAAGTAATAAAACCCTCCACAGAAGGAGAACTGGGTGGTTGGAGAAGGCGGCGGCGACCTAGAGGTGAACAAAGGGGTCACCGTGGATGGAGAGGTCACCACTGACACCATGGATGCTCCTGAGGGCTGGTCAGGTGGAGATGGTGGAAGAGCCACCATGGTGGCCGTGCCAGGGCAGAGAAGATGTGACATCTGATGTGCTTATGCAAAAGGCTACATGAGATGTATGAAGTGGGCTCTTCAATGGGACATCTCTTTCCTAAACAGTTTGCAAGAAAAGGCTTCATCTGGAGAAAGAATTGGTTATATTGGTCACCATCAGAAGCCTGCACTACATGGAAAAAGGAGTTGGGTGGTTATCATGATCCTCATCTCACAGAGAGGTGGGAAACTGAGGCGGGACAGCACACAAAATCAAAAGCCCTTGGGGTAAGTCCAACCAAAGTCCCTAAAACAGGGGTCAGGCTAGAAGTCCTCTGCAAAGGGATAATTCTCTCCTGCCCTGTCCAGTCCCAACAGAAATATCTGCTTTGCCCACCTCTTCATCTCTGGCCGCTACTTATTATGGAAAACTCCATCTAGGTAAGCTCCGTCTAGGAGCTCAGCCTAGGCAAGATCGGCCCAAGACCCTGGTGGTCTCCAACCGTGCCAACATTGGCATGCCAATGTGCCCGTTGAGATGCCCCAGTTGACCTGCTCCCAACGCAAAGCGTCAGCGGTGAGAGCTCCTCCGCAGGGAATCCCAGCGGGAAGCCCAGGCAAGCCTAAGTTACGAGCTCTACATCCAACGGCAGCTTTGCCAGGTGCTTGGAGCGCTGGTTCAGAGCGATCCCTAATAAAAACAACGAAGCACGGAAGGGCGTGTTACTTTTGGGTAATAATACATCTGAAAACTGCGCGGTGAGGCAAAGACAACACCGCACCCTAAGCCACCCGAAGGGTGTGGGCATTATACAATGATTCGCCCACACCCAGAGCCTCCGACGACAATTAACATCCAGCCCCGCGTAAGAATCGGTAAATACCGTATCTCAAACCAGGAAACGTCGACCTTTTCTATGTGCACGAAAAAAACCCCAAAAGATCTGTCTTAACATGAACATCACTCCGGGCAGATCGGCACCATCGCAGCACACGGTGATTATTTTCTGCCCTTCTTCTGGAAGAAGCCGGGGTAAAGTCAATAGCGGTTATATTTTGAGTTATATTTAAGCATGGATTTCGGAGTTTTCATCATTTCCCTCTTAAAAAAAATCCAAGCAAACAGAGATGATGGAAAAATCTAAATGTATAATTACATTTTGATAACTACAAAGTCTTGTGAGGTGCTTTACAGATAACAAAATGACAAGATCTCATCACGCCCAAGTTTATTTTCATAGCCGTAAATCTACTTCTGGTAAAGTTGCCGGGAAAAGATTTTACTGTTGAGCAATAATGGAAACAAAATAGCACTTATTAAAGGGAAATGGGAGCAAGAGCTCATCCGATGTCGAAAGACAACAGAGAAAATCAGTTTGTTATTAGGAGATAGCAGAAATAACTATTTTGCTGGTCCGAGATAGAGGCGGTGAGACCAGTTGGTCATTAACAGAGATCCCACTTTCTTTTTCCTAAACTACAGTGCAGTTGCCATGATGTTCATGAAAACAGCAATTAAAGATGCAGCTTTGGGCTTGCACCTCCAGCCGCCAGCATATCTTAGAGGGAAAACAAAAAAGCTCCAAAATGAGAGTGTCTCCAGACCTGTACCTAATCATTTCTGAGGTCAGGAAATTCAAGTTGCTTTTCCAACATAAATTCACCAGTTCATTTAAAAAAACAAAACAAAACAAAACACAAAGGCAAGGAGCGATGAAGATGATGATAAATCTACCTTCTGGGTGATCCCAGGAAAAAGGCAGAGCCGATGCTACCGGCTTTGTGTCTGCGTGAAGGATGGAGCTAGCAGAGTTGCCATATACCTGCCTGAAACAGGGAGGCTCAAAGCCTTCCCGAAGGACAGGCGGTGCTCCCGAGGAGGAATGCTTGTTGCAATATTAACGAGGGAGGAGACGGGACCGCCAGGGAGAAATGAAATATATCTTCCTGGCTGACACAGCGGGGACGGTTTGGATAACTCAAGAACATAACTGGACATCGCTATTTGCCTTCGGGGCAGTCAATTGGGCAGATGAGGAGATGTTTGTAGGGATAAGAAAGTCCTGCTTGAATTTCTGAATCCTGACTGTGGGCAGGAGAAGGGATGGATTTTCATTCTCCAGCTGTAGATCCCAGTAACAGGAATGAAGCACAGCCCTACTAGCATACGTACAGGCAAGGAAATAAAAATATCCACTACTATTGTTTGCTGATGATAGCTTGGAGCATCTTCAGAGCAGACTAAGTTTCTACTGTGCAAGGTTCAGGGATTATTATTATTATTATTATTATTATTATTATTATTATCTATTACTAATTGCGGTGACCATTTATACTGCACCAGTGCCTTATAGCTACAAGGGGGATGCTCATCCCCTTATAGCCACTGTATAAGCAAGACCAAAGAAGGAGCAATCCATCCCTAAATGCTTGTGCTCCGACTAAACAGTGGAAGAAAAAAGAGATGACTTGGTTTGCAGAGATAAGGAACAGAGAGACTTGGTGATTTGCCCAAGGCCGTGGAGGAACCCCACGGTAGAGCCAAAATTTGGTAGAGCCAAAATCTGGGAGCTCGGCATTCCTGGGTTTTTCACTGAACAAAAGCAAAAGGATTTGGGCACGAAGGGAAAGTGGGTTTCCAGGGAGGGTTGGAGGAGAGCTCCCAAGGGAAAACCAGGGAAAGTTGGGAAAGCTGAGAATGGCAGCTCATTGCATCCAACAGCCAGCCTGGCAGGGCGCTGGGGGAAGGAGAGAGCAGGGAGGGCTCTGCAGGCAACCGGGGATGCTCAAAAAAAGGTACCGTCAGCAGCAAAGTGGGGCTTTTCAAAACACAAACAGTTTGGGGGAAGAAACGAGAACGGCACGCAAGCTAAAAATAAGCAGCAGCAAGTGAAAAAAGGATTAAAGGAGCCCAAAAGAAATAGCGAACAGCAAATTGCAGGGAATTGTTCAGCGAACAATAAAAGGCTCCTCGCCATCTCCCTGCAACAGGCAGGTGGCACTGGGAGAAAGCAACCCACGACAAATGATAGCTGCAAAAGGGGAGATGGAAGGGGGGAGAAAATTCAGACCTGGCAGATTTGTTAAGTGGTTATTTTCCCTCTGTCTTTGCAGAAGACAAAGGGGAGGTAAAGCTCCCCAAGACAGGGATTGTATTTCACTCCGTGGTCGAGAAGGCTTTCGAGTGTCTGCAGATAGCGGCAAGAAATGGTCCTAAAAAGATTAGAGCTCTTAAGGTAGGGCAAAATACTATATCCAGACAACACACTCGAGTTTTAATGACAGTGGGGAGAGAATTGAGTGAAGCATTGTCTGCTGCCTTTAGGAAACTGAAAACTCAATTTGAAACAGCACAGACTAGAGCTGGGGTTTTCTCATGAGAAAGGCTTTATTCCTGCCCTTTAAGCATCACTTTTCATCCTTGACATATATTTTCCATTCACTGCTTTTCCACAACCAACACAGGTTTAGGAAGGGTCTTCCATGTTTTTAGAGAGACTTGGGTAGCTTGTCTTTGAGCATCTCCCTGACTCTAATGTATTTCTTCTTGCTGCATCCCTCTGTCAGGCTATTATCCGTGTTTACAGATACCCAGCTGAGGGATAAAGAAGCAAACCGGCTTCCTACAGATGCATAGGGAATGTGCTGGAAAAGAAACTCACCCTGGATTCCCCAAATCTCAGTCCTCAGACCATCCCCTGCTCCTCCTGCCTCCGTGATTCCCACGTTGGCTCGCTAAGCTGGATGGGCCAACTCCCAGTGGGTGCAAACCAGCAGAGCTTCCGTACAGCCTGTTTTATACTGGGAGCAAGACCAAGCATCACGTCCAGTCTTAAATCATAGAATCATTTAGGTTGGAAAAGATCATCGAGTCCAACCGTAAACCTAACACTACCAAGTCCACCACTAACTGTGTCTTGACTGGATCGGAGACTTTGTGCCCCCCCAAAAACGAGACCGATTGCTACGGACCCCACGGTGGCCGACGTACCCCAGGGGGGTCACCAGGACCCCCCTGCACCACTTGGCTTGGGACAAGGACAAAACCAGGCATTGCCTTGCAGCCAGCCTTGTGGCTGCATCCGCCGGGGCTGGGGGGGGGGGACATCGCTCCTATGTTGCCCCCACTGACCCCTCCACCGGCGGGTGACACCGAGGTGGCTCCGCTGTCTCTATCTCAGCTCCTGCATCCCCCAGCTGGGGACTTTTGGCTGCAGGGACCCCCCGACCTTGCCCGGGGCTCTGTTACTAAGAATAAAACGCAGAGGGCTGCGCTACACCAGCGAGGGGTGGGATAATTGCAGGGAAGCGGCTGCTGCAGCCCAGCGACCGCAGTAATTGGGTACGGGCCATCCTGTAGCCAGGTTTCCCGTGCTATTATCCCCTTATTAATAGAAACCAAATCTACCTTTGCAGAGACAGCACTGCCAGCCTGGAAATTATGTGGTGCAGGGCTGCAGGGAGGCATCTGCGGCATCTCCGCAATAGCCTCTGCCCTTCGACACCCAAGGGCCGGATCCTGGTGGGGTCCACGGGATGCTCCCGCCCAAGTCGTGGCAAAATCCCAGCCGTCCTGACCCAAAGTCCCCTGTGGTTATTGGAAAGGTGAATGTTAGACTCAGCCACGTGGCGATTGCCCTCGCGGAGGCAGGCGAGTGAGATTTGGTCTATCAATTAATTCATCCCAGCGGCATCCCTGCAATGTATGGCAGGGTGTATTAATTTCATCTCCCAAGGAGGAAAACTGAAGGTCAAAAAGGCTTGAGTTTCCCCCTGCCCGCACTGAAGGGGCATGGCGGGGGCCACCAGCTGAGCATCCGTGGATTTAAGGCTGGAAAATAACGTGGAGCATGTCAGCTGGGATGCTCCTGCTTGAGTGCTGTGGGATGTCGAATGTAAAAGATGAAGGTAAAAGTGACAGCATCATCTTAAGGAGAATCAACCCCTGATGCCAGGGCTCTCCTTGCTGGAAGGTGTGAAAGCAAAGGGCTGACTTCTGAGAAACCCAAGGACAAGGTGAAAGTCTTCAGGGGGGTCTTCCAGGATAGGACTTCCAGGTCAATAGGGTAGCGTAGCTTTCCATGGCCAGGACTCACACAGGTCCCTCTCCCCATCCCTGTCTTATTCCAGGCTAACTTCCCCTCTGAAGCTCAACTTGGGAACAGTCCTGGATAAAACGTGCCCCTGATTATGACTTTTTTCACTGGTTAAGCAGGGATGAAGGCACAAGGCGTGAGGCAGTATTAAAGCTGGAAGGTACATCAGGTGCCTCCATCCGGAATGCAGCTAATGCAGAGAATGAGATCTGGTTTGGTACATTTATTTTTTAATGCAGGTAAGAAATGCAGGTTTATGAAGGTCTTCAGGACCATCTGAATCTTGTCTCAAATTTGGGATATGGTTTGAAGATTCCCCAGCAATGTTCACTTCCACTTCGCCTCCCGATCCATGGTAGGCAAAGCCTAGCAGATGGCCTCCTACAGTAACAATTTTAACCATCAACGTTGTTAATACACTCAACGGTGACGGAAAGAATTATCAGCCCATAGTATTTCCAAGCTTCCCCGTTTTTTTTCACCTCTTCTTCACCCAGCTTTTAACGCTTCCCATTTCAACGGCAATTAATACCAGCCTTTCTGAAGATGAATCCTACAGGCTTGCAACCAAGTCCTCACAGAGCCAAATCAGCACAGATGTGCTAGAGAGCGATGCAGATGGTTTCTCCTTCCCTTGAAACTTGAGACTTTGCTTCTGCTTGACGCTGCGGTGTTTTGCAGGCTAGGGATGTCAGGAGCACGTCCCTCCCCATATGGCAAGCGAGAAGTCATCCCCGGGAAGATTAAAGCAGAGAGAGGAGACCTGGGTTGCCTCCTGCATTTTTCAGCCTTCTCCCTCACTTTGTGAAAGCCTGGTGCTGTTAAGCAACTACGTAAGAGATGAAAAGTGTCGGGGAAAATAAATAATACATAAATGCCTAAGTGTGTTGCCAAGGCCACCTCCAGAATGGATCTGTACCCAGGCATGCTCCTCTCCGGACGGCTGCCTGCTCCTGCCCTGCAGAGATGTCACTGGGAGTGAAATGGAGCTCCTGGGCAAGATGTTGTTTCAGAGTGATGCATCGGAGAACCTTGCAGGTGACAGAAACTGTAATTGCTGTGATTAAACTTCACCGGCCCATTTCACCCCTGTGAAATCCAGCTTGGCTGCTGATTTCAGCAGAAGCAGGATTGATGTCCCTACCAGGTGAGGGCTGGGAGAGCCAGGGAGACCTCTCCCCAAATCACGAGCAAAGCCCGGCTGCCTGAGCAGAGGGTCCTGTACCCCTGGGGCCTCGGGGATGCTCTGGCTACCACGAGGATCTGAACAATGTTCTCCATCATCCCCAAAAAGCGGTCCAGACCAGGTGCAGAGAGCCAGCAGCCTGACAAAAAGGGGTCTGAGACCCAGGGTGAGATGCTACAGGTGGCTTTTTGGGGCTCGGGGCAGCGGTGTCTTGTGCCCAGAGGCTGCAGAGACCCCAAGGGAAATACGCTGCATCCCGCCAGCTCTGTCCCTCCGTCCTGATTTCAACAGCAGCTCGGCCACATCTGCCTCTATTTTTATCGGCAGACCTCTGAGAGCTCGACAGCTCTGTAGCGGGAAGAGATAACATATTGGTCACTTCAAATACATGATAAGAATGTAAAATAAAAGGTACCCAGTGTGGCTGGATGCAGCCACGACCGTGCTGTGAGCTGCCCAGTCTCGTGGCACGCAGAGCCGGCTGTGCCAGTAGTGCCAGCAGCCCACTGGAAGGGGTCCTCTCCCCAGTTTGTCCTTTCTATGGGTTAGGATTGAGGCATTGCCCCTGGAGCAGCACGCCTGTCCTCCAGCGATGATACAGGAGCATCCAGCCCTGATGTACAAGGATACCGGGAGGTGCCGAGGGTGCTGGGAGGCGACGGTGAGGAGCGTGGTCCTTGGGGTGGCTGCTTCCAACCTTGCTGGGATGGACAAGTCACGGCATCCCCCTGCCTCGCTGCCCTGGCCTGGAAAACAGCCGAATAATCCCCAGCAAAGGACTTTGCAACCTACTAACCCTCCTCTCCTCTCCTACGCCTGCGGAGGAGGACGGCTGGAGGGCCTCTGGAGACACAGCTCACAGCAGAGCACACAGGGATGCTGCTGGAGCTCCTAAAATGAGATGCGCTCAGATAGTCTAACGCCTCTGCAAAAAACCCCGCGTCTGCCGGGATCAGAACTGGCTACAAAGGTTGAAGATGTTGCTTGAGAAATATTAGTTATAGCTGTGTACATGTATTTGCCTTATTAGTTTTCTCTAGTGGGAGATTATAAAGCGACGGGGAAAAGAGGGGAAAAATATTCTCCTTGTTTAGCACAAAAATATAGGTAACAATTATTAGGCAATAATTGATTCATCCGATACTTTATTAACTGGAGTTCGGATGTGCAAGTGACAGGCTCTGCGGCGAGCCTTTCATGTGACACGTTATTAAAGGCTCTTTTTCTGGCTCCGAAAGGCAGTGGCTGGCAGATCAAAGGTCAGACATTTCAAGGAGTAAATTGGTTTAATGTGGCTGCAGATAGCCTCACAAAAACCTAATAAATATGCAGTGAAATGTAAGGAGAGAAAATTGTGGACAGGAGAGACAATTACTTTGAAACCAGGATAAGAGCAGCACGGGCTCAAATTAATCAGCGTACGGGCTCCTTCTCTCTGTCTCAGGATTTAGTATTCAGAGCAGGAGCCCGGCTGCTGGTGGGATGTGCTGGGAGGGGGCACTGGTACCCAACGCCAAAACCTGCCAGGGGAAGATGCTCAACCCTGAGCCGCAGCCGGGATGGCGGTGGGAACCACCACAGCTTTGTGGGTACACTGGGAAGCCACTGGTGACCTACAGCAAAGGATGTTCATGAGCTCCATGGGATTCTGTGGTGGCTGGTGAAGAGATTATCCCTCCGTGGCTGAATCCCGCATGGAGCCCTTGGTGTGCCCGAGCGGGCTCACGCCGGCACTGGGACACCAGTAGACAGCGACTCGCGGCCCAAACCCCAGCGTTCAGTGGTAAAAAATGAACACAGAGGGGTTTAATTGTAAGAATTGATGTTTTTAGCTCATGCCCTTGTTTTTCACTTGATCTCGTGACTTTTTCAGAAGCGTACCTCACTTATTTTTAAACTCCAGGCAGCAATGTCTGGATACTTTAGGGTTTTTGTTTGCATTTCTTGAAATGCATTAACTCAAGTGACCTCCAAACGTTTGCAAGGCAGGATTTCTTTGCTAAAAAGTCACAGCTTCATTCCTTTTAATTAAAGGTGAGAAAACACCCACTCCAGTTCTCTAATCTGGAAAGGGACTTCCTGCACGAGAACAAAGCACGATATTCCCAGTACAGCTGGCAACAGAAGCAGAGGAAACAAATCTATAAACCAAAATGCCTGGTCCCCCTCAGAGAAGCAGGTAAAGGCACAACATTTTGTATTCCCTTCGCAGGTCACCTTCCCCAGTTGAGTCACCATGCTCCGGCACGATTTATCACGGCCCCACCAGACAGCCCGAGAAGGATCAGGCAGCAAAATCTGCCCACGATTTAGCAAAGCCAAGCCTTGCCTGCCCACCCACACGGGGACTTTCTGCAAGCGTGAAAGATTTGGGAGCCAAGGGCTAAATTGCTCCATCAGCCGTGTTGTCCCAGAGCCTGGACCACCGTGGATGACTGAAATGCCTCTGCCCACCATATCCGCGTTGGTGGCTTGTCACCGGCTGTGTCCCTCTGCCCAGGATGGAGTTGCACCCAGGGCAGCACCATCCACCTCCTTGGTGAGAAAACTTCCATGAGAAGCCTTGGGGATGGGGCAGAGAGGGACAACCGGTGCCACCTGTGTCCTGCTAGCCATGGGATACTTCGAGGAGAACCCAAATGTCATGGGTGACCCACAAGGAGAACTGATGGGCCATGGACCTCAACACCTGCAACCCAGGCAGGCAGCTCTTGCCTTGAGTTATCTGTGCATATATCGCTCCGCCATAAATCAGGAGCCCTGACAGTGTAATTTGTATCTGGGGAACCTGGAGCAATTACAAAATCAGCCCAAACACTATTTGTTTCACAAGATTTTGCCCTTAGTTAGCACTGTCGTTCTGCTTTAATTACACTGTAATTAATTGCAACAAAACTGGAAAGTGCATGTGCATGGTGGAAAGGCTGGAATATTGCAACCTGCCTGCTCCTCTGCAGCCACGAGCATAAAATCTCTGATCCTCTTTTAATATAATGCTCGGCATTCATTTTACCATATCCTACATCCAGAGCATCTCCAAGTTCTCCCAAAACCAGACCAAGACCCACGGAAGGCGACTACTGACTTCTCTTACATCCAGGGAAATTAAGGTGCAGAGGAGCTAATCTCTTTAATTTCTCTTCAGCCAGGACTGAGAGGGCAAAAGTTGCCAGAAGTGAACCAAGCTTGGGCCTGGATGTAAATCACAACCTTTTTCTGGCATCTGGGGATGCTGAGAAGTTCTCATGTTCCCTTGCAGCTCCCAAAGCCACCCAGCACCTTGAAGGGGTTGGGAATTGTCCACGGAGAAGGTTGACTCATCCAACACCTCCCTAAAAGACAGAGGCAGCGAGACCTGCTCACGGCACAAGGACCTGGTGACAAAGAAAAGCAAATCTGACCTATTTCTTTTGCAATCTCTCCCCTTCTAGTATTTCCAGCATATAGCCGTGGCACGGAGGTATTAATCCCGGCTGAGGTGGACTTTCAGAGTCCCCTTTCAGCCGGCGTTCAGCCGGCAGAGTATAAAAGCAGCCGTAACGCAATCGCTGGGCAGCCGCTGGGAAACGAGAAGCTGCCAAACGCATCTGAGGCTGCCTCGAGTTTCATCCCCTGATTATTTCTGTGCAAGAAAGGCGGCTGCACCCAAAGTCTGCATCCCCGCAAGGCTGGGGAGAAGGTCTGGAAGGGACACGGGAGTCACAGGGATTAGCTGATGGGACTCATCTCCTCTTGCACACCACCAGCGAGTGGCCAGGGCAACGATTTGCTGGTAGGGCAGGAGGGGAAATTTCCCATTTCGAAACTGCCCAACACTGATAATAAAAATGTTCTTTTTTTTTTTTTTTTTTTCCAGCCAAATACCTTGCATAAAAAATATGCTCTTGCTTTTCTTTCCTCTTTGTTGTTTTCTTTTTCCAGCCT
>JAVJGG010000074.1:79423972-79450320 GCA_035590195.1 Aviceda cuculoides
TAGACTAAACACTACTGAGCAACAACTGAAAACATCAGGGTGTTATCAACATTCTTCCCATACTGAACTCAAAACACTGCACCATACCAGCTACTGGGAAGACAATTAACTCTATCCCAGCTGAAACCAGGACAATATAGCATACACTGTGTGTATACAAGGGGTCAGTTCCGAGCATTTGTTCCAAACCTGGGTGCGGGACCTTCCCCGCAGTACCAGCTTTGGTACTTTTCAGACCTCTGGATATACAGAGGCCTCTTGTTATTTTTAATGACACTGGTGTTCCCTCTACACTTAAAAACCTGAAGAGTGGGCTTTTTCGTGTATAATACTTAGCAGCTATTTATTCCTTTGAGGAAATAAATTCTGCTTCTCACAGTTTTTGAATCGTTACCATGTCAGCACTACATTTTAAGGGAGCAGCAGTAGTGAGCTTAGCACAGATTCCTTTTTAAAGTCTTCGGGTACCCTGGAAAGAAGCCCATAGGCAGCATGAGGGTGTGCGGGCAACACTCCGTTCCGCTGTCTTCATGGCTTAGAAAGCCACCTTGTTTTTTGCATTCATCCTCTCCTTGAAGCTGCAATTTGTGCTTCGTCTGCTCCAGGATATTTCCCAGATGATCTTCTGAACATATTCATTGCCTGTTTCAGATCCCAACATTGTGTACAAGTCCTTGTCAGTGGAGCAAGCTTGACCTTCCCCAGTTTGGAAAGTCCTTTCCTATAAATCGTGCAGCCTGGGATGCAAATACATGAGAGACAGGAGGACCCTCTCTCTGCCAAACCAGCCAAAGAAGATGGATCAGACGGCCTCTAACAGAAGGCCTGAGAACAGTGTTCATGAGCGGCTTAATGAAGAGGCATTTTCATTTGCCTTAATTCTTATATCTGTATATATCCTTCCAGCGTTACTTAAAATAACAGTGGCTGTTTCGTGGCAGCTGTAGAAGAGGGGTATGTGAGCTCGGTGGTTCAACTGGGGCAGAGTTCACAGGCTGCCTCCCGCTTGTTTCTGCACGCAGAAGCAGAGAGCCGCTGTGACAAGCAGTCAGCAGATATTCGGTTTGGTTCAGAGACAGCTTCTCCCAAGCTGAAATTCATGTAGACCGCTTCCGGCCAAGGCATTTGTACATGCGCGCTTGGACATGCTCTCCTGTCTATTGAAAACTGGATTTTTCTTTTCAGAAACTGGAAGACTGATGCTAATGCATTTTAGGTGACCTATATAATTCTGGAATTAGCATGAAATTTTTGATTAAGGGATGTTTTTCCTCTTAAGTTAAAGGAATCAAAGTTAAAATGCATATAAAAAGGGTTTTTTTGTTTTGCTTTATTTTGTTGGGTTTTTTTTCTTTCTGAAAACTCTTTCAGTGTATAAGGCAAAAATCTGCTGATTTTTCTAGGATGTGGGAATGACCTCTTTGTTTTTTAAAAGAACTGTTCCTCATCTGATTATTTCACAGGTGTCCACTATGGGATTTCATGGATGTTACTTTCATGCTTTCAGTACACTAGCACTGATGCCTGACGTGGTGTGGCAGCCTCCTTTGTCTGCCCACTGTCCAAACTATCTGTTTTTTTCAAACCTCTTTGTGGAAAGGTTTAGGATCTTGGGAGTCTTCCTAGCTTTTCTTTCTGACCATTAATTCTGCCTGCCCTCCCTGTCTAAAGTACTGGTGTATCTTACTTATCTTGAACTGCCTGGGTTCACATTGCCTATATTTACAAAGCTTCGTGTGAATTTAGGATGTTATCCAGTTGAGGGCTGACTCGGTGATTTTCTGTGTGTTAGACTCTGCACATCTGGATCATTCTTGCTTCCCTTGCAGGTGTATTCATCGTTGCAGCAAAGCGAACTCCTTTCGGGACCTATGGAGGTTTGCTGAAGGACTTCACAGCCACGGATCTGACCGAACATGCTGCTCGAGCTGCGTTGGCTGCCGGCAAGATCTCTCCTGAGATCATCGACAGCGTCGTTGTCGGCAGCGTCATGCAGGTTGGTAGCACCGGAAAATTTGCTGGTCGCTGGTGATTTCAGTCGACTCCTTCAGTGTCATCCTACAGATAGTTAGTTAATTCTGTTTTGCAGCCAGGAATAAACCAAAGGGGTGGAAATTAAATGGGTGAGTAGTGTTTATAGTGTAGTGTTTCCTGTTTGTGTTTAAGGGACATATCCTGCGTGATTTGTGATATTATTGGGAGCAAGGCTTAGCTTTCTTTTTTTGGTACCAGAGGCAGTTTAAACTAGGACAAGCTGATCTTCTAAAAAATGTGGATTCATTAAATGGTTAGTTGCTAATCCCTGGTACATTATTCCTATTTTAATGGCTTAAGCTGTGTAACTTGATAATAAGTTGTTTTTCACTGGATTGTATAAAACCCTGGAGACAGTAACTGATCTGAGTCCATTTCCCTTGAGTTTTCTGTAGAATTTTTTTGAGTGGCTATGAGTTTACTTTGAGCTGGAAGGATACATTGTTTGACAGAGACATTTGAACAATCATGTCTTTTCCAAAGAGCTTGCGATGTAGGTGCTATAGTATGCAGGGCACCAGCATTGCAAAACTGCTGTTATCCACATACCTAGATGAGGGTCTTTGTTTTAGACAAGACAGCAAAGAGCATTTCTGGTTTTGTTTTGCATTCTGACTTCACCGTTAAGGGCAGCCAGTCTTATTTTGTACTAAGTGTTTCAAGGGTGCAGAAGAAACAATTAACTGAGAACTTTCATGATAAGTGAACAAATGTACAGTATTACTCCTTAAGGATTTTCAGCCAAAAGAGTAGCTTTTGAGTCTTGCATCTCCTACAACTACCATCTCAGCTTCTTTTATGCCACTTTTTAGGTTTTATAAGAACTGTTTGTGGCCTAGGAAAAAAAAAAAAAAGAAAAATTGCTGCATCCAAATCTCTTGTAATGCTTTCACATAAATAGCAGCATTCTCCTAATAAAAAAATGTCTTTCGTTGTTGAAATTATATTTCTTTTCCTTTGCATCATACTTCCCCATCCCAGTAGATTTTCTTTTTTTAAGTCCTGGATTCCTTTTCAGTATTATTTGATTAAGTTTAAACAACTGTGAACATATGACCATTTTAAACTCCCCTTCTTCAGCAGAAGTGGCTTCATGTTGGCCAAGAAGGCCAGTAGCATCCTGGCTTGTATCAGAAATGGTGTGGCCAGCAGGACTAGAGCAGAAGTCTTACAAGGAGCAGCTGAGGGAGCTGGGGCTGGTTAGTCTGGACAAAAGGAGGCCGAGGGGAGACCTTATCGCTCTCTACAACTGCCTGAAAGGAGGTTGTAGTGAGGTGGGTGCTGGTCTCTTCTCCCAGGTAACAAGCGATAGGATGAGAGGAAATAGCCTCAAGTTGTACCAGAGAAGGTTTAGACTGGATATTAGGAAAAATATCTTCACCGAAAGGGTTGTCAAGCATGGGACCAGGCTGCCCAGGGAAGTGGTGGAGTCCCCGTCCCTGGAGGGATTTAAAAGACGTGTAGATGTGGCGCTTAGGGACACGGTCTAGTGGTGGACGTGGCAGAGCTAGGTTAACAGTTGGACTCGATGATCTTAAAGGTCTTTTCCAACCGAAATGATTCTATGATTAAAAATGTCCCCAAATTCCTGCTATCCAAACCCAACATTTTCATACAGAAAAATACTTGGGGCAGGGGACAGTGACAAATGAAACATCTCAGCGATGACTTTTGAGTCCGAAACCACTGCAGACCAATAGGTCCTCACTGAACCCTGGAAATTATTTCCCATTTCCCACGTGAAATTGATTCCCAGTTTTTGATCACCGTTAACAGAGGGATGAACTATAGTTCATATAGGATGAACTCCTAGACTATAAAGGAAGAGAGGCTAAACTACTTCTAACAGGGTGTGAAATAAGAATAACAGGAGAAAGAAGACACGAAAGGGTTGTGCTAGACCCCACCTTGGTTCACAAGCATAACAGGAAACACCAGGTAAAAAAAAATAATAGAAAAGGTTGTAATGATTGCTTGTTCCAGGTCAATAAAGCTCTAATCACAGGTACATTGAATTGCAAGCTTTCCAGAAAAGAGTACTTAAAGGATGTCTGTCCAATCAGAAAAATAAATGATCATCAAATTTAAAGATTTTCCTGGGCAAAATTAATTTTGACACACTTTTGCTTTCTACAGCTTTTTTTAAAGAGAAAAAAACTGGCACAAGTGCTTTGTGAATTTTTGCAATTTTTCCTTTCGAATCTGAGTTTTTCAGGCCATTTTTAAACTTTGGCTAGTTGGAGCCCAATAATCAACCTCAGTGAATCCAGCTCTCTGTGAGCCAGAGGAAGATATTTCCTGCACCAAGATTTGCTGCACCAGTCACATTTTTCAAGGGAAAATCATTTTCTTCCTCAAACATCCCTATTTTACTGCCAAAACCTGTCGGTAAAAAAAAAGAGGATTTTTTTTGCAGGTTAATTTTGGTAAGAAATAAAACCCACCAACATAGTCCCCCCCCCCCCCCCAATCTCACAGAAACTGCTTGCAAATGTGAAACTTGGAAAAGCCTGATGAAGTTTCCTCCAAGGTGTCTACCCCACACACCCGCACGTGTTTCTGTTTGCTATGGTGCATATCCCCGTTAACTTCAACACTGCTCTCCAGGCAATAAAGTTAAGCCTTGCCTAACTGCTTCCAAATGTTGGCTTTATTTTAAAGGTGACGGAGTAAGCGGAAGGAAGAGATGTGAGCCCACCACCTTGCTGCACACCCTTATTGCTGGGGTACCACCAGGTCAGGAGGAAGGACGATGGGGCAACAACCCACCTGGTTTAAGAAGGTCTCTGAGCTCACGGCTTGGGTTAGAGCTGCTGGGTTTTCATCTTTAAAAGGTAATTGTGGACATTGGGAAAGGGTGAATGAGTGAGTCATGAAAGGGATTTCCTTGCTAGTAGCCCCATGCTCAACAGACAAGAAGCAGTTTCCAGCGAGAGGCTGAATTACCAGTTAACCCATGCCACGGACTGGGCAGATTCGCTGGTCCAGGCTATGTGTACACGCAAAGCTGCTGTCACAATATTCTTATCGGAAAAAAAAAAAAGCTCTAAAGCAAATCAGTGAAAACCAATGCTGATTAAATGCTCTGCTAAAACAATCTAGCTAAAGTCGCAGTGATTTCATGTTTGAAACCTTAATGGCCATAATCCAGATCCATCCTAAGGGATCTCCAGTGCTTTGCCTAACATGGAACTCAATGAGGCTCCAATGTCTTCAATGGAAATAGGGTCATTTATGCTACCCAGAGATTTCTTCACGAAATGAATGCGCAGTTTGATTTCTATGGAGGGAACAGGGCTGGATGCAGCCAAGATGATATTGTATAGGTGTACAGGGTGTACGTGTATATACACACACTATGTGTAGCTATATGATGGGATTTTGCTACATCATATGGTTTCACTGGGAAGCTCTCAGAAGAAGAGCTGCACCCTGACCTCCCCTCTTCCCCCAGTACATCTGCTCCAGCAGGGACTGGTACCAGCTCTGGAATTGCAGTCACCTCTGGGTGAAGCTGGACCTACAGCTCCCAGTCCTTCTTGCTCCCCTGCAGCTTCACCGCGCCACAAGGGCATGAGAACGACCCCACGTTAGCAAGAACATGGCAAAACAAACTTTGAATTAAACCTGTATTTTGCTTGGAAAACATTTACCTTTCTCCACTGACTCTTATCCTCAGTCTAATGAAAGAAGATGAAGCCGGGCAGAGCCGTTGCCTGTGTAATCTCTTGCTCGGTGGGAGAGAAAGATAATCTCCAAGGGCGACAGATTAGGAAGGAGGTGGAAGGCTTGGTGGCATGGCACCGGAGAGGTGCTGTAAGGCTAAACACATTAAATCCTCCCCCATCTCCTGAAACGAAGCCGTAGCCAGCTCATCTGAGATGATGGCCATTCCCAGAGCTGAAGATCAGGGGCCAGGAACCTCGTCTTGTCCCTGAAGCCACCAGCAACAAGGGAATGACACCAGCTCCCGCTCCCCAGTGCACGCACATCTTCCTCCTTGAACCCATGCCTATATAAATACTTGATGTATCGCTTGATTACTGGGTTAGATGACACATGTCTGAAGGCAGTAGTTGGGTCACTTTGCTTGGTTTTAATACTTCAGTCCTCTCTTTGTCTTTATTGGGAAAGATTCTCAAGTCCGCTTCAGCTTGTGTTTGTGCAGGGCTGGGACTGGGCGAGGGCTACTAAATATAAATTATTGTAGAATGAATCCTAAACACAAATGGATCTTAATAATAAAAGGCAAAATGTGGATGAAAGAGCCACTTTGTGGAGCTTGATGGGCTGGCGCAGAGTTTTACTGGACATACCTCTCCTGCCCCAGGGCAGCTGAAGCTGGGTGAGATGCAGACCTCCAGGGAAGTCCAAACCACCTGGGGCTTCTGAACATCTATTTTACACATGTCACCACCCCCTGAGGCCAAAAAACCTTCCCAGCACCCCAGAACAAACTTGAGATGGGTGGTAAAAACCCTAAGTGACACAAATACAATCTGCTGGGGGATGAAAGGGAGGAGGTGGAGAGCATCTGCAAAGACCCAGACCCTAGTGATGGCTGCAGACTTCAGCCTGACCACCACTGCAATCGCTTCAAACCTCCTTGCACAATTCATGGCTCCAACGCAATTGCTCCGTGCGGCTTTTGATACGCATTCCCTGCCTCATAATTTCTCAGTGGGTTATTTTTGCTTTGCTCTTGCACAAAACGAGCCATGACTCCTTGCTGGATCTGTTCGCACCGTCCCACCTGTGGATGGGCTAAGGATGACCAAGCAAATTGCCCATCGTAACCAGCGTGCCGGCCTCCGGGCATTGATAACCCTCTGCCTAGACCACTTGCTTTCATTTCCACAATCTAGAAAGTTATCCTTACCCAGGAATAAGAAATTTAGCAGAAGCTCCCTGATGTAGGTGGAAACAACCTCATTTGCTTTCAGAAGCTGTGGATCAGGCCACAGCTCCTTGCAGAATATCACATTAATAGTGAGAGGCAAATGAACCATTTTACTTCACCTAGCTGAAAAAAAAAAAAATGTGGCTGACCTGATTTACCTTCCTGATAACGTATTTAAAAAATGCTTCCAGGCTGAGGACTTCGCCAGCTGAGATTTCACACGAAATGAGACTGTTTATGTCATGACCGCAACCTTCTGAAAAATGCCCCTGTAGATGGGAAAGCTCACAAGACCCTTAGGTATAATGATCTCAGCTATATCAATAACCACATTTCGGCAGATTCATTATCTGCTTGCCGGCCTGCCCAGCCGCACAGCAAAGTGTTGCAGCAGGATGGAGTGAGAAAGGAAAACACTGAATTCAGCCGTTCTTCCCGCAGAAAAATTGACATTGTGGGTCATTCTTTTCCTTAGCAAAAGCCAAGCTTTTATTTCCTCTGCTTTCACGCCGCGCTTGGGAGGGAGGACCTGAACTACATACAATATTGAACACAACCGATCAATCTCCCTTTAGTGGGTGCAAGAGTATTTTCCTTCACATCTTGCATCTTTGTTCCCCAAGTATCCTTATCCCTTGCTGTCCCAAACTTTACAGCAGGACATTTTTTTGCCTATTCCTCGTAATATTCAAGATTTTAACATCCCTGCTAACTCATATTCACGGATTTCAGGCCACAGTTCATAGGAAATTTAGGCTACAAAACAAAGGTTTATTTCGTACCGGTATTTTCAAGCAACAAGGACCGTTATGATCATGTATTATGCCCTCCAGCCTCATACAAAATAAAATACTTCACCTGGTAATTTCTGCAGCAAGGCCCTCGTTCCCACCTGCCCTCCAGCATTTAGAAGCAGAGGCAATCTTGGCTGAAAGATTTCAAAACAAGGGGGCTTTGCCCTGATCCTTGGCAAACCTTTCTAGTAGTTTATTAGTCTCAGTATTAAAAAATTTGCATGTTTTTCCTTTTTTTTTTGCCTGGACGTGCCCAGCTCTAGCTTCCGAGCACCTCATCACACAAAGCCTTTTTCTGCTAGCCTGAAGAAAACAGTGTGGCTCTCTTCCCAAAGTGGGGACTTGAAGGCTACGATCCTATGAGCAAGGATGAGAGCTGTGAGCATCTTCCACAGCATCTCACGGCTGTGCTACACACCTCTGCCGGCAACGGATGTGGTTGCCGAGAGCTCGACCAGGGATGGAGATTGCTCTGGAAAAAAGCCATGGATAGGGGGGGTGGAGCCTTGTACAGATTAAAACCTGGACCCTGTGGTCTCTCTGCACCCGTGGAACCCCTCGGCCCGGAGCTTTCCCTCTTCCCATGCTGGGGAAAGCCGGAGGGGGGAAAAGCCAGCAGCAAGTGATGCTCAGGAGGAGTTGGCATGGCCCCATCTTCTCCTAAGAAGGAGAGAGAAAGAGGCCATCTGCCCACCATCCTCCCAGCCTGAACAGGCTGGAGCCTGCCATGAGGACAACATGGGGCAACAAAACACACCTGCTATCCATGCCTACCCTCCGTACCCCCAGATTTCACCACCAGACCCCACTTCCCTACACTCAACCAAGAAAAAAGCAAAATACAGCAGACCCAGGAAAAAAAAAACCATCAAACCTAAAACATGATCCTCCTATCTCAAGCCCACCATGTGTAACTGGATTGCCCTTTGAAGAGGATGAGATTGGACTCATAGTGGGAGAAAAGACATTTATCTGACAAACTCTTTAGTATAGATGAAATGATGACAGCTACAGGTGGTCCTATGACATGTTTGCTAACAGGAGTGGTATGAACGGGGACAACACAAGAAGAAATTTGTATCAGCCCAAAAAATTAACAGCCCCAAATGATGTTGCCATGCTGTGGAGGGGCTGTCCCATCACCCGGGCATCCGCGGGTGCTGCCCCAGAGCATGGGCAGTAATTGCAGGTCAGAGCCCCCTCATCGCTTCCCACCTTGCTGAATCAGCAGCAACGAAGGGGATAAGAGCATCGCTGCAGAAAAACTCCATTTCTGGCTCGGCCAATGCAACCTGCACTTATGTTGTCCTCATCTTGCAGAACTGCTCGAAGGTGACAGCGAAACGGCAAATGGAGGGGAATCGGTGAACGTGGGTTGTGGTTGGGGCAGGAGGGAGCTGGGGAAATGGAAGGAAAGGCAAAGGGCAAAGATAAGATGGGAGAGAGAAAGAGCAGCTCTCTTCTAGGTCAGGGGAGAGAGCAAACAGTCACAAACTGCTAAGGAGAGATGAGGGCTTGTACATCCATGGATGACTAACCTAAAATTAACATGGTAACATGGAGGCAGTGGGGCTAACAGATATGTTAAGATGCAGAATGTTCACAACTTAAAAAAATCTGAGGGGTTTGGGGGCAAATCTCATCCTTTGTGGAAGGGCTGGGTGGGGTCTGATGGTTTTGGAGCTCTTGGAGGTGGCCCAGCTGCTCAGCAACCCAAATGGATGGGCAACAGTGCAGCAAATTAATAACTCCTCCTTAATAAAAGCAAAGCGATGCAGGGCAGGGAGAGGAATTTCTGCTCCTCGGGCACCTTCCAGGGTCCTAAATTGTGTCAAACCAAGGAAGGGACCTCCCAGCAACAAAGACAGCACGGCGGAGACCTCTGCTCTGGGCAGAGCCGCAGCCGCAAAGCTAACAAGATGTTCAGCTGCATATGGAAAGGGATGGCGAGTAATCCTGGAAATATTATAATGCCTTTGTATAAATCAGCAGCGCAGCCTCAGATGGGGAGAAAAGTAATGATGCAGAAAAGGCAGAAGTGTTCAATCAATATTTCTGCTCCGCATTTGGAAAGAAGCAGGATGAGATGCTTGTATCACATGAGGAGGATGAAGTACTTTCCAGTCCATTAGTAACCAAGGAGGTTGTTAAACAGCATCTACTAGCGATAAACAATTTTAAATCAGCAGGCCTGGATAACTTGCTCCCAAGAGCCCTCCAACAGCTGGCTGAGAAGCTCTCTGGACCGCTGATGTTAATTTTTAATAAATCTTGGAATACCAGGGAAGATCCAGACGGCTGGAAGCATGCAAATGCTGCACTGATCTGCAAAAGGGGCAAGTGGTATGGCCTGATGAACAGGTTGCCTTGTCTGCCATCAATCATGGGTAAAATAATGGGAACCCTCCTGAGAGTCAACGAAAAGAGGAATTAAAGGACAGGAATACAGTTAATGCTCGTCAGAGAGGTTCTGTGGCAAACGCATCACATCAAACAAAGCTGATTTTGTTCTTTGAGGAGATTACAAGTTTGGTTAATAAAGATAATTGCCTAGAGATAATATACATAGGCTTTTGTACGGCATTTGATTTACTACGACGTGACATGCTGATTAAAAAATCAGCACTGTATCATAAGAATAAAGCACATGTGCAGAGGATTTGGAGCTGATCTCAACAAATTGCTGTCAGAGGGGAATTGGACTGTTTCCAGGGGGGTTTCACAAGGCTCAATCCCAGCCCCAATATTCAGCGTTTTCTTATCTGGAAGCAAATATAACATCACTGCTGTTAAATCAGCTATGTGCTACACAAATAGGAAAAGGCCAAGCGATTTGAGCAGAGCGGAGATGCTGGCAGCAAAGCATCTGGCTGGGGTCATCACTCCCCCTCAGAGGACGAGAAGGGGACAGGCGGTAAAAAACCAGAGATGGGATGCTCAGAATCGATGCAGAAACTGGGAGGTGGCACCGTGGCAGGTGGTGGTGGGGACCACATGCCCGCAGAGAGATGCGGATGCCTGGCCCGGCAGGAGGGCAGAGGGTTGGATGTTATGCACACCCCAACATCTCCGAGGAAGAATACTTGGAATGGGTATCAGGAGGTAAATCGGAGCCTCCATACTGCAGGATTTTGCAGCACCCAGAGCTGGTCATTGCCTACAAGAGGATGCGTGACCCCGACCAGCCCTTTCTGTGCTCCTTGTGGGGCTTAATGCTGGCACTGACCTTTGTGACCCTGAGGAAATCAATTAAATCTTGATCCAGCTTTTTCGTAACAGGAATACTTCCATCTGGCCTTTCCTATCCCTGAGCCTCAGCTGCCCCTTGGGAAAACACAACACTTAATGCACAGGCGAACACCTCAGTGACACCTCGAAGGCAAGCGCAGGGGTGCCAGGCACAGAAGTGAGCATCCCTGCAGACTTGGACATCTAGGTCTTGTCTGCTGCTCCAAAACCAGAGACCTAGCAGCTGAAAGAAAAGGTTTTTAGAAACCTTTAGCAAGAGAAAGTGGAAATGCTTAAACACGAAGCAGCTTCATAGCATCCCTGTTACACCAGTAACACACTATCCCTAGCATCCTCTTAGCATCACCATTTCTTTCCCCCCTGAAGAGGTACCACCTTTTTTCTGAGGCATCATCCAGCTCCCCCTGAAGTCATGCGCTACCATGTCTTCAATTTTATTGCGTTTTACTTCCACTCTCCCCTTTTAGAAAAACAGAAGTTAATTCAGCAAAAGGCAGCACTGCCTGATGGGCCAGGCAGCTGATGCGGTACCGAGGAGGAAGGCTGAGTGATGATGGGCAGCCGGTGCAAAGGTGCCCACGCAAGGCGGGTGAAGGTGGAGGGCAAGGGGCACACGGCGTGTGGGAAGAGCTGCTCGTCCTGGGCATGGCCAGCCAACGTCCATCCCTTGCTTGGGTGGACGCTGGAGATAAGATGTGGGGCCCAGCAAATTCATGGGACACCACTTTTCTCCAGGTTCCGAGCAGAAGAGGGGCCCTGCAGGGGAGAGGAGGGTGCACGGCCATCGCCTGATATGTGCTCCTCGCTCTCACATCCCAAGGGTAGGTCCATGTCTTTTGTCTTCAGGGCACCAAAGGGCAAGGAACAGGTCCCTTAGTGATTTGGACACACCAAGCCAGGTCACAGGAGTGTGGCTCCCTGGCCAACCTTTCTTTTATGTCTTCTCCTGGGTCTGGAAGGACAGTTTGGTATCTGCCCTTCTTCCTGCTGCTTCTGCAGATGTCTTGGAAGGGACCAGACCTGCTCAACCATTCAAAAGATGGGAAGAAATCTCTCTATCTCAAGAACCAAGAAAGCCTTGAGCAATCTCATGATGACCACACCAGGCACATGAAGGTTAGGCAACCTCACGGGACCTCAAGGAGGTCCCTGGGGCTGCTGCTCTCTTCCTGCTCTCCCAGCCCTCGGCACAGGGGGAGAGCGCAGGTCCTTGGGGCAGCGAGGATGGAGAGAAGGGTCTCACGCAGGACTGATTCTGTGGCATCTCCCAGGGAGGGCCCCACTGGGCCCCTGGAGAGTGACCTGGGAGGTTTGCTCCCTAATCCCAGCCTGAGCCAAGCCCAAAGACTTACTCCGCTCCAGATGCACCAACCTAGCAGAGGTGGGCAACGGTCTCTGGAGAAAAGCCTTACGCAAAAGCAAGAATTTTTTTGTCCTCATGTCTTTTTGTCCTCCTGAAACCCACTCAAGGAAGAATTCGGCCCCCAGCCTATTATTGTCCATCTGCCAGGATTTGCAGAGGGCTTCTTACCACTGCACGTGAACCTTCAGAGTTCACCGTGGGAGCTGCAGATGAAGTCTGGCTAAGGGCACCCTACTCCCCTGGCCTCGTATTTCCATTTGACTTTGCCACTAACCAGTGATGGAGAACTTGCTGCTCACAATGTTCCTCAAGGGCTCCTTCAACTGCTCTTGCTTCAGGGACAGAAAGGGGTCAACAATTCAAATCCCAGATGTTTAACCCAAACAGGCCCCATCCATCAACACCTGAACAGAGGATTAGAATACATTGTTATTGCTGAAGGTGAATTCAAGAGATAAGGCATTAAATCAAAGTCTTACCTAACGCTAGACATTACAAAATGTTTCAAACTTGGGCCAAAAAAAAAAAAAAAAAAAGCCAGTTTAGCTTAAAATCACTGCATCCCACCACACACAGTTTTGGTGAGGTGATCCATCCCGATTGTGGAGCCACCTTCAAGGAAGCTGCAGCCACCTTATTGGGCTGCCCAGATGCAAGGTAAAAATTTGGTGATGTTTAAAAAAGACAATCCAGGGTCTCATCTGCAAATGCTACTGGAAGATGCAGCAGGTACCAGTCACAGTCTTTGAACCCAGGATCATCTATCTTCCCGGTTGTGATTCCCATCACCCAAGCTGCTGGCAGCTCCGAGAAGACCCCATCTCCCCCAAAAGCCACTGATTTTGGTTGCCTCTTCTCTCTCACCTGAATTTATCCGAAAGGAGGCACCAAAACCGGCACCACCCAACTCTCTGTGGCTGCCCTCGAGCACTTTGCTCCCGTATTCCTGCACTAAAGGGGAGGGAGGATCGCTGTGGCATCGCTCCCGAGTGTGCCTTTAAATATCCACGCTTTGCACAAAATCCTCGGTGGGTGAGAGCCCTGCCAGGGAACGCCCTGCGCTGCCCGCTGCCTTGCCTGCCTCCCACCTCCTCTTCCTCCCTGGCTCCGCAGCCGGGGCGAGGAGCATAATGCAACCACAAGCAGTCCATCCCTCCAAAAAAGATATTACCTCCACTCCCACCTTCCTCCTTGCCTCCACCCCAGCCCCCTGCTCGGCCGGCGTGTTTTTCCTCTGCTGCAATTAATGCTTGGCGAGGCAGAACATACACACCTCCCCTCCCAGCTCCAGCCGAGCCTGAGACGGTGCGGCCAGAGCAAATTATTTAGAAGAGGGGGGGGGGGGCGGAAAATTAAATAACCGCAGAGGACAAAGGCTTCTTGTCTTAAAACCCTTACTCAGCTGGCGCATCGGGTGTTGCTGCGTAAGCAGGGGCTGTGTCAGGGTTGATCCGGGCACCCCGTTGCAGCACCCTCCCAAATTCAGCAACAGGGACCCCGAGCGCTCACCCGGGTGCCCAGTTTTAAGCAGATGGGTGGGACCAAAGATTTCACGTTTAGGGAGATGTGCAAGACCCGGGTGCTGCTGTGGAATCAGATCACTCACCCAAGAGGGACAGGATTTGGCCCCATGAGGTTCCAGCTCACTACAGCTGCACCCCAAATCCCAGCAGGCAGGGATTTGTGTCCCCCCAAGCGCTCCCAAAAGATTTGGCTATGACTGCTCCAGTGGGACCTGATTTTTTTCAACAGGTTGACATTGTAATTGCATATTTCCCCCCATATTAAAAAAAAAAGGAGAAGGAGGAGTAGGATGGACTCATTTATCATGTGTAGCCAAACCCCAGGCTGGACTCAGTGAAATGAAAATGAGTCGGTGACACTTTGTGTAATGGCATTCCAGTTTGTTCTCCTAAATAATTTGTATTTTAATGAGTCCTTTTTGCTCCAGCACTAGTTTGTAGCCCCCACACTTTCTCAAGTCTCCCTGTGCTTTAATTTTATTTTAAAAAAATTCCCAGTGTCATATTTTTATTAAGAAAAAGAAAAGCAGACTCTCTTCTCCCCTGGCTTAGATGGCAGCAGGTAATGAATCTCTGCACGCAGGAGACGGCTTTTATCTCCATGGCCTTGCCATTCCCAAACCTACTTATTTAAAAAACTCCCCCATCATGAGATTATGGGAACAGAGAAAGTCAGCAAAGAAACAAAAAAGGCAATCAGGAGCTTTACAGAAGCAGGGGAGCACCATGATTTCCACCTGCTCTTCTCCTGCTGGGACAGGTCTTCAGGTCAAGATACTGTAAATGAAAAGAAGTCGCTTTGGGGAGTGTAATCATGAGAGATGCAGTCTATATCAAAAAGCTATTTCGCAGCGCTTGGACTTGCTTAGGTCTTCTCCACTTGGGTCATGCTCAGCTTGCCGTGGAAGAGATGGCAGCTCAGCCCTTGCAACCACCGTGTTGGTGGCTCGGCCAGGTTAGCTGGGAGTTACACCCTGCACCCAAACGTTGGGCTAAGGTGGTGGTTCTGGCCGCGGTGGGTCCCCGGGGAAGGGCAGTGGGGCTCCGATCCCGTAACAAACCTGCGCGGATCCAGAGCTGCTCCCCATCAGCCACAACCACAGCCGGGTGTGAAGGCACTTCCAAGCCATTCCAAGGCAAAATCCGACCCATCCAAACACCAAATCGCACCTACCCGACCTCCTCCTGCAGGCTGCTCCAGCTAGAAAGTTTGTGGGTGCCGTGAAAATGGGCTAGGAAGCTGAGCGCAGGAGTGGGAACCGAAATCTTCCCTCGCCTGCCTCCAAACCCCATCAGGCGGTGACGACGGCTCCTGCTCGTGGTGGGGACAGCGGGGTGGCCTGCCGGGGGGCACCTCGCTGTGACACCCCCTCGCTCCGACTGCTGGAGCAGGCGGCGTGCCGGCTGAAGGACGGAGCGGTGATGGCTAAAACGGTCGGGAGGAGGGAAGGAGAGATGTAGGGGAGGGGGTCCCGCATGTCCACTCCTTCACGTTAGCCTAACGAGCCTCATTAATGGGGGACTTTGTTCTGCAGCTGGGTGGGATGCAGGGGGGCGGGGGGGGAAGGAGGGGCTTGGGAAGAGCCCTGGGAGGATGACAGGATCGGGGGAGGGGCTTGCAGCCTAAATCAGGTCAGGGTTGGGGTGACACTGATGAACTGGAGATTATCTGGAATAAGGCGACCCAATCGGTCCACCTCTGCTGTGCTATCTAATCCCTTTCAGATACCCTCTCCCTCCCCAGCCCTCCAGGGTTGTAGGAGAAAAGAGGCATCAAACAGCTCAGTGAGAGGTCAGAAAAGCAGCACCTTCCTCCAGTCCATCTTTCATTTCACTGGGAGACATTATAGAGAAAGAGAGTTTACAAGCAGGACTATTCGAAAGGAAGGTTGGCTTCAAAAACTGCAAAACCTCAGCAAACCTTGTCAACATCAGCCTAACCAGGCTCATCGGCAGCTCTCGCCTTCAGACCGGGGAAACGAATGTCACAGGTTTATACACCAATTTATTTCTACTCATTTAACAAATCAACGTTTCCCCTCCCATCCTCCTTCCCTGGAGCAGCAGCCACTGCAGCTCAGAGTTAGTGTTACTCCTAGTTCCCAAAGCCTTGGAGATACGCTTGACCTTCATTATTGCCCTGTTTTAATTGCCAGCCTCCCTTTGCTAACCCTCCCCTATGGAGTCCTGCCAGACTTTCTCCCTCCCTTAAGACCATCCTTGCTGCTATCTTCCTTGGGTTTTCATCACCTTCTACTTCAATTACTCCACTTCGCTCTTTCACAGCCCTCCTCAGCGCTGTGCCATCTCACCAGCCTTTTTGGGAGTACCAAATGGACCAGCCAGATTACTCTTAGGAAATATCTACTCTTTTCTTGGTTTCTTCCCTACCCTGGGAAGAGCTTCAAAGCCGCCCTCCCTGCTGGCAGGATTCCTGGGAGCAAAGCTTTGTGGACAAGGCCAGCAATGATCTGAAGAGCCCAAGCAACCTGGCATTACGGCGTTAGGTCAAATCCAAGGTTCACCAATTGCCCTAAACAGCCCAACACCAACTGGCTGATGCATCGAACCTCAGCTGTGCCTCCAGGAAGGTGCCCTCTCAACCCCAACCAGCTCAAGATTGTTTTAAACCCTGAATAAGAAGGTCTAATCCCTCTTCCAAATCTCATGTCTTCCTGCTAATTTATAGCTCTTGGGTTTTTTGCCATTCCCAAACAACATCCAAGCCTTATTTGAGTGTTAAGTTCCCGGCTTTGGAGCCATCCTGCAGCAGCAAGATTCACAGACCCAACCTGATGGGAGAGCATTTTCCCATGGACACGGCTGCTTCCTTAAACAGACCTTGTGTTACGAGACAGGGAGATCAGAAACATCCAACGTACTTTCTCTGGCCACTCGTTAGCTCAGAGATCCCCTTTTCTCTGCCTCTGCTTGGCTATATGCCTCCCCCACAGCTTTTTCCAGCCTCTCGGTGGTTTTTTCCTCTGGCTGGTAATTGTTCTCATTGCCCTTCACTCACAGATGGTCCTCGGAGAGCTCACTATTGACATGGTGCCAGCTCTCCTCAATCCCAGCTGCTAAACTGCATTAGGAGACGAGCTAGCACTCAGCAGAGACCACTCCTCCACTCCATCTGCCCTTTCACACCTAGGAAATTTTTCACTGGAAAGAGGGTTTGCTCAGCACAGCCTCCACGGCTGGGCAACCTCTTGGTCCCATCACAGCAGCTGGGTCACCCTCAAGCCCCACTGCTCCTCACCCAAAGCTTCCCAGGTCTATCTGGATCTCCCCACCCACCCTTCCTCCTCCTTGATATCCCTCCTGCCGTGCAACTGAGTCACTTACCCCTCTTCAAACCTTTCCTTCAAGCTTTCCCATCCCCTTTGGGCTTGCGAGAGCCTCTGCAGTCCCAGCCCAGCAAACCTTATCCACAGAGGGGTCCTCTGTGCTCACGGAGCAGCCCCCGGGCTGAGATGTTTTACGATGAGGGTGGTGAGACACTGGAAGAGGTTTCCCAGAGAGGTGGTGGATGCCCCATCCCTGGGAACGTTCCAGGTCAGGTTGGACGGGGCTCTGAGCAACCTGATCTAGTGGAAGATGTCCCTGCTCATGGCAGGGGATTGGACTAGGTGACCTTTAAAGATCCCTTCCAACCCAAACCATTCGATGATTATTCCAGCCCCCTGGCTCCAACCCCACTCCACAGGGACAACCCGGACTGCCACCCGGGCAGGAGGGATGCAAGCAGAAGAAAACAAGGGGGAAAAAAGCACGGCAGACCAGACAGGAGGTGAAAGCAGCTCTTATTTTTCACCAGACCAAGTTGTTTTTGGAGGCACAAACACTAGGTTCATTCATGAAGCAGCTAAGTGCTGGGTTTTCAACGGAAACAATGAATTAGCAAGGACGAGCAGCGACAGGCTAAATGACCTTTTTCCTGCCTCCCAAAGTGTCCTGTTTCTTTCCTAACCTGGCAGCCAACTGCTCGTTGAGCTCCACGGCGCTCAGCCCCAGCAACCTGGAGCTTCCAGGGAAGCCCAAGGGCTTGGAGAGGAGCTTTCTGCAGAGCCACCTCCTTCCCCGTGGCTCCGCACCCTTCCCACCCAAACCCATGGGAGACAGGGGCTGGAGGGGATCCCGCATGGCACTGGGGATGTGAAGCGTGAGCATTGCCACCCAGCAAGGTGACAACCCCATGGCCAATGCCAAGGCATCATGGAATGAAGCCATGTGTCATATGATTTAGTTTTAGGGAGTCCTGCCAGGAGCAGGGAGTGGGGCTCAATGATCCTTACGGGTCCCTTCCAACTTGAGATATTCTATGATTTTATGATCGGTGCCCAGCATAGCAGCCCGCTGGGACCCAACTAAACCCACCCACCATTGCTCAACGGCAAAAAAAAATGCCAGTTGGCAAGCGCTGCGAACCCAGTGCCCTTCACCAGCGCGTGATTCGGCTTCAGAGAGATACAGAGAAAGTGGTTTGACTTTCAGTTTCTGCTATCTCAAAATCTATCAGAGGGATATGCTACCTTACGCTAACATAACGGATTAAAGCAGAAGATAAAATGCCATTCCATTATCTATTTATTAAAAGCACCACTTGAACTGCTTTTATTCAGCATATATCTCCTACTAAAGAGGCACTCCTTGACTGTGTAAATCAGCGAGCAATTGTGTTTTAACAGCCTTTAGAATGGCATTTCCCCACAGTTTTAGATGGACTATCAGACAGAAAACCTCTTCCAAAACTCACTTATCATAACAGGCATGAGCACAGAGCTCTTTACCGCTCCTCTACCACCAAGACAAATACAAAATGGGCTTGTAAAACTCACAAAGCATAAATCATTCCCACCTTTCACCCTGCTGCATGAATATCCTTAATGACAGGTCAAAATAAATAATTTTGTTAGCAGAGGAGAACTATTCAGCTCCCACTGACGGATGGGACTTCTGGTAGGTGATGAAATGCAGGCTGCAGTTCCCAACCCACTGATGCTACCTGTTCTGCGGTAATCAGTTCTCACAGAACCAGAAAGGATGAAGCCACTTCAAATCGACCAGTTCCCTGGGCAAAAGGGGAAGAAATGATGCCAAATTTCCAGTAAAAGATTTCAGGTGCGAATATAACGATATCTGTGAACTGCAAAACAAATGGGAGGTTGTTGGATTGTCTTTGCTCCACCAGAATAAATTGGCTTTTGGTTGGTTGCGGATATTTTTCCATGCCAAGAAACATTCCCCCCTTTTTCGCAGGCTCTGTTGCTTTTGGTATTCAAATTTTCTTTACAAAGTGATTTGATAAAGAAACCTGAAGCAAGAGTACTCATGAACTGGTTACATTTTAAATGAAATGCTGATGGAAGACAAGCACAGCAAGCTTCACCCTGCACCGCGGAAATCAACGGAGGGTCTACCATTGACATGAGCAAAGGTCAGATCTGTTGAGAAGAGGGGAAAGGGATGTACCCACACGCACGGGGAAGGATGCGCGTGGTCTGGAAACTATCTGAGTAGAGAGATAGACGCAGGGCTGGATGGATGAAAGGATGGATCCCTACTGCTCTGCTGCTGCCAGAAGGACCTCAGCACACACCATGACAAACTCAACGCTGAGGCTGATCTCCTTGTTCCTTCTTTTCCTGTGGCCACCCGCACTTTCTCCCTTGCTGCAGACAAACTGGAGCACCGCCTTACTGGGGAAAGCACGGGGCCCAGCTGTGTCTCCTACAAGGACACCCATCCTTGGCTGGCCGGTTGCCCAACCCGCCGCACCCCAGGCTCCTGGCTGCCCTTACGTGCGTTAAATTCTGACGGAGCTGACAAACCTGAAAGATCATTTCAAACTACTATCGCTTCAAATTCAGCCTGCTTCAGCCTACGACCTTCTCGGCAGGATCTCCCTTCAGCGCCGCAGTCCCAAACAGGAGCTGACAGCGCTTCGCAACCTTTTGAACCAGCACTTGGGTCCCTTGGGGACCGCGGGGACGGATTTCTCCTAACGGCGTGCAAGCTCCCCGGCTCTGACAGCCCTGCTCTCGGGCTGCCTGCGAGGGGACCGGCACCCCGTTCCCTCCGTTCGGGGGTGCGAAAGGTCACCGGGGAAGGTGCGCTTGTCACCCTCCATAAACCGTTACATGGAGGTTGTGTCACATCTTCTTTCTGGGAGGATGAAGCCAGCTGAAGTCAGAGAAAAAGCTCTCCTGACACCAGCGGGGTTTGGATCTGTCCTGGAGCACTGGGCAGAAATGCGGAGCAGCAAGGAGCAAAACCTCTCCTAAATGACGTGGGTTATCGGCAGGCGTGGAGTGAGCCCCAGGAGACACCCAAGGCAGGTGTCCCTTCGCGCTGACGTGCCAACCAGTCCAGTCTGACTGTCTCCTTAACAGAAGTCACCCAATGACCATACAGCTAAGGAAGTGTCAGCTTCCCAGTCAAGCTGAATAAATCCCTTCCCTTTGCTTCCCCTGACAGCACATCTTATCGAGAGCTATTCTGAGACAAGTGTCACCACCGGACCTGTGGGGACTAGGCTTTAGGGCTGAAGCTCAGAAGAGCGTGGATGACTCCCTGTGCTTCTGAGATGTTAAAGTTTCCCAGAAGAACCTCATAGTTTTCCACATTTTACTACCTTTATATATCAGGGTGACATTAGAGGAGATTTTATTTCTCTCCACAATGGGTAGCAAACCAGAAACAGGACTACAGCAAAGATGACATGCACAGAAGAGAAGCAAACATCATCTCATCTTCTGGGAAGAAGAAACCAGGGCCAGCCAGCAGCAATCCCTGCCTGCTTACCTGGCTGAGCGACGTCTTAGGAACCCAAGCATGGACCAGAGATGCCCTGCATGAAACATCTTGCAGAGGAAAAGATCATGTCCTGCCACGCTCTGCTTGAAGACCAGGAAAGAACAGCACAGCCCAGCACAGGGCTGGGAGCAAACAGCACCATGAGCCCAACAGCCACCAGTTTTGCGTAGCCTCACCTCGAAAGAAGACCCAGACTGAGCTCCTCCTCCCAGCTCTGCTGCTGCACACCTTTCAGGGTGACTCCTTGCCCAAGCTCAAGTTTAAGAGGTTGTCCGGGGGGGGGGGGTCACCAAGCCAGATGTAGCTGCCCTTGGCACCACTGCATCGGCATGGGAGACCAGCGAGACCAACTTCTCGGCTCGCAGCAGTGGGCAGGCAGGCAAAGGCTGATGCAGGCAGGGGTGTCACCACGCTAAAGGGCTGGCGAGCCCACGTACGGCTCCTCTCTGCCCCTCGCTTAAATGTAGGTCAAGCCACAAGGTGACGGTTAGTGCTAGCGGAGCTGTCTCTGACCACCGAGGTGCTTCCAGCACTGTGTCAAAAACTAAAGTGAAGCAATAAAAATTAAAAGAGAAGTAATATGGATCATAAAACCCAAGCACAAGACTAAAAAGTCCCAGGACGCTGATGTATCGTTAAGGCAGGGCATGAACCTCCCCTTGCAGTGCTGCCAAATCCCCCTTCCATGGGAAATTATCCTCTTTTCTGATTGCTTTCATCACCTGGCTCTCCAGCAGGCGATGTTCTCCAGTGTTAGGGAAAAAGGCAGTGGAAAGGCTGGGAACTGGTGTGTCATCCCCTGTATACCACTTCTTGTGCCTCATCTTCTAACTGGGCTTTGTGGCTGAGACCATCAGCATGCTGACCCAGCAACGGAGCACACCTTGATGAAGGATGCAGCGGAGAAATGCTAAATAACTAGGCCCAGCCTAACAGGACTGCTGGGCTGAGCTCTGATGAGAGAAAACACGATTTTCTTAAAAGCTCTCCATCCCCCAGCCTTGCAGAGACCGATAACTCAAAGGCATCCTCCCCCATCCCAATACCCTGCCACTCTCCCACCCCAGAAGGTCCCACTGAAACAGCAGCCCCAGCACCAGGAGTTAAATGGGGTGGGGGAAGGCCAGTTTTGATTCATTTGGACACAAAGCTGAGGTTTTAACCACCCCCAGGGCCGGGGGATGATACACAGCCTCCCCACTGCCCATCATCTCCATCCCCATCCCTGTCCGGCCCCAGTGACCCATTAACATCCCCTTCTTCTTGTAAATATTGCCCGAGCACTCCTGCCTGCCCTCCTGGCCTCAATTAATCATGGCCTGGGGGAGAAGCAGGTAAGAAAGCACTCAAATTTAACTGATCTCTGCAGATGGTAAAAACGGAGTTTGATGTGACAAGCGCGGGCAGCGGGGACGGGCACGGCGAGGAGGAGAGCAGAGCCCTTCTTGCCCAGACATCCTCGTGGATGCCCAGCTGTCCTCACTTCCCATCGCTTTGTGCGATTTGGAGAAATCTGGCATGTCACAGGGTTTGATTCTCAGGGGAAACCTCTGCTCTGGAGCAGGTTACACCTGCAAGGAAAACCTCCCCTCCGCTGAGTTCCACGCTCCCAGAGCCATCCCAGGTCACTCCAATCCCCCCCAGTCCCAACAGGACGGACCTCCCCACAGCCACGTTTGGACCTGACCCCACATCTCGTGACACACAGCAGAAGTTGAGCCCACAACTCAACTGCTCTGCAGCTCCCAAGTCCTATGGGAGCCTTGGTGGCTGTGGAGACCGCTGCATGAGGAACCACAACATCTAAGAAACCAAGTGATGGGAAGAAGTATCTCAGGCTCCAACCACCACCTTCAGCATCCATGGTGATACCAGAAACGTAACTGGTACCTTCAGCACGGTACCAGGCTCCCAGCTCCTGCTGCAAGGAATAGGTCATCAACAGAGCAGTCCCGACTCTACCCAAAGGTGGTTTTGCTGGAACTAAAGCAAAGGCCACACAAATAGGTTGATTTTTCCCCCCCCCTAAGACATCACTAAGGTCCAGGAGCAGGTAGTGCCTCAGCATCATGCAAGCATCCTGCAAGCAATGCTTTCAACATGAAGGAACAAAAGGCTGCGGTGGGGAGGAGAACGGTGGGAAACCTTACAGGCTCCCGAGCTTTATCTGAGACCTGGTGTTTGCAGCCCAGGCTGCATTTCATCTTTTCATAAGTAACTCTTACCAGGAAACATTACAAAAAAGGGGGCATTTCAAGGCAGAAAAGTTGGTCTCCAAATGTAATTTTTTTTTTTTTTAAAAATCTTTTGTTAGCAACTCTTCCAGGGAGCAAATCCAGCAGAGGCAACACAGTGCAATGTACACTCCTAAATTAGTTTCCAGGCACTTGGGATGCTTTATTATTCATTTCCTCCAAATATTAGGTAATGCCTTTCGCCCCTTTCAAAGTCTATACGAGGGGTCTTTGATGCATTGTGGGACTTGAAAGTTGCAAGTCTAAAGAAGAATTTCTTTTAAGTCCTCTCTTTTATCAAGCATATTCTGTTCTGTTCGCTATAATGCACACAATGGCATGAGAGTCTTGACCTGCTTCATGTCTGATGGGTTGAAATCTCAGATGCATAGGATAAAACAGCCATTCCTAGCAATACAGCTTAAACACTTATGGTGCTATTCAGGCAAATATTACCCAGGGGTCTGCCACGCCACTGAAAAGCTGCAGAAATTGGCTCCGTAGATGGCTGACCAATTCAGCAGTGAGAAATGACCCCGCTACATTAACTCTCCTTTTCATTTCACCCTGGGCGAGCCGGGGTCTGGAGGTAACCGCAGCAGGAGGCAAGAGCCGGTTGAAGCCAGATTCGTTTTCTTT
This sequence comes from Aviceda cuculoides, assembly GCA_035590195.1. Taxonomy (NCBI): domain Eukaryota; kingdom Metazoa; phylum Chordata; class Aves; order Accipitriformes; family Accipitridae; genus Aviceda; species Aviceda cuculoides. The sequence continues at coordinate 79,447,525 of JAVJGG010000074.1, forward strand.
ATATAAAGTATTTTTTGTGTGTGTGTGACCATGAATGTCATTATGCGGATCTGCAAAAGAGGGAAAGTAATGACATTAGGGCACAGGCACAGAAATCAGTGAGGTTTTTGTCTTACGGTTACATGGGAGCACTGTCACATCTTCTGGAGGAGTAAAATTTGTAGCTTTTAAGACATTGCAAACATCTCACAGAACCAGGTCTCTGCCTCTGCTAAAAGTAGAACTTTGGTGTGTCACTTTACACCATCCAGCATCAGTCTCCTCCATGTGTTAACCAGAATTAATAGCTCTTGTTCCATAATAATTCACCTGTTTTTTTCTGTTTACACTGCAAGCTCGCTAGTTTAGAGATGTCTCCTGCCCAATAATATACAGGACCCAGGACAAGGATGTAAAGTGAAACTTACACGTGCAAAAGCAAATGCATTTCAGTACAAAATTAAATGTTTTTGTCCTTTAGACAACTGCACTGACATGTTTTACAAAAGTACCAGGCTGCTATTTTAGGATATTAATCTCCTCTTATCAATCTCTTCTTGACAGGTTAGAACTAGGAAAGATTTTTTAAAGGGCAATCTTGAAATGCGGGGGTAAAATTCAATGTAAGCGCTGAAGAGCTCCTAAATGGGTTGAAGCTGCTTGGATTTGCCCTGCATGTCTTATACCTTAGGAGCACAAGATGTCTCTAGGACGAGTCAGAAAAGGAGTGTCCAGACTATATGAGGAGATGTTTGTAAGAGGGACGGGTCCTTTTTTTATGACTCCCCTTGCCTGCCCCAGTGTTACACCCCGGTACGCCTGCAATCCCAGCCTGTCAGCTGAAAACATACATCAGAGCCTTGATAACCACAACAATTCACCGGGAAGACCATTTCTTAGCCTGTATAAAAAAGAACAAGCTGATTTTGCATGAGCAAAACCTGGATATGTCTCTCCTGACACTGGCAAAACATCCAGCAGCAGCTCCAGAGCCTGCAAAGAGGGAGACATGTGCAACTGCAGCCCCTGGCTCTGGTGTGTGTGATTACAGCGGGATTAGCTCTAAAAGCAAATCTGATCCACAGGGATATGATCTCCCACCCCGTCCATCTCCTCCAGGATGCTGCAGACCCGAGGAGGTGAGCGCGAGCCTGATTTCCAGAGACGCTGAGCATCTCTGCCATCGCTGCTACGGTGGTGGCAGCACCAGGAACCAAAAATAATATGAGAAAGTCTTAGCTCTCACACTACCCACCTGGTTAGGAGGCTTTTTAGGACCCCGCTTAAGCATCCTTATTAAAACACCATCAAGACAGTCAGGATTTTTGCCCTATGTGTGAGTGGTGCAGTGCTGGTCTGCTAGAGGGGAGCTGACAGGTCATTATTGTGTGTCCTACCAATTCCCTGAGCCGATAAGGAAACTCCAACAATGTGGTGGTTTATCAGTTCGTAGGTTGGAAAAGGAAATTCTTTCAATCGAGATAACGATTCTGTTCCTTTGCGGAAAATGAGAGTTTTTGCTTGGGGACTCTGGCAGAAGCGGAGCCAGGACAAGGACGGGACCCATCGCTCACCAGTCAACAGAAAGACGCTGTCGCAGTCAACGGGAGCATCTGCACAAACTGTAAGGAGCCCGAAACTGCTCCTTTGAGAGAGAGAGAAAGAAAAAAAGCAGCAAAACTGCAGGAGAAACTAAATCTATTTGTAAACCCCAGGCAGAGTCGACATGAGGCAGCTGGCGCAGGAGTGCAGAGATGATAATGGAGCCTGATAGATAGTTCACAGGATTACTAGATACCCTCCATCTCAAATATGCTGAGGAGCCAATTATTTAATGCTAAGGACAGTGCAAACAGATGTTTAATAAGCTGAATCACTCCGGGATTGTAGGACCTCAAGGGACCAAATCCCCACTGGTGTAAATCAGGAAAGGCGGCATTATAAAATAGCCGGTGCTTCAGCTACATTCTGGTCCCCCCAGTTATCGCTGTCTCTGCCAGGCGTGCAGGGGCTGGGGTGCACGGAGGGGAAACAGCTGGATTTTGGGAGCAGATGGATGCAAGGGCTCCCTGGGGTGGGGGGACATGGTCCAACACCTCCAGGCTGGCGATCGCACCCAGCCCCGCGGCCGGTGGCCTTCCAGGCTGCCTTGTTTACAGGTGAGGGAGTTGCTGCTCCTAGGAAGACAGGCTGAATTTCTTTTCCAACTGATTGCAGAGAGGCAGCAGGGAAGGAGTGGGAGGTGTGGGAGCCAAGAGGGGAGTTTGGTCTCTGCTCCAGGCCCTGATTAACACCTGCTTTGGAGTCAGCAATGACCCTGGGAACAAAGCAACCCTTCTCAGGCTCTTCTGCTGGGAGGGGTGCCGAGGGGAAGCAGGGTCTCAGCACCCTCTCTGCCCGCCTTGCTGGGAGTTGACCCTGCAGACACACCGTCCCCTCACCTGGGCTGCTCTTCCAGCCAGAGGAGAGGGACAGGCTTCTAGTTTGTCCTACGGTGGATGCCTAAACTAGTTCAGATGTAACATGGGCTAAAAACACCCTCACTCACTATAAAGGCCTCTACGTTTTTCAGTGTCTGAAGAAGAGTCCTTCCTGAAGCCCCTTCTCATCTCTGCCTGTCTCATCTTCTCCCTTCACCTAATCACAGAATCATAGAATCATAGAATCATTTAGGTTGGAAAGGACCTACAAGATCATCGCGTCCAACCGTCGTCCCTGCCCACTAGACCATGGCACAGAGTACCTCGTCTATGTGCTTTTTGAACACCTCCAGGGATGGTGACTCAACCACTTCCCTGGGCAGCCTATTCCAATGTC
>JAVJGG010000074.1:79450420-79474019 GCA_035590195.1 Aviceda cuculoides
GAGAAGGACTTGGGGATTCTGGTGGATGAAAAGCTGATCATGAGCCAGCAATGTGCGCTCACAGCCCAGAAAGCCAACTGTATCCTGGGCTGCATCAACAGGAGCATGGCCAGCAGGCCACAGGAGGTGATTCTCCCTTTCTACTCCACTCTGCTGAGACACCACCTGCAGTACTGTGTCCAGCTCTGCAGTCCTCAGTAGAGGAAGAGAACCTGTTGGAGCAGGTCCAGAGGAGGCCCATGAACATGACCAGAGGGATGGAACACCGCTCCTATGAGGAAAGGCTGAGAGAGTTGGGGTTGTTTAGCCTGGAGAAGAGAAGGCTCTGGGGAGACCTTATTTTGGCCTTGCAATATTTAAAGGGGGCTTATGAGAAAGATGGGGACAGACGTTTTAGTAGGGCTGGTTGCGATAGGACAAGGGGTAATGGTTTTAAACTAAAAGTAGGTAGATTTAGGCTAGGTATAAGGAAGAAATTTTCTACAATGAGGGTGGTGACACACTGGAGCAGGTTGCCCAGAGAGGTGGTAGATGTCCCATCCCTGGAAATATTCAAGGTCAGGTTGGACGGTGCTCTGAGCAATGTGATGTAGTTGAAGATGTCCCTGCTCATTGCAGGGGAGGTGGACTAGAAGATCTTTAAAGATCCCTTCCAACCCAAACCATTCTATGATTCTTTGATTCTATTCTATGATTTTTTTCTGTGGGGACACCCTTTATTCTGGGGGGAGGGGCGGGGGGGGGCGTTGAGAGTGTGTGTGTTATTGTACTTCAAGCTGGGCTAACTTGCTAATAGGGAGACAACTCCATCAGGGAAGAGATGGCAACTGAGTAATGGACTGATGGTCCAGGCATGGATGCTGGATGAACTAAAACTCCCGCTCATATTTGAGGGATTGGTGACTGTGGTGTGAATCCAGAGAACGAGTGGTCAGTATGCTCCACTGATGAACTTCAGCGCTGATCAGGGCAGGTACAGCTCAGTGTGGGCTGCTTGTGTTGATTGGATTCACATGGATGCAGCTTGTGGGTGCTCAATAAGGGCACTGGTGTCTCTGCAGTGACCTGTGATAGTTTGTGTGGGTACTATGTACATACGTGTGTTTGTTGGGAATACGTGCTCAGCCTCTGCCCAGAGGTCTCTCCCCAGGACTAGGAGCCTTCTAGATTTGGCTGCAACAGTCTAGGAAGAACATCCCCTAGGAACCAAAGTCTGCTGGATTCGTCTACTTCTAACACTGGAGCATAGCCAGTTCTGCATCTGTCAAGTGAGAGAAAATTAGATGTGTTGGTAATTTTGCCTTTGGAATTGTCAGTACTGTCAGGTCTAAAAATCACCTAAACAAGAATTTAGGGGAATCTCTCTGATACCCATCTGGAAATCTAGCTTTAGGAGAGTTTGACTTTTCTTGGCCTCTTTTGTAACCTTCTGTAAAGTTACTAGCAAAACTGGCAAAAAAAGCCAGGCTCTCCCAAATGAATGTCTCACTGCAGTAAACTGAGGATTGTGTCTATGTAGAGCAGAACAAAGTCTGTACTGTTGAGAGGTGTATTTCAGAAGGGTTGTGACATGCATCTCTAAAGAAGCCTAGGAAAGGATTCATTCTATGTATTAAGGGATTACAAATGCCTAAACATGTTCACATAATTAATCCTCATCTTGTCAAAGTGCAGGGAACCTTGAGCCATTGCATTTCTGCCTCACAAGAAGTAGAAGACATCCAGAATCGCCATCCAGGGCATGCTAGGAGACCTCCTCAACTTAGGCAAGAGATTTCTTCTGAGTACCACTCACTCTACTGGACCATTTTAAAAGAGACTTTTAGCTTTGGAAGTATACTATTCAAGATTTTATGTTCCTGGAAAACAAAGTTCTTAATTTCACACTTTGAAACTTTTCAGCTCCTGTGCTTCTTGGGACAGTAGACCAAGCTTATGAACTCCATCCCAATGATGTAAGTTTGCAGTAGCACAGCTGAAATCACTGGAAAGATATTTCTGTAGCAGAAATAAGTATCTTATCAACAACTTAGTTACTCAGACTGCTGTGTCTTTGGGGAAAATTTTTCAGTTATTCATTAAAGAGCAACCTACAGTTGAACATTTAAAACATTCATATGTTTTATGGTTCATGTCAATTCATACAGTCCCTCATTTGGGTGGCATTAGACTAAGCAATGAAGGAAGTTTGATGGAGAAAGTGAAAAGACATTCCTATTTCTTGAACTGTGAATTAATTCCTTCACCTCTGAAAAGCAAAATGTAGCACTGAAGGCCCCTGAAACTGGTCCTCAGCCTCTCCCAGTCTGAAACATCCCATGAAATAAAGATATTACACACTATGGAGGATGATGGGAAAAAATAATTAAACACGTCCATAATTTAAACTTCTTTTAAGTATTTGGTCAAAAATATACAAATCCCTGCACTGTGCACAGCTAATAATTCCTGTCAGGGGACATACCGTATTTCTGGCTGGTGACACATAATGAGTTTATTGCATCATCGTGCAACTTTGCACTGCCTTCTTCTAGGTAGCATATGGCACTGAACCTTCTAGGACTATGTTTTTTCCTACATTGCGTGTTTTACACTCTTTTGGTACACCAAACACAGTAACCTACCTGCTCCCTATAACTTCTGAATGGAATTAAAAGAAACAAACAAACAAACAAACAAACAAAACCAACAGAAAAAGCATGGTTTCAAACTTTTGAATTCAGACAAGGGATTGCCTTCTCACCTAGTTTTATCAAAAAGCCATCAGAAAGTTCCAAAATCTTGTTAGCATTTGTTCTCAAGCATCTGCTTTTTAGCTTTGTTTGCAACTGGTCTTATTAATATTGTTTAGCAAGAATTATAGATATTTATTCTTTCTTTTTATAGCAGAAACAACAGAATTTTCAATCCTGTCCTGAAAGTTATTCTTTTAGTAAAGACATAAGTAAAGACAAATAAATTAAATTTAAGAAGTTAAAATATGGAAATGGTAATTCAAGGATCTTTCTTTTTTTCATGTAACCACAAATATTTCACTACCTTAAGCTTCTGCATTCATATCAGGAAAGTCTGTATCATACTGATGAGGACTCCTCCAGGTATACAAGGTAAGTACATAGTTACTATGGAGCTGCAAACTTCAGACTATACCATAGTTCACAAGCTCAAAGCCTGGCCTTTTTTATGTCCTTAGTGACATAGAGCTGCTATTCTGCTTGTAGACAGCAGAGCACTTTAGGGTGTACAAAATTACCCAACCTCTTTCTTTGTCTTTGGAATAGCAGATGAACTATGGGGTTTTTTAAGTATTTAGTGGAAGCTAACTGCTCTTGCCTTGCAATCATAGCACAGAGTCACATATCCTAGGACACAGAGTTTTTACATGGTGCTGGAGAGGTAGATTACTTATACTTAAAAATTTTCCTCAGAACAAACATATCTATGTGTGCACGTGCAATCACACACTCGTTTAATGTTACAAGGAAATTACTCAAATGCCTGTTGCAGTTCTGAAAACAGAGGCTTCTCCTTATAAACCATTGAACAAGAAAGCAAACGCTAGATATAATGACTGTATCTGAAGCTTATCACATTGAGTCCTAGAAGCACTGTGAAGTCATAGGGTTGTCAAAAAAAAAAAGGGAAATGAACAGAGATAAAAGATCTCAAGATGTGCAGAAGCAGCATTGTTAGTGTTACATGAACTGAATTCAGACTTAATAGTCTCCCAAAGCAAAAAAAAGGAAAACGTCTTTTAAAAACTTCACACAATGCAAGAAAAAAAGTAATTTAATCTTGAATCAATATTTGAAAGTGGCAAGTAGAAATTGCAGCTCAGTAAGGATTTCGGCTCACACAATTCCATTTCATTTTGCTTTCATGTGGTGCAAGGCTGAGATAACATTCCAAATGTTGGATTGTACAGAGGGAAAAGAAATACTTGCAGTACTTACTATCTGCTCTATGTTAATATATAGCATTTATATATCATATACTATATATGTGATACATCATCTATATCTATAAATTATATGTTAATTTTTTAATATATTGAGATACCAAACCATGGATTCACCTGTGAAATAGAGCAGATCACAAGCTCAGCTGGTGCCAGTCTTGTATTGCCAGTTGGTGAATATGAATTTCATCCTCATATACACACACACATATATTGGTTGTTGGCAGTCAACATCTCCTGGTATAAAAGCAGTCAGGGCTCAGTGTTGCTGCCTGTGTTGCACTACTACAGGCAAAGCTAGATTTCTGAGTCCAGGGAGAGGTCAACCTCAATTACTTGAGTTAAAGGAACTGAAGTTCTGCTCTCTCATATAGGATATGGTAACAGCCCAGCTATATGCAGTGTTAGGCACAGAGACTATTTGTTCCAGCTCACTTTAGCCTCTCCTGAATTATTGGCAACTGACCCCAGGGTGAGTCAAAGAAGAATCTTCTGCAAATACTGAATCCTCAAAGCCCTCCAGCCTACATGTCCTTCCACTTCAGAAACTGAATCACAGCCCATCAGTGTTTGTGGGATGAGCCTACCAGCTGCGCTGGAGTTTGGCTAGGCTTTAAGGGAATCCATAAGATGTTTAAAATAATCTGCAAAGCAAACCAAAAGGAGGCAGAGTCTCTTAACTGGAAATGCCATGGAAGGAGAAGATGACATTGCCATCTGCTGCTGTATGTCCCTGGTTTCACTTCACCTTGCCTCCTCCTCTACCATCTTTTGTCTGACCTGTGCACGTAGACTATAAGATTTTCAATTTAACAGTGATTTTTCAAAATTTGATGCTTTTTCTCTCATAGAAATAGATTCTGATAGACATTGAACTCTGATTCTGATTCTGAACCGATATTCTGATCCTTATTATAAGTGACACTGCTTTGCAAATAATAATAATAATAATAACAACAATAATAATTCCATAACAACAACAATAATAATAAACATTAACATCTGTTATGTAAAAATATAAAAGAGGTGTGATTTGGGGTCTTTTGAGGTGTTTTTTCTTGTTGTTTTGGTTTGGGGGCTTTTTGTACTTCTTGTAGTTATGAAAAGGAAGTAAACAGAAAGCAGACTAATGGTTGGTTTGACTCACTTTACCTCTGACTTCCTTTGTCCCTTGGTTTAGAAAAAAAGGAAGACAGTTAGTAGTATATACAACACAGTCAGTGAGCAACAGGAAAATATCCAAGGTGAAAGTATAGGAAACTTACCTTGCAACAGCTACAACATGTGGAGGTGTCAGAGCTGTGCCAGCAGTGGAAGAATTTGCTTAATGAAAATTTTCCCCAGGCATCCAATAATGTCGCTTGTGATTTCCACTGAAGATTACCCATCAGTTAGCACAAATTTGCTTTTTAATTGGCCTGTATTGCACCTGCCACGTTCTGACTCCCCAGTCTCTGAAGCATTGGCAAAAGAAGGAAGGTGGATATCTGAGGGGATTTAATCTTAATATATTACAGGAAGGGCATGCACGGCAACAATTAATGTTTAAAAGACAAGAATAATGTGCACTAGCATGAAGTGATGAGGAAGAGGGAATGGGACCTGGGGAGTAACTAATGAGCAAGATTAATTAGCCACAGCAGAAAGATCTAAAGCTCCAGTGAATTCAGTGGGAAGCTTTAATTCTGTTGACTTTTGTGGGTCCTGGGAACAGCCCAAGAAGGCCGGAAGTAGAAAATCCAGCAGCAAGGCTACACTTAGACAGGCTTATTTTTAAAAGAATGCTAAAGTTAACATGTGCTGAAGGCAAACTGTAAACAGCTGAGCAAGCTAACTAAAGGGCAACGTGATGCAGGAGGCTGACAAGCACATAGCATGGCAGAACCAGCCAGCAGCAAGTGTGCAGGGAGCCAGAATGACTCCATGTGATATTTGACTAATCCAATGACTTGTTTATGTTGTTCATGGTGGCATTGCTGTTGTTGATTTGCTTTTGAGGGGCTGGGGGGGAAGAAAGAAAATAATTAACCTGAGAAATAGAGGATATTTTTCATCTAGATGTGTGGCAGTGTGGAAGCTCTGGTATTTTCTGGTCTGGGAGACTTAAATATGAGCAAAGGAAACCAAGGGTGAAAAGGAAGCAGGGGCACAGAAACAGGGCCATGCCAACCTGCTGGAGCTCAGAAGGAAGTTTCCAGGAATCCAGGTGCAGTTCACCATTCCAGGTACAGGATGCTCCAGGTCACTGTTTCGCATCTCAGGAGGAGCATAATGCAGCTGACTTCACCGTCATGGGTGCTACCTGTTGGCTTTCTGCAAGGTCAACCCATAGCAAAGGCTGTGACTAACTTTGAGATCTCATGGCAGCAGGGATGAATGAGGGCAAAGAAGGTGACAGTGGTGACCCAGGACCGGGGGGAGAGGGGAACAAGGGACCCTGAGGACAAGTCAGTAGTTTTGAGTAAGCATGGTGGGACACTGAGGAAGCAACAGCAGAGCCAGATGAAAAGGTCAGCAAATTGTCTTATTCAGGTAAGGGAGAAAGAAAGGCAGGGAATAGGTGGGGTGGAGAGGCTCTTAAGTCCAGCATAATCTAAGCAATATATTTACAGTTAAAATTTCACCTTATTTGTTTGATTGAGTAAGAACAGTTTTCCTCTAGAACTTGCATAAAGCTTGTTCTTACATTCAGGTTCTTCCTCTCCAATTTAATCTATATGTGTTGTAAATACTTTTTTTTTTTTTTTCACTCTTGGCTCAAATTTTCTGTTTGGTGTTTGTCATCTTTGGCCTTACAATTGTTTTGACTATTCTCACTGTGCAGTGTTGGCTGGGTTAGCAAGAGCCACAGCCTGTCTGCTATGCCCAGGGTAAAATGGACACATGAGAAACAAAGATGTGAGTAATCAGGAGCTGTGCCTTTTCTCTAAAGCTTTCTTCTTCCCCATTTTTCTAGTGGCCTCCTTTACTGATCTCCATATTCGAGTGGACAATATTCATCTTCTTTATAGGGAAGTGTCAAATTTATTTGTACTTCTTAAAAGCAAGACAAATTGAACTTCAAGTATAAAAGTTTGTTAGAGACTGCTCAGTTTTGTTCATATGTTCACACTATGTATTTTTCTCCCTCTCTTCCGTAATGGTTGGATTCTTCTTGCTCAGATTGCCATGTAAATCTCAGAGAATATATGTTTATGTTTATAAATATGCATAAGTTCCTTTCAGTGGCTTGCTGGGGAATTCTTTTTCCAAACCATGCAGCTTCCTGGCAGTACTGCCAGCTGAAGGAGCATATGACTCCACAGCTTCCAGATGTTGTGGCTCCAGAGAGATAGTATCATAAAGATAGCATGGCCAGCATGGATGCTCATTTCTAATGTTTGCATCTTGCAGCAGGCTCCAGGAACTGCAGAAGTGGGAACGTAGTAAAGCTTCTCAGGATTACATTTATAAGGATAGTCTCAATTCAATAGAAATAAATATTTTTATTGAAATTTAAAAAAAAAAAAAAAATTGATTCTAGGAAATGTGGGCATTTGTTTTTACTCTTTTAAACTACTTTAAACTCACAAAACACAAATTTCAAGTTTCAACCAGTCTCGTTGAGGACTTTCCTAAAACTTACTGCATTTTCTTACAGTGGAGTTTCACAACAAGCTTCAGCTGATGGATTCTGCACTGCTATGCGCAGGCAGCTTCTCCTTTTTTCTCCTGCACACCACTCCCTTGGCTGTGTCCTCTCGCTTGTTTCCTTGGGGTGGTTAAAATAACTGTACAGATGTGCAGTGAGACACATGAGTTGGCGGAAAGCAATCTTTTCCCCTCCAGAGTTAGATTTCAATCAGGTCAGTCAACTGATCTGCCTCACCAGGTCTAAGCAAATGTGAGACAGCAGTGGGAAGAGATGGCTTCAGGCAGAAGGGAGGCAGATTGCCCACAGATTTCGTATGATTTTACACTGGTTTACACCAATCATGCACATGCCATTTATTCCTTGTTATTCTTCCACTTCTCCCCCCTGTCCCCTTTCCTCAGGTGCCTGCTCTACCTGCCTGCAACTGTTTATTGAGTCTTTGGTTTACCTGCAGGAGAAATAAAGTTATTCGATAAACATATTCAAAATAAAGGTATTCAGATAGTAGCTGTATAAGTATGTATATTTGAAATTTTATCTTTGCAATGCTAGTCAGTGTTGTAATATCTGTGATATAGTGCTGTTCCCTTTACATTATAACAGATTGTCTATTATAGAGGCAAATTTAATAAGGGCATGTACATTAACATTATGGCATAATTTCCTGGCTGCCAGACAGGAGATATTTTGAATGTTAAACTGTGTTTGATATGTTAATATATGATATAAGTACCAAATGGGGCTCTATTAACATCACTTGCTTAAACATTTTCCAATTTTCCTGTTAAGTCAGAGTGGAGGGAAAAAGGTACTTGGTTCAAAGCAAAGAAATTGGGAGCTATTTGGTATACTTTAATAGCAGCCCAGTTGTTACAGTTAGTAGCTATCTGCATGAAAATCAAGCAAGTGGGAGAACACATCTTGTTAATGGTGTAAGTACTAGCAGTGATGAATCTGCACACAGCAGCTTTCTACTCAACAGAATAAAATGAAAAATAATTATCATCATGCACTTGTTCAGCTGTCAGAGTCATCATTTAGAAATAGACGGGCTCTATGAGGCAACTACTCCACCGTGCCTCTTGAACTTACACTTCCAAGTTATCCGCATATTTCCTTTTTATGTAGTGTGTACAATGTGCTATTTAAAGGAACTGTAAAAGGCTTAGGAAAATTCAGAAGCACTGCAGTTGCATAGATCAACAGCCCTAGAGGCAAATTCCACCTCTACCAGTAATCTTCATTTTGACTAGGGGCAAATTCTTCTCTTTTTCCTCTAGTAGCCTCTGTTTTGTTTCTCTACCACTTTTAAACCCTTTTGGGTACCTGTCTCTTATTTTGGGTTGGTAAAATCCAAACGTGATGAATCTATGAACCTCTAGTCCCCTTTGGAGTTTGAGGCAGTACCAACATGGAAATAATATTAGTAATTATTATTATTAAAGTGTAAATATAACTGCTTATATAAGCATAAAAAATAGAACCTTTTTACTGGACTAGATTAAGGCAGTTTTTTCATTTTCTTATAAATCTACAGGTTAACCAGCTAAAGGGTAATTGTATGTGTCTTCTAGTTCCAAGAAAAGCAAATACTATAATGCCTGAAAAGACACTAAGGAAACCTTTAAATCAGTCTTCATTATGCCTGAATACTAGGTACAGCTCAATGATGGCTGTACCTAATCATAGAATTATAGAATTGTTTAGGTTGGAAAACACCTTCAAGATCATTGAGTCCAACCATCATCCATGCCTTCTAAACCATCTTATGGAGTAACTCGTCTATGCGCTTTTTGAATACCTCCAGGGATGGTGATTCAACCACTTCCCTGGGCAGCCTATTCCAGTGTCTGACAACCCTCTCAGTTAAGAAATTTTTCCTAATATCTAACCTAAACCTCTCTTGCTGCAACTTGAGATATTTCCTCTTGTCCTATCTCTAGCCACCTTACAGAAGAGACCAGCACCCACCTCACTACAAGCCCCCTTCAGGTAGTTGTAGAGAGTTATGAGGTCTCCCCTCAGCCTCCTCTTCTCCAGACTAAACAGCCCCAGCTCCCTCAGCCGCTCCTCATCAGACTGGTGCTCCAGGCCCCTCACCAGCTTGGTTGCCCTTCTCTGGACACGCTCCAGCATGTTCATACCTATACTATAAGGAGCTGAGGTTGGTCTTAAAATCTGCATCTCCCCACGACCAACCCACCACCACCACTGCTCCTGCATGTCCATGAAGTTCAGGCTACAGGACAGACCCATGAATAGACATAAGAAAGAAATGTTTTACAATGCGGGTGGTGAAACACTGGAAGAGGTTTCCCAGAGAGGTGGTGGATGCCCCATCCCTGGGAACATTCCAGGTCAGGCTGGATGGGGCTCTGAGCAACCTGATCTAGTGGAAGATGTCCCTGCTAATTATGGGGGGGTTGGACTACATGACCTTTAAAGGTCTTTTTCAACCCACACCATTCTATCATTCTATGATAGCCCAGAGCTCCTCAGCATCCCTAACACGCATGCCATGCAGGGACCAGGGAAGACGCGGGGATTCAGTCCCTGATGGATGGGGGTCCGTGGGCACTCCCAGCACGGCTCTGCTAAAGGTTTGGCCAGTGCAAACCAGGCAGCTGCTCATGAGAAGATGGTGTAAAAAGACCGGCCTCCCACCTGCTGCAACGCAAGATAACTCGGTTCAGCAGTGTCAACTCAGGATCTGGCCCTGGTGTATCTGAACCAGCTTCGACAATAAAAAAAAGATGCTCCCTTCTTCCTATTCAAGACCTCTAGGCAAACACCCAAGCCTCTTGCTTGACAGCTGCAGAAAACAGGTCTGGATTGGACCTTGAAATATCACCCAGATCGCAGCCCCGTGACTGGGTCGGCAACGGGGCCAAGCACAACAAAAGCCAAAAGCACTCCAAGCATTAACAAATATTGTTGCTCAGCGCACTCCCGTGCAGCTGCCAGCATATCTGCCGCCTGCTCTTTCCAGCACCGCAGCACGGAGAACGCACATATTTATGAGAGCATCTTCTGCAGACTCAGAGAAAGCGCAATTAGCAGCTTGGTCGTTGACAATAGCAGAGAATTATGGTGGTGGTAAAGCTGATTTGTGCTGATCCATCAACACCACAAACTACCTCCTCTCCTGCAAGAGTCCCCAGTAACTGAAGGGCAGGATCAGACCCCCAAGACCCCAGAAAAACATCAGGACAGCCACTTTGTACTCCTCAACTCGCGTCCTGCTTGTGAGGAGCCACCAGCTCAGCACACCTGAATGCGTACTCACCAGTACCCTTGTTTTTGTTTCAGATCTGCGGCGATGCCCCCTTGGCTCCTCTGACCATTTCCTAAGGAATAACGGAGAGAAGGAAAAAAAAAAACCCCTTCATCAGATCCAGAACTGAGCTCCTGGTTAAGAAGGAGAAACCTTCTGGTGGGATGATGAGAAACCGCCGCACCAGGCCTGCTCCTGCTCTCCTACCACCTGTGTTTCCACAGTCAGTTCAGCTGTTTCTCTGCTCATCACCCTCCTCATGCCTGTATCACAAAATCACCTAGCAACACCGTGCCATGGAGGTGCAAACCCAACCCACCCTCCCGCTGTATCACATCTCCTGTGACAGCTGGGAGATGAACAATCCGGAAACAGATCCCATCAAAGCAGCGTTGGCTGCTTCACCCATCCCACTCCCCAGCTAAACGTTATGCCTTGATTCCTTTGGGATTATCAACTTCCCGGGTCTTCCTACACCCCTAGCTCAGTTGTGACTGGTACCTTGGTGGTACCTGCAGTAGCACCCACAACAAACCCAAGTCCCACAGCTGACAGGGTGCAGAAGGGGAAGGCGTACGACCGGCATCCCCCCAACTCTGCCCGTACAAGTCGTCCGCCCCTCTTAGCTTGGGAAGAACTTTGGAAAAACGAAGCTCTACAGAAGCTCCCGGCCATCACTTTGCACTTGCAAACGATGGAGACAGCGGGACGGCTTTTCCGAAGAGGGAGCTGACACCTCCACGCAGGAGGTGTTAGGTGAATAGGACTGTCACCAGCATCTGCCGGAGGAGACAACGAAACACGCTGATGGCTGCTACCACAGGCTACGAGGTGGCTGGCGAGGGACAAGGTGGCCAGCAGCCAGGCTGGAGGTGGGCAGGACTCAGAGGGATGATGAAGAAGATCAGGACGAACACGCTTTGGGGGACCTGACTCCGCTTCAGCACAACTTCTAGGTGTGAGACTCCCATCAGTGGGCAGCCATCATATTAACGGGGTCCATAACCCCCCTAGTACAGCTGGAGGTGGTTGCCCAGGTGTCCTCTTGGGTAAGGGCAGAGAGGAAGACCACCGTGGCTGTTACAAGACCGGGGACAGCTAGGCATACATGCGATGGGAGTGCATAGCTGGAAATTGCTCCTGTAGTTCAGCAGACAGCTGGAGAAGCCGTATTTGCATGCAAAAGAAGCGATGAGCTCATGATCTGTTGTATTTTCCCCAAAACGGCACCACCAGCTAACACCTGTCCTTAAACCTGGGTTTGTACCTGAGTTTTGGCCAGGGTCAAGGGGTTCCCACCAACTAGTGGAAGCTGCAAGGGAAAAGGGATCTCTCGGCCAAGGCTTAGTGGTGTGCGGTCAACTGGGAGTCACTGGAAGTGAGGAAACTGCTGTTTATTGTGTGCAGTCTCTTGCATTTGCCACGTTTGATGTGGGCAGAGCCAACGCAGTGCATCCCCATTCAGTAAATTTTACACGAGAAGGTTGAAACCAAGGCAAGGAGACACTTGTTATCACAGGTCAGCTGGAGATGGAGACGCTGCCTCCTCTTCCAGGGGTCCCCAAGCAGTTCCTGACTGAATTAATCAATCATCTGAGCATCTCCTTTCCCTCAGGCAGCCCCTTGGCATGAGTTTACTGGGGCAGGGTCCGCCAGCACTAGCTCCCGCTACCTGTGACACAGGGAAGCAACTGGGAACCCTCTCTCGCCCTCTCCCTGCTTTTAGACAGAGGAACGAATCTTGTGTCAGCCTTTACGGGATTCTCTCTGACGGGAAAGTGCCAACACCATTTTTCGAGTCAGGTTGACACCTTGATGACCGTCCCAGGAGCAAGGAGCTCTGACCACTCTACCCATTTCATTAAACTGGTAAGATAATTGCTGTGCGTGCACGCCCAAGGAACAGAGAAAAACCACAAAGGGTGACCTTTGTGATAGCCTGTATTTTTCCTTTTCATGCTTCTACGACCATCGGTACGAGGACATTTAGGCAGTAAGCCGCGCGTGGAGCACAGGTGACTGGTAGAGCACACAGTGGCTGCAGACCAGCCCAGGGATGGCAGCCGTGCAGGCTGGCCAAGCTCCAGGGCCACGATCAGCCCCAAGAAGGGGACTTCTCTGCAGCTAATGAGTCCATCTGCTTTCGAGAGCATCCAGCTGCTCTGACCTCCTGCACTTAACTGCGACCTCCTTCCTTAGCCCCGGCCCCAGTTCAGATCATTAGCTGATGAGTAACCACCACCGCCTAGGACTAATGGCTCGTTTGCTGCTCAACAGCCAAAAGCGATCAGCAAGAGGGCAAAGAGCTCAACGCAGGCCACTGTCAACATGCCCACGTGGGTGAGTGCCGTCGTCTTTATTTCGGGCAAAATTCCCAGGGAAGGCTGCAAAAATCCTGCAGTGCCCTGGCTTCATGCCGGAGCTCATCAGCTCTGCTAAGGTGGATGCGCAACCTCCTCCCGGTGTCAGGCCAGGGGCTGGCACCACATTTCCCTTGAGCGACACTGGGCTTCAGCTTTAACTTCTACTTAAAAGTTGTCTCCTACTCTCTACAGGTATAGTCCTGCGTTGCAGCTTCTCCCCATGGCAAGGGAAACTCAGGGACACAACAGCTTGCAACACAACAGCTGAAAAAATCACTGTTTGAGGCTCAGGAGAATCCTCCTGGGCTAAGCAAAGGCTGCACCTGAATTACAGTTTTGTTAACCCGTTGCCATGAAGAGGGGTCTGAAGGACAGCGTCTGAAAAAACTGCACTCGTGGTCCACCCTCTGAGCCAGCTAACAGGGAGCTGGGGAAGATGCCCTGGTGCCCTTGTAGCATTTTCCAAAATAGGATGGGCATTGCTGAGAGCAGCCCAGGGTTCGTTCTCCCAGCCCCAAAACACATGCGGGATGTAAAGCTATAAAGCAAACAGGCTTGCCTGTGGCTTTCCTCTCAGCCACTTGAGGTTTTAGCTTCTTGAGGTGGTTTTTCTAGATGAATCGAACACACCCTCCTGGATATGACGTTAAGGTTTCTAATTACCCTCCTTGAGCACATCACTAACATGCCACATCAGCTCACTTGCGGGTCTGTTCCTCTCATCGTGCATCTCTAGAAGGGGAGCTTCTGCCTCTCTTTAGCACGCTGACCTCCCCATCCCCTGGCTGGGGTGAGCTGCAGAGCTGGGAAGGACGATTCCCAAGCAGCCTGGTGATGGGACATGTTTGTCCTGCTCTTGAGGTTAACCCCACATGAAGAAACAGCCTTTCTCTGAGGTATCTACACTGGGGACAACCCTACCCTCAACAGAACCAGCACTCACATACTCTCAATGGACCATCCTCCAAAGAGTCCATCCACGCTCTAGCCCTGACCAGCCAGCAGCCAGAATTTAGCTCACCTGAAGCACAGTGTAGCCCTGATCTGACAGCTGGGGACAATCTGATAAATCTGCACCAGTCTCTGACATGCCAGGTAGGATTCAGCTCCAGATTAAGGCATGCCAGTTGGGATGCCCACATGTAAATCCTGGATCTAGTTGCCTAAACGCAGGTTCCCATTGCCACGTTAGACTCCCTAAGCTATCCAAGACCTGTGCACGGCTTTGCCAGATATGACCCTGGACCTGCATCCCTCTTGATTGACAGCTGGAGACTAAGCAATATGTCTTAGGGTAAAACTGGACACTTGTGTCTAACATGACCTACACGTGTGGTGGCTGTCCCAGCTCTTACTGCAGAGTCCATGGGGATGCAGTCAGCATGATTTGGGATGTCTGGAGAGCCATTTAGTTATTCAAACATCAGTATCTATTTTGGGGTGTGAAACACCCTCCAGACTCCACTGACCAAACATCCACCAGCTATAACACAAGATTAGGCACTGAGTTAATATTTTTATCATCCACTGAAACCCACCTCCAGCTCCTGGTCCAAGTTTCAACAGCTCCAAAATAAAAACCATTTGCATTAGATGAGGATGCCCTCCAGCTCTGCACTCTCAGGCCCCTGCTGGGATGAGTGGCACAGTCCTGGCACATAAACACTTTCCAGGATGGTTCCGGTGTTTGTGTGCTTCCTGCATAATATCACTGAAGAGAATAAATTTGACAAAGAAAGGAGAAGGAACAACTGATATGCAAACCCATGTCATGAATCATTCACCACATGGAATTTGCTCTCTAGTTTTCAAATAATCTTGGAGGTTGCTTCCAAAGTGCCGTTTGCAAGCCCTCTGTTAATCTGGAAAGCAGATGCTGCTACAGGCTGTATTACAGCATCTTCAATAAATCCCCATCAAATACTACTCTAAAACGCCCAGGACTTTTGCAATCAGTTTTTTTCATCTTTTTGGCATAGCTGAAAACCAAACATCATAAAACACCTTTGCTGTGATTCAGGTTTAACGAATGAGCCTAAGCCTGGGGAAGAGCTCATCTCACATCTCCCCTCACGCCCGGGTGACCCCAGGCTGCTCCCAGAGGACTCTGCCCATTTCCTTCATATGCTCTCAAGAGCCTTTGACCTCACCAGACACATTAGGGAATCAGGAAGGTGCCAGAACCATTTTCTAGCAGGCTTGATAACAGCGAGCAAAATACAGAGCTGCAGGCAAACACTGCAATGTTGTCAGACAGAAATGAGGGTGAACCCTGGCTTCAGTGAAGATCAGGAGAAAACTATGAAATGCTGCCTTCCCATCCCAGCCTGAGCGTCTGAGGTGTCCCAATAGTGATGAAATGACAGACTGGCCCCTTCACCATCTGATAAATAAAGCTACAGCTGCATTTAGCAATACTCACTGGTCTGGTGGGCAGACTGGGGTGGCCCTATCCCTTCTGGAGTTGCGTGGAGGTAGGTAAGAAGATGTCTGACCATGGTGCGTCAGGACCTGCAGCGCAACCACAGAGCCCAGCCATGGTGCAATACCACAGCACACGAGATCGCGTGTGCAAAACCCGTGCCACGCTGCCTTTGGGGGATAATTCTCCTTCCAGCCGTTCAGTTTTATGTAGTTACTGAAATGCGTGGTGGGAAGGAGAGACCCAGGGTCATAGACCCCTCGTGTACCTGCAGAAAAATGCTAGTTAGCTAGACTGGGCTAGTTGGGTAGAGTCCCTCAGCAAAGGAGAGAAGCTACAGCAAGATCCAGCTGATCTCAGCTACATATCTACCTTAGGAGAAGAGAAACCACACCACTGAAATTGTGCTTACTGCTCTCTATCGATGGTGAAGGCAGCCCAGGCAACTAGGGAAGAGGTGGCTACCATCCAGGTATCTAAATGTGGACAGATGAATCCCACCTCACCAGAAAATATTCTGCTCAGCTGAAAACCCCACTTCTGTCAACTAACAGAGCAACTTCAGAGCCTGAGCCTCGCTGAAAGTCTGCGTTGCCTCGAATAGGGCAGTGTCCTGGAGAAGACCACTAGAGTCAAGGGAACCAAATCACCCACATCCCTGCAGAAAATCCCACCTGGCAAATGTACTTTGAAAAGGTACTTCTATCACGCACTGCCACATGTGGTTGTTTCATTGCCTAGGAGAGTGTGATGATTATTGCCCTTTTTAACGGCAACTCCTTTTTGCGTATGGATAAAAGCTGCTTTGGCTCATAGGATCCTGATGGTGGCCACGCAGGTGGATGCTGGCAGCACCCATGGTAGACGTCGGGGTGCCCATGCAGTGGCACAGGGCTCTCCTTGCTGGACCAGGGCTTGCCAGGGACTGCGTCTTCCAGCCAAAAATGCCCTGAGGGAGCTCATCCCTCCCAACCCGGGGAGAAATGAGTGCGTGTACCGTGCTCAGGAGGAGGAGTGGCCTGGCTGCATCTTTGTGCTGACATCCTTTCCCATCTCCAGCCCTCAATTTTCCCCTTCCTGTGTGAAAATGGAAACAATGATGTCAGCCCTGGTTAGAAAGGGCTTTGAAATCGACAGATGAAAAGTGGTAGATAAGATGGCGCTGCATTCTTCTAGTAATGGAGGGAGAGGGAAAGCCAGTAAAGGGGGAAAAACCCCACAAAATAAATAATAGTCTATAAATTACATAAATTGAATGCGTTAAAAAAACAATCCTCTGAGAAGCATCTGCTTTATTCTTTACTGTTGATAGCATCATTATAAGAGGGGAAATTACCACCTTCTGTTCTGCAACACATCACACCGACTTTTCTTTACAAACTCTAATGCCCCCTGATTGCAAAGTCAATTTAAAATTTACCGTAAAACACAGAACGTCATAAACTTTACAACCCAAATCACACTCACTCAGTGCTTTTGCCCAGATCAAACGCATAGGCACTCGCTTCGCTCTCCGACGCGGATACACGACGACACGCTGCAGACAGCAGAAGGGGGAGCAGACCAGGGCATCGCGGCAGAGATCTGCCCATTCCGGCCAGCCCGGTCGAAAAGAAAAGAAGTCAGGTTGGAAGACAAGCTGGCAAACGGTTCTGTTGGAAGTACCCTTAGAAGTACCCATCCCTGGGAACATTCCAGGTCAGGTTGGACGGGGCTCTGAGCAACCCGATCTAGTGGAAAATGTCCCTGCTCATTGCAGGGGAGTTGGACGAGGTGACTTTTAAATGTTCCTTCCCCCCCAAACCATTCAGTGATTCTATGATTCTATAATCAAATACGATGTGACCTTGAGCGCAGTTGGGGAGCTGTAGCTCTGGTGCCCCCGAGGTGGGACCAGCATCCCGTAATGCTAAGCCAACCTCCCTCCTTGCAATGAGACATGCTTAAAATTCAAGCTGGTTTTTGAGCCTTTTTGCAGGCTCTTATGCAAAACCCCAAGTCATTTCCCTGAACCTGGGTTTCCTCCAGAAATTTAAGCTCATGTAGATCCCGCAGTGAAGGTGGCGTGAGTTTTTAATGAAGGGAAGGAGCATGCCGCTATGTCCGCGCTGGGAGTTGATCACTCTTGCAGGCATGGGTTCCACTCATGGGTTGACAACGGAAAATTAATTAGGCCCCTAGTTTTGCTTCCTACATAAAACTAACTCCTTTTGCTTCTGATTAAAGGGTTGTCACTGTGACAGAAAGCCCATCTCTCTGAAGGGGTACAAAGGATTTCAGTTGAAGTAACAGAAAAAGCTGCATATTTCAAGATGCACTTCCCCAGCATCCATAAAACACTTCTCTCCGAATGCCTGTGGTATTCACACACCCCATAAGCTCTGGCTTAAAATTCTCCCCAGATTCACCCTCAGCTCAAAATTGCAGGATATATTCAGGGAAGAGAGTCATTTTTGCAATCAGCCGCTTGCATTTGCGACTGACTTAAATTGCAACGAGATAGATGCTTGAAGAAGCAGCAAGGGTTAAACCCAGAACAAGGAAGAGGACAGGCAGGACTCAGGGATGAAGCAGTTGATCAAAGGGTAGCTCAGAAGTTATTTAAAAATAAACCAGAAAGTAGAACTTCCAGGCGGTTGCCGCTGTAATTACAATGCAGACAACGGAGTCATGGTGCTGTTAAGGTTACTGGATTTTCCTAGCAGCTGTGTTTAATTTACTTAAAACATGCAAAGCCATCAGGTCAGATCCCATTAGCAGAATCACTCCAGAGCACTGCAAGAGCCCAGCCAGCCCAGCGCTGCAGAAATGCTGAGGGCAAAACACAAGTGTAAAATGCCCCTGAAGAAGTGAGACAGACTCGTGCGATGGCCAACATCAATGTGCGTTGCCTTCCCCCTCGGCCGCAGCGGACGCCGGGCGGTCAGCCCCTCCTGCTTACCGATGGACCTGTCCCTCTCCCCTGCACCAGAAGCCATCTGCTGATATGGTCTCCTAAGACCACCAGAGCCAGAAATCAGTGCAAATACCTTTACTGGCTGTGATGGAGAAGGGGCATGAGAAATTTGGGATCAAGCATTTAGGAAAGTCCTTTGAATGTGCTTTTCCATAACCCAGGTTCTCTGTGTGCCCTACAATCTGCTTATGAACATGCACAATGTCCCACCTGGATCCCTCTGCTCTCCGAGCATCCCCCTGACTTTCACGTTGCCTTAGAGAGGAGATCCACTTGTCCCAAATCATGCTCAGAGTCTGCCTCGGAGACGGGAGCTTGGTGGGTTTGTGGGGTCAGGCTGCCACCTCTGGAGCTTTGTTCAAATATACTGAACTGGGGCCACATGATTCATCAGGAGCCTTTCTGAAATACAGGACCAAAACCTAAAACCTCCTTGTCAGGAAAAACCTTCTAGAGATCTTTTTCTGTTTGTTTTGGGGTTTGGAGGTGGTGGTGGTTTTTTTTTTTCATTCATTTAACATTGACTCAACACTCTCTCCACCGAAGGGAACATAAAAGTTTCATCCACTATTTGTGGCTCCTACCAGCACAATTCTATTTCTAAAATTAGCATCCTGAGATACTTAATTGCTAGAACAAAAGGTGTTAGATCATGTTTCAGTCCCTGCACACCACACTAAGTGCTTCTGCAGCCACCTACAGCCACCTCAGAGTTAACCATGGACCGAAGCTCAGACGCATCCCACTCCACTAAGCCCTACCCAACAGAGTGATGCAGCTTTAACTGGTGCCGATACCAAAAGGAAGAGAGCTCAAGACAAGGACAGAGCAGAATATGTCACAGGCTCCCTTCTGCATATGACCCAGATACAAAGTCATTCCTACAGAGAACAGGCAACTAAAATAAAATTAAAAAAAACCAACATGAAATAAAATAACATAAAGTAAGATAAAATAAAATAAATTATACAAAATAATGTGAAGCAATGGGTTTGTCTATGGGAACTCTGAAAACGTCCAACCAAACTGCATTATCCTCATTAACAAGGACTGGCACTGCTCACCACCAGAAGCCCTCCTGAAATCAGCAGCTCCCAGCAGTGTGTGCAAGGGACCCCAACCTGGCCCTGGAGTCACTGGAACAGCTTAAGATCACTCTTCCAACACAAACTCATTCTTCATGGTTTAGAAAGGTGTGAGACTTATTTGCATAATAAATGACAAGGCAGGGATACAGATTTCTGACAGATCACCCCGCTTCCCTTTGAAAGAAATCTATTTATTCTGTGCGAATCGGCTCTTCTTTAGATAAATGGTGTTTGTAGTCAGTTTAGCTCAGTGAGATATGCACTCTTTTGCGTGCCCGTAATGAATTTTCACAGCTAGAGCCCTAATCCAGTCTAGTCATGGAGGGTTTATCAGGACCTCTTATTTTATTTCTACCAGTAAATGGGAATTGCTTTCCTTATCACTATCTAGAAGCACCTGAGTGATTTTTGCTTCGTACTTCCTATCCCACTGGAATTCAGGATGCGGTGTTATCTGATACTGTACAATTGTCACTCATGTTAGTTGCCTTTTTATTTTAATTTATTGGATTTATTGCCCCCCCCCCTTTTTTTTTTTTTTGTTAAGAGATTTTACTTTAAGATCTGAGTCCCTCCTTGCTCCCTACCATCATCCTGCTCACATGTCTTAGGGTGATCCTCGGGAAGGCAGGATCAGGGCTTGTCTTGCCTTCACCTGCCTGATGCCTTCCCTTGGGACAGGACCCAGACATTGGGCTTGTCCCCATCCATTCCACCTCCCTCCGCTGGGGAAGTGCAAAACTACACAATAACAAGCAGAAATTATTTCCTAACATCGGGTTTAAAAGCAAACGAACCCAGGAGAGCAGGGGTTTGCTGATGTGACCGCTACAGCTGCTGCAACCAGGGAGCAGGTACATAGGTCTTAGCTCCGGAAAAGTGAACCCGCTGTTGCTGGAAAGGCACAAGAAGACCTATAAATCCTGCAGATAACACCGTGATGGATCAGTAGTGGCAAGACATTAACCTTCACTCTTGAGGAGACACCCAAATGATAACACCTGTAGCCATGCCACTCCAGAGTTATCAGTCTTGTCACTTGTGAAGATAAATCTATCTGACCTAAACCATCATCCTACGCCCCTCTGGCTTCCTCGCTCAAAATCCTTGTAGATACCGGCAGGGATCAGGAAAATCACACCTAATAATCAATTGAGTGTGAGTAACAAGGCTCACATGGAAACCATTTCCTTCCAGTATGTTAAAATAATTCCACAGAGCAGGGAAAAAACATGGTAGGCTTGAAGACCAGCCGGCAGGGAAAGTGCTGCATGTCAGTGACAACTGTGGAAGGACAAAAAACAGCTACCAAAACCTCAAGGAGCTGTCACGCACAGGAAAATGTAAGTTAATTAAAGCCACTTAAACAAATACATCTGGGACAGGGGCGTGGGATGTAGGGAGGGAGAATGAAGTGATATTAAAAGCTCAAACACATGGCAAATCCCAGACAGGAGGCAAAGAAACCTATTCGGCAAAATCCAGATGAGCCTCTTGCCCCAGAGCTGTGCTGGAGGGGGCAGCCAGAGCCCCCCTCCACCCCAGGGCTGTGCCTCACCATCAGGCACCGCATCTTCCCACAGCCCCCACGGGGATGCCCAGGCTCAGCAGGTCTGTCCCTCTACTGCGAAACACCAGTGAGGCTCCACCGATGCTCTTCTAGACCAAGCGGTGCTGGCTTGGGATTCTAAATCCATTTCTTGCCTTCTTAACGTCTTCCCTCCTGTCCCTACCACACCATTCAGCTGAAATGAGAACCACAGGCAAAGCATCCATCTGGCTAAGAGCATGAGGATGTAAATCCACCCCAAACACACCACCAGGACCTACATCACCTCCATCTTCAGCCCTGGTCCTCCTCCAAGCCCAGTCTCCCCTGGGCCTCCAGAGTTGACTTGCCTCCTACTATGCTCAAAAGATGCGTACAGGTTACTCACACCAGCCACTGCCGATATAAAAGCAAAACGAGAAAGACTTGGATAGGCTCTGTGCAAACAGCACGCCCTGTGTGATATACGCACGATAGCTTTGAATTTAGATGCCCTGAACCAGACAAGAAACCTGAAAGTTGCTTCGAGTTGTTTCAAGACAACCTTGCTTCTTTGCTTTGAACGTTATGGCTTCACCACACGAGACTATATTTTTATTGCCATCGGCTCCCAGAGAAACTTAAAATGTTGGGTCTTTATATATCCCACACAAGGTTGGGTCATCACGGAGAACCTGCTACTGCCACTCAACCGGCCCTTTGAGACACCCCTGCTTGGAAAGCCGCGCCGGGCAGCCTCGGTGCGAGACGGACGGGAAGGGAAACAGCAAAGCCGTCTGCAGACCATCAAATCCCCACCGCGGGGATGACGGCACGCGAGACCGCTGCCTGCAAGAGGAAGTCTTGCCATGACATCAGCCCAAGCCAGTTGGAGCACAGGCGGCACGGAAACACAGATGGAGAAGTGAGGAGACTCCAGGCTTCCAACACATCTCGGTCTGCTTCCCGTCCTCCTTTCTCTGCCGGGATGGGGAAGGTGCAACGAACCCAACGTCAACCCAGCGCGGTCCTCCGGAGAAGACAGGAGGCTGCTGGAATTTGGTTATCTTGGTTAGCAGGGAGCTGGTGTAGCGAAGGACCCAGGTCACACAGGAGAAGGTCCAAGATCTCCTTCCTCACCCCCGAGCTCATTTCCTAACCCCAAACCAGGCGTTGCTGCAGATCTTTTATTCCAACCCCGGGTAAGATTAACTCACGACAAGCGCCCATGGCTCTACAGACGGTGTTACAGCCTGGGCTCTCCAAATATAGCCCAGTCCAGCATCCCCCTCCCTGCCTGCAGCTCCAGGCAGGCAGCCAAGGCCCCCCCACCCATGCCCCCAACCCCTTCCCTCCCAGGGCTACTTCCTTAATGCAGCCCAGCTGCCTGCCCCCACCCACCAAGGGCTGACAGATTTGTGCAGTCCCCTTAGGGTGGGGTAGGTACATTTATTTCCTCTTTTCCAAAAAAAAAAAAAAAGCAGGAACAAGAAGTAAAAAAAAAAGAAAAAAAGGGGAAAAAAATGCAATTAACCTTTTCCTTTCCTTGCAAGGGGCAAGTAACATCCCTGCCGCAGAGATGGTTTCAGGACTAAGGGTTCTGCTCACGCAGCTGCGCCAGTGCTATTCTGGCTTAGCTAAAATTAAAGAGCTGAAGTTGTATGTGGGCCTTCATGAAACTGTCACTGAAACCACAAGATTAGAGGACCAGACGGTGACCTGGGAGGCCAAGGTCTATTCCCAGCTGTGCCAAGGGATTCTCATGTGAGTCACAACATGTTTCTCAACCTCTGTTTCCCCAATACAAAAGTAGGATAGAGAAACTGAGCCCACCAAGAGTGAAGACCTACATGTGAAGGACCTACAGGTCCATAGGACCAGGTAAATCCACAGGCAGGACCAGACATCGATATTGCTGCACTCCTGGGAGGATGAATTAGCTCCGTTGCTTTTGGAGGCTACAGCATGGAGAGGGTTTCCTAGTCCTTCTGGGAAAAGTGGCCAAGCTCACTGTCCCTCTAAGTGATGCCAAGAGGAGCAGATCCATAGGTAAACCTAGGGACTTCTGCACAGTTTCAAGAAGGAAAGACTAATCCCATCTCACAGACTGTCCCTCCAAACCAACTCCCATTTACCCCACATTTCCCCAGCATGCCCAGCCCGGAGTGCCGATGGACTGCTGCTAGACAGACACACAGCCGCCCCATCTCAGCTACAGACACAAGCATCAGGACAACAGAGGAATCACAGCCAGGTCTTCATGGAATCATTGAACGGTTTGGGTTGGAAGGGACCTTTGAAGGTCACCTCGTCCAACCCCCCTGCCATGAGCAGGGACATCTTCCACTAGATCGGGTTGCTCAGAGCCCCGTCCAA
>JAVJGG010000074.1:79485446-79509602 GCA_035590195.1 Aviceda cuculoides
GGATGGGGCATCCACCACCTCTCTGGGAAACCTCTGCCAGTGTCTCACCACCCTCATCGTAAAACATTTCTTCCTTCCATCTAGATCTAGTCTGAACCTCCCCTCACTGTGTTTAAACCCATTACCCCTTGTCCTGTCACTACAGGCCCTACTAGAAACTCCGTCCCCATCTTTCTTCCAAGCCCCCTTTAAGTACTGAAAGGCCACAATAAGGTCTCCCCGGAGCCTTCTCTTCTCCAGGCTGAACAACCCCAACCCTCTCAGCCTGTCCTCACAGCAGAGGTGTTCCAGCCCTCTGATCATTTTTGTGACCCTCCTCCAGACCCGCTCCAACAGGTCCATGTCCTTCTGATGTTGGGGACTCCAGAGCTGGATGCGGTACACGAAGCATCCAGAACAATTAAAAAAAGGTGTTTCTTTTGAGGGTTCACACCAGCTGTCAACCTCCCAGGCCTGCTCCCATCCCCAGGGACCTCTCTGGGAAAAGACATGGTGCTTGGAGACTTGTTTATAGCCTTCAGGCTCCTCTGCCCCTGGAAGAGCTCATGCTTCAGTGGGGTTCAGCTCTGCAGAAGAATGGATGGGGAAAAAAGGTGCCAAGGAGGAGGATGGAAAAAAGAAGAAACCAAAAAGCGGAAAAGAAGGGATAAGGGATGTTCTCTTATCTTTATTCCGAAAGGAAAACAGAAGTAGGGTTGCTCCTGTAGGGATAAGTTAGTAGCCCACACCCAACACATTATCAGGAGGACTGGAAGCCTGTAAGCAAATAAAAAAAATATGAAAAAAGGCAGAGATGGTAAAGACAGATGGTGGAAGTCAAACACAGCTTTGGCGCAACCTGAAGAAATCCAAAAGCCATCCCCCTGAAAGCACCTTGCCGTGTATTGATCGCTAACAGCAAGACCCTTGTCATCAGTATCGAGGGGCAGCTCTCCCACATGGGGTCAGAAACGGGGCACCCAGGCTGGTGACTGCCCAGTGAGCCTGGGGACACCTTATCCCTGGGAAACCGGAGGTGTCAAGCAGGGATTTGACAGCGAGGACCCTGCCTTAGCAAGTTTTCCAAAGTTCTCTGAGGGAGAGACATGCTCCACCACTACTGACACCCTTCGGGAATTCCTGCCTTGCATCCACCGCTTCAGTTCAGTCCTTTGCACTGCCCTGCTGCCAGGCCTGGATTTGGCCCCAAAACTGCTCACCAAGCTCTCCTCCAGCTGAACTGGAAGAAAATCGCTGTGAGTATTGATGACACACCTGGTCATAGTCTCCTCACAATACCAAGAAATATATTTTATGCATGAAATGTATCTGATTCAAAAATCACAGTGATAGTAAAAGACATTCACCCAAGACCACAACACAAAAAACCCAATAAATTCGGTTCTCAGGGTAAACCAGATGAGAAGCATCCAGGCGTCCTAAGCTAGCCATGACCTTTGATGTTACCAGCAAACAAGTCTACACTTTCAATTTGTCCTTGAACATAAAAATATTGACTCTATTCACACTTTCTCCCATTCTTAAACTACTTAAGCTTAATCTTCTGAATTAAAAACATCCTTCAGCACCATTGCCTGTAGCATCCTTGATCTAGAAAGCTCAGTCTGGAAGTGACATCTCAGTGGTGTCTACTACAGATGCTCTATTACCCACATAAAGAAAATTTCACTTCAGTCTTTAGCAAAAACTGAATATGTCTGGTAGGAAACCTGCTTCTTGCCAAGAGCTACAGAGGCCTTTATAGACTGAGTGCAGGCCACACAACACATCTCCATGTTACCCCAAAATAATTTCTTGGCCACGCACCGCATCTGATCCTCAGGGCTCTGGGTTCCCCACCCTTGTTTTTTTCATTCCATGCAGAAAAATTAACTAATTAATCTATATCTGACAGATGCTCTTTGAAAGAGATATCACATCTTCAAAACACAAGATGATGAAAGGAGTAATCGAGTAGATTAGACTGACCAGAAAAGCAAAGATTGTAGCATGACGGTGGAAAGCACAGCTTTAAATCTTTCTCTGATATTTACGATGGTTTTGTTTACATATGAAACTACGCGCCAATCAGCTGTATATAAATCTATGATGAAATTATGCCATGTAGCTCTCTAGAGTGAAGAAATGCCAGGGCTGGGCTGCATAATCACCCTTAACTCTGCCCCTCCAGGTGTTGCCATTCTAGCTTACTCCTAATGATCATATACTATTTCTCAATAACGCAACTGAACAATGTGTATCTTTTGCAACCATATAGATGTATATGCAACATTTCCATATACTGTAAGCTACTTTGTGTATGGTGGGACCTCTGCATCTCCTGTGGCCAATTCAGGATCATTATTTTTCCATTCTCCTCCAGCTAGTTACATCTGCCTGCTGCCCCTTGTCTGACTGCCATCTCTTTAGGGCAAGCTTTGGCTCTGGTGAGGCTTTGTGCAACTCCGCAAAGCGGAGATCCTGCTTGAAGACCTGTAGGTGACACTGGGATGCAAACAATAATAGAGACGCATGCTCTCATTTTACATATCAAGAGGAACGTGGGGATGCAAGAGCCTGGTCCTGGAGCAGCACCACCTGCCTTAAGTATGCCCTGGAAGGGCAGTCAAACCAGCCACCTCAATGAGGTCTTTGTGCTCTACCAGATATCTGCAGAAGGCAGCAGGCAAAGCTGGAGCCTACGGTCCCATCTGCAGTCACAGCTAGCACCAGTTACAGCCAGCACTGCCTGAAAATTGGGCCAGCCACCCTGCCCGCGCAGGCAGGGAAAGATCTGGGGAGAAGGGGTCCCAAAGGGGCAAGCAGTACTGGTGGTCTTCATGGCTTTGTCTAGATGAGGAGCACGGGTGCAAGTCCCTGTAGAAATAAACCAGGCAGCCACGTGATCTCAGCCCATCCCAACACATGGGTTTAGTATTCTACCCTCTTTCAGTACTTGGAATTGAAAATGGGACTTAATATATCGTGTTGTTAAAACAGTTATATTGTGGTTATAACCCCCTCCTTCTCTTGCCCCCTTCATGAACATGCCTCTTTTACACTCAGCCAGCCATATTCTCTCCCATGATGTTCTACATGTACAGACCACTGCTCAAGGCGAGTCCCTAAGACCAGTGCCTCTGCTCCCCCCCCAGTTCCCTTCTACTGGGGTGCCTGGAGGAGACTGGTTCTTCACAGCCTTACAACGAAACAAGCCGTCAACTGGGTCAACTGCTACAATGGACAGCTGTACCATCTTATGATTACTGCCAGTCTCCCTTCATTCACCTAGGGCCACCAAATTAAGCTAACGAGAGGTTCAAGACAAGGAAACAGAGATGGTTTCCCCATAGCAGATGGTGCAGACAGTGGATCTGCAGAACTCCTTGCTGAAGGACTTGTGGGAGTAAGCGTGCATGGGCTTCAGGAGAGACTGGATGATCCACTGGGATTAATAAATAGACACACCACTACAGGATCAGGAAATCCCTGTCGCTGGAAACAGGTCTTCTTACGACCAAGTAGACCAAGGGGAAGAGCCTCGTACCACAAATTTCTTGCCACTGTCACCGCGAGTATTTGGTTTGCAGGTGACTGATGGCCCCAAACAAGGGCACCATCACAGCACATTAGGTACTGTACAGAGATACGTCAGAAGAGTTCCCACCTCAAATGGGTGGGACAGACACATCATGGGAGGCATTTTACTGCTGGGGGAGTGTCACCCAGAAGCCACGTAAGACATGCTGCACAGAAAAGCTGTGCCCGAGGTGGGAATCGAGCCCTGATCTCTTGGGCCCCCTTCCAGTTTCTACTGACACCCCTGTCCTTCATGGTTGACAGACACTGGTCCTGACTGCCTCCCCTGTAGCTCATACACCGATGTATCTCACGAAACGTCTTTTTCCACATGGAAATCTTGCCCAGGCAGCAAGTGAAAACATTGGACATTAATGGAGGAGCAGTAACTCTGTGGGATAGCCAGAAATCCCAGATGTGCTCAACCCTACAGCGTTCGATGCTTGTAGGACACACCATTGAGGGGAAGCAACACTCCTGTTCATGCACTCACAATGCTATTTACCTTCTTGATGATCTCGTGATACCACTTGGGCTGGGATCAATATTAACCACTCTGAGCTCTCCCTGCAGATGTGCTACAAAGTAGGTCTTCTTCGAGGAAAATCCCAGACATAAACAAGCCAGCCCTAGATATGATGTGAAAGGGAGCGAGGAATGAGACTGTATTCCTGGGGACCATCTTTTTTGGCCCACAGAGGTAGCAAATTTGACTAATTTGAGTGATTAGGCACATGTTCAGACATAAAATATTAATATGAATACAAATCAAAGGCAGCTTGACTGGCTGGGCTCCTGCTTTGAATTCATTACATATATAAAAAAAAAAAAAAAAAGAAAAAAGAAAAAAAAAAAAGGTTTTCTCTTTTCAAGTACATATGAAAAGGTATAAATTCCTGCCCGACTGCAGCACTTGGCCTCGCTGCGCCGGTAATTGGAACCAGTGTGCTCCGCTTCCCGGGTGTCCCATTCACAAGCATGAGAAGGAAGCATTCAATTTTTGAATAGAAAATCTCATCGCCGGAAAACAATCCACCTTCCTTGCCTCCGAAGAAAAGCTGGAGGGCAAGTTCTCTCCCCGACCACCGTTTCGGCTTACTGCCAGCCCCGGCCAGAGCTGCCGGGGGACAGGAGGAAAGGCTGCAGCCCCGACGGCTCGGACCATCCCAGAGCAATGAGATTGCCTTCAACACTGCGAGCTCGGTCCTTTTTTTTTCTTGCGAACACATTGAGTTCTTTTCTTTTCGTTTGGGATTACTCAGAAGTCCAGTTTCCAACTTTTCCTTCCGTAACCATACAGGCTAACCAAGCCCAGATTTTGTCGTGATGGTGCTCCTTAGATTTTTAGCTGTCCACCCAATTCCAGACCTGGGATTTCACAGAAAGCACCTGGGTGTACTCAAGAGCCATGCTAACATGCAAGGGGATATTTTGCACAGGGATTTCCTCAGAGACAGAACACACTTTAAGTGTGTTTTTTACAAGCCCAGGACACCCCCAGACACATGGGACTGAGCAAAAAATCACCTTATACCAACATCTTTTTTTAATAGCATTTTTTAAACTTTTTTCCTTCCTAAAGCTGCTGCCTTAGCAAAGAGTTTAATAAGGCTTCAAGGGCACAAAAATCCATGAGAAACTCCAGCAGGACTAAAGAAAGCCAAACAACAGGCAAAGGGACTAAGCAGTGCTATGGCAGATGAAATGCAGCACTGGCCAACAAAAAAATGATGCAAAACAACTTCTGACAGTGGTCACTGTAAGGATCAAGCTTCAGGATTAAACAGACCGAGAAGCAATCGTCCTGTGCTTCTGTATGCGTAGTGCAAATTTAAAAATCAAAATTTACTTCTACTTTTAAAACTTACTTGAAAAGTTATATTTCTCCTTATTATCTATGTATTTTAAAGCATTAACAAATAGTTGCCACCGTAATGGCTTATTTCTTTATGTACCTATAGAAAAGCTACGTTCTGCAGCCGCCTTTGCCTGCTTTCCGAGCCATCCCTGAGACAGACTGGGAGAGGAAGGAATCCCTCTGTCATGCAGTCTTGGTGCCTTCCTCTACTACATCACATCCAGGACCAGAGGGGCTGGGCGAGAAAGCAATCGTAGGCAATGCATGAAGGAGTTCCTCAGAAATACCTCAAACTCCATCTTTACACCTTTTTTCCCCTAATATCTCTAGAAAAGGGTTGTCGCAGAGCCGTTCTGAACTGATGGATAGAAACAGTCTTCTAACCCCCAGTGCAGCATCATGAGGGTGCTTTCAGCCATACTTAGGGTACTTTTAGCTGCCGTGAGCTGATTGGCAAAGGGAATTTTCAAAGCAGACTGGTGTGTGACTGGGAGGACAGACCTGGACCAATAACTGATGGCACAAGGGGCAGGAGATGGGCAGATGAGTAAAGCTGAAGGCAGCAGCTGCGGTAGAATAAGAAAAGCTTAGCACAAAGTCAGTATGGAGTCACATAGAGTGTTGGATATTTGGGGATATTTGGGGCAATGGGAGCACTTGCTGTTCCTCCACTCCAGTAGGAGATTGTGCTTTCTCCCCGGGAAACCCCCAGTTCCCTGAAGCCTATGCTGAGTTAGGCACAGGATGCCTTACACAGCCCCGAAGGAAGACACAAGAACTATAGCATCAAAGTACTGAAAGAGTCCTCAAGAAGTCTTCTGGTTCACCCCCGGCCCAAAGCGGGGTGTCACGAATTAGTGGTTTGCACCACTTGAAGAATCACCATCAAAATTATTAGTGAAAGTGATTTAATAAGGATTTAGAAAAGTGAGACTTCACAAAGTTCGATGGCAAGGTTCACTCTATTACTTAATACATGGATGAAGCGTACAAAGAAAATCAAGTTACAATCAAACTAGAATGATTTATACAGACACCAAAGACACAAAAGGGTAAGGGAGAAATGTACAAAGGAAGATAGAATTAGAATTGATTTTTTTACGATTTGCACAAAGATTGCAGATGTTAAAAGGTGAGGGAGACTCTCCTGTTGAGTCACGAGGTTCCAAGAAGAACCCCCCTTGCTTTCTAAACTCCTGATGGAACTTACGTGGAGCTGGATCTACTCCTAGTCCCAGACTTGGGCAACAGTTTATATCTAATGGAAGGGACATAAAGGGCAAGGAAGACCCTCCCGTTGAGTCACAGAAGTTTCAGATGTGATTAGGGGGTACCTAATTGTCCTGACTCACTGTACCATAGCCAGAATAAGAAAGCACCAGGTTGTCTCAACTCACTATGCAAGAACACGACGTTGGCTGATCCTGACATCGCAACGTGGCCCAGGGGGGCTGCACCACCACACAGGGATCCCCAAGGATGCACAGGAGATGCTTGTCTAGGTCAGGACTGCCAAGGATCCACAGCACTGACAGGTCCCTGGTGTTTCACCGGTCTTTTCTTTAGAGGTGCTTTAAGCCCCAAGGATCTGCTCTCAATGTGAAGACCCATCATTGGACCCTGCTAACTCCTCAACAAGCCAAGAAAGTCAGGCAACGCTTTATCTCTGCTGGACTTCATCCTGGTCTTGACATGCACGGCTTGGACCCTCCTGTTGGACTCGGACTCCAAGCCCTAATCCAGACCTGAACACCAGAGTTTATCGTTCTCCTTGCACTAAGGATCACGCTAAACCCCAACAAATTTTAGAGCAAATGAAATGCAAGCATCTATTTTTGCAAGCCAGGATCAGCTTTGTTAAACCGCCACCAAAGCTCTTCCTAGAAGTCATTAATTGCCATGGCCAAAACACGATTCCACCTTGCTCCTCTCCTACCTCTTCAAGGGCAGGATGGCAGCACTTGAGCCGCTGCAGCGCTGATTGTCCTCTTGTTCCACAACGCGGTGCCTCTCCAGCAAATTGAACACTGAGAGCCATCAGAGAGAGCCCCAGACAAAGGGACCAGTGTCTGTTTCTGGGATTATTAGAGGGAAGCAGAAAGAAGCCTCTTGAAGAGTCTTCGTGGCACTTAATGTGACAGCTGAAAATAAGGGATAGGACAAAACAGAGCAAAGATGATTTAAATTAGGCAACTCCCGGAAAGTGGTGTTCACTTAGGCTTCCAAAGGAGAATTGCCATTTCTTAAAAAAGGTAACGCTCATGTCTATGTCCACTCCCCATCTGCAGCATATGCACACAGGCACACACATATCCCTTTGTAGGTGCTCTATAGAACATTTGTTCAATTTGCCAGTGGACACTGCATCCTTTCCATTAGGAGATGGAAAAGGTGTAAATGAGCAACATTAGCTGCAGCTCATCAATTCTTAAACAAAAACAGCCTTTAATTTTTATGCGCTGCCAAAAGTTCAGGGACCTGTAGGTAAAGATTTACATATACATGTTCCAGAAATCATTACGCAGCTCCTCCAAAGTCACCCAGAGGAGAGGGGCCTCACTGCTACTCAAGGGGTTTGACCAAGACAGAATGATAAAGGCTCTGAAGAAACTTTAGTGCCATCTCATGCCAGTCCCACCTCAGTGGGATCCATGCAGGGCTCATTTTAAATTAATGGGCATCTCCCACCTATACATATCACCTTGCTCCTGCCACAGGAGCTCACCCACGCTGCCTGGCAGCACCCTTGGGGATTCACCCCTCTTCTGATGCTACATCTTCTGCCAGGGCTGGACCAAGATGAAGTCACTCTGAGCAAGTCCTGGTATAAGAGGAGCCCTGGGCATCCCCTCTGGGCTCCCTGCACACATGGGTACAGCTTCCCAGCTCAAGCAGGGCATTTCCCAGTTGCTCCCCACCACCTCAGATCCAGGCTGGCTTCTCCCCTCCATGCTCTCCCTTCTGGGAAACACAGCTACCACCAGCACGGCTGGATCAATGCCAATGCCGAGAGCTGCCTTGAGAGCTTGTTCCCTTTGCTGTCCTTGTCCTACCAAAACAGCTCCTAAGTAGCCTTAGTGGTGAGTCCTTTATACTTGCTGCCATCTCCATAGCTACTGCCCAAATCATCCCCATTTGCTGCCCGGACCCCAAGAAGTCCACGCTGACCACAGCGGCTTGCTGTGCTTTGGTGCAGCTTTGAAATGGCCAGTCTCGAGCAGACGCTGCCAGGTACAACCAGTTGAAAACGCGTTGGGGGTGCTTCCTCCACTGGCCACGTGCCAGGACCTGCCCGGGTCTGTCTCTCCTCGTCCTCATTTCATCCAGGCACTGAGAAACCCTGCCCAAGGCATCTACTGGACCAGGGCACGCAGGAGTCCCATGGGACATTCGCACCTGCATCGCCCCGGGCGGGATGTCTCTGTACCAGGGCACGGAGCACCCGCTCCATCCCTGACTGCGCTCCAGGCACGGGGTCACACACACGGAGAGGCCAGGGGACAACATCCCACCCTCTGTCCCACGGTGGCTGTAAGTAGGGTTGGGTCCCCAGAGGACTTCCCAAGGCACAGGGAGCTGAGCACCAGCCCCAGCCCCAGCAGCGTGGGTCGCAGCGTGGCTATCACACTCCTCCTTACGCTGTCATCACCTGGCTGCTTCTCTGAGCCCTGGAGACCCAAACGAACCCATTTCCCAGAGTCTTAAGGCTGAAGCCTTAATGATCAGCCCAGGTTACTTCCACGAGTTCTTCATCATCGTTGGGACCAGCCTCACCCAGCTGGCAGCCGTCACTCCTATTTTACTCAAAACAAGAGCTTTGGGACATGATTCCCCACCTGGGAGCGTGATGGGGAATCGCCCAGAGGCCCAAGTGATTACTCCTACGTGGTTTGGTCTCTAGAAGCACGATTTCTTTCCCCCTCTCTTTGAGAAGGCAGCAATGCTCCAGCCGTTCTCAGTCTGGCCAGGAAAGCAGGAAAAGGGTGGAGAGAGATGCACGTCACACAGGGTGAATTAGCAAGCTGTCTGGATTCAATAGATTTGCTTATGCTGTGGCAGCAATCTGTCTTTCCAGGCACAGTGCTTTAGTTTTATGACCTGAAACACCATGAAAAGCAGCTCCCGAGCATCTGAGGATGCAGCCCAGCCAACCCTGCGCTCATCACCGCAATGGATAAAAGCCTGTTTAAAATGGCTCCCCATGCACAGAGCCCTCTGCAAGCACCTTTGCAATGATGGATGCTTCATACCTTCCTTGCACCCGCGTGTGTGTAACCCAGCAGGCACAAGACTTCTGTCCAGTTTGGCCGCTCAGAGCCCTGAGACACCACAGCAGCAGCTGGAGGGTGATGGTGGGACTGATCCTGGCAACAAACACCTCAGGCACTTGAAGAGAAGAGCCTTCGCAACAGCTCCCGGGAGTCCCGCACCAGCACCCCTCTGCCGAGATGCCGTAGGGTCTCCCTTCTGTAAAGGCTGCCTTTACAGTACAAGGGACAGATAGCTCTGGCATTGGATAAAGCTCATGGATAGGGTAGTCGAAGCTGGGAATGTCACTCTGGATTTGTGCATCTGGCACACCGGGACCTGATCGAGCTGTCCCCGGGTCCCACTGCAGCACCGGGATGCAGTAATGGCTATAATAAAGGCAGAGGAGAAAGAAAAGAAAGAAGGACAAGGAGGAGGAGGAGAAGAAGGAAGGTGAAGGTGGGAGGAAGGAAGGAAGGGAGGAAGGAAGGAAAGGAGAAGTGGGGGAGGGAAGGAGGGAGGAAGGAAGTCTCTGAATTAATTGTTATTATATTTCATGGAAGTGGACCGATGCCTGGATCCATCCAGTATGAAATGAGGCCACAGTACTGTTTTCTCCCCAGGCAGTCGGTAAAGCAGCTCACCTCCTGTCTTCTGGTTGGCACAGATAACCAGCACGGAGAAGACCCCGGAGAGGAGAAGCACAGATGAGAGATGCTGTAGAAACACCAGCCAGACACTCTCTAACAGGAAAGTGCCAGGCAGCACGGAAGGCAAAAAACCAACCTGCCCCCACGGACGCGCCTTTCTCTTTTTCTTTCAATCCCATTTGTGAAAAAGGTGACTTGGGAAAACTGGAAAGGAAACTACAGGTGGTGTGAAAGTGGGAGAAGACACCATTTGTTCTGGAGCCTCACAGCTGGGAAGCTCATTACCTGCCCTTGCTATGGCTGCAAGGGACACTCTGGTCCAGAGGGGGCTTGTAGGAGAGGAGAAAACTGCCTGCTGGGCTTCCTCCTCTGGGATTCATCCAGCACATCCACAGCCCAGAGCTGAGCTGGAGGACCAGGGACCTCACCCTGCTCCCACCTCTGCCCACGAGCTCCCACGTGACCTCACATCTGGCAACATCTGCTTAGGGCATTCGCTAAACACTGCATGTAAAGACCAGCACAGCCTCTGCAAGGCGACTCGCGGGGCGGGCGGCGGGATGCAGGAGCGAACGGAGCACCGGTCTGATAGGCAGATGTCCCCTCGTGACGCTCCTCTGCTTCCTACTCAAAATCAGCCAGAAAACTGCTACTGGAGCTTCTCTGTGCAGGGCAGCCTGAAAAGCAGTTCCCAGTGAGCCTGCCATGCCACCACAAATAAGTGTGCAAGAGAGATAGGAATACACATGGGAATATTTGGGATTTTATCATCTTCCTGAAGCACGAACGGAGAGGGAGTGCAAATTCCGCTTTTTATTACAGCTGACAAGAAGTTTGTGACGTATCAAATGCTGAATATGCTTGTGATACTGTAGGTGGGGAAATTCTTATATATTATCAAATCTAATCTATCTCTTAATGTATTTACAGTACCACAATCCTTACTGTGGATTCAGAGTGGTATTTCAGAGCTGATGTTTATGAAGCTAAGATTGAAAGTTCAACTTGTGCTTCACTGGAAAGAATGAAAGAGAACAGAAAGAAAAAAGATGATAAAAAAAAAAGGAAGAGGCAAAAAAGGAAGAGGCAAAAAGGAAGAGGCAAAAAGGAAGAGGCAAGAAGGAAAAATAAAGAGAAAGAAAAAGAAAAAAGGAAAGGGGGGGCAGGTAAAAAAGGGGGGGAGAGATTAAAAAGGGGGGAGAGATAAAAAAAGAGGGGAGAGATAAAAAAAGGGGGGGGGGGCAGGAGGAAAGAGAAAGCCAGCAAGCAAGAACATTGAGAGAACTGATAGTTTCCAGACACTAAAGGAACAACCTCAAGTCATTTTTTAAAAAGTCCAAGTCCTTCCTAATAAGATGCCTAACAGTCTGTGAATTATACAGCCATAAAACTTCTACTTACATGTGACATTGCTGTTAGGAATAAATCAGGGCTCAGAAAAGAGAAGACGCTTTGGAGTTCGGCGGGTATTATCCTAACTCTAACTGTATTAGTGGTGGTCTGAAAGCAGGACACTGTCATCCAGACAGACGGACAATGTTCATAACCAATGGTAATTTGTAGGACGTGTAATTTGCTGCTACCAAAATAGCACAGCATGTGGGGTTTTTTGCCCTTTTTAGTATATAGTCGTGTCGTTTCTTTTGGCTTGTCGAAAGAAATCTGCTCTGCACAAGCAGAGCAAGAGCTCAGACCTTCAGCAGCTCATATAAAACAGGTGGCCAGGCATCAAGGGAAATACAGCTTTTTTGAAAAAGCTAATAAAATAAACAGATGATTATAGAAAATGGAGATGAAAACGGTTTCTCTTTCAAAAACAGAAAGTGAGAGACAGAAAGTTTAGACTGAGCAAACGCTGATTGAAAACACACCCTGCCATCACCTCTGAGTTTTACCAACACACGGAGTTTTCTCCTAAAAAAAAATATTTAGGAAAAGAAGAGTCATCCGCTCAGGGCTGATCATCTCCAAGCTCACGGCTGGATGAAAAGATCAGCTGCCCCCGGCTAACCTGGCTGTTGGCTTAACATCAACCAGGCTGGGGGCTCGTGAAAGTCAGATTAAGATAGAATTGCTGTCTTAAGCCTTCATCCCCGCCGACATCATCTCCCCATCAGACGAGAGCGTGCAGCACTTACGTGGAAGTTGAAATTTGGATCTGGTTAAGTCCCAATCCTTTAATTTTCCACTGGGAAAACGTTAGGAGATCTCTCTCCTGCATGCTCCAAGACCAGTCTCTTAAACCGTTGGTTATTTCATGGTGGACATTCACCAAGAAAATAAAATAGAAGGGAAAAAAATAAAGCAAAAACCCACCCCAGAAAATAAATGCCTGTATCCCTAACGAAGTGGCAGGGTGGAGCCAGCACACCCTTATATTTAGCTGCAGGCAAACCCTTAAAGTTGTAGTACATTTATTTTCCATGAATGGAAAATGTCAAAGCTACAAGATCAAAACCACCCAAACTCTTGCTGTTTGCCCCACTCTGTCTCTCACGGGGCACACCGAGATTGTTGTTATCACCATTTTATTTTTATTTTCTGAGCTCAGGAGTTTTGGGATGGATCAGAGACATCAACAAGCTCAGCTGAAGTTACCTCAAGCTAAAGTAAGTGCAGTTTCCCACAACCCTGAGTGATCAATTTTTTTTTTAAAATTTTTTTTTTTACAGTGGAAAAAAGTAGTTATCAGGCTTAAATCACACCTCATAATATTCAGAAAATGCTTAAGGGCTGACTTCTGGTCTCAAAGGCTCCAAATTCCTCCTATCTCTACCTGCCCCAGCAGAGCAAGCCTGGGTTGCAGCCAAGGTCAAAGCCCATCTGCAGAGGGCACGATCTGCTGGGATGTCCAACACAAACAGACACGGAGAAGAAGGGAAAACGGGAGCTACCGAGAGGTGACGGGGACCTGCCTCCAACCCCTCCTGAGGCCGCATCCAGTCCGAACCACCCCGCCGCCTCCCTCTTGGCCTCGCAACTCGCTTTTGCTTTCATGCAATGCCAAGCGCCCGGGCGCCGCGGCAGATGCCGCACGCTGAATTGCAGCCTCCTTTGCCAAAGCGCGGGGACAGCAGAAGGCTCGGCCAGCCCATAAAAATTAGCATCTGCACTTTGCCACTTGCACAGCTGTACCGTGACAGCAGGGTCTGGAGCTGGGGTTATCTACGGGGATGTCGTGGGGGAAAGGGGAACGAGTCCATCATGCCACAGCAGAAGCTGCCACTGACCTTCCAGAGATCCTTGCACAAGTTTCAGGGAAAGGTCTTAGAGGATTGAATAGGAAATTTCATCTGTCTCAGTGTTTTCCCTGTAACCTTCCAGCAAAGCTGAATGCAGAAGAGCGTCTGAAAACCCTCCAGAGAAGAAATCAATCATGTGCTTACTAAGCAAGTACCTGCAGAACTTGTTTGGTTATTCATCCACTCATTTTCTCTTTGTTCCACCAAAAGGGTCATCCCCTCAGCAGTCATAACACCTCGGAACAGGACAACCCACAACCCCTGCCACGAGGATCCACACGCTCCAAATGGCAACCACCACTGGGTCAACCCTGCCTTAGAAAATAAAACATGAAAGCATCAACCAAGCCTACCCTCTGCCATGAAAGCCTGCTGCCACTTCCAGCAAAGACATCTGCTCCCTTTCGCTTATGCTTCAGCAATATTGACCCCAAAGTCTATGTTTTCATGCATTTTAAGAAAAAAATGAAAATATTTCTTAGCACGCTCTCCGCAGGTAGGGACTGCTGTCCTTCCCACACCTCTCACCAGGGGACAGGGAGGTCCCCTGGAAAAAGGCAACATGCTGCTGTGGCTTCCCCCGTCAGCATCATTTCCTACATCAGATCAGTAGATAGGAGTGAAAAGCCATTTTTCCTCTCTACCCTGTGTTTTCAAGCTGCATGGTGATCTGGGATCTCCCCTTCTCCTGCACAGGGCCCTGGAACAGGACCTGACATTTACCCAGTATTAAAGAAGGAGCATCATCATGGGCTTAAAAGCATCAGCCTTCGGAATGACGTCCCACACCTTCCACCAACCCTCCCCCTCCAAAGCATTCCAGAGCTGTTTCCAGGAGCTCCATGGCACAAGCTGGAGGATCATAGAACGGTTTGGGTTGGAAGGTCCCTTCAAGATCATCCAGTCCACCCACCTGCCATGGGCAGGGACACCTTCCACTGGACCAGGTTGCTCAAAGTCCCGTCCAACCTGGCCTTGAACACTTCCAGGGACTGGGCAGCCACAGCTTCTCTGGGCAACCTGTAACGATCAGCAGGTTCAGCTTTAGCGCAAGGTTGCACCATGCCGCGATGACAGCCAAGACATGGCATGTTAGCTACACCAGATGTGATTAGAAGTTGGTAATCAACTAATGATGTAGACAGCAGAGCGGCTTTTCTTGCTGCACAGCCCAGCTCCGGAGGGACACCACGAGAAAAAAAAACGTATTGTGTCAATGTGCAGGCATTTGGAGACAACCCAACAGCAAATCTCTTGACTGAAAGAGATATTTTTGTTTGTTTGTTTTGAACTGTTGCTTGCCAGTCCAGGACCTCACGTTGGGCATTTGTCCTAGCATACAATTTGCATGCCAGATGCTCTTTCGTCTTGCTAATTGTTGAAACAAAGTGGATACTGAATGAGGTCCTTTGAGTTTGGCAGGAGCTTCAAATTCGGCCAACGTTGAGCTAATTCTGCTTCCAGTGAACAGAATAGCAAATGCACATTGGCAAAATGCTCTTCGCTTTTTTTTGTTTTTTAAATACAAAACCGAAAGCGCTAGAACAATGGTGAATGCCCTCAGAAATCTCTTCTCTGTTAAGGTCAAACCCCTTACCGGCCTCCAGCTTGCGGAAAGACCAGTGTGGCACTGAATACCAGAGATGGGCAAACCACCTTGCTGGGTCCAGCGGTAGCTTTATTCAGGCTCAGACGGTTGCGTATCATCCAGCCCTTCTTTCTCCTAGTCCATGTGCACTGTGCTCTCCAGCAGAAATAAGAGGAGCTCAGCAGCAAGCTCAGATCAACAGCGAGTTCAAAAAGCTGAGCAGAAGACTGGAAATAGCTGTAAGAGATGGGCCTCAGCACCTTACCAGGCATTTGGCAGAGCTACAGGAATACGGGGACCACAAAGGACCACCTGAAGGACTGAGTCCCACTGCAGGGCACCATGTAACAGATGGCTAATTTACACGGGACCACAACACGTCAACTCAGGTCTGCACCGTGGGAAGAAACACCTTCAGAAAAGGATGTCTAGCCCCATATCTTGTTTTTAACAGTGGCTGACATAGGATATGCAGCAGAAACGTACAGAATAGTATGAACATACGGAGATGTCTCCTTCCCACTCAACCTGTCAGCTACTGACCATCCATCCACCTGTGAGAGGTTCTCAGGCTGGAGGCTGCATCTGAATCCTAGAGCTAGCAGCCCTCACTGAGCCTTGAATGCATCTAATTGCTTTTTGAACCCTTTTATACCTTCGATCTCCAAAATACTTGGTGCCAACAAGCTCCCCAATTTAATTACGCACTGTGTGAAAAACTATTTCCTTTTGTTTGCTTTAAACCTGCTGCCAAATAATTTCATTTCACAGCCATTCATTTCTGGGTTAGAAAAGACGCAATGAACAAACCATCTCCTGCTCCCTTTCTCCACACGTCATAGTTTGATATTTCTGTCTATATGAAACATCCAAGGACAGGTTTTTTTACAGTCCTAAGGGGCCTCATTTGTTAAACCTCTCTTCCTACAAAAACTGCTCCATTCTTCCTACCTCCATCACTCCTCATGCATTGGGCTGCACATTGTCCAAGATGTTCCTGCAACATGAAGTCCAGCCACGTGTCTCATTCTCCTTTTCTTCTCAAACTTCATCCTAAAAACTTCTAATGTTCAATTTGCCTTTCTGACAGCAACCGAGATTTGAGCTGGTATTTCTGAAAAGTATCCACAGTGATGCTGAGGTATTTCCCCACCTCTCTGTGGTTTTAACTACCTGAAATAATTCACTAAAGTTGGTAAATATTGTCATCTCGCTGGTCACCTGTTTCCAGATTATTTATGAATCTGTTGAATAGCTCAGGTACTAGCACACATCCCTGTAGGATTCCCCTGGTAGCCACGGTGAAAGTTGAGCATTTCCTTCTTTCCTGTTTTCTAGATTCTTCTTTGGCCTCCCAACCCCCTTTTGGCCTCCACCCTCGCTCAGCCTCAACTCTTTCTCAGCCTCGCCCCACCTTCTGGCCTCCCAGCCCCTTTTGGCCTCCACACTTCCTCACCTAACACCAGCTATGTACACCTCAACAAGGGTCTTCTCTCTCCTGCCTTCTGCCCACACAGCCTTGGACATAGTGGTGCAGATCACCTTCTCCTCAAACCCAACTGTGAGCCTTCACGTTGATGTTTGCCAAAACCTCAAAGCAAAGCTGGAGCCAGAAGGCTTCATTCCCCTGGGACTTACCCAAGCTCTACGTTTGCAAGGGAATCCCAGCACAAGTCCAAGCTGGGATGGCATCTCTCACCACTTGGATCATCCAAGGGATCATCCTTCAACAGACATGGTCCAAAGAACAAGAGAGCCCCAGGCCATCTGTGGGGTCCTCAGACATCATGTGTATTTCTAATTGGGAGCCTCAGCTGCCTGGGAGAGGCTCCCCCAGGACTCAAGGTTTCCTTCAATCAGAAGTTCAAGGTGGAACCCAAAACCCCCCATCCAGATGTCCCTGAGCTTTGGGCCTCTGGACATCTGGCTCTAAATTTTGCAGCTTGCACACGTGATCCCTACACACCAGATGGCTGCAGTGAAAAAAGAAGGGTCAACCTTCTCCAAGTCCAAG
This sequence comes from Aviceda cuculoides, assembly GCA_035590195.1. Lineage (NCBI taxonomy): Eukaryota > Metazoa > Chordata > Aves > Accipitriformes > Accipitridae > Aviceda > Aviceda cuculoides. The sequence goes on from JAVJGG010000074.1 coordinate 79,502,605, forward strand.
CCACAGCAAAGCATCACTCCATCTGCAGTGGCTCCCAAAATAAAGGGTGGGCCACATGGGTGGGAGAAGAGGACATGGAGGGATAAATGGCATCCTGGGACATCAGAGAGCGTGAGACGTTGGCCAGACCAGGCACAGGTTTCACTGAAATGAGTTGCCCAGAGAGGTAGTGGATGCCCCATCCCTGGGAACATCCCAGGTCAGGTTGGACGGGGCTCTGAGCAACCTGATCTAGTGGAAGATGCCCCTGCTCATGGCAGGGGGGTTGGACGAGATGACCTTTAGAGGTCCCTTCCCACCCAAACCGTTCTGTGATTCTATGAGTGTGCGCACGCGTGCACGCACACTTGCGGGTGGCTGCTCTCCTAACGAGGACACTGCAGTTTTGAATTGCAATGCTCGGCATGGCACAGGGCAGGGCAGCGTCTCCAGCTTCCTCTGTCCCCCTCGATATTTATGTTACAGCCATCCGGATTCATTTTTTGCTGACTGCGCTGGCTTGCCATCCTTCTGCCCTCTGCGGAATTTCATTAATGCTGCTTTGCTGGTTGGGGGGACGAAACAGTCACTTATTTTTATTTTATTCTCTCCCTCTCTCTCCTTGGCTTCAAAACACTTTCAAGGATCTCCTCCTGGTATCTACACATAACATCCCTCGGCGTTACCCTGGGTAAGACAACACTGGGGCCAAATGCTGCTCCTAAATCTTAAGCCCTGATACCAAACCAGCACCGTCAGAGCACGTTGAGCACAAGAGACCTGACTGCTGAAGATCAGGAGCCCAGCCTAGGACCAGAAGGCATTTCACCATCATCACCATGGTGCAGACCTCTTCCAGGGGGAGATGTAGCCCTTGAAGGCAGCAGGGTGGAGAGCCAGAGCTGCTATCTCGGCACCAAGCTACCCAAAATGGACTTCAAGCCCCGCAGCCATCCTGGGGAGAGCCAGTTATCCAGGAAAGCCAGGGATGGACCTCAGCATCCCCCCTCATCAAGCACCACAAGCCAGCCTTGTCTGCACAGCACTGGCTGGATGATTTTTCCCAGCACAGGAGCTCCAGAGTAGTGTCTAAATGTTTCAAAGCCACCAGCAAGCATGGCCACTGGGAAGCTACCCAAGCTTCAGCTGCCTCCTCTCCCCCTGCAATCTACACACGCACCAAGGATTTTTCCAAAAGGGGTCTCGGAAAGAATAACATGCTCAGCTCTTATTTACCTGGGTGGGAGTTAGGTACTTCACGCCATCAGTCCTCTCAGAAATTCCAGTTTTAATGCTACAATGAAAAGGAAATATTTTTCTACACAGGGGTTATAAGATGTTGCCGTAGCGGCATGCGTGGGTGTGCACTTAGATATTATCTAAAGGCCCAGATCTGCAAAGATGCACGTAAATCACTTGACTCCCATGAAAACAGCAAGAACAGTCATAAAATGACCTGAGTGCTGAGATCAGACCCACCCAGACAACATCAGTGTGTGTTACTGAGGTGTAAAAGAGGGAGAAAGAAGAGATGACGCATAAAATTTTTATTCCACCTCACGGTCAGTTTGCTTCTGCATCAAGTATGTTTTTCTGTGTCGATATAACACTCGTTAAACTCTACTTAACTCCCCGCCGGTGCGATGGAGGGTGCAGCACAGATGCTGGTTGTGGTTTTCCACGCTCACCCTGGTGTCCCCCTCTCCCCTTGGGGCAGTGGCAGGGACCCGAGCAGTCACCCCAACAATCGCCATTGCCCTTCCCACCCCTTTCTCCTTTCTTTGCCTCTTTCCCACCTTTCCCGGGCAGATAAAAAAAAGCAGCCGAGCAGTTGCACGCCACTTGCTGATCTGATCCACAAACAAGGAGGTGAGGCTGGTCGTGGCAACCAGGGGTTAAAGGAGAGGAAAGCAGGGAGGCAAAAACCTGTGTTAGCATGCAACGGGAGGGATGGTTAGGGAGGAGGAAGCAGAAAGGAGGTGACACCCTTGCTGAGGCTTTGTCGTGGGACTTGCAGGCTGCCCACCCTCACCTCCCACCTTTGGGCAGCAGGAAAAGGCAGCTGCCCCTTACTGCTCTGTCGCTGGATGTGGCTGGAGAAGACACCAGGAAATCCTTGCAGGGAGGTCACCAGCACTGACTCACTGCCCAACTTCCACTGCAGCACGGGAGACCCGGCTTGGCCCACGTCTCCACCAGCAGCGAGCTGAAAAGGGTTTCAAAGCACACAGACAAATGGATGCCCCTTCCACCCATTAGCACTTATAGATGGGCTCTGTGCCAGCTATGAGGGACAGCAGAGCCCCGAGTGGCACACAGCGAGATTGCCACAAGCAAATGGTATCTCATTTGGCACAAAATTCCCCCAATATAAAGTAAATGCGTTAAAAAAAAAAAAAAAAAAAGCTGGACTACAGCTGAACCCAAAACATCCCAGGCCAGCTCCCAGCTGCAGTTGCTCTGGCACCAACGGCCCTCAAAATAAAAGCTTTTCAGGTTTATTTTTATATTCTTCTTTCTCTTGCAAAGTGACGCTGGCCTACCTACTCCCTTCAACCCTACAAGCACACAAGTAATACCTTATACACATCACCTCTCATTGCCTCCATAGCTCCTCCATGCACTCTTTATGCAGGAACAATTAAGCTTCGCTCAACTTTACCATTAACCCAAGCAGCCCTCAGTCATGTCTAATGAACTAACAAGTTGGTTTTTGGTTTGGTTTGGTTTTTTATTTGATTCAAGACTTATGTCTGGCCGGCTCAGACACATGCAAAAGGTTCAACTCCTCAGTGCCTTGCAGTCAAACATTAGTCTGGCTGCTTCTTGTCCTTGTTCTGCAGAAGCTGAATCACTACATGAGATGCCAGACAACTCAGAATTAGGTCCAGGAGTTATCCTAGGAGTGTCTGGCTGTATAAAGACTGCAGGCACCCTTAGGATTAATTCGTTAAAAGCATTCACCCAGAAAGCCTCTGCAGTTGGGTGGCAACCACATCACATGGCACTACCATCGCCAGATTCAGTGGTGTCTAACACCACTGCAGGTGTTTCCTCACGTCATTAGTAGGGTCTCTAGCAAGGTATTTATTCTCAAGAAACTTAGGCGTTTCAAATTATTCCTACCCCTCCATCAAATTTGACCCTCAGGCACCGCATTGTTCAAGAATTACTGGAGGGAGATATGTGGGCAGAGAAAGAGCCAGGTCTCAGATTTGTTTCCTTGGAAGCCAGGCTAAAAAAAATGGTACATGCAATCATGGATTCAATCAATGAATTGAAAATGCAGTCAATGCAAACATGGAAAAGCATGATGTTATCAGGCTTTGGGAGACTTAATCCATTCCCTTCGCCACTCTGGCCACTGAAATAATCATCAGGAAAAAGTTAGTCTAGACCAACCAAGGCAAAGCCACCAAGCTGAACTCCTCGAAGCATTTGGTAAGAGGCAGGGGAGTTCACCCTTTCTTTTACTATCACAGGCTACCTGCAGACTCAGGAAGGACCCACAGAGACAATTTTGCAGTCACAGCGGTTAGGGATTCATTTGGAGCTTGGCTTTGTAAAGAAGCAAGCTTGATAAAATACGTGCAAGTCTCTGTGTCTACATTTTTCAGTAAGTCACTTGCCCAGGGCATAACCTCCACTCTAGTTTCAAAGGAAGGCATGATGATAGGAAGTTACGAAGCTCATAAAGTCTTCATGAAAACGAGCAAGAGCCAGTAAGTGACACCACTGCAAGAAAAGCTGCAATGTGAGCCTGACACCTGATCATTCCCAGCAGAAACCCTTTCCTGACAGCTGCTACCAGCCCTAAGCCAGCTCCATCCCAACACCTTGCCCAGTAAGCCCAACATGGTATGACCTACCAAGGGCAGACCAGCTCTTCAAAGGGTTTGCTCCTTCCAGCTTTGAACCCAATGTCCACAATGATGCTTTACAGTAGAAGGCGCTGGAGGTTGCCTTAAACAGGATCATCCTCTGTTGGCAGAGCAGAATCCAGCCCTTCATTAACGACCTGCAGCTATATTGGAAACATCAGGGTATAAACCAGAATAACTCAAGAAGAGATGGTCAAAAGGAGATGACCAGCAGGTGATGCACCACATAACCTGACCAAACACAGCATCTGGAGAGAACAGCCTGAATTTCACCCCCTTCCTCTGCCTTACACCTATTTTACCCCGCTCTGATCCTCTCTCCCTCCATCCCTCTCCAGTCTGCAGCGTGCGGTGACTGTAATTACGGTTTGCCTTGCTGCCGCACAGCCACACCACCTCCAGGTACTTAACTTCTTTTAATCTTGCTTCATGTTTCAGTCCCTGAAGCCCACTCATAACGTCTGCTACTCTTCTTCCATCACCTTCGATTCATCAATAGCCATGTCAGGCTTTGACCTCCAATTTTCTAACTGCTCAGCTAAACCACTCTGCCACTGGCCCCATTCCTGCCTTTGTTAAAAACAAGGGGGGAGCCTCATTTGCTTTCTTATTTGATCGTCGCTTCACTTCTGTGGTGTGCACTCTGCTTCCCCGTCTCGGAAACCCATCAACCAGCCCCATTCGAGACTGGCGCTGGGGCTGTTGTTACCTTTAACGAGAGGAAATTATGGTTAATGCTCAATTTTAATTTTTTCCCCCTCCTTTAATTTATTTTTTTAAATGGCTTTCCCAGAAAAAGCAGCTTCGGCAGAGCACTGCCACCTGAATGCTAATGAACGCTGAAGGGACCCGATGTGTCTGCCTCCCTGCCAGACATCAAATTGATTTTCAAATTGCTTTGATGACATAAGGTGGTTGCACAGTTTGGACCCTTGTGATTACCTGAGCGTTTATCTCAGTGGGCTCTTCCACTCGCCTGCTTTAAAATAACCCAGGCTGCTGGATTGCACCTTTGCCATGGAGGTTGTGGTCCCCCAGGCTGCTGCCAGCCCACAGGAGCCCGGTCTGAATCTGGATAATTTGGATACTGCTCCTGGCTGAGCCCCAGCAAATAAGAGTGTGGAGGCCAATTTGCAGCTGAACCTCAACTACATCATTAGCCCTTTGCTTTTGGAGGACAAAAAAAAAAAAAAAAAAAAAAAACAGAAAGGTGGTAGATGCCCCATCCCTGGAAGCATTCAAGGTCAGGTTGGACGGGGCTCTGAGCAATCTGATCCAGTGGAAGATGTCCCTGCTCATGGCAGGGGGTTTGGAGTAGATGACCTTTAAAGGTCCCTTCCAACTTAAACTATTCTGATTCTAAAACAGATGGTTCAGTGCCAAGGAAGGGTCTTGGGCGTCTGATGAAATTACAAAATAAATTTTTCTTGGGGAAATTAGGCTGCTGTGCATGGGCCAGGACAGCATCTGATCTACTGGCTCATGTTCCCTCCTTGGCCAAAAGTGTGAGGATGAGGAAGAAAAGACAATCAGGGAGCTGGAGGATATGCTGAGGAGCCACGAGGTCCCCATGGAGAAATATCAGAGCTCAGGCACACTCGTCTCTCCTTCCAAAACACTCATCTTCTGAGCAGATGCCGGATGGGAAGGAGGTGCGGCTGACAGAAGAGAAACATGATTTAGTGATGGCTGAGACCTCTCCTCCATGAGCAAAGGCCCAAGCCAAGGAAGGAGGGGAACACAGCCTGCCAAAGGGAAATGCGAGCATTGCATCGGGCCAGACGCCGGTTTTAGACCCACGAGAAAGGGCAGCGAAGCAGGGTGGCAAAAAATATGACCCTCTCCCATTTACAGGATAGGTAAACACCCAGTATTTCATGGAGCCTCGGTCCACTGCCTGGTAAGCAAAGACCAGGTCAACAACATTTCCCTGGCCAGAGGGATGCAAGATGGTCTCTGTGCTGGCTGGTATTAAGGACTCAGTAGAAATAAAGGCATAAGCTGCTGCAGGCTGAACTCAGCCTCCGAATCAATGCAGATCAGAGAGTGGGATAAGGGGGAGTGAAGGGAAATACGAACCACTTGCATTAACCTGTGGGTAACATAAGCAGTGGCCCCAAAGATAGTATTTCTTCTATTCCCACACACGGCTGTATCTCAGTACATGCAACAGCTGGAATGCAAAAGGCTGGAGTGCAATTTATGGAGTGCTTTGTGACCCCAAGGGATGAGTGGAACAGCAGGATAGTATTTATTATTACTGTTTTACACTAAAAGGAGTACAGCTCATCAGTGGTTTACATTTCTGGGGCACCTTTCATCTCAAAAGATAACAGAAGCATCCCACAAATAAGAGGGGGCTGAGCCAAAGCCTCACCACTGGCTCTACCCAGGCTCAGATAGATACACATATATATAGATATATACATAGATATTAGGGACCAGAGAAATTCAAATCCCCTCCTTTGAGCGTAGCCATTTCCAGTATCAGAAAACACACTTCTCCCCAGACCTCTGAAACTCTGCCGTGCCCACATGAAGAAATAATCAGCATTTAGCAATGTTTCCCTCCCTGCTTTGTACCACCAAGCAGGCACTCCCCATTTGCACTATATATATACACATATATATAAAAAAAAAAATCACAAGCACCCTAAATAGACTCAAGGGTGGAGGCTTTTTTCAGCCAGACAAGCTAGTACTCCTTTGGCACAGATACTGCTGGGTTTGGAGAAGGATAACTAAGACACAGGTTGCAAGAGAGAGCTGTGACCACCCCAAAAATACTGACTCAGTCTCCAAGCTGATGGATGGGAGACCCCAGCATTCATGAGTGCTCCATGCCTGTCCATGGGTGTGCAGGAGGAAGATGCTCCTCCCCAGATGATATTTGGGAGGATACTGCAGGCAAGTTGAGGGAGGGGATTCTCCCCCTCTGCTCTGCTCTGGTGAGACCCCACCTGCAGCACTGCATCTAGTTCTGGGGTCCCCAACACGAGAAGGACACGGAGCTGTTGGAGCGGGTCCAGAGGAGGCCACGAAGGTGATCAGGGGGCTGGAGCACCTCTGCTATGAGGACAGGCTGAGAGAGTTGGGGTTGTTCAGCCTGGAGAAGAGAAGGCTCTGGGGAGACCTTAT
>JAVJGG010000074.1:79529069-79549573 GCA_035590195.1 Aviceda cuculoides
GTGGAAGATGTCCCTGCTCGTGGCAGCGGGGTTGGACTAGATGACCTTTAAAGTTCCCTTCCCACCCAAACCATTCTATGATTCAATGATTCCCCAAAGTCCCAAGAACAAGATACTGCTCTCAGGACCAGGGGCTGAGTCTGCAGCTGGCTGGTCTCCCTCAGCCTCCCTGATCTCAGCCCCAGCTTCAGCCATGAGGACGTGCCCAGACGGGACAGGGACAAGGAGGCTCCTCTGCGACTGCCACCCAGCCTGGGGCTGCCAGCAACCTGCACCGCTGCCATCTCACTGCCCCTGGAGATCGTTCGCTCGCTCTCGGCTCTCGCCAGGATGATTCACCCACAAATGCAAAGGCACGGAGTGCTCAGATCAGCTTGTTGCAAAATATTACATCTTGGTGACTGCCTGGCCCACAGCCACTTTGGTCCTGGGCTCCTAGACAGCGGGGACAGCCCCAGGGCCAACTTGGCTGCCACCAACTCCTGGCCATAACTTGGTCCCACCTGGACAGAGCAGTATTTGCTATAACATTTCTCCCCTGTCAAAGAGGGACAGTTCACTAAGGCCACCTTAACAGCCCTGCACCACCCTATAGAAGGGGACTTGAAGCTGCTAGAATCTCCAAAACCAGACCCTACAGCTCACAGACCAGCCCGGAACATCTCCCACCTGCCCTGCTCCACCATCTCACCGTCACGGCCACCCACCAGAACAGGCTACTGACTCAGGGAGGAGCTGAGGAATCTGCAAGATTAAATTACTACTACTATTCAGACTGCTAGTAGAATAATAATAATAATCCATATTAAACTTCCAAGGTAGCATGAGTCAGTCTTTTTGGTGGCAGAAGATATGTTTGTCTCTAGCACCACTCTTCTTGGCACCTTGAAGTCCCAGGGCCACGTTCCTCGCACTGCTCACTCCGCTATCATGGTTTCCACCCAAACTCAGCTGTTTCTTTCCTTCCAGCAACTGGATTAGCCCAAAGAAGTTTCTCCATCAGCCTCTAAAACACTGTCCCACAACTCAACCCTACCATAGATGCACATCCCCAACTCACACCGGCCGGGACACGCTACCTTCTGCTCCCTACCAAGACCTTCCCCCCCACCAAAGCTCCCAGCTGAGTCCCAACCACATTCCTCATGATGCCAGCTTTAACTCCTCCAGGGTTTTACCAGCATTACAATATAAAGTAGGCAACTGGGCCAGTTCCAGATAGAATTAGATGCTGCTGGTCATTTTTTTCCTCCAAAGAAGAGAAGAAGCCTCCACCACTTAGCTCCGTCGGGTGGATGTTGTTCAGCCAACACCTTTGGTAGACAGCCCAGTGCTGGGCACCAACGCAGCCTAGTAGAAATGCAGCTCTGTACTCGGAGCATTGCTCACTCCTGCAGTCCTTGGAGGCAATTAAGTGATAGCACTGACAACATAAATCCTTCAGCAGCTGGGAGGAAAGCTGCCAAGGAGCTTTTGAAGGCCTGCTAGCTTTGGACCATGGAAAACATAGGGGTAGACTGTGTTTAAATACCATTATGAATGGAGGAGCAGCAGGAAAATAAGTTAGATCAGGTAAAGCAATCGCAGTTTCACTCGAGAAGGGAAATGGTGTAGAAAACTTGAATATATGATTCCCACCCCTCAGCCAGCTCTTCAGATGGCATATATCAGTGAAGCTCCATGGAGCTCTGCTGATTGCCACCCAGCTGGATGGATCCAAGTCTCTAGGACTCTTCTGAGTGCATGTCAGCAGTTTTGCTTGCTTTTATTTTTTTATTTTTGACTGCGCTGGAAAGTACCTCAATCAAAATACACCGTGCCCTTTAGCGCACATTAAAACTGAGAGCTATCAGAGACAAATGTCAAAATTTTAATATCAGGCTAGATCCTTATCTGGTCAAAAGCAGCACCCTGCCACCCTCCCTGTATCCCCTCCGTCCAGGAAGGGATCACAGCTGCCAGCAAGGTGCCAGTCCCCGTGCCAGCCATCCCAGCAGTGGGAATTTGGGAGGGGGGCTGCAGGTTGGGACGGCAGTGGCGAGTATATCAAAATACAGCTAGACAGTGTGTCATCCTAAGAGCCCATTTCAGCCTCAGACACCCGCCAGCGTTAGATACCAAGAGGCTCTTTATCTTGTCACCAGTGACTAAGAGCATCCATGGCATGACGGTACCACAAAAATACAGGTGATGGAAAATGGCCCTTTTCCAAGGAGGATGGATCTTTTATTACGTTCTGTTTATCTCCTATATTACTAAAGAGAAAGCCATGAAGCATGAGATCCTTTTAGGTTCTCTGAATCCACTTAGATTTTTATCTCTGGAGCCAGAGCTTTCCAGGAATGAAATAGCTGCAAGACACAACGTGGGTGAAACAAAATCAAATAGAGAGTCTCCAACATGAAAGGCAAACTAAAAGGATGACAGCACTAGTTATACGGAGGGAGAAATAAGGAGGAAAGGAAATTAAAAGCAATTAAAGGGAATTAATTAGAAGGTATGATGGAACTATGAAAGAGGAAAAACAGCTATGCAGAGTTCACTAAATACCCCAAACTTTTAATTGTCACACTTGGAACTGCAAGCCCTGGAGGTTCAAAACCCCTCTGGCAGTTTCCAAAAAAAAAAAATTCCCATGGCTTAAACAAATTACTTCTTTGCCTCTACATCTGCATGGCTGACAAGTTTCTGAGCTTCTCCTCCAAACCATGGAGGCAGAAGTGCATCCTGCTCTCCACTCCACCGGCCAAAGCTGACAACCCACACCAGCACTTGATGCCAGGAGTTGGGGCTTCGAGTAGAGTGTTGATGCTGTTGTCCCAAGCATTGGGCTGAATTTTTTGCACCTGCCCAATGTTCCTGGTAAGGTTTTCACAGGGCCTTGGGGGTGGTGGGGTCACCATCTGTGCTTGAATTCACCAGGATGAGACCAGCCACTGGGTTAGTCCCAGCAGAGATGGCTATCAGCTGCAGCATCTCACCTTTCATTGAAATGCACTGCCTGCATTTCCCACTAAAATCTAACAGTCCTTTTCATAGGATCACAGAACAGTTCAGGTTGGAAGGGACCTTAAAGATCATCTAGTTCCAACACCCCTTGCCGTGGGCAGGGACACCTTCCACCAGACCAGGTTGCTCCAAGCTCCATCCAACCTGTCCTTGAACGCTGCCAGGGATGGGGCATCCACAGCTTCTCTGGGCAACCTCTTCCAGCGTGTCACCACCCTCACAGTAAAGAATTTCTTCCTAATATCTAATCTAAATCTCCCCTCTTTCAGTTTAAAACCTGCTCACCGTCCCCAGTTCCAAACTGGAACGAGGATCTAAATCAAAATGTTGCCACGAAGGGGGCTGCAGAGAGCAGAAGCCCCTACACTCTCCAGGTCCTCCCTTTGCCAACCGTCTTGGCCTTAACCATGAGAAGTAAGGAAGTCCCCTACGGAGATCAAAACGTCCTTTATTAAGGGAACAGTGTTGATGGCTGGGAGGAACGACAAGAGGTCATAAAAAAAGCAGGCAGACACTGTTTGTCTTGGCCTCCTGGATACGCATTATTTTCCTGGGACGCAAGCTCCGGCCCCACGCCGAAGGCAAGGACGCACGAAATGGAGAGGGGGCCACCTTGCCAACACGGGGTTTGTTTCGGAAGAAACTCCTCACCCGGCGTTTCCATGTGGGAAGGAGACGGTGGGGCAGCAAAGCCAGAGCTGCTGGATGGTGCTTGGAAAGTAACAGCCAAATCCTTCAAGCTCGGGGTGTGTGCATGGGGTCCATGCAGCGCCCCAAAAAAAACATATAGGGAGATGGGCAAGGTCTAAGCTCCTTACGGTCTTCCCATGTTCTCCATCCATACATACCATGCTCACCTCTATCAGCTACAAGGCAGGTCACGTATAGATATAGGGACTGCGCAAAAAGCTCCATCTCCATCCCCTGCACCATCAGCAGCCCTGCTGCCCCCTCTGCCCTGGCCATTGCTCGAAGCTGCTGTCTTCAGAGACCCACAAAGCCTTGATTGTGTTTAATTAAGTGACCGCAAGCTGATTTACACAACAATAACCCTGTTTCCAAACACAGTGGGTTTCAAGCAGCTTGCCCCAGTGACAGAACCACACTGTTCCTATGAAAGGGAGAACTTCATTATCAGTTACCAATTACGATTCAGAATTAAAAAAAAAAAATATCTTCTTTTTTTAAAGGCACAGCTAATGTGACATAAAAAACCACTGATTTTCAACCCAAGCCTAGGGAGGATTTTTTTTTTTTCTTGAAAGACAGACAGTTTCATGCTTTGAAGTTAATTATAACTATTTTGCTTTATACATCACTTGCTCAGGAAGTTACAAGCCTTCCAGATCTCCCTGGTTTATTTGGTACCGAGACAGACAGAGGTTTGAAAGTCACAGCTGTCACAAGCCCAGCTTCCATTAGGAAGATTAATCTTCCCCAAGATGCATCTATGGGAAGGTCTGAATCACAGGGTTGGATCCTGCTGCTGGTTACACAGCATCAACAGAATTGCATGAAGATGAGGAAAAGCAAAGCTGGGCTGGTAAGCATCAAACCTCCTGCCATGGGACTGGACGGGAGCAAGGCAGTAGAAAAATCAGCTCTTTGGGACATTTCAGCAGAATATTTATGCCCCATGTAGCAAAGCAGAGCCCTGCTCCTGTGCTGGGTCTGCCAGGCACCAGGGCAAGTCAATAACTGACTAATAGCAATAATTAAAAAAAATAAAAATTAAGCAACAGTGATTGCAAAAGTCAACTGAGCGTCTACCAGTGGTCGTGCCTATGTGGTGGGATGGGAAAGCTTCAGCTGCTGGTCCCTGGGGATGCTCATGGAGACCCACTGCTGCTCCAGGGTATGCCATGGCACACATTGCAGCCTCCATCCCTAAATTAGGGGACCCTCCTGATTCCTCAGCACTAAACGAACTCAAATAACAAAGCAATGAGGGAACAGCCCATCCCACGGCAAACACCAGGCACTGCGGGGACAAGCAGCTTGTGAACAAGCCCCTGCAAACAGCCTGCACCTCCTTTTTCGCCCCCACTTGCCCTCAGTCCACAGGAGCAAAATGATTTCACTTTGGGCTTTTAATTAAAAGAGAAAAGCATCTAACACATTGAATCAGGGTCATGCCATCCTTCCCAAGCGCCACATTGAGAACACAGGCAGCACCTACATGGAAGAAATACATTTAAGCTGCCAGATCACAGACCAATTCAAAGCAAACCCTGAAGAGTCACCAGGTAGTTCTTAGATACTCCTACACACACAGACACCAAAGGGACAGAAGAAACTGCCTGGCAGGGGAGGAACTGGAACTGCTCTAAATGAAGGCCTGCACTCATGGTGGAGTTGGTACTAACAGGTATCAGCGTGCAAAACCTCCTGCCTGGCTCCACTGCCTGCAACTTGCGGGCAAATATATCCAAAAGTGGGTTTTCTGCCAGTGCAGTATCTGCTGGTGGGTTTTCTAGGTGCACCTCAAAGGCAGAGGACTTTCAGCAATGGCCAAGCTGAAAATGGGGGAGAATCATGGGTGGTGAGGTTCTGCTCTAGGTTAGTGCAATAAGAGCAGCATCACTACTGCAACACCTGAACCACGTGTGGAAAGAGCTGGTGGTCTTCAACCAGCTGCAAGCCACTGCAGCAAGGCTGTGGGGGATGTAACACTTGCTTTGGTTTGGGTTTCTGCCTGCCAAGTCAGGCTGCTTTGTGAATTAGCCTGTCTCCTTCAGGGACCCAGGTCAGGAGCCCACGAGTTACAACTCAACTGGATCTGCAGCAAACGTTGCTAAATTCAGAAGACACAGGGACATGCTGGCCTTTAATTTGGGGAATCTGCAATGGATTAACATTACCTTTTCCTTAGCAAAGCAGCAGAATTCATCTTACAAATTAAAAGGCATCAGCTGATAAGCAATTAGCATATACTTTCCACTGCATGAGGCTGTCATCAACAAAATAACTATATACGGGTTTTTTTAAAGCACAATCTCTACAGAATTGTTCTGCTTCTGGACTCCATTGAGTTTGCAGTGCCCTGTATTTGTTTCCCAGCTGAGACAATTGCAAGTTAAGCGTTCGCTGGTGTTGTTGCTGTTACAGGGATTGTGCAGCTAAATAATTCAGTAAGCAATTACTGTTTAACAATATCACTCTCCATCATTTGAGCAGTGATCTGTCATCCAGGCCAGGAGACTCCAGCAAAAAGGAGTCTGCAAGAAGCCTTCATTTGATGTAAAGACATTGACTCGTGCACTTCTTCTGTGTAAAATACAACTTATTGACTGAAAGACAAGGTATACGGCACATTTTATCGCGTGCTAAATGAGGGCTGTAATGAATTGCTGCTTGCCTCTAGGTCATTTGTTTGATTGCCAGCTAAGCAAACTGTTGAGGTCAAAAGGTCCTGCCCATGGGATGGTTCCTTGGTGAAATGAACTGCTGATCAGCTCGAGAAAACAAGAAAGCAGGACAGCCTAATGCTGATTCTGTGCCCAGATCAGGAAATCTGGATTTCTTCCTTGTCCCCAAAATGTACGAGACACCACTATACTTGATGCTTTCACCATCAGGGCCACCGCACCGAGCCAGCTCTCCGGCAAGGGCAACCAGTGTGCTCCAGCTCAGATTCATCCTGCTCAGGACCTAGTCCTCCCAGTCTGCCTCTGTGCCTGGATTGGGACCTAAAAATGCAGTTGCTCTTATTTTTAAAGACTCATCGATACACAGCATGCATGACCAGCTGCCCTCTTGGTTATGAGATGGGAGCTTATTTAAGGGCTGAACCTGATCTTCTTCATGCAGGGCATCACCAGAGCTCACCCAGCCCATCTTCATCACCACAGCTCGGCAGAGAAACTTGCCTGGTTTTTAAAGATATTCCTCCTGCCTCCTTGGTTCCGCAGTTGTGTGACTTTAAAGCTTTCTTCTGCGCAGCTATAAAAGGGTGTGAGAAAACTTGGAAAGGAAACCCTGGGTGGTACAGACAACTGGAACAAGGAGCAATCTGTGCCCAGGGGAGGGGGTGGCAGAGCCCACACAGTGCCATGCTGAATAGCTGCCGGGGAGGAAATGACACACCGCACTATCCTGCTTTTGTCCAGGGGCGAGACCAAAACGCTCCAGAAGAAAAAAAAAATAAAATAAAAAAAGGGATTATTCTGGCTCGCACCGCTCCCTCCTCTCCCCTTCCCACTGGTGACCACCTCTGCATCCTTGCTCCTGCGGACCACAGGGCATCGTGGCCTGAGCAGCACCTGGTTTGGTTTAGCACCAGCCTTCTGCTCCCCAGGTTTCTCCCTGCTCCTTGCTTTTTAATAAGGAACCACAGCCATAAAGCCACCCAGCGCTGAGTTAGGCTGGCCGGCAAAGCCGGGGCACGGGAACGCCCCGCTCCACTGCTCCTCATGGTGAGCTGCCAGCAAAACGCTGCAGGCAGGGAGGAGCAGGCAGCGTCCTCCAGCCCTGCCCGCGCTGCCCACACGAGAGGTGCCACCAGGCACACCAGCCGTGGTGCCCACACTGGGGGTTCTCCCCAAGCCTCATCTCCCAAAGGGCCATGATTACAGCAGAGTCCCAGCTGTGTTCACCCAAAAAACAAAATCTTAAAAACTTTTCACACTTATCGTGCCAAAGAAAAGCTCAACACCATGGTGTTTTCCAATGCCCCACCGCTGCCCACCAGGTCAGCTCTTACCTCTGCTGTGCCCCACGCTCAGGCATGTCCTCTCCTCTTCCCCCATCTCAGCCATCATCACAACAACCTCATACTGTGGGGCTTCCCCAGAGTCCATCGCTGTGGGGATGATCCCCTCCCCACAGGCTTGTCTCCTCCCTCACCACAGCTGAGGCTCATTCTCCAGCCGCCTCTGGGTCAGATCCTTCACCAGCAGCTCATGAACCCTCTCCCAAATGCCCAACCACCCTTTCAAGCCCCACCCCACAGTATCACACATTTTTTCCATATCTCTCTTTTTCCTATTGTTTTGGTACCTCACCCATCACATCCTCCCCTGTAAAAGGACCAGAACTCACACTCTATTCCTCAGCCAAAACTATCTCCATATCTGGGCCACCCTTCACTCCTCTCTTCAGGAATGATGAAAACAAGCAAGGTACAAATGCTATGTTCTTACAAATTAAGCAGCCCACCCTGAAAGGAACCCAAAATCTCTATCAGATGTATATGTATCAATGGTATATCTTATTAAAACAAAAGCCCAGAGGAAACCCAACTAAACAACTATCCATAGACACAAGTTCTCCTCTTACATCACACCAGCACTTCAAAAGGGCTCAGGCAAGATTAAATAAAAAGATGGATTGGAGAGTGTGGGAGTCAGGGAAGGGTGAATATTGTGGGACAGATCCACTCTTGTGGGACTTCAAAAAAAGCCAATAACCTAAAGCCAACTTGCCAGCAGACGTGCCCATGTCAGTCAGGAAGGCAACCCCAACTGATGTTCCTCAGTACCAGTGGAGGAATTGGAGGGACAGCGAGGATTAGCCTGAACAGGGTGAAAAGGTTTTGGCTGAGCAAAGGAGGACTCCCTGGCTCTCTACTGATCACATAGAGACTCAAAAGTCTCCTGCTTTAGTTGCCAGCACGTCCAAGGCTTAGTCCAGTCCCAGTCCAAGTATTCAAAGCTTATGGTGGAGAAAAGACACCAGGGTGCAGAAAGTGCCCAGAGCCACCTGGTTTTGCCTGGAGACACAGGACACCCTCATCCAGAGCAACTTCCTCACGCATGGAACCTCCTGGGACAGAGCAGAGCTGCCCAGACCTAGAGGACAACACTGATCACTGCTTCCCAGGCTTTGCCCCAGACCATGATCATACCCTGCCAAGCTCTGGGCACAGAAGAGAAGCCACCGAGTCCATCTTCAGCTGGTGCCAAACACCACCGCATCCCTTCAGCCCAAAGCAGTGCTGAGCCCAGCTCAGGGTTTGCTCTCCCTCTGCAGACACCAATGCTCCTCTGCCTGCACCAGCCATAAAACGCGCTGCCCACCCCACAACTGGCTGGGGCCCTCAGCACTAGAAGCTGCAAACAAAAAGTCCAAATTATCAATTGCAGCAGACACACCTAAGTCATATTTTTCTTCTTTTGCATGTCAGAGCTTGCTCCTCTTTAACGCATTTTTATCTCAGCTCCCCAAAGCAGGATGGGGCTCTCCCCTCCATCTTGCAGAGAAGAGAGATGAGGAGACCACAGCACCTCCCACATCCCACTGACCCACATCCCACCCCCATCTTCACCCAGCCCCAGCTCTCGGAGCCACCCAGGGAAGCGTACAGCTACGCACGGCTGCCTCGCACGGCGGCAGCTCCCTGTTAACAGGACACCAGCTAATTCGACTACATCCACGTGAGCCGTGATACCTACAGCAATGCTATGCCCCAGTGACCTGCCCCAGTCACGGAGGACGCCTGCAGGAGAGCAAGACACCCTTGCGTGGGCTTCTCCAGGCACCTCCTAAAACCCAAAGCTTCCCCTTTGATTCTACGATTCTATGATTTTCAGAGGGTTAATGTGCAATCCCACCACTGCCTCCACCTCCACCAGCAAAGCAGAAGGAGGGAGCGAGCACACAGCTTGGGGATTGCTTTTGGTGCTTTTGTCAGGTCTGACTGAGCCTCAGTGAGCTACAGCCCTTCTGCAAAACAAAACTAGAGGCAGAAGAGGGTCAGAAACAGTGTCAATGTCTCAGGTGACATCCCACCAGCTTGCACACGGTCACCTTGCTGAGTACACCGCAGTGAGATGAACTCCAAGTAAAGACTGAAGATCTGCCACTTCCATGTGGATCAGATCTTGACCGAGACGGGCTGCAAACCTCCCCCATGGGGCTCTGCAGTGCTCAGCCTGGATCAAAGAGGATTCCATTTTCCTTTTGTCCTCCCTGAAGATTTATCTCAAGCATCTCCAGCTCCAAAGAGCAAAACCTGACCATTGTCCCTCCAGAAACCAGCAGCAAGCAGAGGCACTGCCAGAACCCCCTTCCCAAACCCAACCACACAGCAAAGACACCTACCGCAATCCTCCCACCAGCATCCATTCCTCATCCATGGAGAAAAGCTGCTCTATGCAGACATACCACCTCTTTACATTCCTAATGACTTATTATTGATAACCTATAGGCATAGCTGGCCAGCCAACCTGCCATACCTACAGCAGAGCCTCCTCTTGTTCAGCTTTTGAAGGATCTGACCTGGAGGTAGCTAGATGATGAGCTTCAGCTGTGGGGAGGGAGGAGGAGAGCCGATGGGAAGGTGGGGAGGGGATCATCCTGGCGATGGACTTTGGGGAAGCCGCGCAGCACAAGGCCAATGGGATGGAGAAGTGCCTGAGATGGGGGAGCAGGAGAGGACATCCCTGAGCGTGGGGTACAGCAAGGGAGGAAGATTTAGCCCTCTGGGTCATCTCATTCATCTGGGTGTCCCCCAGGACCTGAGTCACCAGACACTCATAAGCCACCTCAGCCACCCAAGGCACCAGCAGCCCCGGGGCCAGCGCGATGCAGGGAGCCCTGGGGAAGCATTGAAAGGCTGCATGGAGCCGCCTGCTTCAGACTGCACTGTCTGAACGTTTGCATATTTGGAACCACATAAAACCATCCCCTATTACTAACAAAAATAGCTTAAAAGCAAAAGAGAAGTGCATCTGCAAATATTTTGGGGGTGCGCAACCCTGCTGAACCCACCACGGTGGTTGCCAAAACCCACAGAGATGTCACCATCCCCAGGAGCTCATGGTGGAGCATGAGAAGAGGCATAGCATGCAAGGAAAAGGTGTTCCGCAGTGGTATCCAGTGCAGCAGAAAAAATGGTTTACGATTGTTGGGGTTTTTTTACAACACACACCTGCACATCGTCCACCTATTCGTTCCCCTCCAGACTCATCCAAACACTCACTAGTTGGAAGATGCTTCCCAACAAGGATCAACTTTGTTAAGAAAAAGAATAGAGCCCTAGGCAAAATTAGCTTTTTGTCTCCCAAACAGGCAATTACCTCTTGCAAAACTATGTAACTCTAAAACGCATGAAAGGCAATATTAAGCTTTACTAAAATGGTGCCTTTAAAGTACAAATTGTTGCAACATGTGAAAAGAACATGGGGGATTTGCAGCCATGGAAAACTGGGACTACTCTTTATTTTATAGTTTCCGGGCATACCAGGCTCCAATAGAGATGACCCTAAAAAAATCACAACAACAGCTGTATTACGTACAGCACCCCTTTTTTAGATTATTTTAGAGGAGGTGCAAATTAATTGCTGCTTCATTCCTCCTGAAGCCCCCATAGTTATGCTCTAAATATGACCGTGTAACCTGGATTCCCAAGGTATACATGTAATATATGTAAAACATAAACCAAACTGCAACATATAACTAATACATAGTGGTGTGATGTGGCAAAAAATGTTCTTGGTGTTTATTTGGGACTGCCTACAGAAGAAAACCCCAATGTTCCTACCTATGTGGCAACCTGGGCATGCTAGACGAATATCAAAACATCTTCACTGCCCACCATCAATACACACAGCCCTTAAGTAGACAGATGCAGACAGAGATTAGGAAACATTTTTGGAGATCATTGGGACAGGCCTTGTAAAGGCACAAGCTTCAGGATGCAGTGAACTGAAAGGCAAAACAGAGATTTGAGATTTACATCCCAGATCAGGCTCCGGAGCGTGAAGCAATAACGGTGGTTCTGGATAGCACAGGCAGCAAACTGTGTCTAATGCGTCTTCTTCAGACAGGCAAAGCAGGCAGGAATGAAGCAGGCACAGGTCTATGCAGATTCCAGCCCATGACACACTCGGCAGAGATTAAAAAGTCTAAGCGCTTTCTAAAGAACAACAATCAAAAAAAAAAAAAAAAAGCCCCTTCGGTCATAAGTTCATTTATTTTTCTATGAAAAAAGAAAATAAGCAGCATCTCCTAGAACAGTTTCAGGGATGGCCCTCCTGCATGTCTGCTCTCCCCCACAACCATCAAAAGAAGCGAGCTGAAGGTGAAGCAGTTTTCCAGGGGCAGGAAAGCACGCAGCTCTGGAAATCCCATGGAAAAATGGATTCCCTCTCATGCCTGAGCATGTCACACCCTCAAACTCTCCTGCCACCAGGATCACCAGCATGTCCCCATCCAGGATCACGGCTGGCATGAAACTATCCCAGCATTTTGCAGGAAACGCTGCACATAAATGCCTGCACAAAACAAATGCAAAATTATGCTGCTAATTTGCATGCGTAATTACTATGAATTAGTATGCAATTGGCCAATTAGATTCCCTTCTTGCATGTATGCCGTTTCTAAATTCAGGCCTCATCATGGGGCGATCTCCTGGTTTGATAAGCAGTCCAGCCGATGGGCTGTCTCCAAGTTCTGCTCCCAACCTCGAGATCATCCTCCAGCTCCTTCGTGGGCTGCCATCACAAGTACGGGCTAAAAACATTCACTGATGCCAGACAGCTTTCAATAAATTCACAGGATTTTATCTGTAAGAGACCTCTGAGATGACCTAACCTCACCTCAACTCAAAGAGCAGAGCCTTGTAAAGCCCATGTCTGACATTTTTCAGGAAGACACTCGATCCTGAACTAAAAATGATGAAGAACCCTATGCAAACATGTCAGCAGCCTGCCTGGAAGTTTATACAACATTTGGCACATCCAGTTAAAAGATGCAATGGAAATGCTTTTACTACTTATCCACAGCGCAAGTGCTTCGAGGACCGAGAGGGTATCAGGGAGGACCAGCCACCCCCACCGACCTGGAGGCAGTACGTTTCTTCAAACCCCTTTTTCATCTCTAGACGCAACCTGGCAGAGACCAGCCAGGGAAGAAATAACAAAGGAAAAGAGCCTCCCAACAAGCCTGGTTTGAAGCCATCCTGGTGGGACCAGGTGGGTTGCATGAATTTGGGATAACAGAGAGCAGGAGGGGGAGGTCTATCCTGCTCCTCACCCTTCCCCAGGTCCTCTCCTGGGGCTGAGGACCCCAGTGACAAGCAGCCGCTCTTCCAGGCAGAGCTTCTTCACCTCCAGTGACTGCGGAGGTCTGGAGTTCCTCACGGAGAGAGGAGCCTGGCAAGCTGTGAGCCCACTTTGGGGAGCCCAGGGGGCAGCAGGGGAATGTGGCTGTGCTGGACCCCCTTGGCTGTGCAGGATTTTCCTATTCCTAGGGAGGAGGAGGAGGAGGAAGACAGGAGCACCAGAGAATGACTAAGTCCCATTAACAGCACTGGGGTTGCCAAGCAACTAGGAGGCACCTGCAAGAGACAATAAGGACCAGGGCCAAAACTGCAGTGGCACCGTACGGTGGTTAACCCCCACGCACCCACCGGCCGCTCCTCCACCCAAAATCAGACCCCCGAGATCTATCTCATGAAAGATGCTCACACAGCACGACCACCTGTGAAGGCAAGGATGCCCATACTCGTTCCACCAAGGAAGGTGTCACTACCCCATGTTGGGTGCGGTGAAGGGGAGTATTGTTTCCCAAAAATCCTGCCACCAATACCCCGATTCCCGACCCTCACTCCCCACACCTCGATCCCTTTTATCCGGCACCCCAGGGCAGCAACAATGGAAAGTTACAGCAGATTTCCCCTCCGACGCTGTGCCAACTTTTGCCAAAACAGAGGAAACTCACTCAAGACTGGAAAGTTACTTTAATTTCCTCCTCTGATTTTGTTTTTTTTTTGGCGGTGGGGGCGGGGGGGGATTTATTTATTTATTTGTAATGTCTTCACCTTTGAGCTACGCCTCCCAGAAGAGGAGCATCCCAATAGCACGCCCATGCGCAGATTCCCAAAGAAGGGAGGCTCAGCGCTTGGCACAGCAGCATCTTCCCCAATTATTCATGTTTCAAAATCAAAACTGTCTTTTTCCTCTATTCCCCACCCCCCACCACCCCAAAACAAATCGATCCTGCAGTTCAGCTTGTCCACAGGACAAATAGCTCCAATATTGCATCGGTTTTTTTGCCACCCCCGCGGTAGGCGCATCCTGGGGAAGCGGTCCAGGTCCGATACGGATCACAGTGTGAAGAGCCGCTCAGCATCACCAACCCCGAGATACCACCACCCTTAAACTCATCCACAGCCAGGGCTGATGGCACTTTGCTCCAGGGCTTTGCTAAAGGTTCCAACGCGTTTCTCTAAAGAAGTCTCGGGTCTGCAGTTAGCTGTTGGTGTAAATAAGGTGGCCTCCAAAGCTACGTCAGCAACTGCTGTGAAGACACCATCCTCCTCCTCCCTGCTTCTCCCTACACCAAAGCACGTTTAAAACACGTTGTGTTTTAACACGGTAGTTTTTCTACCTCTTGCTTTCAGCTGGGATTGCATGCCTAAAACAAGAACAAATAGGTATTTTGCAAGCATGGCTGGCCATTTCTTTATAATTTAAAGCCCGATAAAGATAACTGGCTTAGAATAACCCCACATGCATAGTCCTGGAGAAGGGCTGCTCCTGAAATCAATGGACTAGCCAGGTGAATAAAATCACTCACACTTGGAAGTGTTGCAAGCTCGGTCCATAATAAAAGACATTAAAAAAAGCCATCAAAACATAACACAAGTGGTGCTGCAGGAGTAACATACATACACGTACAGATGAAGCTGCTGAAATGGGATACTCGAGTTGGATCAACATCACAAAAAATGAGGTTAACAACCTCTTTTTCATATTTTGAAGGGGAATTGTAAAATGAGTTGTTTGTAAACTGACTCTAAATTAATTTACAAGTTGATGTTTATTTTGTGAAGCCCATCATTATTATGGGTCACTTTAAATTTACAACATGAATCTGGTAAATTCATGCATCATCACATTAATTGTACATTATCAAAGGGCTCATTTATAGCCTTACTATTTGAAACGGTGATCGTTAAAGAAACCCTGCTGCTTTTTTCCCCACTTACAATTTCACATGGCATCTCTATGCTTCTCAACAGACTGACCAAGAAGTGTTTATCTTCTTGGGAAAAAAAAAAAAAAAAAGACTCCAAAACGGAATATCAGGGATTAATTTAATCACTCCAGGGCACCAGCCAACACCAGGTCTGCACCAATGCTTGGTGCCTTTGGGTTGAAGGGAAGGCCAAGGTCCCCAGTACCAAATTCCAGCCCCAAAAAGAAACTCCAAGCTGCAAACATCCAAAAAAGGACTATTTATAAAGGCAAGGCTGACAAGTGGAACGCTGCCGGCAGACGGCAATGCAATAACAACGCTGCCTGCAAATCCCCGCTGAGCAACTTCAGTGACTATCATCAGTCATGTTCCTCTCCTCCTTTGTTTAATTGACAATCAAGATGCTTAAAAGCGACAATGAATACCCTGAATGTTTTCTCTCGCATCACCATGATTAACTTCTGGAACTTAATTCTCAAGCTGCAAATGGTCACCAATTTTGGTGAGTGTTCCGGACTTCAACCTCAAGCTCATTGCTGACCTAGCTGAGGTCACCATGCTCCTGCCCACCCTTTTTTGGTTTTACTTTGATCGTGTGTTCATCACAGAGCAAGACAACCTAAAAATAAATCCCCCAAAGGGATTTATATTTAAAAGTTGCCAACGGCTTCTTACTCATGTCCGTGTGCCAAGGTACAACATGCTCTACAGAAGGGCTCGTCTTCGTTGCAGTCATGGAGTTCATCACCTGCCAATTAGCTTGCGGTCCATACATTTGCTAATGCTGATTTGGTTACTCCCATCAGATTTGATCAAGCATGCAAATCTTCAGGTCTTATGCTAGGCAAAGCCTGGAGAAAGGAGAGGGCCTGAGCCAATAAATAAATAAAAATATCATTTGGGGATTAAACTGAAAAAGAGGGCAAGAAGTAAAGTTTTCTTCTTCCTCCCAACCTCCTCCTCTGCTGCGTGTTGTTAAACACGATGCAATGAGAAGGTTCAGAAAGCGTTGGAAAGGCTCCTTCCACCAGGAACAAAGACCCAGAGGTCCTACAGGGCAAAGGCCATCTTGCAGACTGGTAGATGTTGTATGCACTAGACCCCAAATCTGCAAGAAGTAGCGACAATAGGTTGCAAGACACCACTTTTCGCAGCAAATCAGTACCCTCTAAGGTTACTTAAGGCTTTCTAGAGCATCGTTCACCCCACAACCCAAAAGGACCCATGTCCCTGACAGAAGCGACAACTTTCAGTTAAGCCAAAGAGCTGCTGGTTTTTCCCACTGGAAGACGTAAATAAAACATCCACGTCACGTTCATAGGGGTTGTCCTGTCCAGTTTCCAATAGGGTTCATCCTATTGGTGGACTCAGATTTTCCCTGCAGCTCCAAGTGGAGGCAGTAATTCCGCATTTCAGGTCCTGAACCATCGTGTAGTTTTGTTATTAAACAGTTGACGCTGCCTTGAAGCCTAGAAGCGGCGTTTTATGTGCATGTGAGAGTTTATAGAACATTTGGGTGTCATTTCTGATGAATGGCCCTGCATAAATGTTAGATCTCCAACCCGTTGCTCTTGCAAATACTGTTATTTTTTTTCTTATTTATTTGTATCGCAGTAATTCATTCAGGTGCCAACCAAGACTGAGGCTGTGCTATCAATATGCAGCCTGACAGCAGCAGCAAGAGACAGCACCGGCTTTACAGACCACACAGGAGAACAGGAAGCATCATGGCTAGTGTTGGTGGGGAATGGAGGTAAAACCAGGTGACGTCCCCAAATCCCAAGGAAAAGCCCAGCAAAACAAACAGAAAGAGAACCCTGATCCACAGAGCACCCATCTAAGCATTTAAGCAGAAGCCCCATCACAGGCAGAATAAGGAGTCTTAGACAGACCTTCCATACTGAGATGCGTGTCCCACCAAAACACCTGGACCATGACAAGAGCAACTAAAGGCCATCAGCTCATCCCTCTGCAAAACCAGTCCCAGATAAAGCTGTCCTAACTGGGACAGCATCCTTATCCACCCCAGAGACCTGCTTCCCTGCAGGAACCATAAGCACACCCAACACATGCTCCAGCGTTGTTTTTTATGGGCTGGCAGGATGAGATGCTCTCAGCCTGTACCGCTCGTCTTCTCTACGGAGTGCCCCGAAGCAGCATGCAAGCGCTGCTGCTGGTGAGCAATGCAGAAGCGGTGGGTGGATTTGCAATATCCCAGCTCTGGTCTGGCAAGGTGCCGACCTGCACCACCCTTGACGAAGCCAACACGCTGTCCAGAAGGAGGTTGACATGGCCCATCAGCACCTTTGGGGATGTGGGCTAACTCCACATCTGTGGCCAGGCACTGTGTCACCTCCTCTACACGTGCCAGACGTTTGTCCCACCGCATGAAGGACCATGCGTGTGGACAACCACCATGGCCACGGGTGACAGCAAGGTGCTGCCACCTCGAGCCACAGCAGCCAAAGTGTCACCAGGATGGGCTGGACCTCCAAGCCACAGAGGTCTGCCGAGACCCTAGTCCTGCTCCCCGGGAACTGTACCACCGTCTGCAATGGAGGCAGAGCTGGCTTCTGGTTCTCCTTGCTACCAGGAACAGGCAGTGTCATCTCACCCTTTGAAATCTTTCTTCTAAGCCCTGCTCTTGTAGCAACTCCCTTTGCTCCTGGAGATCCACTGGAGAGGAAAACAGCAGCCTGGGAATTCCCACCACTCCGCACCCGCCTGCTCCTTCCTTCTCCTCCTCCAAAAAAAAGCAAACCCTTTCAGACCAACCAGCTTAAGTAAATAAGCCAACGCACCCCCTCCCAGTGACAATAATGGAGAACTAAGATTTAATTAAATAAATGAAACAGATTCATAAGAACGGGGAGGTTGGTTTCGTTGAGCCGGTCACAGTGAGATTAAGCACAGAGCGAGACCCGGATCCCTTTTCACTAGAGTGCTGTAAAAAGAGTGGCACAGACCCAGCGGAGCTTAAAATACACGACAGGGCACACCCTTCCCTCCAAACACACCTGCCACTTTTTTCCCCCCCCCTTTTTCTCTCCCACATCCTCTCTGGAAAAGCCAAACTTCATTCATTACACAACCGAACTATTTCCTTTTTTATTCTAATATTTCCTTTTTTTTTATGGGCAACCATCTGGGAGTGGGGAGGGGAAAGGAAGCCCTGGAGCTTTTCAGACACAATAAAAAAAAAAAAAAAAGTATGATTAAAACCAAAAAGCATAAACAAACAAACCATGTTACCCAGAATAATGACGTCGGGGAAAAGCGCCAAAAAAATTGTATAAGCTTCTGGAGCACGGCAGAAGAAGAGAACGGAGAGTCCTCACTGCCGATGAGAGCGTGCCGCTGTGGTGGGATGGCGGCTGGGACAGCAGGGATGCTCTGGGCGAGCCAGGAAGGAGAAGGGTTTCAGATAGATTTAGCTGCCTAAATATGTCTTCAGGCACCTGGTTCTGGTAATTGCAAAGCCCTGGTCTAGGCAAACTCAGGTCCTTTCAATACGACGTAATTGCCCCTCTACTCTGCTCTGGTGAGACCCCACCTGCAGTTCTGCATCCAGCTCTGGGACCCCCAACATCAGAAGGACATGGACCTGTTGGAGCAAGTCCAGAGGAGGCCACGAAGGTGATCAGGGGGCTGGAACACCTCTGCTGTGAGGACAGGCTGAGAGAGTTGGGGTCGTTCAGCCTGGAGAAGAGAAGGCTCCGGGGAGACCTTACAGCAGCCTTTCGATATATAAAGGGGGCTTATAAGAAAGATGGAGAGAGAATTTTTAAGAGGGCCTGTAGTAACAGGAGAAGGGGTAATGATTTTAAACTGAAAGAGGGCAGATTTACATTAGATGTAAGGAAGAAGTTCTTCACTGTGAGGGTGGTGAGACACTGGCAGAGGTTTCCCAGAGAAGTGGTGGATGCCCCATCCCTGGGAACATTCCAGGTCAGGTTGGACGGGGCTCTGAGCAACCTGATCTAGTGGAAGGTGTCCCTGCTCACGGCAGGGGGGTTGGACTAGATCCACCTGTACTGATACCAGGGGTTTCCCCAAACCATGTGCAGGACCTTGCACTTGGCCTTATTGAACCTCACGAGGTTCACATGGGCCCACTTCTCCAGCTTGTCCAGGTCTCTCTGGATGGCATCCCATCCCTCAGGTGGGTCAGCCGCACCACTCAGCTTGGTGTGATCTGCAAATATAAACCCCTCCGAGCTATTCTTGTTTTTTAGCTTCATTTTTGGCAGCAGCGTGTAATATTCTGCAGTGATGACAAACGGGGGGCACGCAGGGTGGTCAGCATTATCCATAACCAAGCTGATGTTTTCCTGAAAAATGGGGAGCACAGAGGGATTCAGCTACTGCTCCTGCCCTAGGAAGGAAGCATTTAGGGGCGATGCTTTGCACCCAAGGGTTTCCACCCTGATGCACCACCCTAAAAGTAACAGGGCGCAAGAGCCGCATGAAAATTATGGTGGGGAGGAGGGGGATAGTGTGCAGCATTGAGACAGGGCTAGTAGAAAAAGCAGGCAGTGCAGGCAGCCACGCTCCTGAGATACCAACACTGCAGCAGAGAAGACAAATGACTGGCCCAAGGCCACACAGCGAGGCAGTGTCCCCTCTACATGACTTTCAGTCCCTGCTCTGGCACAGGATCACTAAGGGATCCTTCAACAAAATATTATATTGGCTTCAATATCGTGTGATTTATTTTACGCCCATACACACTCACATATAAATGTACTTTTTTTTTTTTGCCTCCTTCTTTCTCCTCTAGCTAGACACACTCAAGCACATCTCAAAACCGCTCTGAATAACCAGAAAAAGCAAAAACTTTGTATTTCTCCGGTAAAGGAGAACTCGTAGGGGTTGACTTGACTCCAGGAACTGGGGCTTTGCATGAAGCAGGATGCTGCCAACAGTCCTACCTGGCAAATCAGCACCTGTATTTACAACCACACGCCGGGAGATACTGCAAATATTTCCTAGAAGCTATGAAACCCATCCCGACGATTGCAACGGGAGCAGGGATGAATTAGCTGAAGTGTGTCACTTGGAGAAGTCATGCTGGAGGAGATCCATCCAGGTAATCCATCTTTCTGCTGTGTTATACAGTGACATGGTAATGGCCAGCCCGGAGGGATTTCCTTCAGGAAAACTCAACTGTTACTAAAATGGTAAGTTAATACTGAGCAAGAACTCAGCTGCCATTAGACCAAAGGATGGGCACGACAGGAAATAAAATATTACAGTCCCCATTCAAATATTTTTATTTATAAGAGCAGAAATAAATAGACCTATCTGCAGGCTGCAAAGAGAGGAGGCTGACATTAAAAAAAAAAAAGAAAAAAACCTGCACACATCGATTCCTTCTTTGCCATTTTTCCTAATAAATAGCCCAGCACGGCTGTGCTGATGGGTAGCTGGGGTGGAGGAGGGCATGCTGCCCAGCTCTTGCAGGAACACAGGACACAAATCTGAGCTCAGGCTCTGCCCTTTTGTGTTGATTGAAAAAAAAAAAAAAAACAACAAGAAAAAAAAAAACCCCCAAAACTTATGGTGCTAATAAA
>JAVJGG010000074.1:79552114-79575394 GCA_035590195.1 Aviceda cuculoides
GGGAGCGCGGTGGCCGCGGCGCCCCGGGGTCTGAGCGCCGCCCGCTCCCCTTCGCCTCAGGGCCGGGGAGGGGGCGAAGCGGCGCCCGCTTTCCCCTCAGGGGTTCTGTGAGGGGGAAGAACGGCTCCCGACGCGAGTGGGGGCTGTCGCGGCGGGGCCGGGGTGGGAAGTGGAGGCGCGATCCCCTCAGCCCCTTCGTAGCTGTGCCTGAGGGGGGGGGGGGGGGAGCCTGCCCTGGAGCTGGCAGAAGGCCCTGGCACAGCAAACGGGCAGAGTTTGGGGAAGCCGGTGGTGTTGGGAAGGGGGAGCTCCCCGGCATCCGCCTTCAGCCCCCTCTGCCACCGATCACCGGCCTCCTGAGGAGGTTTTGCAGGGCTGGCCCTCCAAAGGCCGTGCCCTCTGGAGAAAAACTGAAGCCAGCAGCCCTGACCTGGACTATTGGCTCGTTCCAGCCAAATAAACCCTTAGATGGGAAATAAACCCAAAATGCGGGGCTGCTCCAGCATCGTCATCCCGCTGCGAGACCCCCGGGTCCCACTCGCAGGGAAGAGCATGGTGGAGTGGGGTTCGGATTCACGGCATTGCCCCAGCTCTCCCGGGGATCTGGCAGGTCTGGATCCTCTCTGCATCCCCTTCCGAATTGCCCCTGTCCGCCTGTGTTCTCCGGTACACTGGGAAAGGGGATTTAAGATAAAAGTTTTTCTTCTGAGAAAAAAAAAAAAAAACAAACCCAACTTCCTGAAAGGATCAGTTTCCATGTTCATGTGGATCACAAGCTTAGGGTGCCACCTGCCCCGTGTTTTGTTAAACCGACATCGTCCTTTAAGCCAACCTGACAAAACTTGGGGATGATCCCGTATCACTCCTCAGCCTCTTAACCGTTGGGCTGTGGGGGAATAAAATCTGACTTGCAGAGAAAGTAGGCAAAGAATGTACCTAAATCCTGCTCACTCCATGAAATCAAGATAGCAAGAAGCCTCGTTTATATGCTTAGTCAGCTTGGTCCCAAAACCGGTATTCCAAAGGAAGAAATATCGAGGTCCCGACACCAGGGGTTTTTTGATGGTTGCTTTGTTTGGTAGGCTGTTGTTTTGGGGATTTGGGATTTTTTTTTTTACTATTATTATTTTTTAAGTCAGACTTAGGCAAAATCACAATTTGTTTTTATTTCATCTGGCAGCCTACCCCATCATCAGGCTTCCGTGCTTTCCCACCAGGTCCTTGAATGCAATTGGCACGATGCTGAGTCATGGAAGAACATGGTCAGCTTAAACTCTAAGCAGTTGAGTCTTCACCTTCAATATCAGCTGTTTGGGGGGGGCGGCGAGGGTGTCCTCCCTGTGTGCATTCAGAACATTTCCAGCATATTCGCACGCTATTTTCCAGGGTTTCTGTGGTAGACACAGCAAACTTTCCTAAAATGTTTTCAGTGAAACACCATTTCAAGCTGTTCCTTTAGGGTACGTTGTTCTGCAATCCATCTGTTACAGGTGGAGGACCCTGGCACAGCAGTGCTCCGATTCTGCCGGGGATCTCTGCTTTAAGACCAAATATAACCATTGCTAACTGCTGATCCAGCCTGGGATCTGACTCCAAATGCCTGCCTTATTCAAAACTCTCCTATTTCATGGGAAATCCTTCATTACTAGTGCATTTTTAGATTTAAAGGGAAGGTTTAAATTAGAAAGGGTAGGAACAGCTGCTGTGACTTTTCTCTGCTGATGGAGGAAAGGGTGTTCCCATCAGAAAGCAGAGGCAGGACTTGGGGATACCCCCCAAAGAACCGCAGAGAGCTGTTGCATGATAAAACTACGAGTCCTCTGTATTGTGTGGGTTTGGAGAGGAGGGATGCAGGGAGCGGGCAGCCATGAAGGAGCTGCAGCCCTTTTCCATCCAGAGGAAGGATGCGGTCCAGCTACAGAAGCTCTCCATAGGGGACAGAGGGGATTTTCCCCAGGCTTCCAGCCTCCCTGGGGAAAATCCCCTCTGTCCCCTATGGAAAAACGCCAAGCTTTATCGTGTTCTCTAGATCCAGAGTTAGCACCTGATTATTTTTAAAATAACGAGCTTGTGTAAAACACGCTGACAGAAGCAATGTGATGCTACGCTGCTCCACTTGGCATCTAGTTGTGGTCATCCTTGGCACTTGGCTCACTTTCTCCTGGCAGGAAGGATCACTGAACCTGAGCACACCGCAGTGCCCGGGAACCATGTTGCATGAGCATCCTGCTTCTAGACCTACCTAGATTTCCAAGGCATGTCTGGCAGCTCTTGCGGCTGTTGGACCTGTGAAGACTTTGGCATGTGGTTTATAGGATCGGGAAGACGAGGCTACCCCTGCCTTACTGCCATGTTTGTTCTGCTCGAACTCATGGAGGTCTTTGGTCAGCTCAAGTAGCCTCAGGCATTTGCCCAAAGATTTCTGACATGTCAAGTTTATCCCCTCCTAAGAGGAGTAACTCGTCTCTGTTAGAGAAGGCTCAACTCTGACATTTGCTTGTAATGTGATTGAGAGTGTGGAAATTGGCAGGAGAGGTAGGGAGCTACCTCATCTTCATGCGCATAATCAATAGCAAATCATTACTTAAAAAGTAAAGTGGTTGATGGTGTTTTTGTAGGGCAAGACATGCCCTGCGTTTTCAGTCTTTGATTCATACCGCTTCATACGCCATGAGATGGAGCTCAGCGAGTGACTCACGTTGTAAAAGCTCTCCAGTTAGCTCCTGGTGCTACCTCTCAGCCGGTGTGTCATGGTTGCTTCAGCATGTCTGCCTCTGTTCTCCGTCCCAGCTCTGTAAGTCTTCAAGCCCCTGTTAGGGAAATCCCTAAGCCCAGACTGTGGAGAGATGGCACCAAAGCATGCGTGGGGCTTTTGCCAGGATCGAGCAGTCTGGATTAGGTCCAGCCCGCGTGAGGCCGGGTGTGATACAGCTTAGTCCACCTGCAGATATCAGCCGGCAGCGGGGACGGGAGACCCGTGGCTCAGGGAGCACAAGCCGTGCCAACGCGCTCCATCCTGCAGGAGAAAGGAGCCTCTCTCCTAGCTTCCATCGTGTTTACGTAAGGGTCTGGCCATTCCCGTTTGAAGGAGATGGCGTACCAGAAGCGCGTTCTCTGAATTAAGATCACCGCGTCCATCGCAGATACACATCACTGCTTCTAAAGTGTCGGCCTTTCTAAACGCGGTGTGCTGCCCATTCGAGTGCTCCCGCTCAAGTGCGGGATTCGGCCGAGAAATCTAATGGTCCTTCTCTTATCATTGCAACATTGTTTGCTTTACTCCAAGAACCTGCTCATTGATTTTCGTCTGGAGCTGCCTGTTCAACAAGTGACAAAGCTAGATAAGATTCTTTCCTGCTGTATTTATACATTGAGGATGCAGGGAGCGTTCCTTCACTGATACCTCCTGTTCTCCCCTTGCACTGGCAGCAATCTACTTCTACTCGCTTCCCTGGAGCTACCCTGGGGTTTCTGTCGGTTTGGGTGGGTTGGGGGGGGGTCCTTGGGGAAGAGGTGGGAGTTGAGAGGCACTGGAACCAGGCTGCTTTATCTGGGAGGGCGGCACAGAGGAAAGGCAGCAACCGACTCGGGGCTTGTGAGACCTCCAGTCAGCGATGGCCTAAACTACCCTGTCTGAGTTTGCAAGTGAGACAGAAGCGTTCGAATGTTGGCTGTATCCCGGACTGCTGCTCAATGGTTAATTACTGGCCCGCAGCATAGACCCCAAACCCTCTTCTAACCATATCTCCCACCTAGAGCCCTCCTTGTCCTTAGGTTTATGCAGCCTTAAATACTGCTCACAAGTACAGCTCTGGTCCCCTCACTATACCGTGATGAGGAACGCCTGGTGGACCTCAGCCTGGTGTGTGGAAGTAAAACCTGCTCGAGTACTAACATGGCCTGAGTGCCGGACTGCATGCGCTGTGTGGCCATAGCTTTGGCCATCATTCCTGCAACTGGAGTATGTCTCACACAGCGAAAGGGAGAGCTGGGATAGTGAAGCTGGTGGACCTAAAGTCCTTCAAGACATACAAGCTCAAGCTACGCAGCCAGGCTTTGCCAGGGCGACTTGTCCCTGGTATGATGATTCTCTCAAGTCAACGCTTGAAGACCGCATCACAGCCAGCTTACTAAACGTCACTGCACTCATCTGCAGTAGGGTCAGGTCTCCTTTCACTTTGCCTTCTCTCTCAAATGAGGTGCTAATCCTTTCTTCCTCCACTGATGTTTAGCCCAAAGGGTCTCCATATTCAGCGTGCTACTCAAAGGGTACATTAATGTTGATGATAATAAAGTGTCCTTGGAGATGTAGGAAGGCAGCCATGGGTGTAGCACAGGCTCCACTGAAGCCAGTGACAAATCCGACTTCAGATCAATGCACCAACTGCTCTGATGCGTCATCGAAGCATCACGGGGCAGCAAGGGACCTAGCCTGCTACGTGCAGTGAAGGAACTAAAACAGGAGAAACCCTGAAATCCTGGTTGTGAAGCTGCCTGGAAGTAGGGAAACCTTGCATCGGAGTGTGAGCAGCTGAGAGCGGCTTCAGCGACAAAATGCCAGTTGAGCTCAAGAGGAGCGTGAAGGGTTACGGACACTTGTGCCGTGACAGGCGGTCCTGGGCAAGGCTGAGCACGTCCTGTGGAGGCCAGCCAGCAGGGCTGACCTGATGTAACTGGGAGCTGAAGCTGGCGCTGGATGCTTAACTTGAAATGGCCCAGGGACTGAACAGATGGCTCCTCTTTATTTGCATGCTACTTGGATTTGTGAGTCAAGCAGAAGAATAACTTAATTTTTGACATTTGCTTCTCCTCAGAGCCCGGCACAATTTATGTTATACTGGCATTTACGTGAAGGATGTTGCTTTAGGCACAAAACCCATCTTGGCTTTAACCCTAAAAGGAGCCAAATAGGCAGGAACCATGTTCCTCCCCAGCTCTTTTGTAGGCTCTGCCAAGGGATATCACACTTACACAATGACCAAAGAATCAGGAGAAAACAGTCATTTGGGGCTTGTGGAAGGAAGGGGCAGGGTTGGAGTTAAACTGGACTGGAAAATATCTCATTTGTAGGCCTGAAATGAGAGACTGACTGTGGATGAGGTTTACCTCCTATTAAAAATACCCTTCAAGGCCTGTGCAGTTAGTCTTGAGCACAGCGGATAAATTTAGTAGAGTCCTGTTCCTGCTGACATAAACTTAAGTGAAAATAATATATATGGCCAGGGCACAACATCTGCAAGCCAATTAAAAACCTAGCTGATTGCACCCAAGATGACAATTGCCATGACTAGTGTGTCTGTGTGCCACCCCTTCGAGAGGGAAAAAAACAGATCCTGCTTGGCTGTGCAGCATCTTCCTATACCCGCAACAGCTAATGGTGATTATTTGATAGCTTGAGTCCTAGGAGTCTGTTCTCCTCGCCCTAACGGCTGTGCCTGCTGTCCCCAGTAATCCTGTGTGGTCACGTATGTGGTATTCATGGGTTTGACTGTAGATCAGTAATAAAAGTCACAGGATAAGAGAATTAAGTGCATTTGCTGGCCTGACTGTAAGACGTGAGAGTTAGCCTGGTTAAGGACATGTGTGCTTTGGCCAATATAAACACACGTATTTTTCAAAGGCTGTATTTGAAATATTTAATAGAAAGAGATGTTCTTGGTTTTCCCGTGGACAAAGTTCAGTTCTCCTTCACCCATAGTTTTAAGCAAAGTATCAGGTGTTGTTAGGGAAATTGGTTTGTGAATGGGAGATAAAGTAGCCAGAGCAGGGAGATCCATGCCCCCGAAGTCTGGGGCTCTGGTATGTTTTCCAGACAGTTTTCAGCATCTCTTGCATTCACTGTGATCCCCCTCTTGTGGCTAGTCCAGCACCTGCAAAATTTCCCTGCCTGTGCCTGACAAGGCTCAGTGACATCGGGTGCCTGAACCAATGCAACTGAAATATGGTGGCTTAATAGGTTGACTGCCCCTCAGCTGAGCTGCTGTGGCTGTCCTGATGGGTACTAGAAGACAACCCAAATTGCGAGATAAAGTGCATCGGCTCAAACCTCTCCTGTTGACTGTTACCCCAGCCGCCTAAGTTACCAACCTGTCTGGAGCTGCTGACCTTGTGTAAGCTCTTAACATGCTCTGGTGGTAAAGTAAAACATGGTTTAAACCACATTCATGGCAAGTTCACCTGACACGGTTTCCTTCGCCATATGGATAGGCCATGAGCGCGCACAGGAACGATTTAGCAGCCCAGCTCATGGGCTATAACCTGTTATATTACAATAACTTGGTCACATTTGATGGCATGTTTCAGGTTTGGCTTGCGCCCTGAGTGAATAACACATGCCTGGAGCACACAGTGATTGCGGTGTTGCTTGGATGCAAATAGGTCCCCTGCATGAGCTCCTCTACTCCCCATGTGGAGCAAAAAAGTCCATTGCAATTCTGACCTCACCAAGTTGGTCACTTCGAAAATGAGGCTGAGCCGAGTGTTCACGTAGAGGTATTCGGGTTGGGAACCATGGCGTGGGGATCTGGTTCCCCTGAGCTAGCCCATCGTCTCTCTAGTGTCTTCAGGGAGGCCAGAATCTTCTCAGGTTGAATTCTACCGCTAGCCATCAAGTGGCCATTTAAGATCAGGGCCTGCTCTTCCCTCTTCCTTTGGTGCTGCAAGGAGGTGGGACAGATATGCTGTGCTCCATGTCCTCTTTAGGATCCATCCATGTGTTCAGATCCAAGCTCCTGAGATCCAGCACCGAGACCTCTTTGAATCTCCTTGTAACTTTTCACCTACTGTTTTTGCTCTCAGAAACAAAATGCCTGATGTTGAAATAGCCTGGCATTGCGGGTGGGCCGTTTGTTAGACGTGACACAAGCATACCGTGATGCTTCATCGTTTTTCTTCATAATTCTCACGGGGTGAGGCTCGCCACAGCGCAGGGCCTGCACCAGAACCCATCCACAGCTGAAGCACAGCTTATAGCCGGAGGGCTGCCGTGGTTAGCAGCAGCAGGGCTGTGTTGCATGGTGAGAATAAGGAATTGCACTCCCTCTCGTGGCTATGCTCTCCCCTACTTTTTCCTAGAGCAGAAGACCCTAAAGCTTCATCACGTTGATAGAGCATGCCCATGGCCAGTGCAAGTCCCCAGCATATCCAGAGTTACCAGCACGACAGAGCCCAGCACTTAAGGAGCTGGTAATTCGGCTTACGGTTTCGTCAAACTATAATTGTTTGGGCAAAAATTTTTCCATGCCAGATGTCTGCCTTAGGCTGAAGTTCTCTCTGGGAAGTTTCAGCCAAACTATTTTGACCATTTCCAAGAATGAGGGGAAAGCAGAGTGTTTTGCCCAGATTTTGAAAATAAAAAATTCCATGAAACCGTTATAAGAGAGAAAAGCCTCCACGTATTGAAGAAAGACCATGAAATTTGGTCCTGCTGTCAAAAAGTGCCATTTGCCACTTCCAGGAAAGTTTGTTTAATTTTGAATTAGTTATAAGCTCTGCAAATCATGGTTTGCATGTGCTCAACAGATCCGGTCACACATTAACAACTCCGTTCTCTGAGGACTATCTGCAGCAGGCGCGCTCCAGCCCAGGGCTGCAAAGGCTTGACTATGAAATGGCTTCTTCCAGCACTGGAAATAAGAGCTGGGGAAATGAGGAAAGCTGGGGAGAGCTGAGGGGTTCAGAGGTGAGTGTGGGAGGTGTTGGGATGAGGTCAGCAATGGGTAGGTGCAGTTGGAGATCTCTTTATGAGAGGGAAAACACAAGCTGGCCTAGAAAGAATTATGATGGTGAAGCTCCCACGAGGGGTACAGGATCAGGCACCCTCTCCCTGCTTCTCCAGAAACGCTTCCCCTTGGTGGCAGGGACAGGAAGGGCAGGTGCCCTCAACATTGGGTCACCTCCTGAGCTAAGCAACCTTCCCATGCAAGGAGAGTTTCTTCTCATAGCTGCTGCAGGGATGGAAGTAAGACATTCAGAGTTTGGTTGCCGTGCCGTCATCCCGGAGGCAATTTCTGAGGGAAAGCGGAGATGCCTCAGGAGCATGTCTAGGGGACTTTCAGCTGGCATGCGATGGAGATGCGCTGACTGATCCGGGGTGTCCATGGGAGCGTTTGCCATCCGGCAGAGACGCAGGGCAAGCTGACTGGAGCTCTGGGCTGCTCCTCCCGGCACCCCGCCTCTGACATCTAAAGCTTGCACTGGGTGTCTGGACACAGCCCCACAGCGTGCCCCGTGGACTGGAGCGCAGATAGCATCTGACTCGCTCTTGTCCTGGCAAGAAGACTGTCTTCCTTTATAACGCTGCAAACCAGATGCCAAAAACGCGCTTTTGCCATCCAGTGGAGGCAAGGTTGTTAAGAATGGAGGCGTTGACACAACCTGCCTCTGGGGGAAATGGCACGGAGCGGCATCCCTAGTTCAAGAGGCTGTCTGAGTTTAGCAATAGTCTCTTGTTCCCAGGCTCTGGGCCAGGGTAAATTGGCTGCAGTGTACTTTGGGAATGAGGATTTTGCCTCCAGGAGAAAAAGAGCTTAGCACAACTCTGCCGAGAGTCCCTCTTAAGCTCATCCACGCAAAGGGATGGGTGCCAGTTCCTCAGATGGGCTCGTTACTGGCCTTCCCTGGGTGTAGCAAAAGCTGCCGTTAGCAGGTACAATCAAGAAATAGAGATGTGGGGGCAGAAGGAGGTAGAGACGCGGGAGGGGCCCATGGATTTAATTTGCTTATATGAAGTAGCCCACGTTGATTGAATGGCATCACCCCGATGGGGAGGAGAAGAAAGCAGAGACCAGGATGACTACTCTCTCCACGCTCCGAGCTTTGCGAACACAAGCCCGTGTTCCCCACCGTGCCAAGTATTTTAATGCATCATGCGGTATCTGGGAACAATCAGAGTACAAAGAGCCTCAGCCCTCCACCCTGCCCAGCCCCTGCTGCCCTGGATGCATCCCTGCCCCTGGGTCTGGGTGGCGGATGGAGCAGGAGCCAGGCGAGGTCTGCTTTAGCTGAGAGGTCCTGGGGGGTTCTCTGTTGGCTGCACCCAGCTGCTTTGCCCAGAAGTCCTTCAGGTTTCAGGACTGTTTGCCCTGCGAGGGGAAGAGTGAATTGGGACAGGCACAACGGCTGGAGTCTCATGACCCGCATGGCTCCCATCCTCACTGGAGAGGAGCGTGGCTGTAGCTCTGGGTTGCCTAAACGAGGGTCTCCTGTGTTAGCTGAGATGTTCGAGGCCATCTCTGGCCTTGCCTTTAGCCACCACTCCATGACATGTCTCCTATGAGCCCTGTGTCATGCCCACCAGGCTCCATCTCAGTACGCAGAGCATCTCACGTGGCTCTGGAGACCTACCTTTAGGCAACTGAGTTGAGCCCTTGACGTTCGTGCTGCACGCAGGTTGTCCTGAGACGTGCCGTTTCTGCTGCTTGGCTCGGCAGTAACTTTCTTGGGCTCTCCATTCAGCCATTGATGAGTCCACTCATCATGTTCAGCCACCCCTTCCCAGAGGGCTTCAGAGCTTGGCCGCTGCAGATGATGACCCCAAGATCCAGGTTAGGGAGCAGAACAAGCCTCATTTTTCCCCACAGACTTTGACCTCCCCTGCACACAGATCAGACGTTCCCAGTTCCTACTTGAGATGCATTAAGCCAGCAGGATGGAGACAAAAAATAATATCTTTTAATGGTTTTTACTTAGAGCAGGTTTTTGTATTTAAATTACATACACCTTTAAAAATAAAGGATTACAACTTCTTGAAAGTCCTGGGCTTATTATGCTCTATTAAAATTTCCTTAATTACCAAATCTGCAAATGCTACCAGATCAGTGGAGCAGTCATGGTCAAGGCGAAGCACATGAAGACCTGGTTTCTCGAGGAACTAATGCACCTTTTGGCAGAAGCTGACTTTTCCACAGATGCAGGGAGACTATTTACTTCATTTCCATTTGCTTGTGTAGCTCAGCTCAATGACTTCTTCATCCAGGACTCAGAAGAGAATTGGCACTTGAAATAAGCAACAAAGAGTGTTTTAATCCTCCAGGGATAAAAAAATGAGGTGTGAAAATCCACTAGTTCTAAAAATTTTGTTTCTGGTCACTACCTACATCTGTCAAGTCAGGTCACTGACAACAAGACTTTCTTTAAGTTGGTTTTAAACAAACCGACGTTTCCCTTTCTATTTATCCAACACATTTAGGCTTCACCCCTGAGAGCTCTGGCCAGGAGCAACCTGTGTCCATACTGTTTGACCCCCTCATCCTTCAAAACAGGGTGGCCCTCTACAAACTGCTTGCTGGAGCAGGCATCTCAGGTCCAGAAGAATAAATCTGAATAAACTCATTAATAATTCATTTCCCCACTGGATTTTAGTTAAATTCCATGAAATTCTATGATTTGGTACAAATGAGTAAAGACATGTGCAATATCCATTGTTCTATAATGTAAAACATCTATGTTCTAAAATTCTGAAAAATGGGTATTCATTTATATGGTGACCTAAATATGTGTTTCTGTCCTAGAGTCAGAGCAAAATAGAGCTGGGAGGGACCTCAGCTGTTCAGCTCATCCATTCCCAACACCCAAGACAAGGTTAGCTGTGATTTCTGGCCCAGTTTTCATCTTGCATGCTATTACTGATCTCCAGTGATGGATATTCCACAATCTCCGCTTTGATCCCATACTCACCTACTACCCAAAATTTAACAAAATGTTATATTTAGTTGGAAATCAGCATATTTTAGTAGTTACTAGTAAATGTCCTAGGTGAAAAAAAAAAAAGAGAATTCTCATTGCAAAACAAGATTTAAAATAATGTTTTCAAACACAACTGCATTTGAAAATTTACGTAATTTGATTGAAACTGTCCTTGGCACCAGACCCCACCCCAAAACCCCTCACTCTTTATTTTTAACCTGGATCAGTTCGCTGATCTGCTTTAGTGCCAGGACAAGTGAAGAGCAAGGGTGATGTAGTGAGCCGTCAGGGTGGGGAAAGCAGAAATTTTTTAAGCTGGCATTGCTGCAAGGGAGAAAGTCCTTGCAAATCATCCTGCTGCTGCTTCAATGCGGCTGCTTTGCTCGGCTCTCCCTTAACCCAGCAGGTTCCCTGGCTTCGCCAGCATGTTAAAGCAGAGACGAGCTGCCGGGGACGAGCTCAGGGTCTCCTGTTGTTGTAAAATCATAACAAAGCATTTTGCTTTTCAAACGCTTGTCTAACCCAACTGGAATAATTTGCGAAGGAATCCTGACTCTACTTGTCGTTCAGTTCATTATCTTTGTAATCCCGTCCCTAAAAACACTTAATGGTTAATAAACCTTAAGGAAATACAATCTCACAGGCAAATGTTTTGGCTGAGCATCTGCTTCAATAGTGGAAAGGGCTGGTCTTTTGTCTTTTTAATTGCCTTTTTGACCTTTTCAGAATACAGACTTTTACATTAGCCATAGGACAGCTGCACAGAATCAGTGACACTGAACCCCTGGCTATGCGTCCCCGACAGATGCTCTTGCTCCACAGCTATTTCGATGCTAACCTTTCTGCAGGTTCTGTTACTTATCCGAGAAAGGCTCTTTAAAAACCCCGAGGAAGAGTCCTGG
The DNA here is from genome assembly GCA_035590195.1 of Aviceda cuculoides. NCBI lineage: Eukaryota > Metazoa > Chordata > Aves > Accipitriformes > Accipitridae > Aviceda > Aviceda cuculoides. Next base: position 79,563,703 of record JAVJGG010000074.1, read on the forward strand.
CATTTCCAAAATGTCCATAGGGAGGCCCAGTGGCAGTTTGGAAAAAATCCTAGTTTTGTAATGCCAACTCTTCAGCCTGCATCAAGGTAGGACTGCAGAGCTCCATTTGCATGCATGGAAATGCTTTTGAAGAGAGCGCAGCAAATTTGCAGGAGACCCTCAGTCCCGAGTGAGATGGTCTGTGTGGGCGAAGCTGGGCAACATCTGTACTACAAGGGGAAGAGCTTTGGAGATCAGCCTAACGCCGTCTTAGGCTGAGCTTGAGCATTTGCAGCAAAGACAGTGGGCAAATCTAAACCTGAGACCAGGTCTGGATGCGTGCTTAGCTGATCATATAGTCATGGCCTGAGTGGCTGCTTGTGTGAACCGCCTCAGCTGGCTGGGAGGAGATGATGAGACCATCGGGGATGATGAGACCACGGGGAGCAAGTGACTAGCAGGCAGCAAGGAGGTGCAGTCTTCCTCTGAGAGGTCTGTGCTGGACCATCTCCCGCAGATTAATGTACAAGCTAATTCTTTCTTGCAAATTAGTGCCATGGAGAAGCTTTTTACTCAATAACCCATGGGTTAGTGCACCCATCTGGAAGTGCTTGAGGAGATCTTGAAGACCCCTTCCCAGCTTTGAGGAGATGAGCCACCTGGCAAGTTGTTCTGGAGTGAGGCTTGTTCAGCTTCTTTCTCTGTTTTGTATAAAATAATTAACTGGCGGAGGGAGACAGACAGAGAGAACATGTGAGTTTACAGCTCATTGCTTAGGCATTTATCTAGAAGGGGAAGACCCAATCCCTGCTCTTAAGACTGTTTAAGTTAAACAGAAAACTGTGCATAACTCCACAGACTCTGCCCAAGGACCTTCTTTGTACCCAAAGGAAACCAGAAAGTTAAACCAAGACTAATGAGGAGGGATGAGTGTGGAGTTTCCAGGTCAACAGTGGCCTCCTTAGCATCACTGCCCAGGGATCAGCGAAGCCTGGTGACCACAGATCTCAACTGTGGACCTTGGGCCGTAAGTCTTTTCATGGATTGAATGTCATCAATATGACCAAGCATTTTGAAAGTACCTGCCATGTTGACATCTAAATACAAGTGATAAAACTAAAAGGACAATTTTCTTTTCCCTTAGTAAGATCCCAGCAGAATATCCCCCCCAAGACAGAAGAGCGAGGGAGCAGGGGGTCTCCTGGGACAAGACCTCCACAACCACGTGGGTTCTGGCAGAAGGAGTCATCGCTGGTGGTGGCTGTCTTTCCCTGTCACTCTTTGGCTGCACTGTCTCCGGCGGGGAGTGGGTTGACATTGTCCCTGTCCTCTTGGGCAGCAACTTCAGGTCCAGAGGTCCAACTGGTGGTGATGAGGTGAAGCGTAAATGCAGCTCTGTCCTGCAGAAGCTCAGGAGTTCCTGCTCTGTTTCTGCACGGCAAAGCTGATGTCTGGGGAGTGGAAGGCATGTCACCAGCCTGATTTGGTTGGAACAGTTAATTAATTTTTTTCCTAGTTAGTAATGTCTGTTGATGGCAGATTACTTTCTTAGGAATGGACAGATAACCTCATTTTTGCCCAGTTCCTGCACTTTTTAGTGTGAAAGGCCCTGGAGGAAAGGTTTGCCCTTATTATAAACATGATTTAGCCGGAGCTGCCTCCTGGCCTTCCATCAATGACATGTCATTGCAATGCAAGCCCTTAGATAGTGGTGTGTTTAGAGAGCCTTTGTTCTTGTGTTCGGTGAATTGATCTCCATCTGAGAAAGTATCACTCACTGTCAAAACTAAAAAACAGCCCGTGAAGAAGAAAAGGAGCAGCCTGACTTCAAAGGACTGTGGTTCTTTTCTTGTGGCCTCTCCTAACCTGCATGCAGCTGAAAAACTTGTTTGACCCAACTCATTTAAGGCCTCCTTCTTCCCCTCCAACAGACAAAGACGCACAAACAATAAGCGCATTCAGGTGCAGAAGAGGGAGGGAAACCCAGAGACCCAGGCGAGGCTCCCGCTGCACACACCCTGTTCCCACAGATAAGCACAAAGCTGGAGGAGTGACAGGTTATCTTGGGCAGAACCAGCTACATGCGAGGTCTCCTTGAAGTCAGTGGTGTGTGTGGAGAGATGCTATCTTTTATTAGGCCAACTGGTAGAGTCGGAAAAACTAGACAAGCTCTCGGGCGCGCAAACCTTTCTTCAGGCCAGGGAAATATCTGGGCCACCTGAAGCCAGGAGGTGCATGAGATGTCCTAGGAGGGACAGAGTAGGGGAGAAGGTGGGCAGAGGCAAGTAGTTGGCTAGGGCAACCCTGAGCGAGTTAGCTTGGCGTAAAGACTCTAAGGGAGACCTTATAATGGCCTTCCAGTACTTGAAGGGGGCCTGCAGGAAGATGGGGAGGGACTCTTTATTAGGGGTGATAGTGATAGGACAAGGGGTAATGATTTTAAACTGAAAGAAGGGAGGTTTAGATTAGATATTAGGAAAAAAATTCTTTACTCTGAAGGTGGTGAGGCACTGGAACAGGTTGCCCAGAGAAGCTGTGGTTGCCCCATTCCTGAAAGTGTTCAACGTCAGGGGCTCTGAGCAACCTGAATCATGAGTTGAACCCATGGTAAGGGGGTTGAACTAGATGATCTTCAAGGTCCCTTCCGAGCCCAGCCTTTCTATGTTCTATGATGTTTAAGTGATTCTTTTTTTTTTGGATCAATTTAGCTTCTGACTCACTATATGACATCTCCGTCTCCAACTGGCATATGGCCAAGGGTGGGACTGCAGCAGCAGCCCCTTCCATCAGTTTAAGCTGCCATGACAAAGTCCTTCAAGGTCATTACCAGGCATTAACAGAGTGCCTTGTCTGGCAGCTGTGACCTTGAAGGTTTCCAACGCCTGATAACATGCTCAGGAGAGTTATCTCTGCAGCAGAGGTACCAAACCACTCCCAAGCAGGGCCGACTGCAGCAGGCAGCCCTTTCTTCCAGCAGGAGCACAACCTCATACAGAGAAGTTCTCTGGATTATTTTTTTTTTCTATTTCTATTTTTAAATGTGCTCCAAGCTAAAATCCTCATTTTTTTCTTCAGTGATGCATGTGCCTTCATTTCCTCAAGATGATATTCATTCATTCCTTCCTCCCTTCTCTTTTCTAAGAGAAATGTCTTAACATTTGCAAAAAGGAACTATTGTTTTTGCACTTTAGAAATATGAGCATGTCACTATAGCAATTATCTCTTAAACTTAACTAAACAGGCCTAATGCTGTTAGGCTTAATAGGAACTTTGTCACCTCTGAGCACTTTTGTCTTTATTAATGACTCATTGTAAAGCACATTATTGTTGGTGTCACTTTCTCAGTCCTGCTTCACTGGAGTTGGATGTAGCATCACCTCAATGCAAGCAGATCTTAGCCAGGGATCTGCCGGGTGCGGCAGAAACAGCTCTGCAAGTTCTGTGTTGGAAGTCAATGATAAGATGCAAGTTGAAGACCAGATAAAACCAGCCAGTGGATAGCAGCAACCAGATGAGCATGGATACCAATTGTCAGGTGCCGGAGAGGGCTTGGTGGCTGGTTCAACACAGCCAGGAATAACATGCTAATAACATGCTAAGTGGTTTGCATTTGGAGATAGTACTGCAGGGAAAAAGGCCAAGGGGCAAAACCAGCATGGAAACTGAACACCTTGAGCTTTGAGGTGGTTCTTCAAGACTGATTGAAGTGTCTAAAAGTCTGCATTGCCCCTGATTACCATCACTTTGTGACCAGCACCGAGGAGGTGCTCCATGCTGTTACACACAGCATGTGTGAACGTAGCGAATACAATTCCATATAGCCTGGACCAGGCTGGTACCTCTCATCACCAATAAATCACTGTGTACAAAAAGCCCTTTGTGAACCTACTTCATATGGGCTAGAAATGAATTTGTCTCAGTCACCCCCAGTCACCCAGCTAGACCCTATTCATGGAGGAGTCCTCCAAGCTTATCCATTAGTAATCGTACCACCAGTGCCTACAGGTAGAGTCCTTTGCAGGCACCAGTGAGGCTCTACAAGGAGTGATTTTAAGCTTGTGCATCTCTGATAATAATCGAAAAGATTGAACACCATTCACCAGCAGAGCTGTGGTTTCTATGTATATGCTTTACACCTCTATCCCTCCCGTTAGTGACCACTAGTTAGTAGGTTGGAATACCCAAAACTTGTTGTGGGCTTCGATCGTGCATGAGGACAGTTACAGCTACTCAGCTGTGGCAGGATGTCTTTAAGCTTCTCTACCTAGCTATGCCTGTGCTTTCAGCTTCCTTATTTTAAACATAGCTACCCTGCATGTATCGGTATATCACACCTATATGTTCCCGTTTAGATGGTGGTTGCACCAGAAAGGGCTGGAGAGCTTGGTGAGAGAAGCTATCCTCTTCGCAGATGGTGTCTACCCTGAGCAAGGTTTAGGAAGGTGATGCACAGATATATCTGTCTTGGTAGGAGGTGGTGACAGTCCTTGTGTCTGTCACCTGAAGGTTTCCCTTGAGTCCTGATAATCTGAAGTGTTAGAACTCGTAACTATTATCAGGCACTTCCAGAATAGCCAGAGTGGGAAGACCTCCCTCAGCAAGCTCCCTGCTTGCTGCTCCCAGCTCTCATGCTCCCAAAAGAGAAATAATCTCCTGCCAAGATATTTCGCTCTACTGGCAAAAAGATTTGGGAAGTGCGCAAGAGAGGCTAATCCTGGCATTCTTCTCATCAAGGCTTCAAAAACCTGAGCATCAGCATGTACAACTCAGAAAGGTGTCTTTGAGGAGTTCCCACCAGCAGAGTACATTAGACTCCCTCAAACCCAGCATACTCATCCTCTGGGATGGGCAAGTGTGTCATTTGTTTCTCAGTGAGCCTCTACCCAAGGTCCAGATGATGACTCTTGGATCCTCACGCCCAGTCCAATTCAACGCCTGCTGCTCTACTGTAGCCTTGCGATTCCTAAGCTATATATCACAGCACATTTATTCTGACACCCTGTGAGTGTGCAGGTTAGTGCTGCTCTGCCAGGCTCAGCAAAGGATTCTAAATATATCAGTGAAGGAGAAAGATCTGGGATGGCTTCCAATTTTAACCAAGGTCACATTGGTGAGTGCCGGTGTGCAGCGCGAGGATATTATACACAGCATCTTTCATGTGAGCTGTATTCCAGCTGCGTACAGCATTTCTGCAGTGCAACAGAAAGAAATGGGAAAGGATGACAGAAAAAAGAAGCCTGGGAGATATCTAAAATTTTGCTCTGGGTATGTTGTGTAGCTCAGGATCTTTGTACCACTGGTTATTTTTCTACCAAAAAAACCCCAAATCCAAGCCGTGTTACTTACCTGCCTCAAATGGTAGATTCAGGCATAATGTTCTTCAAAGAGCTCAGAGCTTTGGGCCCTCGGATTCAGCCTAGCAGACAATTTTCCCATTAGGAGGCAGCCAAATGCTCCAGGGAAGAAACATACACTGCTGGAAACGGCACCTGCATTCCAGATTTACCCAAGTCTCTTGATGATGCATCCTAAGAAGAGCTCTCCTCCTAGCCACAAGAAAGGGCTGGGAAAGTTTAGGCAAGGCCAAGGACTGGAGGTGAGACACATCACAGATGAAGGTTTGAAATCCCCCCTCTGGCAGGGGTGACTCTCTGCAACTCTCTCCATGGGAAACGGAAGAGACCTGGACTTTTAATTGCAGCCCTGGACTGGAGGAGGAGGCCCAGGAGGAGCAAAAAGAGAGAGGAATAAAGAAGAGATGCATAATTTGAGACACCAGGGAAAGAGGCAAGCTGGCCTGGCTGAGGACAGGGCTCAGCAGATGCCCGTTTATGAGCCTGGCCAAAAAAAGCAGAAGGAGGTTTTACTCTTGTTGGCTTTCGGTGGGGTTCAGGAGCTCCTTAAGGCTGCGGCAGCTTCCCCATTTCTGCAGCGAGGCAGCGGAGAACCCTGTGCTCCCCCAGGAGCCGGTGAAGGGCAAAGTCTGGGGGAAGAAGGAGCAGGTTGCTATAAATTACCTCTCTGTCTTTTGAGGCTCGGTGACTGAGAGCTGTGCTGGGGTCTCTTGGGGAGAAGACTCGCTTAAACCTGATAAATGCGGTGTTGGAAATGATGCTGGGAGCATCCTGGTGCTCTGTAGTGGTGTGTGTTCCCGCAATTATTCATTTGTGGTGAGGCAGAAGGTGGGATAAGGGTTAAACTTACCTTCTTAAAGAAACTCCATCTTCTGCCTGTCTCCCCCTCTAAAGCTATTAGATATATTTCAAGGTGGGAAAGGGTTAGGAGTCCCAAAGACACATTTATGCCTTGGGTGGAAATAAGGTGCTATGTAGAAGAAAAAGACCTTTTCGATGCCCCAGCAAAGGGAAAGCTGTCAGGGGAGGTCCCTGAAACAAGGCAGAACAGTGTTTTGGAAGTCTTTGGCCGCAGGACGAGCATCGGGCAAGCTGCAGAGAATCCGGCTGCGCCACACTAATCTGGTTCTCTAAGGCTGCTCTTAGTTACTAATGTGCTTTGTCAGTAGAGCAGGCGATGTTTTGTCTACTCGCTTTTATTTTTAGCTGCCTTGGGTCAGCAAAACAACTCAGACAGTAGCGTTAGGAGACCTGCATCTCCAGATTTAATCAGCTGGCTCCGAGCCATTCCCCACGCAGATAGCTAACCTGCACTCAGTAATTTCTCCCTTCTCCCCAGCTCCTCTTGGTCCCGCTGACTGGTGCCTCCACCTCCTCCTGATGGTCCCAGCTGGTGGCTGTGGTACCCTGCCCCAACCTCACAGTGCGGAGATCTCCAGACCCGGCGCTCAAGGTCCGCTCTTGGCATAATCTTAGCTTTGGTCCGAGGTTTTGTGATGATCTCAGCGCCTGAGCATCGGGATGGAGTTGCACATCCCTGATGGGCTGTCTACGTCTCGCTCCTGCCCTCCTGTCTTGCCCTCGTGAAACCCAGAGGCTTTCCTCCATCACGTGAAGAAGGGAGTTGTTATTAATACGCCACAAGTGCTGGGGGAAGGACACAAAAACTTTCTGTGGATTTGTCCCCAAGTCAGACTGTGCCTGAAATGACCAGGTGGCCTTTGGAGTGGCTGGTGTGCTAGAAAACTGGCCGTTCACGATCCCTGCCAAAACCGTACTCCAGCACGCTGAAGGACAAAGGCAATGGCAGGGATGTCAGCCTTCAGTTATCCTCCTACTCAATCCCTGAACAGAGGTTGAAAAACCAATGTCACAAGCCACACTCGGAGCAGGGCTGGGCGGACTCTCCGAACCAAAACATAGTTTTGGTCTAGAAATCATATAACAGTGTCTTGCAAAACTTCCAGGATTTCATGAGCTGGACTCAAACAGAAATGCCACAGGCAGTGCTGCCAACCCCAAGCATTCAAACACCATGAGTCAGTGTCCCCCCCCCCCGACTCTTCCAAGTCTTCTTTCCTTTCTGGATTTTTTTTTTTAACTGTGAGGTTAAACTTGGTTCATATTTTCCAGGTTTCTCTGCTCCTCTTCTCCCCCACCTTTTAGGAAGGCTAGAAACTTAACTGTTTCTTGGGTGAGGGGCTGTTTCTAAAAGGAAGAGAAAATGTGATGCTCTACACCCCTGGAGCAGGGCCCTAAGAAACATTGTTATGTGACTTATGATAAATTTGGGCAATTTGGCAGTGCTTCAGCCTGGCTCCTTATTTAACCGCCTGCAGATCCTGCCGTGCCACTAACACAAGAGGTCAAGGTACTGGCAGGAGTTCTGTGATTTGTGGGTGCATACTTAGTTTATAAAAACACCCCTGTCTTTGCCTCCTAGCGAGTCCTCCCTGTTCATCCAGCTGTTACAGCTGTTCTCCCCTCTCCTGAGCTCCTTCAGCTGACTCTGCTCTTCCTCGCCTTTGCAAAGTGCTTTATGCAATGCCTCTGCTCAAACACACGTTTGGCCAGCTACGCGCTCACTGCAGCAGCAACTGGCCATCCTAAATGCTCATTAAAATTGGTATTTTTTAATAATTGTGGTCCAGGAAATGTTTTCTTCCTCTGAAGCTTTCAGGGGCAAGGAGGCAGAGAGGAAGACAAGTGAGTAGAGCTCAAGGAGCATCCAACAAGTTCTTTCAATAAAGAAAGAGCATCTGCCAGGATGCAGGATGCGTGCAACAAGCAGCACACATGAATCTACCAAATCCTGCAGCATCTCTCAGCTACATGAAAAGCACCGTGCTTGCAGCTGGGGGATTTCCAGCCTATATTTGTAATGCACACTTTAAAACGAGCTTCATACCAGGGACTCGTTAATTCTTCTTTCATAGGGCTTGATGAGAAAGATTTGTAACTCCTTACGGAAGGCCAAAAAAACATTCTTGTCTTCCTCAGGTCTCCTTGAAGATCAGGATTTGGGGCTAAGGATTTCCTCAAAACCACAGGTTGCTCCTTACGACTTGCTCCAAGCCTTATACGACTCCTTCTACCTGCAAATACTTACTACCCTCTGACAACGCAACGGGAAAATGTTACTCCAAAGGGACAGAACTTGGGTAAACACCATTCAGCGTTATTCTTTCCTTATTCCTGCATTACTGAAGGGTCTGCAGAATCCAGGATGCTGAACCCCGTTCCTGAAAGCACAAATTTGGGGGCTGCAGGGACAGGAGAATGCTGTCTGTGCTGGCTTTGGTGCCTGGCAGAGGGCTGGCTGCAGTCTCTGGCACCCCTGTGTGGCCACCTACACGATCGCAGGCCGGGGGGGGGGACACAAAAAACCTGCAGCCTTCCCCAGGGAGCAGCTCCCTGGCAAGGGGAGAGGAAGGGACCAGGCCTTTGGGTTTCAGTGCTCAGGCACGACCCTGGCTGCTGCGTTCCTACAGCTGGGGCAGGGGAGCGAGAAAATCAGTCTTTTTTTTTTTTAATGCTGATTCGCTGCTGTTGGTGGAGATGTAAACTGTGTTTACATTGAAAGCTTACGGTGATAGTTGTAACCTGACTTAAATAGCAGAAAGCTGGTGTTAGAAGGCTATGGATGGTGCAGCAGTGATGCTGTTAGCTGGGTTTAACCTGATTATTTCCTTGGTAAAACAGCTGAGAAACCAAAATTACAACTCTAGTGCTACAAGCTGGCTGCCCGCGGCTGGACTGGCGTTGCGGAGCACAGCCAGGCACTGCAGGTGGGAAGCTCTGCAGAGGGCTGTGTCCGAGGTTAGGGGGTCCCTGAAGCCTTCCAGTCCCCTTCCAGTCCCCCCCACATCGCCTGCTTCCATGGTGCCTGGCTCGCAGGCCGCGTGCTCCAGCAAGGTGCCCTGAGAAGCGAGGAGCAACTTCCACCCTGGTTCATCTGGCCTCCAGCTTCTCCTGCTGTTTAACCCAGCCCTTTCATTACATTGGCTCCTCAGGCTACTCCCAAATTTAATTTCCATTCTTAGGGAACCGGGGAAAGGCGGATTTTCCCCGACCCCATTTCCCCCATTTTTCGTGCCTCCTGGGAGAGGCGGGGAAGCGCTCAGAGTGGGTTAGACCCATCTTGCGAAGGTGTCAGGGTTGGAAGCAAAACCCAGATTTCTTGCCTCTGGACAAGTGCTTGACCGTAGGGCTGGGGCAGCGCTGGCCCTTGCGAACATCGGTCTCTCCTGGGCCACGGGGACATGTGGCGTGTCCGTGGGCAGCAGGTCCCTGCGTGCGTGTTGGGGGGGGGTCCCTGGAGCAGCCGTGCTCAGGCAGGTGATGGGCAGGAGCAAGAAGAGCCTGGAAGGGCTCTTCTCCAAATGGTGGGAGGGGTGTAGGTAAGAGGCCCTGGGTTTAAAGTGGGACCCAGGGCTTCGTCGCAGGTTCATTTGGAGAAAAAGGTGGCAGCGGGCTCAGTGTCACTTCAGTGCCACCAAATGTGTGTGGCACCTCGGTCATTGAGAGGCCAAGCAGAGCAACCTGCAGACCACCAGGCGGTGCTGAGCAAGTTTCCTCAGACACGGGCAGAGGCGAGGTCCTGATCTTAAAAGCAAAGGTCCTCGTGCTTTTGGGTTGCGGGTGAATGCGCCGGAACCCAGGAGAGATCTCCTGGGCCAGGTCCTTCCCAGTACAGAGCTGCATTGCTGGGATGCGCCCAGCTGCTCCACGTAGATGCAGCCCTGGACTTTCTCCTGTGCACGGAAGAACTTCCTTGGTGTCCCACCAGACCTTCATGCCTGAGTCCAGTTCTTAGCTTGCTGGCAGAGTCCTGTACTGTAAAATTGTCATTATTTGAAATAAGCTGCAGCCCCAATTACCTCTCGCAGCGCTTTCCCCAGTGCAGATGGTGTTCGGGGAAGTGGAACAGGTCTTAAGCTGTGCCCATGATGTCTTAAGACTGAGAGCAGAGAAGATGCAATCACATATGGGATGGAGATGGCCTCTGGAGAACAAAATACTCATTTTTTCCAGGGGAAGAACAAGACAGCATCCAAAGGAGGTCAAGGATCAAGTTAAAACAAATTTTAAAGTATCTTCTTGCAGAGATGCAGCTATGGGACTTGCTGCTGCAGGTTGTCTCTGCCTTTTCATCTCCAGCCCTGGCTTCGGGAAGGCCCCGAGCTATATTCCCAAAGGAATAGAAGAAATTGAGTTGGGAGCCGCATCCAATTCATACCTTTAACTCATGTCTGCTGGAAGCTAGGTCACTTCTTACCGTGCTGATCCCGGCAGCATTTCTCCAAGCGGTCTCCATCCCTAAAGGGTTAGGGTTGGGAGATGACACCTCTCCCCATGGCTGGGACAGAGCTTGTTCTGCCACCCTGAGCTCTGCAGCCTGGTACGGCCAGGCTGACACCAGGTCTGGGGTGGCTCTGACCACACCGACATTTGGAGGGATCTCATAAGGATGTCTTCAGCCTCGGGATACCTTCGGGCAGGGGAAACAAGCCCCAAACTGCTCTAGGTGGGAACGCACGGCTCGGGACCCTGCCCAGGCACCGAAATCTCAGAGGTGAACATCTTCTGAGGTGACCCTCGGCATCTAGCACGTCCAGCCCAGCCGACAAACGGCTTTGCCGGGCAGCCGGTGGTAAATCCAACCTGTTGTGCGTGGTAGCTGGGGCGGGAGCAGGTGCTGGGGGCTCTTCTGGTGTCCCCTCCTCCATCATCAGCCGCTGCTTTTCCCCTGCTGACCATCTCCTTTCCCAAACTTTTCCGCAAAGCAGAGCTACCTGATAAAGCTCCAAGCAAGAGATCTTAAAACCTTCCTCTGATCGTGTAGGAATGCTGCCGGGGTGGCAGAGGGACCCGCTTGCTTGTCACAGCCGTGGAGCCCTACGGTGGGTCACTGGGGGAAGGGACAAGCTCGGGGAAAGCCGGGAACACGCTGTCCCTCCTCGTTGGCTCCGAGACGCACGGGGAAAAAAAAAAAAACCAACTTCATCTCGTGCAAGACCGTGGGCAGAGAGGGACGGGTGACCCGAAGAAAGGGCTTGCGAGAGCGGAAGATTTCTCAGCCGCCGAGCCCGAGGGACTGCAGGAAAACCCGGGAACGCCACGGATAACGAAAGGCGACGGGACAGCCTGGCCTTCCCACGGCCGAGACGGCCGGGGTCGAAAGCCCGGCGTGATTCTTCCCACCTTCCTGCTGGGATGTGGCTGTCCGGGCTCCCTCGGTGCCCTGCGGGACGGAGGAGACGTGGCGGGTGGGAGCTGGAGCGTGGGAGGATTTACACGAACCTGAGCAGGGGGTGGATGTGGGTCCTTCCCCACGACCCCCCCCCCCCCCCCCCCCC
>JAVJGG010000074.1:79576549-79592337 GCA_035590195.1 Aviceda cuculoides
GGGAACTGGTGTGGAGGTGCTGAGATGGGGGTGCCAGGATGGTTGTACTGGGATGGAGGAGCTGGGATGGAGATACTGGGGTGGGGGAACTGGGATGGGGGTGCCGGGATGGGGGTACCAGGATGGAGGTACCAGGCTGAGGAGCACTAGGATGTGGGATATCAGGATCGGGGAGGGGTACTGGGATGGGGAGCACCAGGATGAGGTGGGTACCAGGACAGAGAAATGCCAGGATAGAGGAAGGTGCTGGAGTTCCAGTGCACTAGGATAGAGGAACACTGGGATAGGGGGAGGAATTACAGAGATGCGGGAGCATCAGGATGGGGAGCATCAGGATGGGGAGGCTGCTGGGATGCAGGAGCACAGGGATGGGGCAGCACCAGGCTGCAGAACCACCGGACACAAGCCCATTTCCAACCCATCTATTACAAAGGCTGCAGGTGGAATAACTGGTGCAGGGCAGAGAGCAGGATGGGCTCTGTGGTGCGTGGTGAGGTGTGGAAGACCTGGAGATACCCGTGAGGTGCCTAACAGCGCGTGTGCGCTGCGAAGCACCCAAAGGCTCTGCTCAGCTGGTAACAAACACCAAATACGCCGAGGTAACAGCTGGTTTTCTTGTTTTTCATAGATCCTGTCGCTCCAGGCGTGAGGTCGGCAGCTCTCCTCCTCTGCCCACCCGTGCCCAGAGCACGTGCCGTGTCCGAGCTGGGTTTCTCCAGGAGGATCCGGAGGATGAAGGGTGTCCCGGCTGGGGCATCACGGCGACCGTTAGCAGCTCTGAGGTAGGACGAGGGACACCGTGACTTGGGGAAGCAGGTAGACCTCACCTCATCTCTGAACGCTACCTCAAACCAGCCTTTCTGAGCTGGGAAATAGCAGCCAGGCTCTTGGCAAGTGGTGACATCCCCACACGCAGCCACGAGCAGCAGCTTATGGCCAGGGTGAACCCGATTCATCGCTAAACCCGGCGCTTGAGAACAATTCCTGCTCTAACAGTGGCTTAACAGCCTCCAAGGGAGGATATTACATATTAAACAACATAGCTGGAATGAAAGAACTTGCCTATGTGCTCCTCATGGGCCTGCTGGGCTGTAACCCCTTGCAGGAGCCAAAACAGATGATTGCTCCTTAAAAATGAGACTTTAATCTCAGTGTGTCCCCCTGGAAATGCCACTTATCTCCAAGATGCCTTGGCAGAAGAGAAACTCCGGTAAGTCCATGTGAAATTCAGGGCTGCCTTTAACCTCTACAAAAAAGTCTCCTGGCTCAAAGGAGAAAATTGTTTTGTCCTGCAGGGACCTGAACTCCTGTATCAGCTGTTTGTGGAGGTGGTCGGTACGTGCGACAAAAATCCAGGGTGATAAAGCTTCCGTGCCACGTGCCAGCACGTAGATAGATGCTCATGGGGACTTCGAGCAAAATGCAACGCTGAGGCCGGAGGCTGCTGAGTGCTGGGAGCTCTCAAGTCCCGTTAAATCCAAGATGGATCCAAAACATCTGCCTTGAGCGCAAAATGTTCAGGCTGGCCTGGAAAGGCTCGATTTCTCTCCAGGTTTGCTCGTGGGAGAGCTGGGATGGGTTCAGCAGGATGCGGGGCTGCGTTCGCACCCTGCACTTGGGGTTTAGCAAATGTTTCTATAGCTCCCTGGGTTGTCATTGATCTTGGCCATGGCACCAAGGCTCGCGCAGCAGTATCATGATAGCAGAGGTTGCGTCTCCCCATGCTTCGCCGGTGGCTGTGCCAGCTGCTGCTCCGAGCCATTCCAGCTCAGCCCTGGGGGTCCTTTCCAGCCATTTCAGCTCCTGTCCTCGACCGTGATGTAGTGCTCAGCTCTCGGCGTGGCATGGAGATAAAAAAACGCAGCTGATGCTCACCGTAATGTGCCGTTCACCAACACCTTCTGAAGTCTTCAGGAAGGGGAGCATGAAGGCGCTCGCTTGAGACAGTAGTAAGCAGGAAAAGAAGCCAAGAGGGAGGGCTTGGTCTCCATGGGGGAACCAAATCGTGCAGGAGAAGGGATGGGTGGGAATGGAGATACGCTGCTGCTTCCATGCTGCAAACAAGGGTGGAAACACCAAGGTCCTGAATGCCAGGGATGGGATGGGATGGGATGGGATGGGATGGGAGGGGATGGGATGGGGTCGGATGCAATGGGATGGGATGGGATGGGATGGGATGGGATGGGATGGGATGGGATGGGATGGGGAAGGCGGCTGCTGTGGCCAGCTCCAGCCTGGAAGCTCTCCTGCTGCCTCGGAGCCCCCCGAGCCCCCCGGGAGTGCTGGCTGCTGAAGGGGGTGCTTGCAAGCAGGAGAGCTGGCCCCGCACACGGCAAAGCGCTCTGAGCATCTCCCGTGCTCACTGCCTGCGTGACTGCGGCTGGTCCCACCGAGAGCAGATCCAGCCGGCCACCGACGCTTGGGAAAGACGCTCCGGGAGGCTCCTGCGGCTTTGCACCAAAGCAAACCCAGTAACAAGCTATTAGAGATAGCTCTTCCCTCAGCAGGTTGAAAACATGTCGTGACTCTTAACAGTCCCAGTAGGATGGCAAGGCACAGACGGATGGAAACCCATGGATTTAGTTGTTGCATGGAGATGGAGCAAACAGGAGCACCCCGGTTTCAGGATAACGTTCTAGACCGGGATAGAAATACAGCGCAGTAAATACAGATGTGTCGAGTCTTAAATATAAGACGTGGTTTGGCTTAAGTAGCATGCTAGGATCTTTCCTAAAACACAACTATTTCACATGGGAGTTAAGTGTTGAGCTTAATACCCATTCGTCTGGTTCAAATTGTATCTGTTGTGACAGCGGAGCGTGTTTGCTGTGGAAATTGGTGCAGAAGTTTGGACCTGAGCTGTCTCAGCCCCAGGCCAGGGTTTGAAGCACACAGGTCTGACGGTGGTGGCTTGCTTAGCAGACAGAGAGAACATGTTCCTGCCTTCAGTAAGGAAACAATTTGAGAGCTGAAAAAGCAGGAAAGCGCAACTTTTTTTTTTTTTTTAATTCAAGACTGAGAGGGTGGAGCATGAGATTTGCTTGCTCTGAATTCCCAAAGGATGCGATCATTCAAGACCATTCAATGAAGACATCATTCAATTCAGTGTAGTAGTTAATGGCAACCTCTCCTGAAGGCATTGGTTTGCTTGGTGATCTTTTTTTCTTGTATCTAGCATATGCATTAAATATTATCTCCTATATAGACATGCTAATTCTACATTTAATTGCATTTTTAACACCATCTTCTCTTTGAGGACAGACTCATGGAGGAGCATGGACTTTTTACTTAAAATACAATATGCTTCTTCCCACTCTCTTAAGTAGTCAATGTTAAGAATCTCAATATTGAAACTTGTTTTTTCTATTTTGCCCTCTCCTGATTTTCTATCCCCCTAACTTGTAGGTAGGGTAAACAATAAACCTTGGGCTTCGGGCTTGATCTGACTGTAAAGCGTTTGTGCAATAGTGCTGTTGTTAACATAGTCGGGGGGTCGGGGCATTTGGGATGTGAAAGGATTCAGCTGACTTAGTGTGTCTCAAATCCTAAAGCTTGATGGGGTCAAAGGGGCAGGGAGCTTCACGGCAGGCAAACAACAGAGGATTTTCGTAGGCGTCTAATCGTCTCCCGGGTCTCTGCGGGGAAAGGCTGGTTTCTGCCAAAGGAGGAGCCTGCTTCTCTCCGCCGACCCCCGCATGGACCAGGGATACCCAAATTAGAGCTCGGGCACCTCCGAAGGAGGGTTTCTCGCCCTGCCCGAGGCTGCGTTGCGCAGGGATGGAGTTGGGACCACCGAGATCTCTTCCCTCCCTCCTTCGCTGCGTGCGGAAAGGACGAGCGGTGGAGGTGGAGGTGGGAGGAAAACCGGGGAGGGGGGGGGCTGCGATAGATAAGGCTGGAGAGGGAAAGCGCACCCCCGCCCCGGTCATAGCCCTAACAGCAGCACCCAGTTCTGTCACCCAGCCTGGTGGACTGGACCGCGGCTCCCTGCGGCCGTGAGGCAACACCGGCTGGGTGCTGCCTGCTGTAACGCGGATCGAGCCCGGCTTTCCGGTGTTTCCTCGGCTTACGGTGTGCCCAGACGTCTGTTTTGGGCTCGCACGGGTGGATTTTGTTTTACAAACCAAGGTGGTTTAGAGCTGGTTCAGCTGCAAGAAGGAAGGTAGCCAGCTCCGCCTGGGATGTCCCCCCCGCTGTCCCCAACCGATGGGAACCGGAGGTCCTCTGTCACCCATGTGCCCATGCAGGTGTCTCAGGGTGTCTCAGCTGAGATACGACACTGGGGTTTGGGCAATTAAATAGAGCTCTTTCTGTTTGTTACGTCGATGCCATTTTGGCTAGAAACCAGCATCCCCAGGACTCACACTGGAACAGCAAGGGCCGTTCTGCAGACATTGGAATATTTGGGTATGTGCTAAACCAAAGAGTAAGGGGGGATTCTGCCAGACTTATCCTGAGTTGCAGGAAAAGCTTTAAATACAAACCAAACCCTCGTTGTTTCCAAAATGAGATTTCTCTCCCTGCTCTCCCAAATCCAAAAGAAAAATGTCCTGCTGTCCACTCCACGTGTCACCGCTGCTGGCGATTTCAGCCGGACAGAGGATGGGAACGGGAGTGATGGGAACAACATCTGTGTGAGAAAAGGGTACCAGGCAGGGATGCGGTACTGTATGTTACTGCATGGCTGGGGATGCTGAGGGCGGGGGTCTAAGAGAAATGGCCCAATAAATTGTGTGCTTCGGGAGCATTTATGGAGAAATGTGGCTCCAGGTTAGTTTTTTGAACACGCGGGTGAATGCACCAGGAATTGTGTTTCTGCCTGGGTTTCCTCAGGCCAGAGGGCGAACGGGAATAACCCATGTCAGCAAACCCCTCCACCTCAGGAGCAGTAACCGTCCAAGGCTGGGATGAGCTGAGCGCTGCAGGGGAACAAGACAAATCTTCTCCTCTCGGTGCTTGTTCAGGACCTGACTCAGGTTGCTCCGGGGCTTGGCTGCTGCCGGCGAAGGCTCAGATGTGGGAAAAGGGCTGGGAAGAGGAGGCTACCGGTATATCACGGTCACGGTAGCGAGAACCTTTTCTCACCGTGGTCGCAAGCCTTCCCATAATTCGTTCTCCGTGTGACCAACTATTGCACGAAACCTATAGAAAGCCAAGAAAATATCAGTTGCTCCGGTCGACGGCTCAGAGGCAGAATCCCAGCTCTGCTTGCTTACGCTTTCTGTAAATTTTGCTGCCACTTCTCGCCTGCCGTGAACTGCAACAGGAGCCCAGGGCGGCGGTTTCAGAGGCTGACGCCCGCTTCGTGCGCGCCGGTGTTCAAAGCCGGAGCTGCCTTCGGATGGGGTGTGGGATGGGGTGCTGCTGGGGGGCAGGGCAGGCAGCAAATTCCCCGCTCTTGTCTGAAATACGTCGTGATGTTAAAAGGAGAGGAAAGATGGGGCTCACAGCGTTGTGGGTCTGAAGGACACGTGCTCGAGGTGGAGCTGGTTAAGGAGTTCAGTGGGACCAAGGAGCAGCTCCCCAGTCTGGTCCTTGCTGGAGCTATTGTGGCCCCAGTGACAGAAAGGACCTTTGCTGCTCTGAGACATCCCCCCACAATTCCCATATATGATGGGGAATGATATATTCTCATTATTATGGGAGAATAATATATTCCTATATGTTACGGGGAAGTGTACGCTCCCATTATTATCGTGAAGAATATATTCCCATATATTATGTGGCTGTGGGTTACCAACACCTCTGCTAAACCCTTTGACCCCACGGGAGTCAGGCAGCAGAAGGCAAAGGCATGCACAAACAATAATTTAATGCTGAAGATGGGAAACAGAAATCTCCTTATATATGTTGGAAGTGTCTTAGCTACTTGGAGCCATCAGATATGTTATCTGATCTTCAGGCTTGCAGCACTGTGAGGGATGTCGGTACTCCCAGCGCCTGAGACCTGGTTGATGGACAGATCTCTTGCAACGAGCCCATTTAATTCGTACAAACTCAAATCTATTAAAACCCAAACCTCTTGTCTCTCCAGACAGAGTTCTTTTCCTTCAAGCATTTTCTCCCCGGTGCCCTCGGTCGGCCGGTGCCCTCGTAAGGTGGTGACAGCCCCGTCACAGCCAGGGCTGCCACAAGGTTTGACGCTTCCCTCTGCATCCGAGCACACCCAAATAATTTATCCGGGATTATCTGAGGCAATGTCTGCATGTAGATATTTCCCAAGGTGAGCAGGAATAGACTTGCTGAGCTCTAGGCCAGGAAGGACGGTCTCCTCTGATGCCCTCTCTTACGCAGCTCAAAGGACTGCACCCAGTAATCCCCGTACAATGCCCACCATTTTTTTTAAGCCCCAGCATGCTATTTTAGAAGCCTGTATTAAATACACACAAAAAAAGAAGCAGCTTTGATTAAAGACTCCAGCTGATGAGGAATCCACCACAGCCCCAGGTCCCACACCCTTAATTACCTTTGCTGTTGAATGCTTGCAAATAAATTTGTCCGTCTTTCATGTCCTGCCATGCATCCCTGTATTTCTTGTAATTTCTCGTTAATTATAATTGCTGTGTCCTGCAGAGAACAAATTGAAAAAGATTTATTCAGGGCTATCTTCGCAGCAAAGTTCAGCCCTTTCTGAAGTCCAATCCCTTCTGGGAGGATACATCACTTGGGAGAGGTGACCAGTCTTCTTTTTCTTTAAAACTGGAGAAAATCATTTCCCATCACCTTGCTCTCCTGCGATTTGTAGTGTGACTGGCAAGATCCGGTGCCTTTCCTTACAACTTGCTGGAATCCAGAAATGGATCAAATATATCATGAAGAAAGGATTTTACCTGGTACGATTGCTAAGTGCTCCATAAATGCTCAGAACTTGGGCAGGAGAGAAGTTGTAGGTCCCTTCCAACTGAACTATTCTATTCTAGAACCCCAAATCTCCTGGTTTTCCAGAAGATGCTGAGGATTTTGAGGTGCTTGGCTTTGCAATACTCTGCTTCTCCAAACGGCGAGAAGTGCCTTGCAAACTTCATGGACATCTAATCAATAGGGGTTTTCGCAGCTCCAGGACCTGAAAGATGCTAATAAAGGTTTGAGTCTACTTTTGCTGTAACTGTCTGCACTTCAGCCCGTGCGAACAAAAGCCCAGCTGGGGAACACGGGTTTATTAAACAGAAATTAAACATTATCTGCTGGAAATTATATTATCTGGAATCCAAAAGCAGGTCTTTCATGATTACTTTCCTTTCAAGAAAGCAGTTTCTCTCTGTGGAGCGCACTTAATTGTGTTACTAGCCCTTTTTAATTAGGATAATTTAGAAATTACATTAAATTAAACATTTTATTTCAGCAGTAGAAGAAGAGGGGACACTGGAATAACTGCTGACTGAAGGGCTGTGCCTGTTCGTTCTTGGTCTAGCTCCAGAGACCTGCTAATATTTATTCGTAGGAGTGAAGCTAAGGAGAGATGAACTCAGCATCTTCCCAGATTTTACTGTCGCTTCTGAAACAAAGGAAACTTCCTCGCTCAGCGTAGGGCAGACATGTAGGAAAACGCCTCCTTGTGTCCCATCCCTGGGGAAAATGGTCGAGTCCTGGTACACAGGGAAGCCAGCCAGGGCGCTGCGGGACCATCCCCGCCCGGGGGTCCCCAGCTGGGTTAGAGTACCATCATGCTATAGTGACGTATTAGAAAAGCAAGTTTATTTTACAGCCAAAGCTCTGGAAAAGCTTGCCTCTTTTTTTATAGCATTTGGATGATTCAGGGGGAAAAAGCACGGGCAATCTGAGAGCCTGTAGCCAAACGGGGTGCGGCGTTCAGTGCTTCCACCCGTGCACGCACGTCCCACCGTGAGGGATGTCCTGGAGAAACGTGTCCCTTCCCAGTAAGTGGGCGCTGGTTTCTTGTCTAAGCCGGGAAACCCAGTAAAATAATTCGCAACCGTGCGAGTCCGAGCATCCTTAAGGACAGCTGTGGATATGATTTGAATTGCAGCTCTCTTACGGCAGTGGTCCTTCAGCTGTCTTTTTCTTACCAGAAACCTGGGAAATAGGCAACTTGGAGGTGCCAGGGAGGGAGGGAGAGGCAGGAGAGGGGAGAAGGGATGAGTGCATCCTTCCTGGGTATGTATTTCAAGGATGAGAAAGCCTTGGGGTTGATGGATTTGCCATCGGGCACCTGGAGCTCATCCGCTGTCCTTGGCTGATGGAGGGAGAGAGATGAAGAAGAAGTAGCAGGAGATGAAGGCTCCTGGTCATCCTCATGTTCCTGGGAAATCCCAACCCAGCATCCTGGAAGCTATCCTCCAGGCACAGATCTCCTCCTGTCTCCTCCAGTCAGCAAAATGGGATGGTTTGAGAGGATTTGGGTAAAACAGTGTGATTTAGCTAAAGACTGATATGTTTATGAACTGCTGAGGCTCTCGGGCAAAAGCTCCCCACCGCCCTGGAGATGCAGGGAGCCCCAGGTACTGCTTTTTAATGGCTGTCGTAAATGCCTCAGTTTCCCTTCTAGGTGTTAGTCATGGCATGGGGGGTCAAACTCAAACGAGGCTTTTGGGGGAAGAGCTAGGAAAAAAGAAAGGTGACGGGTAAGATCGCCCTGGTGAGAGCAGTGAAGGATGCTGAGGTGGGGGGGAAGAGGCTGTCAGCTAGGAAGCTCGCTCTGCTTGGAAAATAAATTATTATGTGCCAGGCAGCCTGAGGGCAGGGTGATGCTCAGCCACCGGAGGAAGGGGTGGGTGGCCAGTGGCACCCAGAGGTGATGGGGAGGTGGGAGACTCCCCCAGCCCCTCTGGTCCTTCAGTGCCCGGAGCTGCCAGGATGCACTCCAGCTCGTGGGGGAGAAAAGTGTCGGTCAGAACCAGGTGAAAAGATCTTTCGTTATTTCTGTTATTTCAGACTTCAGGCAGGGTGTGCTTTGGGGCAAATAAATAGAACTTTTGCTCTCAAAGAGCCAAATCTTTAACCAGTGCCTATCCTAGAGGGGATAACTACTGTTGAGCAGGTCAGTAGGTACCTTCACGTTGCTGGAGATTCGGCAGCTGCAAATTTCCATCTCGGGTACATGCTATCCTGTGTGCGTATATGAGGATATCTATAGCATGTATCTATTTCTGTCCCAGGGTGGTTAATATAAATCTGCCCCGCTCTGATTCCTGAAGGCCACAGCATGATAAAATACCTGTCATACGCCCAGCGTGCTTGTGGTTTGATACCTTTATCTCCTTTTTTCCTCTATCAAAAGCAGGAGCGCGTCAAGCCCTTTTCTTCTAAAAGCTTTTGCAGCAAGCAGGGAATTAAATTCTTTCTCTTCCTCCCCAGTCACCTTACTGGGAAGGCAGAGGGGTCTAAACTGGGGTACCAGCCCTTGGGCAGCTGCTGGGGAAGGGAAGGGAGGACTTCAGCCAGGCGTATTTTTACCAAAGCGATGTGATAAGAAGCAAAGCCAACATGAAGACAAGCTTGTTTATTTTATCAGCAGACCAAGGATAAATCCTGAGCCCTTGTCATTGCTCAGCCTGACCTGCCGGCATGTGGAAACCACAAGTTGCCAGAGTAGGGTTGTATTATGTGGTTAAGGACTATCATTTCGTAGTGTGGAGATGCCCAGTGGGAAAAAGAGGATGAAAAACTCGGGTGCCCTGGGACATCACACCTCCTTGGTGGAGGTAGGTGTGTAAATCCTTCCCCCCGAAGGAATGGAGTCTGAGTGAGCCAGATGGCTTCTCCGTTGCACATAATATATCAACTACACTCACCTGACAGAAATGTAGATGTTTTCCAAGCTCACCCGTGCTTGATGGGTGCTGGAGCGGTGTTTGCTGCCAACCCTCCTTCCTGTTTGTGGTGGTTCTGCTGGCAGGCGGAGATGAGAGAGGATTTGGGTGGAAAGGGAGGATCTCCATACCAGCAGGTGAGTCAGGGCCAGGAAAGGCATCATTAGAAGATGCGTGGGAGATAACAGAGGCTGCAGGAAGGTGATGGCAGAGGATGTGGGCTCCCAGGAGCAGGAGAAGCAAGAAGCTGGGCTGCTGGTGTGAGTAGGTGTGTGGTGAAAACCTCCTTGGCAGGCTCCGTGCTCTTCCTTACCAGATCCTGAAGTAACCCAAGGTCAGGCAAGGAAGCTGCCACCACCCTGAAGGAGACGAGGTGCAAGACTGTAATACCCACGGACACATCTCATTTTCCCAACGAGGAAAATTTTCTCCTAGGACCTCATCCTGAGGACCAGAGACGGATGTTCAGAGTCCTGCTCAGTCCTTGCTAAGCTGGGGCTGCTGGCCGCTCTGCAAACACTGGTGGTGAGTTACACCTGGTGAAAGCTGACTCGCAAAGTACTTTACCAACAGGGTAAGTAGAGCTGTACCCATTTCAGGGGAGGAAAACTGAAGCCGGGAACTGAAGGCTTTCATCCATCATCACCAGTGGTGGAGCCCGGGTCACCCAAACCCAAGCCCATTGAGTCATGCTGCCTTCCAGCCCTCTCCAGCCAAGGGTTGGGCTACCAGCCCCACAGTGGTACCTGTCCTGGCTCTGGCAGAGCTGGCTCATGGTGCAGTCATCACAGCTCGGTGTGGTGCTCAGCCTGCTCTCTTCAGCCTTGTTTCTAATGAAATTGTGCCCAGGACCAGAGTGCTAGGTCTCCATCTTGCCTAAATCATGGCTTTCCTCCAAAGAGTCTTTAGTTTCAGTCTCCTTCTTGCTACTACTTCATTACGGGTTGTCTTTTGGGGATATTGCTTGCTTAAAAGTCAATGGTGTCAATAAAATTGCCTGTATGGAATATAATACTAAGTGATGAAATAGCCAAGTCATAGAATTCTAGAATGATAGAATCATGGAATGGTTTAGGTTGGAAGGGACCTTTAAAGGTCGCCTCGTCCACCCCCCCTGCCATGAGCAGGGACATCTTCCACTAGATCAGGTTGCTCAGAGCCCCGTCCAACCTGACCTGGAATGTTCTCAGGGATGGGGCATCCACCACCTCTCTGGGAAACCTCTGCCAGTGTCTTACCACCCTTATCATAAAACATTCTTCCTTCTATATCGTCTGAATCTCCCCTCTTTTAGTTTAAAACCATTACCCCTTGTCCTTTCACTACAGGCCCTACTAAAAAGTCTGTTCCCATATTTCTTCTAAGCCCCTTTTAAGTGTTGAAAGGCCACTATAAGGTCTCCCTGGAAAGTCAAACTGGAAGAGTGCCTTGCTATCATTCTCTATCCAGCACCCTGGATTTTCCACACCCCTCACTCTAGTGCCAGTGAAAGTCCCCTGCCTCTTCTCCCACCCCACCAATTGGCAATTCCCTCCCACTGCACCCCTCTAAGCAGCATCACAATCCTCTGATGCAATTAATATCCACAATAAGGGATTATAGAAAAAAATCGCATTTGCAACCAGAGGAAGAAAAAGAGATTTCTGGGTTATGGGAATATTTCCTTGCCGGCTGTATCTCTGCAAAATGCACTTCTCAACGGTTAATTTGAATTCCTTCTCCAGCAAACCCGGAGTTATTGACGGCCCTGTCAGAGATGTTTTCTGTCACCTTGCAGAGACATGCGATAGGATCTGCCTTGCCCGGTGTGGAAGGACATCCTTCATCACCCACCTCAAGTCCTTGCGATGCCTCTGCCACCTCTTGGCTCGGCCTCCTCAGCAGCTTGACCTTTGCAAATGCCCATGTGTTTCCTCGGGGCTAGAACAGTGGCAACCCTTTAAACTGGTAATTTGTTCTCACCTGGGTAGTCAGACTTTGCCTTTCTAAGGACTCTTTAATCCAACGATGTAGCTGTGAATTAAATCAGGGGAGGAAAGTCATGAATTATGTCCACGTAGCGCATTAAGCAGCTGAGTTATGTGAAATATGGAAAATTAAGGATATGATTTTAGGTGACATGGGAGGTCAAGGAGAAAAATCCAAATGTTCTGAGTTGCATCTTCTCATCTGCCGTATGGAAAGCTGCATCAGAGCTGGATTTCAACCCCTCTGCAGCAAAGCAATCTTTGCAAACCCAGCTTTTCAGGAGCCCGGACCCATCCTGTTTCAGGCCTCTGCCAAATACCACTGAATTTAGCCTTGACTTGAAAACAGCCTTGGCACCGATCGCTGTGCTGGATACAAATGCCCTTCTAAAAATAACTCAGATATGGCAGAAGAAGCCTGTCCCCACACTTGGTGTTTCAAAACCAGCTTCTCCTCCTGCCATAGCAAAGCATTGCTTCACTCGTGGGTACTCTGCACTGAAATCTGATTTTTTTTTATATATATATATATGAGAGAGTCTTGACAACTTTGTGCTGTCTCTTTGGCTACAAACATCCTGGCTGGCCACACATCCATCCCATCGCCTCAGTTTCTCTAGTTTTCCAGCCAGGCTACCTCAGCCCATAGGATTTGGGTGGAAGAGGAGCTGCTGGAGCCCCACGTCTGACACCACCGGCCCCCCCGGCACGGACAGACATCTCCGCGCTCGGGAAGGAGGGCAGAGCCGCTCACTCAGGCTCTGTCGGGACGGGAATAAAGACCTTGTCTGTCTCCAGTCCTTGCTTCTACAGTAGGTCTATTATTTGGGTTTTTTTAAAGGAGGTCCATTTGCTTTCAACTCAACTGCAGCCTGGCCAGAATAATGATCTCTCTGACTCTGGCAGGAAAATTGTTGACCCAACTATTTTAAGGGTTTCTTTTCCTGCAGGAGTTTCTGATGGAGCATCTAAGCACTTGAGGACCACGGTGGCATTTTGATGGTCACTTCTTAGAAACCTGCTGAAGGCACCACCGTGTCTCCATGCTGGGAGACCTCCCCATCATCCCACCTACGTCAGAAGTACTCGGGGAAGAAGAAAGGAATTCTCTTCTCCTTTAGTTTTTTTCAGTACCTATCTGTATGCACAACTGAGCTTTCTACACAGGGGATGTATAATTTGAGCAGAACACAGTATGTTCAATTTTGCCTTCAGCTACACTCTGTGAAGCCAAAATTTGCTCCAAGCTAGGGAGGGAGCGCCAAGCTACCTGCACACCGCAGCTATGAGCAAGGTACTTTGTAAATATTCTATATTTCCCCTTCGAAGCAGCAGGTTCCCATCATTGCTAAGCCATTTTAAAGGGTATTGCCAGGGCGAGGACAGAGTTTGGCAAGGCATCTTTTCGGTTGCAGTTTGTGCTTTCAAATATCTTTGCGTCCCTGGCTGCTCTTTCCGTCTCTTGCTATTTTCCTGGGACAAAAATCTTGAGTTTGGAGCATTTCCCACTGGCAGAGATCCACCAGTTCCTACTGAATTAGGAGAGAGCTGAGGGAGGCTCTTAACATCTTCGCAGAGATGCTCGGCACTTTCCCGGGAGCAGCCCTGGGAGGATGCTGAGGCAGGATACGGGCTGCCCCTGCGGGTCCCAGCATCTCGTGGACTCTGTGCTCGGCAGCATAAGGAGCCAGGCAGCCTGCCTCGGCTCCCTCTGCTAAGGCGATGGAGGAACTCCCCCGATGCCTCGCCACCTCCTGAAACACACTCTTTTAATAAAGAGCCAATTTAATTTCCCAAGCACTGAGTCATCTCGTGTCATTACCTGGCGTATGGTACCCAGAACAGCAGCCACAGCATCTTTTCCCTGAAAGAAGGATGTTTCCATTCCCTCCTCCATCCCCGGCTTTTCACAACTTGTCTCTTTTTTTTTTTTTTTAAGTGGAAACCCTCTCCTTTCCCAATTTCCCTCCTTTCTAAGCCAGAAGCAGGGATGAAAGGAGGAGGCCGAGCTGCTGAGCATGCACGTCGGAGGGGCTGAGGCACCAGGCTGGAGGGGAGCAGGGTTGTACCCATATGGGGATGGGACGAGCAGCTCCGCTTTGCTCTTTGGACCTAGAGCCGCACCAGCTCCTGGAGAAAAGTCCCCCGCTACCATAAAGCTGCACTTTCTTCCTGCTGGGACAGGTTAATAATGAGCCATGACCAGTGTGGCTGTGGAGCTTCAGACCCACGTGAGGGTGGGAGCGAGGTGGCAGAGATGGCACCTTTTTCCCAAGTCCCAGGCTGATGCTGCCCGGTACCCATCCCACGTGCCACATTCCCTGGGTTTCCCTTTAGTCACCCTGCTGTCATCCCAGCCCAAATTCCAACCCCCACCTACTAGAGGAATGAATCCAGCTCCCTCCCACGCTCCCACAGACACCATGCTCTGCGGGATGGGTCATTTCCTACCCCCTCAAAATCTCAGGCTGGAAGTTGTATGCCCCGATCCAGCACCTATCTGGGCTCCTGAACCAGAGCAGCCAGTCCCCAGCCACCCTTCTGCTTCCAGCAAGGATGGGGGTGAGCACCTGGGATGCCTGGTGGCATTTTGCAATGTCACCAGGTCAGGGATGCCTTGAGCAGGTTGAAGCAGGAGCGGGATGCACGGAAAGGTCCCACCACGCAGGGCCAGGACCTGATGTGCCCACCCAGGAGTAGGACTTTACACATGCCAGCGTGTTCACGCCATTAATATTACGGGCCGGTGTTCTCCAAAGAGGGCGATTTGCCATAAATAATTAGCTGAGATGAATTATTATCAGGTTAAAGTTGACAATCCCAACCGTGCTGGCATTTCAAAAAATAGTCATTAATGCAAGAGCAGAGGCTGCCTTTTTTTTTTCCCCCAACCCTGCTCCCATACACCAGGAGCATCCCTGGGAAATCCTGGTCCTGAGGACTCTGGGCTTAGGGGCTTGGGGGGGCTGGAGGGGTGCGGGGGTGGTGCTGGAGGAGGATATGAGCCGGGAAAATGGGATGCAGGCAGAGCTGTTGTCTACCCCGGTGAGCTCTGCACGGCGGCTCAGCCTTCGCTGGAGCGATGCTATTGGTGCTTGGATTAATAATTAAACCGTAGTATGATCACAGATACAAATATGAAAATCCAGGCAGTTCCCCTTCGCTTAAAATACGCCAAAATTAAAAAAGAAATCTGGAGCTAAATTAACAATGTGCTCTCCCAATTATAGCCACCCTCCGGTGAATATAAGGTTGTCATGGCAACCTGCCCAGCAAACGATACGGCCAAAAATAAAGCACAGCAGGGAGAGAGATCGTCTGAATCTGATTTTGCCGTCAAAGTAGAATTAAGGTTTCTTCAGAGGCCGGCTCTCCCGGTTAATTTATGGCTGCGGTTCTTCCGTCGATGTTCATTAACATGATCCATTTATCCGGGTGAATGTTACGGCAGAGCTAGGCGGACAGCAACAAAGAATTCACGGCTAGAAATAAAGTTGCCTCTTGAATATAACCCAAACAAGAATAAAAGCGGAATGATTAGGCGGGTCGGTGTTTTTGGGAGCCCGATGGGGTAAGGAGGAGGTGGTTTAAACCGCTTGTAGGAACATTTCCAAGTGGGTTCGAGCAGGTCTGAAGGGGCTAAACGGATCCAGCTGGCTCCAAGGGCGTTAAAAAGGTGTTTAAACGCTGGGGTTTTTTTTACATTTCTCCACTCAGGAGTTTTGTGTGTTTATACGGCAACGCTTGGTTCATACGGAAACACTCGATTTACGCGGAAACCCTGGCAGTTTCCTTCTTTTTAAGCTCAGCTTAAAACCCACCTCAGTAAGGCTCGGCGGGACGCGGCTGACCCTGCGGCAGGAGGAGGAGGAGGAGGAGGAGGAGGAAGGCGGCCGGCCGGCCTCGGATGCCGCTCTGGGGCTGAACCCCGAAGGCTGCAGCCTGCCTGGCCGAGGAGACCACCCGGCGCTGGAGGTGGGCCACCCCCGGCCCGCCATGGCCGCCCGGGCCGGCCTCGGACTACATCTCCCGGCAGGGCTCGGCGGCGGCG